>JADLZN010008610.1:0-615490 GCA_018155175.1 Sinocyclocheilus anophthalmus
GGACAAGTTTCTCATCGTCAGGTTTAGCCAGACTTGTAATTGATCCTTTCCTGTCACTGACACGTGTAGGGTTAATGAGCATGTTGATACCCGCAGAGGTGCCGAATGTGTTCATTTGTGCACATATACTCTCATATGTATGGCTTCTGCCCCTGTGCACCCTCTGACTTTTTTTACCTTCCCTGAGGCCATGCAGTAAATCCGTCGTCATGCCGGCAGCTCTGGAGTGGCCCTCTCCACCTCTGACACCTCAGCCACTCTGCTGGGCGTTATTAACAATCTGTGAGCCACAATGTGACAGAGACACTTGGGCCCAGAGTCAGACTCACTGCCCTGACAGGAACACACCGAGCCAGTCTGGCTCCTCATGAGACCTAAACCTGGAGCTCGGGAATCCTTTGGGGTTATGGATCAGTGAAATTGGGCTCCTGCCATTCTCCAATTCCAGAACAAGCCCAAACCAGTCTAAGCTGAGTCTAGCATGTGTTTTATGTTCTAAAACCCACACTAGACTAAAATTGAAGGCACATACAAACATACGGTCTTAAGTAGTTGCAAGTGAATTGTTGGTGGGGATTACAAGATTGCTGTCCATCATTAGTCAGATTTCTGAGAAACCTGATGAAGTGGTTTTGGAAATCGAGACTGAGTGTAAGGTGTAATTACAGCCAGAGAAGACAAGATAAAGGAATCAGAAGGGGAAACAAAGGGATGTTCAGAAACTAGACCAACACCGAGAGCCTGGACTTCCTCCCTACACACCCTTTTTAGTCCTAAGGCTACAGTCTGTGCTCTCTGCTTGCAAATTATATACCCCGAGAAACAAAATGATGGCATGGTGTTTGATATTATTTTATGAGTTCTTCCCTGAAGAACTTCATTCAGGGTTATTTTAGGTGCTGTAGAGTAGTACAAAGCAAGTACCTTTCATGGTACACATAATCCAGTTATTTATTATGTTATTTTGTATAATATTATATGTATATTTACACACCATTCAAAAGTCTGGGGTCAGGCAATAAAAAAAAAATCATGTTATTTCAAATAAATCTGTGCTTTGAATTTTTAACAAGGATTTGAGATGCATATTAAATATTAAGGAGCACAGTTGTTTTTAACATTGATAATCTTGAGCACCAAATCAGCCGCTCAGAATGAAGTCTGAAGATATGTGACCCTGAGGACGAGTAAGCTGCTGAAAAGTCACGCTTTGCAATTAAAGAAATACATTTAATTTTAAAAATATATAAATGAGAAAAGAGTAATTTTAAATGCAAAAACAATGTTTTTACTGTATTTTTTAAATTAAATGCAGCCTTGGTGAGCATTTCTCAAAAAAAAATTTTTTAAATATGACCAAAACTTTATTACAAAAACAGTATTGGCTTGCATGATGGGTGAAAAATTAAGGAATTATGACAGTTGTGACTTTCACTTTGTCAATCGGTTAATCTATAATTAGTGGCATGTGTTATGCAAAGGACCAATATTACTACTGTTCAGACTCAATTGCATGTTTGTACTACACACATTAAAACATTATTATTCAAATCAGGTGGAATGTTATTAAAGTATTAAAGTGGGACTCTTTTAGACTTGATGGTGGACTTGGGGTCATTAACCACTAGCAACCACACACACACACACACACACACACACAATACCCCAAAAAACATACTGTATCACATTAAAAATCAGTCAGAACACCTTAGCAACCACCTATCAACACCTTTCAATTAATCCTTGCACTCACTCAAAACACCCCAGTCATTCATATTTTCTTCTACCAAATGTACAAATGTAGTTAGCATTATAGTCACATTTATCAAATTCATAGGAACAGCTCTGGCATCCAGGGTGTTACTGAAAGTAAAGCTCTGTGACTGTCTGTGTGTGTGTGTGGGGGGGGGGCTGGTCTGTGGGTGGTCAGAGGAGAGCGAGTGACAGGGAAGGGCACCTACATGCACACACACACAAAGAGAGAGAGAAGGGTCTGTTTGTACTGAGCTCCGATCGCCCGCTCAGCAGCCATAATAAAAACAATGCCGACAATCAGCAAGCATGTGTGTTACCGTGCGTGTTTACATCAGGGAGATCCACTGCTGCAACAAAACAGAAATACGGTCTCCCTGACAGCCAGTTTGACACTAAAACCACATTAAAGTGGCCCATCATAATATTGAGAACATATCAAAAGGACTTTGACATGCATCTCACATTACGACTTCTAATTGCCCATATCATTAGTCGTTTTATTGCCACAGCTTCTACGAGACGCTGGAAGACTATGATATCAGAATGTGTCAAATGGACAGCCACATTAAAACGAACTATTTCTCAATCCTCACTAACAGGATTGAGAAATATTGGCACTAAAAACATTAAACAGAAGCATAAGCAGGCTGTCAACATGAAGAGCTCCTTTTTGAGACATTCTGCTTAGCTTAACAGTCCTCAAATAAATCAGAGATTACAACAAATTATGCAAGCAGGCAATGTCCCTCTGAAGAGAGAAAAGATAAGCCTCATATAATTTACATTAAGAAAACATGCTAACAGACTGGCCAAAAATCTTACATGAATATAATATATCATATACAGGTGCATCTCAATAAATTAGAATGTCGTGGAAAAGTTCATTTATTTCAGTAATTCAACTCAAATTGTGAAACTCGTGTATTAAATAAATTCAATGCACACAGACTGAAGTAGTTTAAGTCTTTGGTTCTTTTAATTGTGATGATTTTGGCTCACGTTTAACAAAAACCCACCAATTCACTATCTCAACAAATTAGAATATGGTGACATGCCAATCAGCTAATCAACTCAAAACACCTGCAAAGGTTTCCTGAGCCTTCAAAATGGCCTCTCAGTTTGGTTCACTAGGCTACACAATCATGGGGAAGACTGCTGATCTGACAGTTGTCCAGAAGACAATCATTGACACCCTTCACAAGGAGGGTAAGCCACAAACATTCATTGCCAAAGAAACTAGCTGTTCACAGAGTGCTGTATCCAAGCATGTTAACAGAAAGTTGAGTGGAAGGAAAAAGTGTGGAAGAAAAAGATGCACAAATTAACCAAGAGGATTGTCAAGCAAAATCGAATCAAGAATTTGAGTGAACTTCACAATGAATGGACTGAGGCTGGGGTCAATGCATCAAGAGCAACCACACACAGACGTGTCAAGGAATTTGGCTCCAGTTGTCATATTCCTCTTGTTAAGCCAACCCTGAACCACAGACAACGCAGAGGCGTCTACCGGGATAAAGAGAGAAGAAGTTTTTTTTTTTTTTTTTCTTTTTTTTTTTTTTTTTCTTTTTTTTTTTTTTTTTTTTTTTCTTTTTTTTTTTTTTTTTTTTTTTTTTTTTTTTTTTTTTTTTCCTTTTTTCAGACTGTTGCCCAGTGGTCCAAAGTCCTATTTTCAGATGAGAGCAAGTTTTGTATTTTCATTTGGAAACCAAAGTCCTAGAGCCTGGAGGAAGGGTGGAGAAACTCATAGCCCAAATTGCTTGAAGTCCAGTGTTAAGTTTCCACAGTCTGTGATGCTTTGGGGTGCAACGTCATCTGCTGGTGTTGGTCCATTGTTTTTTTGAAAACCAACGTCACTGCACCGGTTTACCAAGAAATTTTGGAGCACTTCATGCTTCCTTCTGCTGACCAGCTTTTTGAAGATGCTGATTTCATTTTCCAGCAGGTTTGGCACCTGCCCACACTGCCAAAAGCACCAAAGTTGGTTAAATGACCATGGTGTTACTGTACTTGATTGGCCAGCAAACTCGCCTGACCTGAACACCATAGAGAATCTATGGGTATTGTCAAGAGGAAAATGAGAAACAAGAGACCAAAAAATACAGATGAGCTGAAGGCCACTGTCAAAGAAACCTGGGCTTCCATACCACCTCAGCAGTGCCACAAACTGATCACCTCCATGCCACGCCGAATTGAGGCAGTAATTAAAGCAAAAGGGAGCCCCTACCAAGTATTGAGTACATGTACAGTAAATGAACATACTTTCCAGAAAGCCAACAATTCACTAAAAAAATTTTTTTATTGGTCTTATGAAGTATTCTAATTTGTTGAGATAGTGAATTGGTGTTTTTTTTGTTAAATGTGAGCCAAAATCATACCAATTAAAAGAACCAAATACGTAAACTACTTCAGTCTGTGTGCATTGGAATTTATTACTACACGAGTTTCACATTTGAGTTGAATTACTGAAATAAATGAACGTTTCCAAAACATTCTAATTTATTGAGATGCACCTGTACACACTCCAAAATGTGTTGAACTTGGGAATTAGGAAATCTTTTTTGTAAGGAATAAAGAAGCACTCCTACTACCCTGATTTTGTGATGGTTGTCATGGCGATAGCAATTGCACCATCTTGGCATCTCAACTGTAAACAAGAAACATGGATGCCAATAGTTTAACTCATTTGGTGTTTTCTATTTAGATTAAACTCATGTTTGGAAGCAGAGAGAAATTATATGTATGGTTTTTGCTATCAAAGATGAGGTTTGTGTTTCATTTGTAGGGTTAATGACATGACACACTTTAGATCCTCATGACTGAGATTCAGGGACAAGATGATGTTTTAAAAAATATATATATAAAAAGATATTTGAAGCGTACATGACATTTTAATCTATTACTTGTAATTATCATCATAACTTATGTAGACCATTTATTTTTTTTCCAATAACTCAAATAGTTTAACAGCTAGTACACTCTAAAAAATGCTGGGTTAAATACAACCCAGTGCTGGGTAAAATATGTTTTGACCCAGCGGTTGGGTTACTACCCAGAAGGTTGGGTTAAACATTTAACCCAACCGCTGGGGCAAAACAACCCAATAGCTGTTTTTTTTCCCTTTTTTACCCAGCACTGGGTGGTATTTAACCCAGCCTTTTTAGAGTGTAGTTTCTGCTATGATTTTAATGTATTACTTGTAATTATTACCATAACTTATTTAGACCATTTAATTTTTTTTATTTTTCCAATAGTTAATTAAAATAGTTTAATAGTTTCTGCTATGAAATGACTACTGAACTACAACTACTGAAACAGACAACTATAAAGAAACTAAAGACATACGACAGTTTAATGTCGCTAGCTCAGATTTAAATAACCAAAACATCCCACTAAATTATATTATTATTAAATCAGAATATTAGTTTATCAATAAAGCATTTGCATGACAATAGTTAATTGCTGTATTGTGGTTTTGTCTATTAAACATTTATTTTGCCTTAATAGTTTTGCCCCAGAAATACATAACTTTAATTCAGAAGACAAGAACTGCTCCAAGTTGTCATGTTAGTTATAGTTATAGTAATTACAACATTGTGTAAACGCAGCATTCTTTTATGCCAAATACAGTAAACATAAGCAAATATCTTAATATATTAAATTCTTGTGAGTAAATTCAGCTGTAAATGCAGTTGTCACTCCTGTAAATGGCCAAACTCTGTGTGTACACTAGGCCAAACAGTATTGATATTTATCGACAGTGCACCTTCTTCGATAATTATATAAAAAATGTTCGATATAGTGCACGATATAGGCACGTGCTATGAGTGACGCAGAGAGCACACACAAACACGAACACATGCTGACTTGAGTGCTGTGCCTGCCTCAGATGAGGAGATTGTGAATAAAAAAATTATATTAGTCGAATTTAAATAAACATTTGCATTTGAATGTTAAGAGTGCATCAGGGAGCGTCATCAGTGGAACACGAGATGTGGTGATGATGATGTAAGTGACGTTGTGGCATTTTAATGTTTTGTTAGTCTAGCCCACAAGACACGCCGCTGCTGTGTTATGCATTCAAAATATTAGAGAAATATAGAAGCTCAACGCGGAGAAGGTATTAAAGGTATCTTGATTAGGTTAAAACCGAAACCAAGCCATTCACACAGAACGCATATTCAGCGCATTTTTTTAGACGGACAAATATGACTGCTGCACTCGCATCTCACACAAGAGATGTAGCCATGCAAAGTTAAAACAACTTAAACTTTTAGAAAACACGTCACAAACTTGTGGAGGTTTATTCCTTTTCACTCCGTCTCATATGTTTTTTTAAATGCAGTCTGTGTGAATGCCGCTTCGGCTCTTTAGATTAAGCAATGCATAAATACATGATGCTGTTTTGTTCATAATTGTTTATGCAATTTACAAAATTATATTTGATTTATATATGTTGTTATGCACGTTTTTATAGACAGTTATTTGCATTGACAGTTTAATGCGCTGCTTTATTTTGTTCATTGCGCCCTCCTGTGGCCTCAGGATTTCCTTAAGACCTATTTAATTGCATAAAACATTAGAAATTAGATATTTGTTGAATTTTTATTTTGTGTGTGATTAAAACAAAAAATATTTGTTGTTTGTCTCAATAAATTGATTTATTTTTTAAAATACAGTGATTAAATGTAAAAAAAAAAAATTCTATTGCACTGTTTTAAAAAAAGGTTATAAAAAAATGCCAATAATTATCGATACCGAACAATATGAAAATTACAGTAACTTGTTTTGCTATATCACCCAGGGGGGGGGCCCCTAGTGTCATGTTGGAGCAAGTTACTTCCAAAAATTATAAATTTATATTACTAGTTACTGTCTTTTGAAAGTAGTTAGTTACATTACAATATTACTGTCTCTGAATTGTAATGCGTTACACTACTTTCACCAAAATATCCACAGGAGTATTATAAAATGCCAAAATGTAGTTTATTGCAGCTCATTATACATCCAGTGGAGGGTAACGTGGTAGGTCTATATAGCATAAAATATATTAAATCATATTTAGATACCGGTATGTAGGTCTACATTAATGTTACGTTGTAGTTTAGGTTAAACACAGATAAGCAGAAACCACATTATTACATTCATTAAAAACACCGGTAAATAAAGCGAAATGTTATAATTTACAAACAATAAACACAATGCCTAGCCTATAGGCAATTTTGAACGGTTTCAGAAGAAAACAAGAATGAAGTTGCTAAACAAGCAAAAACGAATTAGGCTAATCAGTGGCGGCGCTAGGGCGGGGCTTGACAGGGCCCATCAGAAACTTACTTAGTTTACAATTTTTCCTAATGATGTTGCCTTATTTTTGGTGTCACTTTCATTAACATTGAAAAATAAACATTAAAAAAATGTTTTGCCTAATATGTGGCCTATAAACGATTGATATTATGGGGGAGGGGTCAAGCAATGCCAGCAAGCAACACCCAAACTGTGCGCAAGAGTTATGCCGGTGAACGTCAGTAAATTCACTATAGAGAAAGTGAAAGTAAAAAAAACTGACGGCGCTTTATAACGCTGCATTAACGGCGCATATTCAGAGACAACAAGAGACAAAATTACTTCAATATAGGCTGATGATGATATATAACTGTCTTAAATTATTCCCTCTTGTGGCCCGTATGAAAAACATGAGAAGAAACGTATTTCGCATTAAACAGGTTGTTTTTGAAAAACTGTGCACGAAATAAAGCTGCCCTTAATTTTCATTGATGACTGCAGTGTTAATAATTTTAATTACAGGGCTATAATTCAATTGTATAAATTAATAGACCTGTTTAAAAAACTTTTAAAAAACATTTTCAATGAGGAGTAGCCTAAGCTAATAGCCTAAATGTTAATTATCCTCACAGCGCGCCATACGATAATGCGCTATGAAATTATTGTGGCGCAATAATTTCATGTAATTTAATAATAAAAGTAGCCTAATAATAATAATAGGCCTATTAATAAGAAGAATGTAACAGGCCTACATTAATTGGAAATGTCAAATATCTTAATATTGCCAATAATTGATGTTTTTTGACAATATATCTGGCTATCGTCGACACATGATACGACGCATCTCAGCACGGGGAGGTTATCACGGGGCCACCCCGCAGTGCGTGCCCGTCCGCTATGCCACTGTGTGGAAATAGTTGTATGAATTGCACTTTATCTATTGTAAAAAAAAATTGTTAGAATTTAGCATGTTTTCCTGCCAGTTGACATTGAGAGTGACAATTGATGGTCAGAAAAAATGACTAAATAGATAATATTATTATATTATTATTGTAATAATATTACCCAAATTGTAGTAGTAATGCGTTATATTACTGCGTTACAGCAAAACGTAATATACTACTGTAATATTATTACTTTTGTAATGCGTTCCTCCCAACACTGCCTAGTGTAAAAAAAAACACATTACAATTAAACACTCTGAAGAGTGACAACCATGTTTAACTGCAGTGTGTATGTATGTGTCCATAGACTGTCGATCATTCACCAGTATAATAAGGATCTCCAGGATGGACAGGACTCATCTTTGAGACAATTCGTTAAAAAGTCAGATTTCCTGTTTTCAGGCTACTATTTCAAACTATATGTGGAAATTAATGAGCAAAATTTAATAGGGTTTGTTAGAGTCGATGGAGTCAAAGTGTGTATTAGAGGGAGAGAGAGAAATAAAAAGACAGAAGAATTTCAGCCGAATCCAATTAAATACTTTTTCGCTGCACCTCTGGAGCCATGTCATTCCCAAAAGGCACTCCTCCTCTTGCCTGGTGATGAGACAAACCAATTAACTCTGTCGCAATAACATACGCACACACACACACCATCAAACCACATCTGTGTTCTCAAATGACTGCAGCTGCCAGCACCATTAAAGACGAATAAAAGAGCAAGACCATACCGCTTCGCCTTTGGTCCCAACACAACCATCATTTAACAAACAATTAAAACAATTAATGAGACTAGCTTCCCTTTGCTCGCTGGCGAAGGTCATTCATTTGTCGCTTCAATCATGACGGCTGTCTGAACGGTGACCATGTGTTGAGCAGGTTAGCATGTCGTGTGCATGACAACTAGACTGGGACACAGATCTCTGGTGTACACGTGGCGCATACAAATGACAAGTACGTCACGCCACAGGAAGTACGGAGTGCTTTACTGGTCAGCGGGAAACGTTGTTCTCAATTATGAGGAGAATATGTATAAAATGTTATCGTGCGACTCCGATCCATATGAACAGATTAAAAAATCGTGGAATAAGCTCAGGGAGAAGTAGAATACGCTTGTTTCTGGCGATTGCTGCTGTTTGTTTGGCAGCGGGCTGCAGTGCAGACCCATTGTGTCTGAGCGTTTCTTGCTTGGCGGAGGCAGTGCTGGCGAGATTGGCTCTGCTGTACACCGACGCTGCACATAAACTACTGCAGTTCAGTCAGCCGCAGCCAACGGGCTTTCAAACACAGGTCTTATTACGTTAATAATGACACCACATCCTGTATGAAACTGATCCATGTGCCTCTACACACACCGCTCTCCAATACCAGCCATTAACAAGCAACTGCTGATAAACAATACGGCTAACTTTGAGCGTTAAGGGTTATAATGGTGGATGAATGCAAGATTGGACTATAGATCTTAGCCTAACACACAAAAAGGTGTGTAACTGCAATAATTTTACCATCTTCTTGAGATGATTTAATGAATTGTGTTATTCCTCACTTATAAGCTGGATAAAAGCATGAGGTAAATGAATGAAAGGTAGATGTAATGCTGCCTATTGAGTTCAAATGTAAATGTTGTCATCATTTATTAATGCATGTTGTTCCAGGCCAGTACAACTTTTTTCTGTAGAACATAAGATGATTTTTTAATGATCTTCTCGCAACTGATTTAGAAAATAAAAGTCAGTATGGTTCAAAACAACATTGGAAGCCTCTAACCTTCCTTTAAAAATAAAATTAAATAAAATCATCTTTTGTGTAATAAAGAAAGCCATGCAAGTTTAAAGACAGCTTCTAAGGTATAACATAAAATATAAAATAAATCAAAGCTAAAAATCAAGTTTGTCTGACCAGTCCAGTGAATAATAAGCAGATTTCAGTTAATGCTTTAGACCGACTGCACACTTACTTTGCACTGCATAAGAGGACATAACAACAGGAAAACCACAAGGGTTTGCGAAAGTAGACTGTAATTTGAGAAATTGTAACTTTTAATGCATTTCTGTTTTATTTCAATGCGACAATGTCAAAACTGATTTGCTACCATCTACTGGTCCATCAGAGCATCTTCAAAATCATTACTGTGAAAGGCTGGATTCAAAGTGCCAACGTCACTGGTGGACTTGAAAGGGCACCTTTTATGCCCCTTTTTACAATATGTAATAAAGTCTCTGGTGTCCCCAGAATGTGTCTGTGAAGTTTCAGCCCAAAATACCCAACAGCTCATTTATTATAAGAGCTGGAAAATGACATTTTTGGGGTGTGTCTAAAAAAGCTGTTTTGGAGTGTATCGCTTTAAATGCAAATGAGCTCCATATTCCCGCCCGGTCTCCAGAAGAGGGCATCGCGTATACAGTACGTCTCTCTGCAGTGCTTATCTACAGCAATAAACAGCCGCAGCAGTGTACAACCGCTGAGGGCAGAAACTACAGCAATGCAGGGCTGTCAATCAACCCCCGTGGCCCGGCCCGATGCAATGACGTCACACTGCATGACAATCAAAACGGCAGGCCTAGTGAGACTGACTTTGAGTTCAAAGGGGATTTTAAAAAATGAGGAGTGGGTGGATTTTTATCTACATTGTAGGGTGGTTGTGTTCACACACTGCCAACACACATTTATGTCCAAACACTATGTACAAGTGGATTTTGCATAATAGGTGCCCTTTGAAGACAAAACAGTCCAGCGTATTTCAATAATGATGGAGAGCAGCAAAGGAGCTAAAGATCTCTCAAAGCATTTCATTAACATAATCCATTTCATTCTGAGTTAGCATATGGCTATAGTGACAGATGAGTCAGTAGGCCATGGCTGAGAAATTAGAGATATATCTGTAATGACACAGAGGAATATTAGTGCATTTGACTGTCTTGTAATGAGGGCTGCGGCACACTATTCATCCTGATAATAAAAATCGAAGAGAAGACGGCACTGAGAGCAGGATTTTCTTACATCGTTCAGCCCTGCCTCCTGGCACATCACTGCTGAGAGATCTTAACAATGAGCATTCAACAATATCCTCATTGAAAGTAAAAGAAGACACAATTAAAAAGGCATCTTAAATGAAGCTCTTTAAAGCAATGAGAACTCTAAATCTCATTTGAGATATTTAAGGTCACAGAGGTCATCAGAAAAAAAAACTGATGTAGGCTAGTGATTCTGCCTAAAACAGCACAAAAAATAAATAAATAAAAGGAAACATGTTTTTTTCCAACATATTTGCAGTGGATTTAGAAAAATGGCGGTAAAAGCATTTCTGGATGACATGCCTGGCACACAGACTGAAGAAATGCTTTGCAACAGCTTCAAGAAGCATCCATTTAGCATCAAGGTCAGACGTGGCAGCCAATCTCAGAAAACTCAGAGAGAGAGAAACAGAGCCATGAGTTGTGTTGTTAGAGCCGGTAAACCTCAGGGGAAAATCTCCAAAGAAACACCCTTGATTCTGTAGCTTTGAAGCTCAAGACAGGGTGCAAAAGGAGCTTCTGTTATTATAAAATCTCACTGATTCCCTTGATTCCACTGATGTAAGCCTTGATTCATTACAGCTCTGGAAGTCTGCTTTCATGCAGGTCTTGCATAATCTAACGTAGAACCCAAACATGTACAATGAATATCTGGGCTACAATGTAAATAAGCAAAGATACAATCCACATAATTTCAGAAATGTGGCAGACAGGGCCCAGAGTTACTCACCTGGAATTTAAATATAACATTGTTTTTAATTGAGTTGAACTGTACTGATTTTAACTGATGCAGTGACACAAACAATTTAAACCAAGATATGCATGTCTTCACATAAAAATGATTAGAGTTGGTAGGGTTACACTGGGCTAGGGCTACCATGACAAAAATTGGTGTAGGATTTACTTTGAAACAATTTTCACACAGAAATTGCTAAATTTCACAACTAATTGCAAAAAAGCAAGTAACATTGAATTAAACAACATTTACTAATTGAATTTGTAGTTGAATTTACTAATTCAACTTTAATTTTGAATAAGACTAAAATAGTAGATTATTAGTCCAATAATCTTTGAAAATTGACAGTAAAAAAATATATATATTTACAGTGTAACTTGAGATCTGTAATAATGTACTCTGGAACCTGGTATGGATCAAATCCAATGATCAATGTTTTATTTTTTTTGTTAGATGAGTGGAAAAGTTATGCGACAATCATACAGTGCGTACACTTTTTCTTTTTCGCACCAGAATTACATGTGGTGAGACAAATTTAGAAAATTGCTCATAGTAAACCACCAGCATGTGAAACAATGACAACCTGTTATGGTTTACGTGACAGGTGCAGTTTCACCAAGAGACTGGCTTATCTCATTGGCAATATGATACTGTCAGTGATACAATGACCTGCATCACAAGAAATATGCAAGTGAAAAATCAGTTAAAGGGGTCCTATTACAAAGTCTTGATTTTGTTTTGGGGGTGTACTAGAACATGCTCTCCATGCTTGGTGGTTCGAAAAACACATTATTTTTCACATAATTTACATTATTAAAATACCTTTCTCCCCAGGCTGGCACAAACGACTCGATTAGTTCCGGCTTTGATGAAGGTCCACCTTCCGAAAAACAAAATGTGTTGTGATTGGTTAGCTGTCTCAGTGCGTTGTGATTGGCGAACAGCTTAGACGGTGTTTCAGTACTGCCAAGCCCCTTGCTCCGTCTTTCAACAAAAACATTTGGGCGAATCAGGCACTGTACTCCCTCGTGTTGTGGAAGCTGTCCTCAGTAAAATGCGCAGCACACAATAGCAAATTGGGGTTATAATGCTCAGGAACAGAGTTAAAAAGTAAATTGCAACCACTGTTTCCTGACATCATCCACTTTCGAAAGCCCAAACAAAGGCGTTTGGGCATGGAGGTGAAAAAAACAGCACTTCAGGCAGTCGCGCACCGGACGAGAAGCGCAGCGTCACGCCACGTCTTTAAAATTCAAATACATTAATTTCTATGAGGGTAGGCACACTGGCAGTGGCGTTCGCCGTTGTTCGCGGCGCCCAGCTACGTCGTGTTATTGGTAAGAATGTCTAGAACAGCGGTTCTCATTTCCAGTCCTCGTGTACCCCTGCTCTGCATGTTTTGCACGGCTCTCTTTGTTAACACACCTGATTCAGATCATCTCGTTAAAAGTGAGCTCCATGCATGAACTGTGTTCCGATTGACATGATCCCTACACAGTGTCCATTGCTCCCTACTCCCTGAGCAGGGGAAATCAGTTTAAGTTTACTTCACTTCAGAACATTAATTCACGGAATTTGCGCTGCGCAGCGTCTTCACACACAAACGAAACTTACTAGAGAAGAGTGAAGTGGGACATAATATACCTATGTAAATAAATACAATTTAAATTCACGTCTCGCACACTTTAATGCCATTTGAATGGAACATATACACTCCCTTCCAACTGGAATCATAGCGGAATGTCCACTTCGCAGGGCACTTACAGTCAGATATAACAAACGTATGAAGCAATAAGAGAAACATACAAAATGTGCAGAGCGGGGTACACGAGGACTGGAATTGAGAACCGCTGTTCTAGACATGCCAAAAATTTGAGGCTACAGCACAGCAGCTCTTCTTCTTGGTTTTCTCTGATGAACTAACTACTACTTCGTCGTCTCGTCTGATGCAGTCACTCAACCAAGCGTTCTAACCACAACCTCGCCCCCTCCCCACCCCCCAACCATTTGAATTTCTGTAGGCGGGAATTATTTGTAATGATATTCCTATGAGCCGCTTTGTGATATCACAAAGTCCGGAAACAAACGCTGTAGTCCAAACAAGAAATGTTTGTTGTAGTTCTTGAAAAGGGATTTAAAAAAAACTAAATATCTCCCTTTGGAGTGGACTTTGAGATTTGTAACTTTCTAGATCTTTTTAATGCCCAAACATACACACTACACACTGACTAAAAGTGAAAAAGCATAATAGGTTGTATTGTAGCCCAGATAAAAATTTTATCATAGGGGAAAAAAGTATGTATAATAATGTGACGAATACGTTTAATTAGTTTGATATGTCCTTTATTCTATGAACAAAGTGTTCTAAAAATAGTCGTCTGTATGAGATGATGCTGAAATCTAGGACGCTCTAAACATAACATGGGAAAATATTGTCCTCCTCCACGCCAGTATGCTTTTGTTTTGGTTTGGCAACAAGACAAAAAGCTCATTCTTAATGTAAAACTGCCCTTCAAAACAAGTTGTGGACTACATGTAATTCATAGTCAACTTCCTCAGGATCAAAGAGAGTGAGTTAGTTAGCACTCACTCCACAGGAATATGGACATTATTCTGGTCAGCTGATAAAAGGCAAATGTAAACTAACTGGCCACACAAGCTCATCTCATTACAGTCTGTCTGCTGTACACATACATGCCCTCACAAGGCAACAGCTTTTTAACAGAGCCTTGTAGAGGGAAATCATTTAAGTATTCTGCTGTTAATTAAAGACCTTTAATACTTAAAGGGTTGGTTCACCCAAAAATGAAAATTAGCCCACAAAGATCTTTCAAGCTGTTTAATGCCACTCAGCGGGTGTTGCATGCATCAGTCCAAAATAAAGTAATTTACGAGACTCACCGGCACATGCGCTATGCTGAACTCATACGTCATCTGCCCAGAGCTGCTTCCGTGTAGGACTGTTGGCGCAAGCTACATTAAAGCGATTATTACGTTTTGAATATGGATATTTTTCTTACAAAAACACATCGATTCACTACAGGAGGCCTTTGTTCACCCCCCGGAGCCGTGTGAGACATTTTTTTATTTATGGATGGGCACTTTTTATTTAACTTCTTTTGGACTGAGGCATGCAACACCCACTGAGTGGCATTAAACAGCTTGAAAGATCAAAGACAATTTTTTATATAACTCCGACTGGATTCGTCTGAAAGAAGAAAGTCATATACAGCTAGGATGACTTGAGGGTGAGTAATTTGTGGGGTAATTTTCATTTTTGGGTGAACTAACCCTTTAAAGGTAATGAGATAAGTTCAATGTGACATTCGTCATCAAGAGTTGATTTTTTCTTTGTCTAAAACTATGGTCAAAAGCTTTATCCAAAAATATATTTTGATACAAAAGCATGTGCATTATACATAAGAATGAAAGATACATATAATTCACTGGAATCCAGTCAAGCAAGCTTGAGAATGGCACAAGCAGTACTCAGCTGTACTGGATTACATTATTCATGGGCCTTTTCCATACACCCATTTAGATGACTCTTCAGGAAGAACCTGTCAGTGGCAGACTGAAAACAAGATACGGTTTCCTACCAAGTCTGGACAAAAATGTACAATTTAAGAATTGTCTTCTTTTCAACACATGAGGTGGAATTTGAATTGGCATGACAGGGAGAGGAATTTACTGAATTTAGTGAACACAGGGGCATTTTTTCACATGTTTTGAGACATCATTTTTAATTTTGATTTAGACTTGTTTGTGAATCGTTTTGAATGATTCATTAAAGCTTTCCAACTGCTGAAAGTGACTGATTAAGGAATCAGACATGATTAGTGCTTTATGCTTGTTGTTGCGTGCAACCAGCAAGGACAATGCAATAGAGTTGAGTATGTGCATTTATCACTGTATGGCAGCCAGGCTTTCTGTTTCACCACATACATTTCAGACTGGAAGCCCACAATTCAAACAAAGCACAAAACAGTTGTGCTATAAGGCTGTGGATCTGGCAACAGGGCATTGCATAACAGTATAAGACAAACAACAGAACATCAGGTTCTTCACATAGAAAAATATCCCAGTCGCCAGCTGACTGGAAGGACCTGTAGAGAGAGTATTTACTAGGAGGAAATGACTGCTGTTATCTAGGCGAGACTTGTGTGATAACCATTACTTACTAATGACCATTTAGCAGCACAGCACCAGAACATACACCCCGCAGAAGCAGTCTGTTTACCTTCACTGAGGTAAATCGCTACTGTACAATACATCAAAACTGATCATAACCTCAACTCCATTTCATAAAATGCTTCCATATACTAAAGGCATCAAAGCAGCCAAATGTCTGAAAACTGAAAATTTGTAAGATCCATCTGGAGTATATGTGTGGAACACATGTGGAACATTAACAGTGTGTCCTAACTAGGGATGTGCGCGACGACTAATTTGACTGTCGTTTAAACGAAAGTTTTGTATTCGACTAGTCGACTAGTCTAAAAGCAAGAAGCCCCCAAAAGATGGTAAGAAAAAAAAACCTCTGTGCGTGCGTGTAGCATATATAATAGCCTATATTTGAAATACTTCATCTATGAATCACACTGTCAAATCTGCCGCACACTAACGCTTGCCGCACACTTGCCTCGCGTTATCATCATTTCATTTTAGGTGGTCATTAAAAAGAAATAAAAGTAGAGCATACACTCAACGTCGGCCAAAGCATAGCTTAGTTATTCAAATCAGCTGGGGAAATGCAGAACAATGGAAAATCAATCAATAGCCTGACAGAATTCTTAATCTTAATATAACGTTAGCCAACATATTAAAACACAAGTCAAAAACAATAGGAAGGTTTATCAAGAAATAGCATTAAAACAGCTTTTAAAAACGTACTTCGTGAAGGCTATATTGTCTCAAAACAATGCAACAATGCTCATTTTACTTACTCAGACCATGCGTTATTTGTTCAGTGAAATTATCAACGTGGTCTGGTGAAAGATGGGACCTGAGGCGATTAACAATAAAATTCCTGCACTTGAAAAAACGCTCTCGGCAGGAACTGAAGTCACAGGCACGCAGAGATAACGAAAAGCAAGCCGATAGAGTTTCAGAAAGCGCCTGGACATCCCGCACCACCACCGAAGTGGGTGTTCGTTAGAGGAATAGATGGCGCGGACGGGATCGCAGCAGCGGCGGGTTGTAGTTAGTTGACGTGATTGACATTTGCTGGCTTTGGCCAGCCTCTAAGCTAACGCCTACGTGCCTGTATTGAATATGATTACGCATCGCTACAGTAGAGTTATTGTAAGACAATTTGACATTACACAGTTTACACAAAACTTTTCCGTTTCCTTCTAATTCAAAATAATCCCACACCTTCTCGTCTTTCGCAGGTCATTTTTTAGGTCAGGACTAGTCGACTAGACCCGCACATCCCTAGTCCTAACCAGGTGAGACATGACAGTTAAACAATAAATCACATCTATTCCATGATAATCAGACTGTCAACAATGTCATACAATACATGCTGCCTATTTCATGGTTTCAATTCCTAATACAAAAAAAAAACCTGGTCCACATAACTGTTATTTAAATATGAAATATGTTCTGATTTCCAGCATTTTCCCAATTTATGCCACTATTTTAAATCTGACGGGTAGGTTGGTTGTAGGGTGTGATTTAAGGCAGTACTGGGCAGGTTATTAATCACGGCTTGGCAATGGATGAAGTGGCGCCTGTTTATGACGTCCACTTAGGGGTGGGCGGTATGGAAAAAAATATCATATCACGATTTTTTTAGAAATATCACGATTCATGATTTTATCACGATTCTTTGTTATGTTGGTTTTACTATTTTGCAAGTTGTCTGAGCATTACAGCCAAACTAATTTCCCTATTATAAAGACAAAGCCTTTCAAGGTAACAAAATTTAAAAAATTAAAAATAAGGATGGCAGATATTTAGGCCAAAGTGGGCGAATATAAAAATCTTTGTAATTATTTTATCTTGTTATTAAAAAATAAGAACAAAGATGCACATTACAACTACACATAATATACAAACAAAACAAACAGTGCTTTATTTTTCAGGTACAATATGTGTATTTAGCAGGAGCATTCAAGAAATTGAATGAACAAATATAAAAATAAAACACTATATAGACTGATTACTAAAGCAACTGTATTAAAGTTCTTCAGTTAAGAATAAGAAGTGATTTTTCTCTTTGCTGTTGTTGTGTTTTTAGTTAACGGATAGTGCACTCTTAAAATAAAAATTCTGTACTGTCTGTCAATTCTCATAGTGTTTTATTTTTATTACCATAATTTACTTACTCAAAAGTGTGTTTAAAACCGAATGAGTTTTCTTCTTGCTGAACATAAAATGCTATTGTGAGGAGCGTGGAAACACAAACAGTCGCTGGGCCACAAAGGTAAATTCCATAGATATTTTTTCCATATATCAAAGTCAATGGGGACCAGGAAGTGTTTGGTTACCCACATTATTCAAAATATCTTCTTTTGTGTTCAGCACAAGAATTCAATTTATTACATGTTTGGGACAACATGTGAGTGAGTAAATAATGACAGAAATTAAATTTTTAAAAATGTTACATTAAAAAATCCTTTAATGGCCAGTGGCTGCATGTTTAATACTCTCCTTTCAGACCGCACGCATCTAATATAGCATGCATCCGTTTTTCTCTCAAATGTTTACTTTCACTTTAGACATAACTAACTGTGTTTATATGTAAACCTTGTGTGTTTTGACAGTACTAGCGCAAAAGATAACTTAGTTCAGAAATCAGGCGCTGTTTAACAGGCTTTTTAGTGCGCATGTTTCAGGTGTACATGCTCAGAAAAAGCGCACGTCAGACCAGCGCGTGAATGAAACATTTAACCGGCAAGGCTTTAAAGCACATACAAATAATGTACTTTTGTGATTGCGAATAAGTGCAGTGTCCTGTGAGAGCAACTTTACCGCTGAGTTAACACTGATGTGATGTGAATGCATGTGGTGTTGTACAGTGAGATGGAGGCGCCAGAACTGCAACTGATAGAATGTGCGCTGTTGCACAATACTTCGATATTCATTCAAAAGCAGATCGTGGAGACATTTTTATCGTCCACGATCAAAAATCGTCATATCGCACACCCCTACGTCCACTGCACTCACAATTCAGGCAAAGCTGCCATCAACTTTCCCTAATAACCTTGACCCCTAGCACACACACACACACGAACTTGTTTTTAAAACAAGTCCTCTCTCTCTCGTATAAACAGACGACTCTTCTGCACAACCCTAAGCGAGTTCGACCTGTCCTGTCATGCGTGAGCACAATGGAATGGGTGTTGAAGAGGTGCCTCTGACTCTCTGGACAAAAATTCCCAAACATCAGCCCATGAAAGTCTTCAAAGAGCTTCTATAGCACATCAAGCATGGCAGATATATGGATTTTACAAGACGTGCTATGCTCAAATAAAAAACAAAGTCATCATCTTCCACTTTGACCTTATTGAGTCAAAAAAAATTATCTGAAGCGACTCAAAATGCATTCAGGGTATACATTTTTTATGAGAATGCATTTCCTGAGAATCATGACCTTGGTGTTGCTAGTGCCATGACCTACTGTTTAAGTTACAGGAAAATAACAACGCTAAAAAGAAAAATACCAGCAATGATTTTCCATATGGTGCATGAACAAAGAGAGCCTCTGTTTCTCATTACTCCATGTGCTTGCTGAAGGAGAGTATTAGGTTAGTGTTTCTTTGAGCGCCCGGCACATTTTTCAGGCGCCTTCCAATGTTTGGCTTTCAAACCGGGGCTGAAGAAAGATGATCCCCTGACAGCGCCGCTTCATTATGGAACAGGCTGGTACAAGTGGAGGGAGTGGCCGGCCTGTTTTCCTGCACCCAGCCCCCTGGCTGCCACACCGCTGTCTCACCATGTCTGTGCACACACATGAAAGCAGCACCTCACTGAGGAATTAAAAAAAAAAAAAGTGTGCCATCTTCCAGCAACAGCCCTAACCTCCACCTCCTACCCCTCTTCCTAGCCTGGGAAAACAGATTCCTGTGTTATGGCTGTGAACAAATTTGCCTTGAGTCGAGCACAACCAGTTTCCTGGGCTGCCGTACAGGTCATGTTAATTACACCCAATGCCAAGAGCTCAAGTCTCCACATGGAGATGGGTGTAGAGTTGCTATAACACAAGAGAGGAGGCGTTAACCAAGGGCCAAGATACGGCAGTTCGAGCGAGAGCACAAAAGGACGGAAACAGTGTAAAGAAATGGCCTTGTGCTTTTAAAGTTTGGAGTTGTTCGTTGCACATGATGTCAGAAAGCAGCCAAGCGTACAGATCAGGCCCAGTGGTTCTGCTGTCGAGATGAAGGCGTTCATAAATAATGGACAATGCACTGGCTCAAAGGTTCATCTCATTATTGCAAATGGCTTGATGTTCATCCTCCACCTCATCAAGCTGAATTGAAAGACGACGGCCCCCATGAAGACTGTGAATGACAGTTGACATCACTCTTGTTACCCAGCACCCATTAGCATCACATTACATGAGGCCCAGTACAAGACACCAGAGTAAAAACAGACCTTGATGAGCCTGTAAGACAGATAATAATGTGTGTGGCAGTATATAGAAGGCTGAAATAACATGATCAAGATTTTTGTAGAATAGAATTATTGAACATATTTGCACACTGGAGATAGCGGTGAACTGAAAAACAGTCTATCACTAAATGAAACAAATTTGCATCACTTGAATGCAACATGCTCAACACACAGTCATCCGTGTTGGTGCATTCAATGGTAAAAGAGAGCCTACATTTCTTTTTGAACAACAAGCTAGCTGTTGTACAAGATGATTTTTCCAATAGACAGGGATAAACATGCCCGCTTCAATCACCATCCCTCCCGCAAGGCTTTTGTAATTTGTAGGCTATGTGGGTTTGCAGCTAGCATGCCAGCTCCAGCGTAGTATTGACTGATCATCACGCACAGCCCCTGTGAGCAAGCAAACAAAGCAGCCAGACTAATGATGTTGATTTATTCACATAAGCCTTTACTTGCAGAGCAGATAAATATAATAGCCAGAGAGCTGCTTGTATGGGTGGAATTTGCCCAACCACAGATGATCAAGATGTGTTTTGATTACACAAGACTGTCAATACAGCGAGCCATTTGCATCGAAGAAAGGCATAAACAGTTTATTAAATCATTGTCAGGCATAACAAAAGATTCTAATTAGTAGTTAACTGATATGGGTTTTTAGTGGCCAATGCAGATGCTGACAACAAGATTCAAGTGGCTGATGGTCGGTATAATTATTTAATGAGATCTACATTAAACGAAAAACAAACTGAATTCAACTGAACACTTACTTTACACAATATTTACTCAGAATTCTCCAAATACATTTTTAAATCACAAAATGTGCCCGAAGGTCCACAGAAAATCTATTGACAAGGTTAGATTTTGGCCCTATTATCAAAACGGCCAATCTCTGAATGTCTATTCACTGCACTATATTCAAAAGAGATACAGTTAAAAAAAATGTATCCTACAAACTGATGGTTTCAACCAAAGCATAGTCCACTGAATATGAACCTTTGAAGTCTGTCTTCAAAAGGTTAATAAAGTATCATTAAAAATCAAATTTCCTATGGAGACAATGAATGGAATTTTTACTTCCGAAAGTA
The DNA here is from genome assembly GCA_018155175.1 of Sinocyclocheilus anophthalmus. NCBI lineage: Eukaryota > Metazoa > Chordata > Actinopteri > Cypriniformes > Cyprinidae > Sinocyclocheilus > Sinocyclocheilus anophthalmus. The sequence continues at coordinate 21,437 of JADLZN010008610.1, forward strand.
TTGTTACACACTCTATAGTACTGTTACAACCTTATTGTGCTAATGCACCCCTGCGGCTCTGCTTATACTTCCAGAGATTTCCAAATGCTCACTGGTGCTTTCAGATGTTGCACAACTTCAGCCTTGTCAAAAGAAATCGATTGAGAAAAACACATCTGCGCAGAGCTTCAATGGGTGTGATGTTTGAAATTGAAAGAAAGCAAAGCTAGCATTCTCTCTGTCCTCTGCTGTTTGAACATCTGCAGATAAAATGGAGTGTGCTACCTATAAAAGATGGGAACGGCCGAGCAGAAGGAGAGACGTTCGCCTAAATACAAGGTCATAAAACGCCACCCTTACTACATCTATTAGAATCCAAAGCACAGGACCAGATGTTTCCTTCGCAAGCACTGTTTAATTTAGGATTAGTTAATCCATCTATATCTCAGTCTTATAGCCTGTGATCAATAATTTAGAGAGTCCACGAGAGACCAGGCTGTATTACAGCACAGCTGATGGGAGCCGAACACAACTGTAGAGGCCTGGCGAATCACAAGAGGTGACGTGAGAACAATGTTAATGTGGACTCGAGAGCTCTGGAGTAGATATGGAGTAGTTGTGAGCTCTTGAAAGATGGCGGTCTGAGTTATTGAAGACGGAAACGAGCACAAGGAGGTGAGATGGAGTCCAAGTGCGATCACGGCCTTCCACTTGAGGAAAAACACAGCAGTGGGTCTGCTTCAGATTACCTGATTAACTGGACGTTTCAATAAATCCATTGAAGGCGGTGTACGACTGGATTATACAGGGGGAAAAAAACATCTGCTTTGAGGTTAATCTTGTGATAAGGTTCTCTTCCATCGCTAGGTCAATTGCTTGGAAAACCCTGAACAAACATTAGCATTCTGTGGGATAGTTTACAGGCGCCGTGGGCAATCTTGACAGGCATTATTGTTGGAAATGTATGCATCTTGTATGACATTTACCAATTCTGAAAATTCCTCATGAAAATGAATACATATTCATAATCATAATGTGCCTCTTGCCAAAAGTTACTTTAGATTCAATGATGTTCTGAGTCTGAGAGTAGGCTAGTTAAACCAGCACTTTCTGAAAGCAGATAAGCTTGTTTCTCTAAACAGATGCAACAGATGATCTCCGCCATACTGTAGAATATCACTGAAAAAATATAAAGATCTAAATTCACAATATCAGTGGGATACTATAAACTTTCTCTCAACAAAATAATAATGAAATACTTAATTGATTTAATGCTTCATAATCATTTGATTATTTTCTTTAATTATTTGTAATTTTGACACAATTCCGAAATTCAGGTGTCAGATTTACAAAACTGTAAGAATTAAAAAAACATTTCTTAACTTCTGATTAGATGAACCACAGAAACAGCTGGAAAATAGCCAATACACATACACGCATGACCACACATCAGTTGAATTCTATATTAATAAAAGGAACTCGTCCTGCTCTATATTTTATCATCACTTCATTTTGTTACTTCTCTGTCATGTGTAAATAACGTGAAGCAGTCCTGCCTAACTATAGATGTGCAAACATCCCTACCACAGTATAAACAGAACAGCAAAACATCTACACGCTGACACATTTTGACCATTGCACAGTATATGCTGTCATACTGCCCAAGCCCTAGTTCCCAATGTTTTGACATGTAAGACGCCGGAATGTCATTTGGGAATGCTATCAGCTGTGGCCAGTCTCTTGTAAGCAGAAGACACTTAAGGCTGTGACGGTGGCAGATTTTTCCCACCGCGATGGGTTAGGGTTAGGCTCTTCATCTGCACGCGCTCTCTTTGAAATAGAAATCGTTGCCACATTTCTTGTTAACATCTTCCATTTATCGCTGTCTCGTTTGTATTTGGCCAGTTTGGAGAAAGCCTCACCAAACCTGACCAGCCAGGCGTTTGCGATCACGGAAACTTGAAGACACTTGTACAAACGCGGATGGGTGACATGAATGTAGATGGCTCCAGATCGGCGATGTAATATTTGGTTTCCCAACAAGGTCCATCGCCCAATACAAAATTAATTTGCTGAATGCAGAAGAATAAACTGTATTTTCCTGTGCTCAAACCTGCCAATCTAAAGGAAACGCTGTGTATGGAGTTTGAGGTAATTTGTGAATTAGGCTACCATAGACTTATAGTCTAAATAAAATTCGTATTATGCTTGTTATAGAGTGCGTGACGTCACGTGCACTATTGCCGGTGACGCAGTTGTCACGGCGACCGTCACAGCCCTAAAGACACTCAAGCCTCCACACCGACACCAGGGAAAGCAGGTCAGCTGCATTCCTTCATAATTGGGTATTCAAACAGTTAACTAACAACATCTAGCAGTTATGCATGAACACATGCAAGCGCACAGAGAAACGAAGAGTGACCTAATACAGGCTTGTTAACACTGAGCTATTTTGTTCTGCTTTGGTACTACAATGATATTGCAGTGATCAGTGGTGTCATTCTGTTAAAAAAAGAGAGCATGATGGAAGGAAAAAAAGAGGAATGGAACGAGACAGCCATCTGTCCACAGCAGCAGCATTTAGCTGAGCATTAGTACCACATGTGCACTCTGCATAACACACCACTGCCTTCTTTTTCCTCACGACACGCCAGACGGAAAAACAGACAACAAACAACAAAAATGTCTGTGAATTAGCACATGCTGCCTCAGTAGGACAGGGAAATGTCACTGCAGAAATCCCTTTTCAACATGCTGTAGTCAAACATAATGGAGCACTGTATGTCTGCCCATTAAAGACCTAATAACAACAACACCCAAAAATTATGCAAGAACAGTTTGATATTGTTCAGTTCACTGGAGAATGCTTTGATTTAAAGTACAGACAATAAAAAAGCTCTAACATTATTGTAAAAATTAAATTAAATTTAAACAAGAGAAATTTAAAATAGATAGCACTACAGAAATAAAGATGACTAGACAGATAATGCTACGGCATTTAAAAAAGCAGAATTTGCAACAAATTATGCATTAAAAAAGTTTGCACGGAATAAAAACAAAAAGATGAATAATTTCAACATTTGAATATGTCAAAAAAGTTGAAACGTTTAACAGCAACATTATGCTGCCTTCTAAGAGTGTGTTCACACTTATTCGGAAGTCTTGTTTTTTTTGTTCCAGACCAAAGAAGCAAATTTAGGACAATTTTCATAACATTTTTTGATGGAACTTATGCCTGTACCTAACTGTAATGGGTAATAATATAGCTCAGAAGTACCAGATATGAGTCACCATCACATCTTATTTTTGGTTTAGATGTTTAGATGTCTTTGGTCTGTGTTGCATTCCACACCAGAGTTTGTTTGGAAGCAGGCTGAAAAGAGGTAATATCTCATCTCGGTCCTCTTTTTTTGTATACGAAGCAACAACATTTATTCAAATGACCAAACTAACATTAATTTTCATTAAAAGATGTTTAAAAAATAATAATCAAAAAATTCCAACAATACACATGGAGTATTTTATAATTCAATTCTCGATGGAATCAACTGTGAATTTGCAAGGTATCATGCAATGCAGACTGTGTAACACCTACTATACACTGCAAGTGACACAACAAAACTACAATGCTTCCTTTATAATCAACAAGGCGTAGACAGAGTGTAAATGAGAGATTTCGTTTCCACTGAAGACAGTTTTTTTTTTTTATTATAACCAGAGTGTTTGTGAGAGTGCAAAACTCACACATGGACTGTCAATGAGCTCATGCTGAACCGCAGAGCTTTGCATTTTAATGCCAAATCTATTTATCGAAACAGTCATGGGAAATAATCGACTGATTTCAGTCATAATCATGCACTGCTCACAGTTCAGTGTGTTTGCTGATGACGGGACATTGGGTGACCTTTATCTGGGTGCGTGGAGGGAGGGGATCTGAAACAGGGCTCAGGTTCAACATGGCCTTAATGTCTTTCAGCTGTGTGCAGAAATGTGAATTCCTGCAGCTATCACATAAATCTCCACAAACTCAACCCAGTTCACATGCTCTCTGGTTCTTTTCCTTTCTCTCACTTTTTCCTGCCGTGGGGTGCCGAGCTTCTGCTATGTTCTTGTGGTTACCATAGAAAACAGGATGTGATACAGGAAAGGGCCTGCTGGATGGACAGTTGTAATATTTTCTCAAAATTACAGGCAGTGTAACTTTATGACACAAGCATGTGCTCGTCGAGCAGGTCGGGTGAACCCTGAAACAGGAAACATGATTACTGGGAGAACTTGTGCACACACACACACACACACACGCACACATCAACAAACTATTTTAGCTCATTTCAGGGCTGGGGCTTTGACATCATGAAAAAAAAACTTTCCATTTTTCACAATCATTACTGGCATTGTCTGTGTTTCCTGTCGAGAGGCCACTATATTTCTCAACAAGCAGCTCACATTCTGAGGGGCCGACTGCGTAAATCATGCTAAATGAATTTCAGCTGTTTAACCAAAGAGTTGCAGACTCTAATGCATGTTAGTCGCCTGATTTTGCTAATCATTCAAGTTAATGATATTAAGTGCATCATGCACACACTTATTTAACAGAACAAATCAATATGTGGCAGTATGTCTGGACGCACACAGACCACATTTAGCTGGTATGAAAAGAAAAAGAAAACTAACCACACACCCCGGCTGAAAATACACATGCCTATAAATGTCTCATGACATTACAAATATATTATTATATATTTCAAATATAATATTAAAAGAAATTGTTTGCCCAAAAAAATGAAAATTTGCTGAAAATTTACTGGCAATTGGAAGAAGAAAGCAAAAATGGCACAAGTACTAGTATTTTAGCCGGGAGAAGAGGTTTGACGTTAAACAGCATAATAATGGATTGTTTCTTACAAACATACAGCTCTTCACTTCACAATATGTTAATGGATGGACTGGAGTGGTGTGGAATTACTTGTGGATTATTGTGATGCTTTGGATTATTGTGGATTATTGTGATGACTAATTAAAAGAGTGGCAAAGCATCCCTCAAACTGTATTTAGTAGTCAATAAGTAACATGAGGTGTAGAGTTCACAGAACACTTAAGGTAAAACTTCAGGCTATGCAGGCCAGTTTGTTCCTGCACACTTAACTATGTTTATCATCTGTAGTCTACCGCTGGGTAACAGGATGCAGGCGATATCCCAAGATAAACATCATAAAAGCAGAATGTGAACTACTGAAAAGTGCAAAAATGCAAAGTCATGAAAATAGCCTGTGACCCCGTGCAGGACAGCATTTGAATTTTTAATTGAAATCACTCACCAAAAGCTGCATCAATTGCAGACATGTTATTCAATAAACAGGCAAACACCAGCCAAGCAATTTCAAAATGCTGAAGATGATGTATACATCCTGATGCCAAGAGTAGAAACACAGCGGGGTATTTCAGCCTCCTAATGGAAGACAAGCGTCTGGCCACAGGACTCCCGCCAAATTACAACGAAGGCAAACAACCGCACCACGGAATGGAAACTTCATTTCCACTCTTTTTCCTCTTGGCCTCTCTGTCTCTCTCTCTCTTTAATAAACAAAAGCTAGCCTAGTCATATAACTAAATTCCCGCATTTGATCAAGGCCCATTACGTTAAACTGCAACATGATTGCTGTACAGGCATGTCGTGTTATTTTCACTCACTTACACACCTGTAATTACAGTGGCTTTAGCTGCTTGGTGATAAAGAGGGGTTTGGAGTCAGAAACAAATGACTCTATCAGCGAAGAATGTTTGGGTCCAATCCAAAACAGTCTTTAACATCTGAAGTTAATGTAGCCTATTACGAGCTCTGCATTTCACGATTGACATGTCAAAGCATTTGCATCTTACTGTTACTTGAGCAGTTGCTGCGTCTCGCATAGATACATGGGCTATATATAAAGAGCCCAGGTGGCAGTAGTCCAGGCTCTGTCTGGTATTAAGACGCCTTCTGTCACTGCATTTATCTCAGGCCCGGCCGGATTCTCACAGACGGGATTTTCCAACAAAGCACTGCAATTAAGTACAGCCCAAGAAACTCACATTCCATTATCACATTCCATGAGGACACGGCCAAAACCACAAGTGAACATTTATGCGTGTCACCAGCATGACAGGAACAGTCTCTGACTTTCCATTGTGTTTGGAGAATAAAATTATGTAGGGCCAAACTTTTCACTACAACCCTCTACACACACCTTGGCAATATAATCGCCATTGGCTAATACATTTTTGTAGTTTAGTCGCCACCAGACTGAATAATATTTTACACACCACACACACACATAATATATATATATATTCTACTCAGTGTTTCCCCTGCCATTATTTTAGGGGGGCGGCCCCCCCCCCCAACGGCACCCCCCGCCCCCCTTGAAGGTCAAGTTAATTTTATTTTCTCTATAGCGCCAGATCACATCAGAAGTCATTTAAAGTTATCTTTCTTATAGAACATGTCTATTTTTACCCCCCCCCCTTTATTTGTTCTTTCATTAAGCAAACTAAATAGCCTTATGTTATTTATCTTATTTACACGACGGCATGTCATTTCAGTCTCTACGTTATGGTCGCGCTCTCTGCATCACGCACAGCGGAGTTCCGCCCGATGCGTGTGCTCACGCACCACACACAACAACACACACACACACACACACACACGAGCCCACTCCCACTAGTATTTGTAAATATAAATCCGCAAAACGATTCATATTTAAATATCATGAATTCTGCGTGTCTCTGTGGTAATGAATGGCTCAGACGCACGGTTTTGTGTACTACTCGTACTGAAACGCTTGTGACGCTTCCGGTGATATTAACTTCCGTGGTCTCACTAATGAGGACATAAATACATGAACAACATCTCCAGAACTGCTCTGAGAGTCACTTCATGAGCATTTGACCGTTTCATCTGAGTAAAACTATCATCATATCATACACACACAGAAATGTAATGGTATTCACGGCAACCCGTCAAAATAAAAGTTGGGTTTAACTTGAAGGCATTGTGGCAGAAATAGATTACTATTGTTGAGTAGAATCTACGTAACAGGCTGCTACTACTACTACTACTAAAATGATTAAAACCTTATTTTTAAGGAATAAGCATTCAATATTTCTTCAATGTTTTAATTGTAATATTAAATGACCTTTATTTTCCAAAAAATTTTATTTGTTCAATTTTCATTACTTAAAAGATAGATTAAATGAATGTTTTACGCCTTAAAACAAAATGTAAATACACAACACAGAATTTCTGAGCAAAAAAATCATACGGCTATTGTAAGAATAAATGAAACTTGTTTTATGCTTTCAAATTAGACATGCTAAAACAGAATTTGGTTACAATAAAACATAAGGTTGGACAAAAAACATTTCATAGGGCCCTAAACATGTAATTTTTGTAAATTTTTTAATAAATTGATGTTAAATTGTTTAAGTTTCATGATTTTAATTAATTAGACATGCTTTTTGATTAATAAAATGTAATTTAACCATTAAAAAGGAGCCGGAAGAGATCATCTGCCTTACATTTAAAGTGAACAGAGCTGCATGTTTTTCAGTGTCAGGTAGCTCTGAGAAACATTACTAGATAATAAACTGCCACTGAGAAAAAGAAATCATTCAGATTACTGTGCAACAGTCTTCATGTGAAACTCTGAAAATCAGAAAATATGGCACAGGAAATCAGAACAGACACTACTCCTTGCAGATATCTAGTTTACTTTCTTCTAAATGCATATCTCAAAGATTTGAAGTCTCAAACCTCACAAATGTTTTCAATTACAGTGTTTAAATTCCTCCTCAGAAGCTTTTAAATACGATTTTGTGTACTGGCAGACTGATATAAACCCATTCACAGCGACTTCCAGCAGCTGTAGAGCAGTCAAGCAATATGATAGGAGCTTCTGATTTTCACAAACGCTTTCCAGTTTTGTGCACACATGCATCAAACAGTCAGAGAACCAACTGTGGGCGGCCCGTGGGCATGACGTCTGAGGCTGAGCCTAGTATATTAAAGTTGTGACTGTGACTGTGGAGGAGTTCAGCTCAGGTGAAAACTACAGAGGCATTAAACAGTATTTAAAAAGATCATTACCGGTTTAAATGGCACAGAACCTTGTTTCAAATGCAAAGTGAAACTTTATCAGTTAGGGCTGTGACAGTCGCCGTGACAACCGCGCCACCGGCAATAGTGCACGTGACATCATGCATAGGGCTGGGTATCGTTCAAAAATTTTCGATATCGATACCAATTTTATGAAATCAATTTTAACAAGATTACATTATCTAAAAAAAAAAAACTTTGGTTTTATTTTTCAGCTTGTTGATGTTTATACAATCTCAAAGACTCATCTCCTGAGCCACTGCACAAAGGAACAAAATGTAACCAACACAATAAATCAGTGCAAATAGTTTTAATAAAGCTCAAATAGTCTTCAGTTTACACATCTGTTAGGCTACACTTACACTAGCGCGTGTTCGTTTTAAAACGCACAACTCAGACAGAATCATGATTTCTATTTATTTTCCACTGATTTACTGATGAGCATTAGCAGCTTCCAGCACTGTCTGCCTGTGTTCTCTCTTCCATGATCACTGCTCTGACTCCGAGTCAGAGGTAATAACATATTTAATTTCAGCAACATTACATGGCCAAAACACACATTAGACGGCAATCTGAAGTTATTACAAACACTCGATGGAGGTTTAAAGTGAGTTTTGAGTAAAAGCGGAATATAAATCTTGTTTATTTTCTTATGTAGCATGATGCTACAGTTTGCATAAATGGTCACATAACACGCGCTTTCGGTCGTGTAGTATGAACGGACATCTGCATATGATCGGAACACTCCCACGGCTCCCGCGCTACTTTCCATTGGAAATGAATGACTGAATGACCGGTCTGTCGCTTGTCGGAGATAGTGGAAACCGGCTTGAAACGCAGTGGAAACACCAGTATGACAACATTACACTATGTGCAGTGTGAGGACCAAACCAAATCTTCAGGTTCTCTTATGAGAATCAGGCTGAAAAACGTATGTGCACCCCTGTATATAGCCTATCAACACCGCATCACCCGTGGTAGTTGGTCCATTACCACCGTGGTGGTAAAAATCTGCCACCATCACAGCCCTATTATCAGTACGTGATTACAAACTATGGCCACGTCTGGAGGAAGGACTATAGCAAAAAATGCTATAAATACATTCAAGAAAAACAAAAGCCACAGATGAAGAACATTGAGGGCCAGGAGCGCCAAAAAAAGAGGTGGGAAAAGTGTGGGCGGAACAGGGGCCCCCTGGGAAGCCGGAGCTACGGCCGGAGCGAGACTACCGAGACCTCCTGCCTCTGTGTGTGAACTCAGAGATGTCTCCCCATAGCACCCTTAAATTACCGCAAAGTCCCACGCATCTGCAGGAATCATCCCCAGACAGAAAAAAAACTAAATCACCATGTCTTCTGATTCCTTCATATACAGCAATATATATGACACAGAGTAGGGAAATAAAAACGCCGACAGCTACACTACAAGTTGAGCATGGTCTCCCGCCATTTTCTCAAGGATGTGAGTGTTTAACGAGAGCACGGGACTCGCCACTGTCTGCGTTCCAGCGAAAGGCCGCAGCACAACGGGCCTTTTCAGCGTGTCGCCCACACTCGGATGAAGCCGCACTCTGACATACTCTGAGCAGGCCCCCGGTTTCAGGCCCACAGGGGAGCGGCCAGCAAAGGACTGGGTATTGCAAAAGCAAACAAAGTTCCAGATGAGGCACTCAGGCAGGATATCAACCCGGGTCTAAAGAAATCCCATCCCGCTGCTACACGCAACCTGAGAAAATAATTCACAACCGCTCCCAAAGACAATAGATTTCGGCAGAAAATTGCCCAATAAGGACCAAATAGGTTGTGCATGGCTTCAGCAATACAAAGTGTTATTTAAAGGTGCGTTAGAAACACTGTTATTATAAGTACACATATCAAAATTGTGTTAGACGCTGCAGTACCATCTATCGACATGGATCAACTCTTGAGTATTACATTAATTATGCTTACAGTAGTGAGTTTTACAGAGAGGCCTACACAATAATTAAGGAAACACAGACAACACAGGTGAATAGGGTAAAACATTTAACTAATAAATATCACCATACTTTGAGTAATGACAGTATTAAGACAATTGTTTGTATAACAACTTTACTGAAATGTTATGTTTAAATATGCAAATGATGCATATGTAGATTACAATGCACCACTTGCATGACAAGTTCCACTAGCCTTTAAAAGATATGATATTTACAATTAAAATACACAGTATCGGGGGCAAGAATAAACATATATAAAACTATTATAATGGTGTGTAATACCACCAAAAATACGATCTTGCTTCAAAAAACCATTTATGACTTCTGTTGTAGGACGACTTTTTCATACTGAAGTATATGAGTGGTGTCTCAGCAAATTTTTAAATATATGAATCATCAACATAGACTAATAATGACTCATTTGAGGCGTTCCGGTTGGACATGTATCACAATCCAGGAAGGATTTTTGATTGATTTTGAGTTCAACACCGCTATGGGAAGTTAAGGCTTTTCCTGAGCGAAAGCATTGGCGTAGCAGTACACATATTTCAAGCTGTTCACATATACAACGTGGAAAACCCAGAAAACGTAGTAAAGGATAGGTGAACGATTCAATTATCTCTTTTGACTATGACAAAGTTCATTTGTATCAGAAAATAAAATGTGTTGCCTTGAGGTTTTAAGAGCAAACAGTAGACGCCCAGCATTATAACTTGTCTCGGTTAAGTGAATTTATTCTGCATTAAAGGGACACGATCCATCACTTGTGTAGGACTAGACCTACACTGACAATAAATTACATAACAACTGACTATCAAAGACTGATGCTCTTCTTTAGCACATAACTTGCCTGAGGGATTTTGTTTTGTCTAATATTTAAGAGCACAAATCCCACTCTCAGATGTTCTGTTTCTTAAGGGCTCTATTTTTCTCACTAAACGTTCCCATTTTCCTGTTCTTCAAAGTCTCTAGTAGCAGACAAACTGACAATAGAGCACAGCACAAAACATCTCTTATTACCAATGGAACAATGGGGCCCATTTTTCATTCCATATTTTCACAGCATTCCTTTATTTTCCTTCATGCCCGACATGGGGTGCCCTACTGCCAACAACCACCTGCAGGAAAAAAAAATTCCAACAGTGGGTATGCGAACGCATCCAGACCGTTTTCCTGCATACACACACACACACATACGCACATAGACCCGATGAAGCAAGCTTGAGGAAAACAGTGCTCACACTGTTCATTCCTAAATCCCTCTACAGGGCAGCCGTGTCTGCTCCCATCCCATTAAGCCAGCCTTTAGGGAGCTGTGCTCACATCAAATTCACAACATCCTGCACACTGACTCTCTGCTCACGCTGCCAGACTATCAAATGGCATGTCATATGCAAGTCTGTTTGATTATCTGCTTTCCTCGGCAAACAAAATCCGCACAGAGAATGAAAATGAATTTCTGGTTATGAAACGGAGATGCAAGGAGCTGAGAGAAAGATGGCAAATCCTTATCTCTGTGGTCTCTGCTTTGTGCCGTTATGTGGCGGCTCATCCACGACATGCACAGAGAAAATCCAAGAGAAAACAGAATAATCCGCAGATGTGACTCATTTGGTGCGAGAAGAGAACCCATAATCCAGATGGTGATATTCCTGTGGTTCATCATTTTATGTAATCTGCCACGCAAATGGCAAACAATCAGACTTGAAGACTCTGAAGAAGGTGAAGTGCAAACAACGTCATTCTTTGTGCGAGTAGATATTCTGCCTTTGTAATGATTCCAGATTCATTTGCGGTCACAGGACAGGTTCACGGTTACCCCTGAAATGTGTGAAATTTGCCACTGTGGTGAAATGCTAGCACATGCTGCTAAAGCGACACGGCAAACGTCAGCACCGGTTTATCATGAGCTGGGAACTTAATAAGAAATCCACATGTGAATTTCCTCAGCATTATTTCCCCTTTGATGAAGCATTAATTTAGCCTAATTAGACTTAATACTAAAGTTATTGTGTTGTAAGCATCTGTGCCCAGTGGAAGTGGTCCTCTTGCTAGGCTTAAGGGCCCAAACGCTTTGTGTATTTGAAAAGCTTTCTTTAATCACACTGTTGCCCATATCACCAGATTTAACCCAATTATTACAGCTTATTTTCACCCTCAAGATGGTTTTAATTCCTAATCACAAATAAAACGGGGGCATTTGCAGGCAGAGATGAAGGAAAGGAAACAAAGCAATTAATTATATGGGTGTGTTCAAATTTTAGCACTACAGCTTCCTAGGTTTACCTTTACTTTAAAAGCATGTGGAGAGCCACAACACTCATTAATATACTGAATACTGCCTACTATATAGTTTTCATTATTTGAAACAGTAGGCATTATTCAAGATATACATTAGTATGCTACGACTGTGTTGAATGTTAGTGGCCCACAATTGCCATTTCAGAAGTAAATAATGGTTATTTTACCTTTCTTATTAAAATAAAAATAAAGCTTAAAAAGACTTCTGGTTTGCACCAACCATCATCAAATACTTTTAACGAAAAGCACTTATGAACAAAGTAAATTATATATTTTTTTAAATCACAATTAGATTTTTTCTTTAAATTGTGTGGTCTTATGTATTTTAATATTAGAGTACAATTAGTATTATAGTATTATTTTAAGAAAATTGTGAATATATAGAATTCATAATTTGTGCTCACTGTAGGATGGAGGACACATTTTATTAAACAGAGAATCTCCAGATATATTTCCTCCATTCATATGCTACATGCTAACACAAACCATTAGGATCTGGCATTTTAATCAAACATAGGACTTGTCTGAGAACATCAGAGCTGTATTAGGGTCATCAGCCGTGTTCATTACAGATCACCACCTCTGAACCCTGTGATGATTGAATGACTGCCTCATGTAAATACATCAATGGTTCAATTTTTTGTATCTTGTCAGAGATAAGCACCCCTTGGTCTACATAACAAGGAGAAAGCGGTCTAGATTGGGGATCACACTGAGTCGTGGCAGGACCTCAAACATCTGCTAAAGGTCAGGTTTCCACTGTATGGAACCAATCAATGAAGTCCATAGAGCTTCCAAACAAAGAATAGTGTTTCACACTACAGAAGAACCTTGCCCTTCATTTAAAGGACACTGATTTTATGCACTCAGTAATCCCCTCTAGGCAAGACAACCCACAATCCATTGGACACCAACAAAAAGACATATGTGATACTTGACTTATATGTTGTTAAGCTGGTATACAATATTTTATTATAGATAGAAAAATCTAACAATAACAGCATTTTCACAGTAGACTGTGGGCAGTATGACCACAATTTCATATAATTTTTGCCTAATACTTTTCTATATATAATAGAATAACTTTTTCACAGAAAAAACACAAATAAGTGGTTGTTAATAACCAGATGGTAATGCCTATTTTTGGACAATTTAGCAAATCACATTTTGTCTTTCTGTTAGGAACTTGAATGCATATGAATGCAAAAGATTTTATTCATAAGAAATGAATAAGTCTGGCATCAGTGGAAAAGTAGCTTTACATGTAAAATAACTAATATTATAAAACAGACAGTCCTGACTATAGTCTCGGATCCCATTTACCTGGCATTAACATCTGTTTTGTGTGATCAGATCACAAGTGGTCACACACCGGAGTACTTCACATCATATTTTACATTTATATGCAAGTTTCGATGTTGCTTGAATGCCCTAAACAACTAAATGCTTTACGTTGTGCCTAACACCCCTTAATAGCTGTATCCTCTACCAGCTGATACATTTCTATCGCTGCATGACATACACTGTCATACAAAAACCAGATGTAATTTACTGTGGAATATTCAGCCACTACAAAGAACAATGCTGGGCTTAAAAATGTAAAAACTGGCACATGTTTGCGTCAAAGGTTTCTCGAGAGCAGCAGACACAGTTCCACCACATGATGAATAGACCAGATTTCAGCATTGTTCCTGGACGTTCCTTTGCTCGCTCTAATTGCACTCAAATTTCCCTGGAGATTTTCACTAAATCTAAAGAGCAGCAGCCACATGCTGTGCCCTACATGCCAAAGGTATGTGTAGATGTGTGTGTGTGTGTGTGCGTGCGTGTGTGTGTATCTCAAAGGCTGTCGCAGCTCCCAGGCGTGTACACACCTCCCACTGGGCCTCTCTTTAAAGGTGTGTCATGCTGCACAATGCCGCCTCCAGCTTGTGGGTGTTGCTTTTTAGCCCCAGGCACAACAAAACAAAATAAATGTGGGCTCTCAGCAACCTCCTTCATATCTTGCCAAGCTGCCACAAGAGTCATGACGTTAAGACAAACTGAGACAAAACAACCACTTAAACTCAGATGTATATTTTCATCCTAAGCTGGATTTAGGTACAAAGCATGTGCCCATAAAGGTCTGAGTAAAAACTCTTTCTACCACATCAAGCTGCATTACGCCACTTTCTCTGTCTTCTGTTTTCCTGTGTCCAAGCAGCACTTCCATATGCATCATTGGGCAATAACTTATGTGACTATTCAAAGAAACAAGTTTAAATATTGCTCTCTAATATTGCTATCCGGAAGTGGGACAGTATTTCTCAAAGCAAATCACTCGGAATCGTCCACGCCACAGTCGCGTTACCAACAAGAGTTCACTTGTTTGAAACAAATTTAATTAAGAGCACATTCCAGTAGGCTTGTCAAATTGCATGACTGCCACCTCAGATGGAAGTGCTAAAAAAAGCAGAGTCCTTAGAGTAACAGTCCATTTATTTGATTTGTGAAAGTTTGCTCTGAAAACGAATATACAGTACAGTCTAAACGGCAGACATCTGGTTTCGCTTAAGAGCACATTCAACAAAAGCAGAGAAGGATCAGCACAAGGAGATAGGGCTGGAAGCCTGCGTTGGCTCAGCCGACCATTCCCGCCTACAGAAAGCCTTGTTTGTGTTTCATTTCTGACCGTTTGCTGTCTTAGCTCAAGCTAAAAAGACTCTACCATCACAGAAACCAACATTAACACTTCCAGAGCGTCAGAAATTACAGGAAGCCCCACATAAATTGAGCAAGAGAAATTAATTTCCCTGCTTTCTAATGCGAGTGTGATTTTTAGAAATAGTGGAATAGGCTTTGTGTGTGTCACTGCCGAGCATAACAGGATATACGACACTACTTACTCATTGCATCACCCCAGAGCTATTCAGACCTCCATCGCTAATGTGTCCGTTCACACAGAGAGAGGTCAGCCAGCGCAGCTCCAATAAATGCACTAACATACTTTGGTGTGTGTGACTGTACTGATTTCCTAAATGATTTCACCTGTGTATGTTTACCTCAATGAAATGCTCAAGTATGCACTCAACCGTTCTGAAGTGCAGCCATTTCACAGCAAGACACAAGCGCTGTTCCAAAACCTAGTGAGCTGCCTTGCTGTCTGCTTCCTACATGGACAGCATCCTAACTGAAGTGGAACCGCACAAGTGACCGATTGCGTCATAAAATGATACGGCCCAGCACGTCATAGAAATGCACTTTTGATAAGCTACCTCACAATATTCTAACAAGCATAAAATACAGATTGTATACACAAATATTGGTACAATCGTTTATTTTAATTCAACTGAACAATTTGTATTGATACATTTTTGTATTGAATTAATTATATTCATAAATTACATTTCTGTTGTTTTGTCTACTAACCTGAATTATTTTTTGCCACTGCTTTTGGATCAAAAGCATGCCTATGATGCCTTAAAGCACCATATTTGCTATTAGAATAATTAACTGATTTAGTTTCATAGCAAAGTTCAACTGATTGTGCAAATGTTATGACATTTGATCCTCGTTAACATTATGTGTGAGCCAATTTGCATACTTGTACACTATTCTATTCCATTGTTTGTAGAAATAGTGCGAGTAGTGATGAAGTGTGTGTTGATGAACACTTCATGCACTCGATGGTCACAGCTTTTCTTACGCAGTGGAAGGGCTATCAGACTCCGATGCTGGATGACAAAATAACCTTATGAAATACATAAACAAGACGGTAGAGTACATAGTGCATTGTATAAGTGCATAGTGCATCATTTGGGGCACAACTATTCCCATTACTGTCACATCAAATGACATGTAGCCTACACACAGCAGATAATAAAATCTGTCTGTTTCCGCATTTGAAGAGTCAATGCGCAAACCTGCATGGTGATTTACAGCGCTGGGCCGTTGTTGCTATGGGATACAGTCCAATCACAGGATTGAGACGTCACTTCATCTGTATGTTAAAAAAACAACAACTGCAGGACTAAATTGTATGAAGTGACAAACTTCACGATCAAGGAAATCATCACAAGACTCTACGTACTATTATGACTAGTCTATTTGAAACAATAGAACATACTGAGGCAGATATACAAAAAATATAAATTGACCGTTCGCAAAGACCCGCCATCCTTAGTTACTGTTGCTAACCCCGACAAACAATGCCGCTCTCACACTACCCTTTATGTTCTCACGCAGTAAAAAATACAATCGCAGAGCAAAGAGGAAACTGACAGCACACCGATGGACAAGACAGAGGCAGGTTACTTCTGAAACAAGGTCTCCGGACTTTTAGATTTCAAATTTTGGCATTTTTAAAGAAATTCAAACAATAAGTACAGTTTTATGGTTCTTCAATGTGTCATGACAGATCACTGTATTGCCTCAGTTCAAACACGTGAACCGATCATCTTTTATATCTAAAGAACAACAAATGACATAAATAAACATCAGAAAGTATTTTATTTTTCAACCACGGAACACACCATTTTTCAAGTTAATGTCTGCCGAAGTTAATCTACTCTCCTGTCTGATTTGTGGTTAAAGGCTAGAAGGGATACAGCTGCGGCTAATAGGCATGCGCTTTACATAATTTCCGAGCAAAACAATTATAACGGAACCTAGAACTGGTTTTAAAAAGAACATGGCGCCATAGTTTCATCACTTTACAGTGTCACAGTGACTGTCTTTTTGCTGTAAAGGACCTTATTATTTCACACTCAGAATTTTTACTTCAGTGCTGCAAGCCATGCATACAGTGCCGGACATGACAGGTTTTCTGGTACGCAAAACAAGTACTTTAAAGGAATTCCTTAGCTTATTACCATTACTGTGGCAGCCAACAACAGCACAGCTTAACCCTCCGCACATATTTATATTTAGTTATATTGAAAAAGTTTCAATTCAGTCTATCTTTTTTACCCCGTTTTAACATGGATTTCTATGGAGACCGGCCATAGATGTCGGGCAAGATGGCGGATAGCAGCGGTGGCACGTAATATCCGTGTTCTGATTGGTCAGATCGCCTGTCAATCAAGCTCTTTGCTAACGGTCAATTCCATAGTGCATAGTACTGCTCCAACAATGAAATGGTATTGAGTAAACATCATCATGTAATTGTTCTCGCAACAGAGGAGCTCAGTAACATTTGAATGGAGGGTAGCTTTTTCCAGAGAGGTCTGGCTGGTACAGGACAGGGGTCAGTCCAGGTTAAACAGGCAGATTCTGGGAAGAGCATGTGCGTCACATTCTGCAGGCTAAAAGCAGTGTGACATTATAATCTTCATTACAGTACTATTTTAGAAGAAAGCGTAAAGTTTTTGTCAGTGGAAAAATTTGAAAATGTAAAGGTTTAACATTTAAACCTATAAGTTTACATGCCAACACACAGAAGAAGTGAAAAGTGATCAAAATGCACGTTTGGTTTGGAATACATTGGGTACGATTGCAAAAGCATGTAACACAGTACAGTATGCACGGTGTGCATACTCTGCGTTTTTTTTTCTATGCACTAACGTGCAATGCAAACCACATAACGTATCCCACAATGCAATCGACTTCGCCTTAATAATTAGACTAAAGTTGAAGTATGTAATTTCTAGATGTAATTTTACCAAACTAAGGCCCTAATAAATCGGTTTTATTATTTCACCAGCTTTTTTCCATATTTATGACTGGATTCCACAATTTTGTTCATGTTTTCTGAATTATAAGGTCCTACCGAACACAGCTGCAGAAAACAAATAGCTTTCCTGAATACGAACAAACAGAAACAGACAGTATTCTGCAAGTAGTATGCTAGTATTTCATTTAAATATTTATATAGCCATAGACTGTCCACTACAAGGTTCAGTCTATAAAATCCAGCGTTCAATGGAAGGCTGTTACTTTTCACAAGAAGCCTGACAAGGAATGCACAACGGAGAGGGCATATATCTAACCCAATAATAGAGTACAAAAGTTCAATGTTTTTCCACCTCATTGCATTCACTTATGCGGCGTCCTTCAACACTCCTGGCAAACTACTGTCGCAATCCGCCCCGAAAGGGAACACGCTAGAATGCTCTGCATTCAGGTTAATGCTCCCATCCACCTTTAATGTTTAAACTCCAGGCCTGTCAGCCATAAACCTCTCCCGCCGATAAGTGTCATATCTCTCGTTTTGAACCACTATTTTACACTGCAAAAGATTACAAGACAGGTTCTTTATATTATGTAAGTCTAATCTACTGACAATTAAGATAGGAAATGTGTCATTGCCTGGGATCAGACAGAACTGTTGTCATTCCCAGAGTAAAGGTGCACAAAAGAAGATTGTTCAATAAATCTTTTTAGAGAAGATATGAAAACGGAGGCTCACTGTCAAAGGAAAACAGTGTAGGGTTATAGCGTCAGTCAGACTGAACAAAGAGCAATCTCTCTGTAGGTTAACTCTGGTTCAGGGGGAACGGCTGAACATAGCGGCCTTTATGCTGTGCTGCAGTGGGGGAGGACGATGAACGACCACCGGTCTCATGTTACAAGCTGTTTTCTTAAGCCACAAATCACATGGTCACTTCCAGCTCTTTACAGCCAGTCGTTGCCAATGTGATTGAGGGCTGTAAATGAAAGCTGCATTGGTATTTTTTGCAATCATCCCTGGTATCTTAGCAAATAATAGTGGTGCGATGTCATGGGAAAAAAAGGCTGAAGAATTTCACAACTAAACGATATGTGATTTTAAGCCATTGAAAATGCTTGTTTACTGTATACTAAATATATACTGCACATACAAGGTTGTAGAAAAGTCTACTATTTCATGAAAAACGCTTTTTAAAATATTCTACTTCAGACTTGGACTATAAATTAAGCAAAACAATACAAGTTTTTTTTTTAATGACTACATTTTCATGTTACCATATTTTATTTTTATTTCCATGCAATGTACAGGAGCCTGACCAGACTACAAGCTTAATTCTTACTTTAAAAAAAGGCAAAGAAACAAAAGCATTTACAGCTTGAACTTTCAGCTGCAGGGCAGCTATTGAGAGCGGAAAGTTCTGCGTGCTGATTAGCACCGGTACAGTTGGTGACCTCAGGACACAGCCCTGAAAACAAACGGCTTGCATACTGTACACACTTTCTCTATACATACAATGGCAGGAGCCGCTCCATTCATCTCCACCGCATGAGAGCTGTCTTGCTGATCAAAGACCAAGCTAGATTTTTTGCTCAAATAATAAGAATTAAAGATCTACTTTGAAATATTTTTTCTATTTTATACTTTAATTTAAATATTTAAATTTTTTATATTTTTACCACTTTAGTGTTATAAATTATTATTAATTATATAAACAATATTTTATCATTTAGGATTTATATATTAGTGGGGAGGTATTTTGAGACCCATGAAAATACAAAATTTGAAATTGCTTATTCAATAAAATTTTTAAAATATACGAACGTAAAATATATATGATTAAGGGGCACATAATAAACTGTACAAATTGTAATGATAAAAACAGAAATAATCATTTTAAATATCTTTAAATTCAAATTTAATTCAAATGCAAATATTAGAAATAAATCTAAAGACCTTTAACAACGACAATCGCTACAACATTTTTATGAGGGGCTTGGGTAGATTTATTATATGTTATTACCTTTTACCCTGCTAAATAAAACTCAAGTAATTATTCTATAAACATCACTGAGGCCTGGAATTATTTACTAATGTTATGCTTTCATTAAATAAAAATAGGTCAATGTTTATGGCCCTGACCATTTACACAGATGTGTTACATTTGGTCCATCTGTTTGCAAACTACTAGATTGCGAAATGTACTATCATGACAACGCTCAGGTCTAATGAAAACAATGCAGCAAACAAGCTTATGTCTGACAGGGAAAAATACTTAATTCGTATTTAATATTCCCTTTTAGATACAAAACATTTAAGGTGACATATCTAAAAATCTGAACTTTCAGTTTACGTGCCTATCATCAGTCCCCGGTGCATCTCCAACCAGGAAACGGGAAAAAGGATTAACCCATTAAGCCTTTGTTTGGGCGTACCCTTTTCTGCAAGCGCTGCGAACAACGCTCGCATCTGAATTTCGCTCAACCTTGTTGACGTGTCCAGGGATCTTATTATAATATTACTACCCCTTAATCTGTAAGTTTACACCCACGGTGCCGTCATTTTGATTTCGCAAGCGACAACGGTGTACCAGCTCTAATGTCATAGTGAAAGTTTGAGCAAAACATGCTAACTGTTCTGCCTTTGACTGCACAGATGAGCACAGAACACAGTCCCCGCCACAGGGATCCATATAGCAGTGGATTTATTGATTTCTTTACTGTATATTGCTGCTGCCACACAGACCTAAAATAAACATGCAATTTATTTCCCAGCTGTTTACCCTCATCATAGACATTTTTGTAACTCATTTGTGTTTTTAACGTAAACTTGTGTGTGACTGAGAACTTAGTTTAGTACTCACATGCTGTGTGGTGGCCTCTTTCTGTCCGTGTGCTTCGGATGTGTGCGCTCAGAAAACCTTATATCAGAAGTTTAAACTCATATGGTTTAAAACGCATGATTTCAGCACGATAAACATGATAATCAGAACCAAAACAGATGTTTTTTAGCAGGTACGAGCTGTAATGACACAGCTCTATTCTGGAAAAGGGGGCGGGGAGCAGCAGCTCATTTGCATAAAAAAAACAGGCAGGAAAAACAGCGTGTTTCTGCTTCCACACAAAATTGTGAGCAAATCTAACGATTTATCCTCAACAACTGATAGAATAAAGGAGTCTCGAGGCAGTACAGTAATTGCAAGTCCAGGACTACGTGTCTCATACACGTTCTGGGGACACCAGAGACTTATATTACATATTGTAAAAAGGGGCATAATATGTCTTCTTTAAACATTATCTCGTTACTTGTCAGCGTTCAACAAAACATGTCATATACAAAGAGCAGTTTTTTTTAATCGGAGTGCAAAAGGGACAAAAGTCACAAGCTGACAACTAATATTACAATCCACCAACGTTGACTGGGATCCAAATAGAGCTCTACTACACGACTCCATTATTGCCTGACTGACTTCCAAGCCTGTTCCCATGTACCAAGCAGGGCCGGCGCTACCTATAGGCAGAGCAGGCAATTGCCTAGGGCCTCGGGCTTTGAGGCGGGGCCTCCATAAGCATAACATCCCCTATACGCTAGCCCACCAGTCAAGACAGGCAGCAAAATACTAGCCTCATTGTTCATTGCATACGTTTGAATTGTCACTCACCTGCAATTAAACCAATTAATGTTGCCGTTTCAAAGCGGTCCCGCCTTCTGAATGTTTGCCGTAATGAGCACATCCTTCAGGTGCTGCGAAGCACAAGGCTAAATGTGCACGCAAAGAAGTACAGCTCCTAATGCAGGTGTGTGAGTTGTCGTCATCTGTTTTGGAGTGATTGCGAGGTATTCGAAATATAAACTTGTTCTCTCGATCAGCGTCATTTCTGGACAGATCATTCACCGGTTTATTACGAGTTTAAAAGAGCCATTGATGTGCCCAGATGCGACACTTTGAGTTTGCGCGTACAGTGAATGACATCGCGTCGGGAGCTGAATAGCAAAATAGCTACAAAGGTAAAAGCAAAGCTTGTATTCATAGTCAAAAAGCAAACACACTAGAAAAAATTTTTAATGTTTCAAAAAAGGACCTCAGATGTGTTTTTTCTAAATTCTGCTGATGATTACATTACTGCTCTAACATAACATTTCACTTGTTTCAACTAACTAGAAATTAACTTATTTTCTGCTTAGTAGCGATTGTTTCTTTCACTTCCACCTGATTTGTGTATATAGTGCATATTTAACAATGCAAAACATAATATCATATTATCAATATTATTAATATGACAATATCTGTAAGCAATAGTGATTAAAATGTGGAGGGGAAATCCCCATACCCTAGACCAAAGAATTATAAAAGCCAATTTGGGGGGGGATTGATTTTCATTTAATGAATGGTAATTTTATTCAGGAACCTTGATAATTACTTAACAAATTACTACAAAAATACTATAATATCACGCTATTGATATAATAACATCCTCAACAAACAAAAAAGAGATTACTTTAGATAAAGTTTGATTAATGTGTACATACAGTGCTGGTCAAAAGTTTAGACACATTACTAGTTTAATGTTTTTGAAAGTAGTCTCTTACGTTCACCAAGGATGCATTTATTTGATCAAAAAATACAGAAAAAAAAAAACAATTATTCAGCGAGGATGTTTTAAATTGATCAAAAGTGTTAGTAATGACTTGTACTGTTATAAAAGATTTCTTTTTTACTTTTTAAACAACTTTTTAATCATCAAAAAATCCTGAATAAAGTATCACATGTCAAATAAATATTAAGCAGCACAACTGTTTCTAACATTGACCATAAATCAAGGATCATGTGACACTGAAGACTGGAGTAATGATGCTGAAAATTCAGCTTTGCATCACAGGAATAAATTAGGTTTTAAAGTACAGTAAAATAGAAAACCACTGTTTTCAATTGTAAAAATATTTCACAATATTACTGTTTTTTTCTGTATTTTTTTATCAAATATATGCAGGCTTGATGATAAGATACTATTCTTTCCAAACATAAAAATAGCAATTTGTCCGAAATTTTGATGGTAAAAAGATACAAAAAAAAAAAATTAGCTCATAAAAGGTTATGATCGAATGGTTTCAAGTGCTTTTTATTGGGGGTAGGGACCTCCAACATGAATTTTGCCTAGGGCCTCCAAATGTCTAGAACCGGTCCAGCCAAGCGATAAAACCTAGAATAAGCTGACGTTTAACAGGCTATTTCAAAACTTCATATCCTCACTGAAATCTCCCGCTCGTGAAATGTATTTTTCGCAGCATGTTTGCCGTTGTCTTACCGTCAGCTCGGGATTGTCGTAGTCGTGGTGAGTGACGGCTCGGATGACTCCGGCTCGCCAGGACCAGCTCGCGATGTGCGCGGGCTCCAGCGGCTCCTCTCCGCTCACGCACAGGAACCGCTTCCCGACCACCATGGCGAAAAACCCTCGAAAACTTCAACACTCGCACCCTACCGACCGCACATTTACACCGTCAAACTGCGTTCTGAACAAAAAGAAAGAAAGAACCGTGATTTTTTTTCCGCCTTTTTGCGTGTCGACCGCAACCCGGGGATTTAAATTTCTCTCAGCCTCCACCCACGAATGGTTGCTCTCGCGCTCCGTGAAACTGAACACTGGACCGGATCACTGCGAACGTAAAACTGGTATCCCTCCGCCTCACAACTCACAAGTCCATGCAAAACCGCAGCAGGGAGATTTCTACGTCCGCCAGACTGATTCATTCTCAATGGGACTAGCTGCTTTCACACTCTACGCCAGTGTGAGGAAAATAGTTCTTAGTTGTTGTTGTTGTATTTGGTTCATTAACAGGCAGTGCAGAAATGAAGAACATAAAAACAAGCGCCATAAATAAATAAATCAATAAATTCGGTTTTATAAAACTAATTTATCTAATGACATTAATAAAATGTCTATCTATCTGTCTATCTATCATCTGTCTATTTTTGTTATATTTTATATTTATAAGACAATCAATATAATTATAAACTATATACCTAATAATTAAATCTGATGATATAATAATAATTCTATAAAAACATTATTTTGATATTAATAATTCTAAATCAAAAAATATATATACTTTTTCCATTCCGTCATACAACCATACAGATGAAAATCTTTTTACCTTTTGTGTCCAATTGTGTTTCACGCTTTTGCGAGTATATAGCTACTCCAGCAGCTGACCTATGGGCTGTTCGTTGATGAGCACAAGAGGAGCGCTGATATATGGGGAGCATATCCACTGGATACAATCAGTCTGTGTCACCTTTAGGTCAGAGTAGAAGATGGAGACAGATATCTCATGGCTGATAGAATCACAGATCATAGAGTGCCACTGAGATGTGTCCTGCAGACACTCTGCTCAAAGTAGGACGGCTAATCTGTGTCTGCCTAAAATGAACATCAATGCTTAGAACATCTTCTTGAACATCAATGATTAGAAGCAGCAGTGGAGAGAACACCACAAAACGTACACAGCAGTAATAAATTTTTCTTTTTCTTCACATGCAGTGTGTATGTAATATGTAATTACAATATGTACTGTGACTGTATAGCTGAATTTATTGTATAATAGGTCTACACTGTAGCAAATATTACAGATGAAGGAAAGGATAAAGTTGAAAGAAATCATTACAGTCTGCTAAGTGCCATTATATTACCTCAATATGTACTTAATACACAAAGAGAAAATGAGATGCTTAACACCTCAGAATGCTCAGATGTTTAATTACATGAAGCTGCAAGACACAGAATAGCTCTCTTATAGGAATATTCATGAATTTCAACAAGATTGTCAAGAGAGACCACAATTCACAGATGTCATCTGTTGCCGGATGTCTTCTGCTACCCAAGATGGCTATGCTTGATGTTCTATTTCAATCAGTTAGAAAACATCACCACCATCCTTCCTCTGACAGAGAGAGATTGCTATCACATATTCACAACAGATATATTGTTGTAATAATAGTGCATGTATTGCTTAATATGAAAAAGGGAAATACAAATAAGGGAAATTACAGTTTCTCACAAATGTGATTCAGGAATTATTTGCATTTTCCCACTGTAGTCTAAAAATAACATTTTGGTTACACTTTCCATCATATATTTAGCAGCTGTGTATTATAACATAGATCCTTGTTCAAACAGCTTAGGTCCAAGGGTCAAATCTGTCACTTTGAACTCGGATCCCTTTCTAAGAATTAAACTCTATTTAGGTGGTATTTAATGAATTAATTAATGAATGATGCATTTATATAGCGCTTTATTGTGTATTGTTGTATTTAAGATTCATTTTTTTTAAAGATTAGATAGATAGATAGATAGATAGATAGATAGATAGATAGATAGATAGAAAGATAGATAGATAGATAGATAGATGATAGATAGATAGATGGATGGATGGATGGATGGATGGATGAATGAATGATCCATTTATATAGCTCTTTATTGTGTATTGTTGTATTTAAGATTCAGTTTTTTTTAAAGATTAGATAGATAAATAGATAGATAGATAAATAGATAGATAGATAGATAGATAGATAGATAGATAGATAGATAGATAGATAGATAGATGATAGATAGATAGATAGATAGATGATAGGGATGGAGGATGGAGGATGGAGGATGGATAGATAGATAGATAGATAGATAGATAGATAGATAGATAGATAGATGATAGATGATAGATGGATGGATGGATGGATGGATGGATAGATAGATAGATAGATATGATAGATAGAATAGATAGATAGATAGATAGATAGATAGATAGATCGTGATAGATGGATGGATGGTAGATAGTAGATAGATAGATGATAGATAGATAGATGGCATGGATGGATGGATGGATGGATGGATAGATAGAAGTAGATAGATTGATAGATTAGATGATGATGATGTTGATGATGATGATGATGATGATGAATGATGCATTTATATAGCGCTTATTGTGTATTGCTGTATTTAAGATTCCGTTTTTTTTAAAGATTAGATAGATAGATAGATAGATAGATAGATAGATAGCTAGATAGATAGATAGATTGATAGATAAAGATGATAGATAGATGGATGGATGGATGGATGGATGGATGAATGAATGATCCATTTATATAGCTCTTTATTGTGTATTGTTGTATTTAAGATTCAGTTTTTTTTAAAGATTAGATAGATAAATAGATAGATAGATAGATAGATAGATAGATAGATAGTAGATAGATAGATAGATGATAGATGGATGGATGGATGGAGGATGGATGGATGGAGGATAGATAGATAGATAGATAGATAGATAGATAGCATAGATAGATAGATAGATAGATAGCTGATAGATGGATGGCTGGATAGATAGATAGATAGATGAGTAATAGAGAGATAGATATATAGGGATGGATGGATGGATGGATGGATGTATGGATAGATAGATAGATAGATAGATGATAGATGATAGATGATAGAGGATGGATGGATGGATGGATGGATGATAGATGATGGATGATAGATGATGGATGGATAGATGGATAGAGAGATAGATGGATGGATGGATAGATAGATAGATAGATAGATAGATAGATAGATGATCGATGATGGATGGATGGATGGATGGATGGCTGGATAGATAGATAGATAGATAGATGATATAGATAGATGATAGATTAGATAGATGGATGGATGGATGGCTGGATGAATAATGATCATTTATATAGCTCTTTATTGTGTATTGTTGTATTTAAGATTCCGTTTTTTTTAAAGATTAGAATGATAGTAGATAGATAGATAGATAGATTAGAAGTATTAGATATATAGATAGATAGATAGATAGATGGACGGATAGATAGATAGATAGAGAGATAGATAGATAGCTAGATAGATAGATAGATAAGAGGATAGCTGGATCGCGGGATGGATGGATGGATGGAGGGGGGGGGATTGGGGGGATAGAAGATAGATAGATAGATAGATAGACAGATTGAATGATAGATGGATGGATGGATGGATGGATGGAGGGAGGGATGGATGGAGGATGATAGATAGATAGATAGTAATAGAGGGATGATGGATGGATGGATGGATGGATGGATGGATGGATGGATGGATAGATAGATAGATAGACACACAGATAGATAGATAGATAGATGGATAGTAGATAGATAGATAGATAGATAGATAGAGAGATAGATAGATGGATGGATGGATGATGGATGAATGAATGATGCATTTATATAGCGCTTTATTGTGTATTGTTGTATTTAAGATTCAGTTTTTTTAAAAAATTAGATTGATAGATAGATGATAGATGGATGGATGGATGGATGGATGGATGGATGGATGGATGGATGGATGGATAGAGGGATAGATAGATAGATAGATAGATAGATAATAGATAGATAGATAGATAGATGTAGGATAATAGTAGATAGGATGGATGGATAGATGGATGGATGGATGGATGGATGGATGGATAGATAGATAGATAGATAGATAGATAGATAGATAGATAGATAGATAGATAGATAGATAGATAGATAGATAGATAGAAAGATAGATATTTTATTCATGATATTATTAAAATTAGTTATACGATACTGAATTTATTCATCCCTGCGCTGTTAATAAACCTCAACAGGCTTGCCTGTCTATCTATATTTATATAACATATGATAAAAATAAATAATAGTAGCCTAGAAATAAAATTTTAGAAAATAAGCCTTTAATTTACGTGCTTAAAAGCTAAATCCGTTAAAATAAATGTCAAACGACCACAACATTCCCCCAGTTTTTTTTTTGTTTTGTTTTTTGCAACACGAACACAACAGCGCCAACAAGATCATCGATTAGGAGTTTTTATTTTCAACGTTTTTATGTTTGATTGGTCTGTAATCCTTCAAGGTGACTCTCAACGAATCAGCATCGAATGCGTTGAGAGTGTAACGTTTGCGTCTTCGAAACAACGTCACTTGACAAACATTTGATCTAGCCAACCAATGTTCGAGTTTCATGTAAACAAATCATATTAGCCAATCACGTAACAGGAAAAGCGGGCCTTTAAATCAAATTATTTCTGACGTCAACGTGAAAGCGCACCTTTTACAGAAACGGCATCGGTTTGGGCGAGAGCACGAAGAAGATGGGCACAACAAGTGTGTCGTTATTTTAACTCATATTAACGCCATAGTTAGTTTTATACGGGATGTTTGTGTGTAATACTGAGTAATGAGCGAGCGGAGGCTCTCAGGAGACCGTTAATGTTTACCTCGTCTGAAGTTGAACACTGAAGTTGAAGTAAGGTTAGCTTAGCTAGCATCTCTCTGTGCTCGGCTCAATCCTGAAGAAAATATGGTGTCCTGGATTATATCAAGATCTGTCGTGTGAGTTTAAAACTCATTTTTTTCTCATAAACATAGTTAATTTTTGAGGCTTGGGTTAAATTAGCGCTTTATTTAGCTGGTTAGCCTATTAGCATCAATATACTGAAGACAGCACACATTGCACAATTGAGAAAGTAGATTTATGATCTTCTCAACCCCATATCTGCTCAGATTGTTCAATCAAAGTGCTTTACTGTTTTTAAACATGACGTTTGGGAAGGATCCATGTTATTTGGACGATAAGAACCAGAAACAGCAAGCCATTGTTATTATGTGCAGTTTCCCGTTTGCCATCACGATTGGACTGCAGTATCAGAGGTTTTTGTGTCAGTAGTGAAATTATTAATATGACAGGGGACGAGTCAATTAATATTTTTGTGTTGACTCATTGTACAAGGTTTTGTTGGGGCTTTTGGGTAAGGTGGAGCTGTAATAAGTTTTTGACTTAAAGGGGTCATATGATGCGATTTCAAGTTTTCCTTTCTCTTTGGAGTGTAACAAGCTCTTGGTGCATAAAGAAGATCTGTAAAGTTGCAAAGACTAAAGTCTCAAATCCAAAGAGAATTCTTTATAAAGGTTAAGAGTCAGCCACACCTACCTAAAATGGCTCGTTCTAACACGCCCCCACATGTTTACATCACTATGTGGGAAGATTTGCATAAAGCCACCCAAATGTTCACGCAAAGAAAGAAGGCGTAAATTTTATTCTCGCTGTAGTATTGTTGCTGCTGCCTTGTCGTGAAGGCGCTGTGTGTTTCATGGTGAAAGCGAAACTACTTGTTTGGCCTTACAAAAGAGGACGATATCCGCTTCGTCATTGCTAGAGCTGATCCGTGCTGGTCGCTGAGGAAATACAACAACTTCGCGCTGTGGATCGCCGGATCGGCTTTCACTGTGGACGAAGCGGAGTCCAGCCCGGGGTCGTCACATGTGGTTGTCACAAGCCCGCTGGACGCTCCTTTGTTGAATCCGCCGGGCATCGCTCACTCAAGCAGCTGTGTGTTTCGTTGTGAAAGCAAAATACTTTGTTTTGCGATGTTTCTAAAAGTTTATATAG
Organism: Sinocyclocheilus anophthalmus; assembly: GCA_018155175.1. Taxonomy (NCBI): domain Eukaryota; kingdom Metazoa; phylum Chordata; class Actinopteri; order Cypriniformes; family Cyprinidae; genus Sinocyclocheilus; species Sinocyclocheilus anophthalmus. Next base: position 50,923 of record JADLZN010008610.1, read on the forward strand.
AGGAAATAATGTTTCTATAAAGTGGGGCAGTTCCAAATTGGCAAGGACAGTCTGGCGCTTCTGATTCACAACTTGTAAGTAAGTTTTTTTATATTTAAATAGTTTCAATGATGATTCAAACGCGAGTTTTGAGCAGTGTAGAGTAGCGCTTATTGTTTGTCATTTCTCCAAACACAAATTCAGACATGGTTTTATGTTTACGCAGCGCAATATGCAACACAAAGTGTAAAAACACAGTATAAGTCATTATAATCCATAATTATGTCCTCACTGGATGCAACAAATGCCTCGTTTATGATGGGTTGTATTGGTTTTGTCTCGTCGCTCTGGGACACATGGAAACACAGTATGGACTATATGATGGAAACAGTATGGTAAGGGGCGTAACATTTCTGTCACACGCTTGAGGTATTCGGCCAATCACAACGCACTGGATAGCTGGCCAATCAGAGCACGCCTCGCTTTTCAGAACGATGAGCTTTGTAAAAATCGACACGTTTCAGAAAAGCGGAGCGTAGAGGAGAAACAATAATGTACATTAAGTGGAAAATAATGTGTTTTTTTGACCTTAAACCGCATAAACAAATTTCATTACACCAAATACACAAAATAATGTTCTTTTTAGCAACATCATATGACCCCTTTAAAGCTCTGAACTTTTCTTCTCCCTTATGTTAACGTACAGACCTGAACCCATACAGAAAGAAAGATTTTCCCCCAGTGAATCGAAAACAATGTCTGTCTAACCTCAAACTTTTTTCAACATTAGATATATCTAGGGTTGCAAAGGGGTGGAAAATTTCCGGAAACTTTCCAAAAATCCCTGGAATATTTAAAAAATAAAAAAATAAAAAACTGGAAAGTTTCCAAAATTTCTGGAATATTTCCTAAATTTACTGGAAATGTTCCACCTTTTTGCAACCCTAGATATATCATGGTGTGATTTTTACTACATATTTACAGTTTTTAGCTTCATCCGTTCTTTGATATCATGTCTGTCACTACATGTAATCAGAATTAAATTGGTAGGTCCATAAAGACCCAACTTAATTAGAAACAATCAGTTCTGTAAATTGGTTATTGAACATTCAAACAAAAATAAGCAGTATTAAACTTCAATCAGTTGATCTCTACTACAAATAGAACACATTTGCCTTAGGGTTGGAAATATTTGAATGATTGATGGTGTGCCTGTCCTTGTTTGGTAGCTCATTTGCAAACAGCAGAAAGATTATCATTTTGGTTTATTGTGTGGGCAAGACACATTTTGCAACGTGGTCCCCTTACAGCGTTCCAGAGTCACAGGCAAGCAGTTAGGAAGAGACATAGTCAGTCAGAGAAACCAGCAAGTACCAATTACTGTCCACCTTGCTAGTTTAGGGTTATAATTCTGCGGTTAGGATTTTACAACATATACGATGTAGAAGTTCAAATATAGGACAATAACTGCAAGCTTATGGCTAGATGATGAGAAATCAAGACCACATTGTCTGTTTGAAATGGTGCTGTGGGCTTATATGCTGCGTGGACATTTTCATGGCTTTTTTTCCCAGCTTTGTCTCTTTTTTTCTGTTTGAACATTTCCCGATCTCGATTCTAATTTTGATACCACAATAACTAATAGCCCAATACATTTCAAACACCTTAAAGTCAGTAATAAAATAAGAACAAATAAACAATATCAAACAATATGGCTAAGTTTTTTTTTAAATAGCCTATATTAAATAGGCTTTTTTGCTCCATCAGTAAAAAGTTACAAATGAATCCAAAGCAGAATCAATTGTTAAATATCATCCTTCTTGAAACGTCCTTGTCAAATTTAGTGGACCAGAACATGACATGTTTTATTCTATTACAGTATGTAAACTGTGGAGGCTATGTCTTTTGAAGTTTCTTTTCAAAATTAGTTGGAATACGTAACAGTTCAAAGGCCTAATGGCTGCGCACCCTGTCAGGCTTTTTAAAATATATATACTTTTTTTTACATTTGGTCTTACATTTAGTAGGGGTGGGAATCACCAGAGGCCTCACGATACAATATTATCACGATAATTGTGTCACAATACAATATTATTGCGATTTTAAATATATCGCAATTTATTACCTTTTTCAAACTTCAAATTATGTCCCCAAAGGAAAACTTTGACAACATCTGTTTTAACTAAAAAGAAACATTTCTCAGTTTGTTTATCTCACTTCAGTTTTATTGTTACAGTGCAAAATGGGATTGTCAAGCAGACAAACTGACCAACACTTTCATGAAAACATGTCATAAATGCTGTATGCACCTGGCAAACTCAACTATTTGTATTACAGTCTAGTCTAGTCCACCTTAATTAAATGTGAACAGGTATGCACTGCTGTACTACTACAGGTATTTTGAACAGTGCATGTTATATTGGTAACACTTTACAATAAGGTTAATTAATTAACTACTTCAGTTAATGAACTAAGAATGAACAATATTTCTTCAGCATTTACTAATCTTAGTTCATGTTAATTTCAACACTTACTAATGCATTATTAAAATCAACAGTTAATGCACTCTGAATTAACATGAACTAAACAGTGAATAAGGTATTCTCATTAACTAATGTAAACAAAGATTAATAAATGTTCATTGTTTGTTCATGTTAGTTAATACATTAACTAACATTACTAATGGAACCTTATTGAAAAGTGTTACCTTAATATTAAATATCAATATATTATTTTTATTCACTTCTATGTAACAATCAGATATAAGTTGTTGTTGTTGTTTTTTTGACTAATTATCCAAATAATGTATAGTCCTACAAAGCTATTATTATCAGAGCATATGAGCAGAGCAAAGCATAGCGTCACTGAAGGTAGCATTATTTTAGCAGCGTTGCCCAGTACAGCTGAACTAGCCCACACCATGTTGCAGCACAGTAGCGCTACTGCAAACCGGAACAAGTATGCCTATACTGCATAGAAATTTCCTGTCAGTGCGTTATTTGGACGGACTTTGCTTTTCCGGTGAGCATGAGCGGTACACGAGCGGAACGCACATTCATAGCTCGGAATATTGAGCGGAGCGTCAAACCGCGCAGTGACGAGGAGAGTGAAACATGCGGGGTGCGACGCGGTGTGCCAAATATATTATTATTATTATTATTATTATATGTAGCCTATATTTTCGGTGCATCCCTACTTACATTGTCTACCCCTCCTTGTTTACAAATCCGTCCATACATCCGATTTAAACACGGACGGGGCTTTCCTGATAACTTTCCACGATGCCACCCTTTTATTTTACTATCTTACTTCATGCTGAAGGTGACCCAGCTGACCTCACCAGAAAAAACTCAACACCACGATCCAGTGGATTGTAAAGAAATTAATTTTATTATTCTACCGAATACTATAATAAAAGATCAATACTTGGCGTAAAATATCGCGATACTATGCTGTATCGTTTTTTTTCCCCCCACCCCTAACATTTAGTGGTTTTGAAGGCTTTCGCATCTGGCTCCAAGTAATAACCGATCCAAAGCATCATCAGAGTGAGCATGGCCTTTCCGTTTCTTAGCAGGAAACTCAAAGTTGACCTAAACCTGAGTGTCAAGGCCCATCTGATGGCTTTATTTTTTCAGCTGCACACCCTGAGAGCAATACCCTGCTTCTTAAAAATACTTTTAAGACCACTCGGTGCAGGTCCCGTTTCCTTCAGGGGCCCACTGGAGGAAGACCAACTTCTCGTCGTGAAAGCAATGAAAGACTGATGTGCAGCACATTTATTTGTGTTTCATAGGGGCCGTGCAGGTTCTGTTGTGGGAGGAGAGGCCACAGGCAGACAGTGAGGAGAATCAATGCCTTCCAGCTAACTGATTGCTAAACCAACAAGTTGAGCAGACTTTATGGCTTTATTGCACACTGTTAGGGCTGGGCGGTCTACCAGTATATATACCCTGCAATGATAGAAACCTCTTAACCGGTGGAGCAGGATGTGTCCCAAACAAGTGAAGAAGGGGAAGAACCTGTTATTAAAGGCGTGTTTGTTAGGCACAACACAAAGCAGAGTTTAGTTTAAGGTTGCCAAGCAATAGCTTGGCGCATTAATAATGATTTTTTTATGTGCGGTGGCAGGCGCGGGAATTTAAGCTATTTTACATCAACTTTAATATATTTATTATACTACTTTTAATGTGCTTTTGTTTTTATCTCAAGAGATATATATTGTCAGGCATTTTTCTTTTTGTTTGCAACCAGGCCAGGGTTTTCAAATAAAATAAAAAAAGATCAAATGAAAATAATCAAGTGAGTGATTGGCCATTGTAAAGTTTTGAATTCCCTTTATTGGGTAAAATAGGCATTATGTCATATTATATATGAAATAAGTCTGACAAAACAATCTGATCAGTTTTTTCCATACTGGTAAAGAGATGATTCTTTTATATATTCCCTCCTGCATATTTAATTATTCATGGAAGCAGACATGTTTCTATAGTCTCTTCTGAGAAATATATTGGGTTTGCATATAAACTGAATGACAAATGAGTCAGCAGTAACTTACATGACTGATATCTAAAGATGCGCAGAGCTGTTAGCATGTTGGTGATAACACCAAGCTACATGATTTGCTTGGTTGAGAGTAATAGCAACCGTAGACTATTTTATTCTGTTAAAGAACAGTTGTTTCATTTATAAAGCAATATATTTAATGTATAATAATACCTCAGAGGTCCTTAGGCACTCAGTGTAATGTCATGCCCTAACCAAGGTTATAATTTTGTAAATTTCACCCGTTTAAGTTTTGTTCTGTTTTTTTGTATTTTTTATTTATTGCTGATTTTAGTAGTTATTGTTTGATTATTTTTTCATGCATTCTTTTTTTGTGATAGTAAGTTATTTATTTGAGTATTTTATAAAGGACTGCTTTAGTTTTTGTTTCGGTAGCACTTTCTTTATTAGTTTAATCCCTCGTTACTTGTGTCACATGTTGCTCTGCTGTTAATGACATGAAAATGCACTGTTCTGTGAACTTTAAATCAACAAAAAGCCTGTTTCCTGAAATTAACAGTAAAAGTACAGTAGTGCAATTTTAAGTTTCACATAATCTTTACAGATTGAATTGACAGTAAAGAGAAAACATATTTTATTAACTAATGTTTAATTTATGGTTTTTCACTGAATTATAAAACTACCTTTTATTTCTCTCTTCCAAAGAGATTTAAAAACACATTAATAATATTGTACTGTAAAATGACTCAATGAAATTTCTAATGAATTCTATTACAGTTTTTGATTGTATATAGTAAGGAAATGGGTTTTTTACCATATTATTTTTACAGTAAAAATTGCAAGAATTTTTTTTACAGTGTAGTTGTTTGTTTTGTCACTCAGACAGATGCTGGTTCAGTGATTGGGTGGTTCTTTTTGACAATACACTGATAGTTTAAATTCAGACTTAGAAGAGTCATTGAAGTGAAATTTATCATCAAAGTAAAGTTTTGCCCCAATTATTCAGTCTCTTGATTTCTGTTAACCACAGTGATATTTCAAAGGTTGAAAAATTTTGATTGGCTGATTGTGTGACATCACATAGCCAAATTGGCTTGCCGCTGGAAGAATGCTGCTTGTTTAGAACGCAGAGAATCGCTGTCTGTTTATTTGAGGTTTCTTCATCAACCCTCTACGGATACCTTGGCAATTGAATCACTATTGGCTAGTACATTTTTTGTTTACTGCCAGACTGAACATCCATACTATACTATATATATATATAAATAAAGTTATGCCATTTCACAAACATATATAATGTTTGTAAAATGGTACAGCTTTTTAAATATCTGAAAGTACACTCTTAATATCAGGCAGTCAAGCATTATAATATGATAATCAAGTATTATTTAATAATAGAAGTTTAGTAATTAGAATTAAAACTTGGTAGCCATGAACTTAGGACTGGTGCTGGTGTTTTTTGGTCATTGTGTTCCTGTAAAAAAAAAAACGAACAATATTACTGATAAGATATTATTATTATTATACAGATTCTACTAATAAGAACAATATAAAAGCGCACTAAGGATTAATGAGCTACTGGTTTCATGAATATTAGTCAGGTTGTGTGAATTTGCTCGAACTGATTCGCTGAAATCAAAACAGGGACGATAATACGGGAGCACCAGCCAATGAGATTGTCGTTTGTGCATTAGTTCCGCCTACTACAGGAAAACCCGGCAGGTCTTAAAAGCTGAAGAATTCCAAAGGGACTCTCGCTCGCTCTCGCTCTTTGCTCACAGTGAGAGAAAACGACGGCGAGTCGTGCACCTTCACACAAGTTTACATTAAGCCAAATACACAAACACAGGTGCGCTACGCATCCATTCAGATGAACTGAAAAATATCACAGATCGCTTGACGGAGAGTGAAACTCTGAAGCGCTCAGTCAGAGTGTTCTGCGAGTAAAAATATATTTGTGCTAATCATATACTCAGCCTCCAACTCACACACTGGCGAGTAAAATCTGAGAATTTATTAACCATTGGCTGATATTATACATCATTTAGTCACCCAGAGTGAAGATTTAGTCGCATATGCGAGTGATTTACTCGCAGTGTAGAGGGTTGTATATCCACAGACTACAATTGAAATTGTGCCTTTCTTCTTGTTTTTTTTTTTTTTTTTTTCTTTTTTTCTTTTTTTCTGGGGAAAACCGTATTCTCCGGTGTCTACAGTCAGTCTAGCCAACTGCAGCTCCTTGTAAATTACTGAGCACTGTTGTAGGTGAATTTCCTCATTTGATGCTGATTAAAACAATCGTCCAATGAAAGAAAAATACTAGTTATTAGGTACACAGAGCCACATGAATGCGAGTAACAGATCTGTAAATTACAGTGCTCGAGGGATAGCAGCGGGGGGAAGGGTTGAGTGATGTGTTGAGCCGAACACCATTGTTACAGCCCTGGTGCCTCTGCTGTTTCTATGGCAACAGGGAAATAAACTGCTGCCAAGGTGGATCTTTGGATGAGGACCATGCAACAGGGAGAACTTTGTGAACGTGGACTCTGCATAGCCACTGCACAAATGTTATGTTTCTTGAGTATTAAAAGGCTTATAAGCATCCTTTTCCCCATTGGGTGTTGCACATAATTATTATTAGATAATCAATGAACCTGCCTGCTTTTTTTTTTTTATTTATTTTTTTTAAGAATAATTGTGTGAAAAAAATCCCGAATTAATATAGACAGTCTGTTTTTCAGTCTGGTTCTCATGAGAGCACTTGGAGATTTGGTTTGTTGCTCACACTGCACATAGTGTGGCCCATTAAATATAACTATAAAAGTCAGCACCGATAGCCTAGTGGGCAGTGTGCTGACATATAACGCTGTTGCGTTGCGGGCGCCCCGAGTTTGAATCACAGCTCGAGGACCCACTCTCCCACTTCGCTTCCTGTCTTCTCTACACTATTCATCTTAATGAAGGCAAAATGCCCTAAAACTAAAACGAATATTTAAAAAAAAAAAAAAAAAATTGTGTTATACCATTTACTTAACATTGTTTGGGTTTGGCTTTAGGGTTACTGCAAGGCATTATGCTAATTAATTGTTATTTAAAGAAGTACATGAACGTGTAAACAAGGACACCTTAAAATAAAGTGTTACCAAAAAAATTATATTAAATAAAAATGCAATTATTTTATAGTACACTTAAATGCTAATATTTTTTCTTTTTTACTTTTTAATATAAATTTTCAACCATAAATCAGCAAGCTTTTATTTTGCCGTGTTGCTGGCAAGTAAGTGTATGTACTGCTGGTTTTAGTCACTGCGAAGTGAAACGCATCAGTAAATGAAGTATCGTAGTTTTGCATTTTGCGCTGAAACTAGAAGCACATAGCCTAGGTTTATGCTTTCAGTTCAAATGGAAAACTTATACAGCATTACAGTTAGTCGATCTAAAATGGTGATCGTGCAGTAAAAGCTGTCAACCATATTGGTATACAAATGACCGGTCTGAACGTATTTAGCCAGCACATTTTTTATTTTGGTTGTGCACCTGTGCACCACTTATGTGCACCCCTGAATGTTTTCCACGCATAGCGTGCAGACGTATTTTCATTATCGATTAGTATTAAATCCAGAGAATGATGTTGAGTTCTTCATGTGCAAGCACCACTAAAGAAAATGTAAAAATACTTTGACTGTTTTATGTTGTGTCATCTTGCCCTTTATAGATGTTCCCTGGCTAGGAAAATAGCATACGCCTTTGCACACAGAGGGTCATAGTTAAAGAAATAGAAGGAAATCACAAATTTGTTACTGTCATAATAGACTTTGTTTCTCCAAAACGGCACCAGAGCGAAGTTTTCGGGCTTATATTGGAATGGGCTTAATTTCTGGGTCACACACTGTCTATAATTGGCAGTGGAAATGGTACAAACTGTACCCAAATTTAGCTGCACTGCTGAGTCAAGATGCCTGCCTGTCTGCAGAGACGCAGTGCCTCTAAATCATCCCAGTGCAGAGGTAATGTTTCAACTTGAGACTTTGACTCTTTTAGCCCTCGGGGAAATGCCATTTTCAAGGCACAATCTTAGTATGAAAGTGAAACATTGGTTTCAGAGAGCAGCATTATCATCTGGGAAACATCAAGCCTGGTTCCTGTCTATGAAACCTCGGAAAAGTCTGCGTGGCATGTCGAAGCGAATGCTAGCAGAAGCTTTTGTCTGGGCCACAGGCAGTTTGTGGCCAAAATTCAGCTTCACATCTGTGTCACCCTGCTTTTGTGGAGTTTATCCCCTAAACTTATTTGTGTGGTTCCAGACGAGAAGAGGATTTGTTTTGTGTATGGCTCCTCTGATTGTGCATTCATTTCTCAGTGCCAACAAAGGTCTTGCACAAGGAGGGGGTTCACTATCATCAGTAGGTTGTAGTGTCTTCCGCTAGTTCCCCAACAAATTTAGTTGAGCAGAACATAATAAATGGGGCTCGTGTGAGGGCGACAGGCTGCAGATGAAGGGTTGGTGCTGGGCCCATCTGCCAGTTTATTGGCTTGTCTCAGGTCAGTCGCTCATAGGAAGAAATAGAATAACTTAATGATTTACTCAAATTAACATATCAGTGTGTCCCTAATGTCCACCTTCATCCCATGTTTGCATTATATCCAATTAAATATAATTTCCCAAACTGGATAATTTCCCAAAGTTAGGTCATTGCTCAAAGTTTTCATTTTTCTTCTGTTGAACACAAAATAAGTTATTTAAGACATGTTAGTAACCAAGCAGCTGACGGTAGCCAGTGACTTCCATAGTATTTTCTTCCATACTATGAATTTTCTTTTGGGCTGAGAAATGATCAATTAAGTGGTGAAAACTGGAACTATGCTACAATGAGTGTCAATCTGAAAAGATTTCATAAACTTGCCAACTGTTAACATGGTTACAAAAGACTGATCACACACTGCCAGACTTTCAAGTCGTTACAAACACAACAAACTCATGGAGAAACATGTGCCATGTTGCTAAGAGATGCAGGACAAATAAAAATAATGTGTTCTAAAATCAGCTCAAAATATTAAACATTTCTGATATCCGCCGACTGGATTAAATCAAAGTCATGATAGCTCAGAAAGATCAGAGTCCTGCCGAGTATACATCTACACCAATTTTCTGGGAAATCTGTCAATTCCGATTGCCCAAAATCTGTAGACTGCCTCTAACCTTCAGCAGTTGTGTTGTGTATTCCGGCTTTTTGTTGATGCGTCAAGGAGATGCTTCATGGATTGGTTTTATAAAATTACATTTATATTGTCCTCAATATTGTGTAGTACTGGTTGCCATTTTGGTTTCTTCAAGCAAAAAGAGCTAGTGTTAGTTTTCTACCAGCCCTGCTCTATGGGCTGCAGTCCACATGGATTTAATCTCTATTAGGGCCTGTTTTACATTTTTGTCCCTTCAGTGTTCTTTATTTTTTCTTTTGGGACGGAAGAAAAGGAAATCGTTGTTTACCATGTAAGCACAATCAGACAGAGGAAGTGAGTGGCTTTTAATAGAGCTAGACACACAGAGATGGGAGTATCCAAGCCCATTAATCGTCCTGCTTTTGAAGAATATCTAGAGATTTACAGTTGTTTTCCCTTTATTTATTTATTTTACCCTCTCTTTCTTTGCACAGACTGGTTTTTGGAAACCTGTACCCAGCGTACTACTCCTACAAAGCAGTGAAAACCAAAAACGTCAAAGAATACGTAAGTATAAATGCAGTGTCCATTCACCTACTTTTTTTTGGTTGTTTTTCCATTTAGCAGGCTTTTGATTTACCAAACCAACTTGCAGTTTGATTGCTACAGGCTCAGTCTGCTCTGAAATAACCTGAAGTTTAGTGTCCCGCTCAAGGGATCAGTAGTGTTCATTAATCAACACTTCTACAACTTTTGGGTTACTAGCTCAGATTTTTAACTGCTAAGTCACACGACTCTTTGAAATGAGACGTGAACAGCCCAGCAGATTATTGTTTCTGTGCATGTTCGGGCACGTTGGGAGGGAGTGTGTGTTGGCTTGTATGTCTGGATCAGGTGACATGTTCTCTCTACACTTAGTTGTTTTAAAGGACCCACCCTGTGAGAACCCATCCTACATCCTCAGGAGAAAGATCAATGCAGGTGTTACGTTGAAATGCTAATTCAGGTCCAGCCAGAATCAGTGTCATTTATAGTCAGCAACACCTTTAAGCAACATTGTGGTGAACCTGCAAAGCAGAATATAATGAGGGAAAAAATGCAGAATGTGGTTTTGCCAAACCATAATCTTCTGTCAAAGTTCTCTTTGTTCTTGTAAAATGATTTGAATGTTTTTTAATTTTAAAATTAAAATTGTGTGTTTTAAATTTGATTTACTTACCCTCCTGTTGTTCCATGGAGCCTAACACCGTGTCTACACTGGACGCGAGCGGTGCAGCGCGACAAAATACTATAGAACTCATTATAATCAGTGATGCTGTCTACACTGGATGTGGCACAACATGACAAATCCCTGACAGAAAACTGCTGCTGTGTTCTATTTATGACGTATTGACACAAATTTCAACTGATTTTCAACTGTTGTGTCCGGTGTAGACACGGTGTAAAGATTCAGATGCTCTCCTTTTGTGTTTGGAATGACATGAGGGTGAGTAAATGAACAAGTTTTATTTTGGGGTTGACTATCACTTTAAACATTCCTCTTACTTGGCTGTCATGCCTTTGTCTACTTCAGATGGCTAATTTTAGATTTCCTTAGTGGTTGTACTGGTGTTATTTCAGTACCTTAGAAACCTTAGGGGCCGTTTACACGACAACGTTTTCAGACAAAAACGTGAAAATTACTGTGGTTGCCGTTCATTTACATGACAGCGCGAATATTCTGGGGAATCTGACAACGCCTATTTTGAAAAGGGTTTCAAAGTGCAAGTTTTTGAAAACACCACCGTTATCGTTTCCGTGTAAACACCCAATACGGGAATCTCTGAAAATGTGACCGTCCATGGCGCTGCTGAGAGTACCTCTAGGTATGTAGACATGTGCGCTTTGTGCAGTATGTGTTGATTTTAAAGCATAGCATGACAACACACATGCCACACAATGGGAGGAGTACCATGGTACGCTCTTGCGCTCAAGAGTTTGCTAACGATTCCTTCAGCACAAGGTCGGGGATTTACTTCACCAATATTACGATCAACAGTGGAGACGCATCATATACATCATATAATATTCACTTCCCTACAGGTACTGTTTACTAACAAGGTGACAGCGCCAACTACTGGTCTGGCATACGTAATACAGCGTTTTTGGCCGTTTTCGCGGATATGTGTAAACACGAATCGTTTTGAAAACATTGTCGTGCTTACGTGAAACTTTTTAAAAACGCAAGGGAAAAACTTTTCAGTTTTTGACTACGTTGCTGTCGCGTAAACGTAGACGTCAGCAGTGACTTTGCTCTTAGTGCATGATAATCTGAGTACTTCTACTGTGAAATGCATTCCCCCCTCTACTTAAATTGTAGAAGCGGTGCAGGGCACATCTCCATTTTTTTTTTATTATTTTTTTATTATGCAAACAGATATACAATTTAGCGGTGGCAAATCAAATACAGGGCTACCTCTCCTAAACAGGACCGTTTTACTTGTCATTCGGTATTTCAGAAAGTCCTTAAACTTTTGAAAATGTAGCATGAAAAAATTTTTTTTTTCTTCTTAACATTGCTGTAACAGCCTGCAGCCAACATTGGGTTATCAACAAAGGTGCTCTCTGTTTGTTTTACGTTAACTGTGGTCAGTAAGCATATATCCAGTGTTGGGGAAAGTTACTTTTAAAAGTAATGCATTACAATATTGCATTACGTTACTTAGTTACTTTTTATGGAAGTAATGCGTTATATTACTTTTGCGTTACTTCCGCGTTACTTTTTAAATATGAGCAGGACTTGATTGTTTTTAATATAAGAAGTTCATATATAGCAAATATAAAAGCCCTTTCACACCAAAAGTGACATGAATAAGCCTCAGGCTGAAGGAAAAATAAATTTACGTCCGTACAGTAGAATGCAGAAGAAGAAATTCAACACACTTCAGCAATAAAAAAAAACAAAGCACAATTGTTAGTTTATCTAAAGCCATTTTTGCTATATTAGTACGGTTGAACTGGATCATCAAAGGTCAGCAGCAAAGACATCGGTTAAAAAATGGGAGGGAGATACATTTGTGTTATTTAACATTTAATTATTGCAGGTTTGCGTCATATTCTGAGTTTGCATTTCACTGTTTTAATTCATTTTGATGAATACTGAATCTGTTTTTTGTGAGTGGGATGAATTAATGCACATTCACATTTAGTCTAGAGCTACAGTAACATCATGTTCACACAGTGCACACAACGCCTCTGCACTTCAGATTTCTCCCAATATGGGGAGAGGAGACTTGTCAGTCAATAAATGGGAAAACAAAGTAACTGGCATTACTTTTTTGAAAAAGTAACTCTGTAAATTAAAAAAGTAATGTTACGTTACTAGTTACTTGAAAAAAGTAATCTGATTACATAACTCGCGTTACTTTGTAATGAGTTACCCCCAACACTGCATATATCAGTAAATCTGTAAACATAGGGCATCGACAGTAATGATTTTCTGAGCATTAACATTTTCTTAGAAAATGGTTCCCGATGAATGCCTTCATCTGTTGGAAACCAACAAAATACTATGCAAAACATTTCAGATTTAGACACTGGGAGCAGAGGGAGGATATTCCAAGAAAAGCTTGCTTAAAGGAATATCTTATGAACATGTTGAGTATGACAGATATGTTGTTTAAAACAAAACAAAAAACAAATCTATGATTTTTTTTTATTTGTTAAAAACTGGCAGCTGTGTTTGCCAGAACCTTGTTGTAAAAAAATGGTAGCAACATTTTTTTTTTTTTTTATAAAAACACATTAACTTATATAATGTAAATATACCAAAGTACTAAAATCTGTTTTATATCTTTATAATATACTGAAAAGCACCATAAAAACATAAGTGGTTAAGTGGTTCATGCACACCAATACAGCATTATGGTAACAAATATGACACTAACATACTGCAATAATCATTCATTTATATATATAAGATGTAACACAACTGATAACTAGGAATAAACCTTTATTTAAATAATAAAAAATCAAATGTGTAGTGACTTTTCCACTGTAAATTAAAAGGTGGCTTGTTCTTTTGAATTTCCACTTCCAAAGTGATCCGAAATGCTTGTTTATCATATATATAGTAAGGGAACTGTTGACCAAGTAATATTTTTTTTTTGTTATGATTTTTTTAAATATGATTATTTTACATTGTAGCTCAGAAAATCATGTTGATGCACTCTTTTTTTAATAAGAAAATAATACAAAAACCATGGTTACAGTAACACACCTTCAGTAGAAGTAAACCAGGCCACTGTTCTGGAGTGTTTCAAGGCAGAAATGTGTGGCTTGGAGCTTTGTTAAAGATTAATAAGTGATTATGTCAAAGTAGTCTTGTGTTAATATACTTGCTCTGGAACCAACCGTCAGGCCAACCTTATTGTCAAGCCCATTATATATTTGATCTGTAAACAGATGCATTACTCAATGTCGGACACGTTTATGTAAACAGCAGTAGCGGCATCACGGACACTGGCAGCCCAACATCACGGATGTTTATATGCTTTGCTAGAATGTAGAATGTTCCTGAATGTTCAAGTGGAAAGTCAATTTCTGTAAACTTAGACTTTTAATAGCAAACCCTTGGAAAGAAGAAGAAAGCTCAATCGACCGCAAAAGCTGCTTTTTAAAAACATGTCATAACCGTTTCTGCGTTTGCCTTTGAGTGCAGACGGGTAATTGAGAAACCTCTTTCAAATCGCTTTTTTAAAATAGAACTGGACAAATGATGCTTTGTGTTGCAGGCCTTTTTATAGGGCCGGTGGACTAGAGCTGCTGGTTTAGGTTGGACTTAAAATAAAGTTTAAACGCAGCTTGACAAAGCCTGTGTTTACTAGCATAGACTAGATGCTCTTAGAAACCGCACTGTGGTTTTTCCACTCGGAGCGAATCTGTACAATGCCTACAACTCCTGTTTGTTAGATAAACAGAGCGGGTCAGCTCATATATCTCTCTGCTCAGTTTAAATGTTGAACAAAGAAACCTCTCTATGGCACACACGCGGAGCAGGAAAGGAATACGTCCATTCACAATCAGGATACTTCAAAGGGTTTTTTTGCCGTTGGAAATCCAGGCTACGCAACTGCAGCGCCGAACAGGAAAGGCATGCTTGTCTTGGACGCCGGCCCATTCTTGAATCGCCTTCAACCTGGTTCTTCGAGATGGAACAAAGCGGTGGAAATTCTGCTTACATCTCACATACTTCTCTAATTGAAGCCAGGTAATTGCAGACTTGTAATAAATAGGATTGTCTGGAGGATTATGGGAGAAAGGCTTCTACATCTGATTAGATTTCTTGCATCGATGCAATCTGCAACCAAAGCGCTCCACTGCTGGTGGATTTCGATTGACCGTTTGTCACGGAGCGGCAGCTTTCCTGCGGCTGATGCAACGCATTGATCTCTCTCAGACCGCTGAAGGTTCATTGGGAGGACACCAATTAAATCTGACGTCTCCTGTCAGGCTGGTAATGCTGCCTCTACATGGATTCATTTGACTTTGTTCAGTGAGGCTGAAAATATCACCTAATACCTCCGAGAGCTGCAGCTCAAGGCTGGGGATCACATGACTGTCTGCACGGGCGTTTGAAATTGAAATGCTAAGAAGCTGGCTGAAAGCTCGCTGTGGTTGAGAGCAGAGGAGAGGTAGAGCATACCAAACAGGTCCTGCTGCAGAGAGACACACACCGAGAGCTGGGATGGAAATTAATGTCATGGCCATAATGATTTTTTGTTACACTTGACTGTGTTTCCGTCTCCTCCTAGGAAAAAAGGTGCGTTTGGATTTGTGTTAGCAAGCCACTGAGTGCAGAAAGATTAGGCATCGTCTCTTCTGAATGGAAAAATTGCATGTGTTTTATTTTAATATTCTTTAGCATAGTAGCAGGTGTTTTATGTTTGAATTAGTGTGGCGCATCTCCTGGCTTTGGCATTAGGTGATCAGTGCTGCATTAAGAGTAGCACTTGGCTTGGAATGCACAGTATGTCTGTGTGGTGTATTGGTATCATCCATTTGGAGAGGTTTTTGTTTGTTTTAATTGCCGTCCAGCTGTTAGAGGCAGAGACAGCTTATTCTTTCACCTCAACTAAACAGTTGATCATCAGTCTGTCCATCATAGTGCAACACTGCCCACTTTTTCATTGGCCTTGCTTCTGGAAGTATGTGGAAGTGCCCATAGGGATTTTAAGTTTTTGCTAAAGAGTTAAAAGCCATGAATCAAACCAACCAGCTACAAAGTGAATCACAAAATTACAACTTTGATTAAAGGTGAAATTAAAAATTGTAATATAATATAAAAAGATATGTATATTTATAAATCAAACAAAAAGGTACAAAACTGTGAACTACAATCCCAAGAAGCACTGGGAATGCTTTTACTGTTAATTGGAGAAATATTTGAGAAATTATTGATTTAAAGATTTTGATTTTATTGACGCCACAGTACTTTAATCAGTAGAACGCTACACATTTTGTATTGGGAAGTGATGCGGATAATGATACACCACACTGGCACTTCATGTCAGGTTTATTTTGATATATGACCAGTTTGACCAGGGTTTATTTTCCGACAGTGCCCAGCTTTTTGCGGGGTGTATTAGGATAATATATATATTATAATATACTCTTGTTAAACAATTGATTACTGTATAGGTCACATTTTCTATATCAGTGCACTTGACAGTTTTTTTTTTTCTGCTGCGTGTTTATTCCTAATTTAGTACATGAATGTGTGTATTATGCATTCCTTTCGAGAAAATCATGTTTGTTTTCTTCCTTTTTCAGGTGCGATGGATGATGTACTGGATTGTTTTTGCCCTGTTTACAGTAGTGGAGACTGTCACAGATCTAACCATAGCCTGGTGAGTCTGACGATTGAGTCTTCATTCACACCAGCGACGCATTTTCCTGATTACAAGTGATTCATGTCAGGCTAAAGAAGCAAGCCGTTTCATTTAAGATCTTGTTTTTGTTTCCCTAGACCAAGGAATGCAGGGAAGCAATCAGGGTTTAATGAAACGAAGTTGCCATTTTAATTTAGAGTAGCACAAATTAATTTGTTGGAATACAGCTTTAATGAGTGTAATTATGTTCGCTGATTAATCAGATGTAACGTGGGTTCTCATATCTCTTTCTCCCCTCTGATCTGAAGGTTTCCCCTCTATTACGAGATCAAGATTGCGTTTGTGATCTGGCTTCTGTCTCCCTACACGAGAGGAGCTAGTGTCATCTACAGAAAAGCCCTTCATCCTCTGTTGTCCTCCAAAGAAAGGGTGAATCTATGCTTCATACACTGTTTTTGCAAAGCATTTGAGCAAATAGTGTACTATTTTTCACCATAATGCAAAATGAAAGATGATTTTTTTCCCCCCCTGCTGTTCTGCGACCCTATAAGAACAGACCACCAGTTGAGAACTACAGATCTAGTCTTCCTTTACTCATTTACAATACCATTTTCGCGTATTTTATTGTTTGGCTATGTACTTTGTGACTAGAAAGTACTCAATCTTGCCCTGATGTTCTTGAAGGAAATTGACGATTACATAGTCCAGGCGAAAGAACGAAGCTATGAGACCATGGTGAACTTCGGCAAGCAGGGCCTGGCCATTGCTGCAACTGCTGCTGTGTCTGCTGCTGTCAAGGCAAGTGTGTGTGTGTGTGTGTTGAATATAGACGCATAGAATGAGAGAGAGCTGTTTTGAACAGGTTATATATAGTTCTGCATCTGATATGTTGGTTTATACTGTGTGGGTGTTTTCAATTTCAGTAATGAAGCTAGCTTGAGTCCTTTTAAAGTCTGCATGAAATCAGAACAGACCCTATTTGCTTTCTTAATAATCTTTTTCTTTGAATGTTCTGTTTCACTCAGGAATACACTGCCCTTTGAAAGTTTGGATTAAGATAGTTTTGTTGTTGAAATTATTACTTTTATTCAGCATTAAATTGATCTTAAGTGACAGTAAAGACATTTATGTTACAAACATTTATATTTCAAATAAATTGTTCTTGTGCGCTCTGTTTTGCACAAAAAATCATATAAAAAATGGTGCAGTTCCCACAAAAATATTAAGCAGCAAAACCGTGTTTAACATTGACGCTGCTCAAGAAACATTTATTGTTATCAAATCAGCATATTTGAATTATTTCTGATGGATCATTTGATACTGAAGCACTTGCAAAATGGCTGTATGAAAAAATTCAGCTTTGCACTGTCACAGGAATACTGTACATTAAAAACAGATAGTTCACGGTCTGGATCGGATTGGCTGAGCCATGTTCGAAGCTGTTGTAAATTACTCTACAAACACACACACCTTTGTTGACATTGGTACTGTTGCTTAGTGTGGCAATTTTCACAGCTTTGTTGCAAGCACAACTGATTCTGAGGAACTACATTGTTTGGTGGAAGGATACTGTTTTTATTAATATCATTACACCTTATTTGCTCTGTTTTATTTTGTGAAACCGTACTACGTATATGGAATAACCGTTTTATAAAAGCAATAAGCCCCATGAAGCCGTGGTTTACAGTGAATTTATAACAGCTAAGGGGTGTTGTTAGGTACGAGTGCCTAAAACCCCCTTAGCTGTTATAAATTCACTGTAAACCACGGCTTCTTGGGGCTTAATGCTTTATTTTCAAATATATTCAAATGGAAAACATTTATTATTTTAAATTGTAAAAATATTTCACAATATTACGGTTTTTACACGAGACTAAAAAAAATAAAAACTCCAAACCTTTGAAAGATAGGTACCTAGTGTGTGATTGAAAGTTAAACCGGTTGCAAATGACACTTCACCTTAACCATTTTTTCCCCTGTCCCTATTCCCTGTGCAACAAAGTGCACTGGCACAAACCTGCAATACCAGCAATAAATGACACACTAATGACTTTCATTTGCAAGCAAAGGTCACTGTTCCTTTGTGAAAACAACCCAAAGCCATTAGTATAAGTGCAGTAGTAAATGTAATCATGCTGATATCCTAATCAGAAGCAGAACACAGGGCTGCTCAACAGTTTTCATTTGGCCACTGTCCTGCCTAGGCTCTCTCTGAAAAGATGCCGTTATTGAAAGTCGTCTCTAAAGTGGAGCCAGTGAGCTTGTAAAAGGCTTGTCAATCTTTATTCTTAAACGCTGCCATATTTTCCCCATCATACCTCTTCTTTTTTGCTTTTACCCTCTTTCTGGCATGTTGCTTCTGTTTTCTTTGTGAAATCCTCTCTTTGGCGATGATCTTTTTCTTGTTACCTTGTACTGATGTAGACTGCTCTATAGGAATACTGCAGCCCTGTTCTCTCCAGTGCAGGTAATGCTATAGTGTCTACAGCATGTGGAAAAGCAGTATCATTTCAACAGCTTTTAGCTCATGCTTTCCTTTTCCCATTTTTCCATTGTTTTTCTACATTTTTGCAAACTCAAACATGGTGTTAAGCACTAATAGTATTATTACATCAGTTTAAAACATTCATGTTATGAGGCCTAAAATGTCCTTATCCAAAGAATGTTTTTTTTAATCTCATGTCCATTGTTCAGTTAAGCTCTCTTCCAAAACCCAAGTGTGCTGCATAATTCTAGCATAGTTGTGGTGCCTTCTAAACGTGTGGTCACATTAGCACAATTTTGTCCATATATTCCCGGAAACTAACAAGTGGAGGCGGGTGCTAAAAAAAGGGAAAAAATCCTTTCCACAGATATTGAGAAGTGTTCCATAACACCCTCAGATCTTAAATCTTCCATAGTATCTTATGTCATCAACAATTGGCAAAACAAATCAGTATTTGAGTATGAAATTAACTCTGCTGTGGGTGAAAGTCGCATCTTTATTTCCAATAACTGCTGGGATCAGATCACATATACACAATGTTGAATAGGACATTCCAGAATGACACCCAAGTTCTTAAAGTGTTATTTCACCCAAATATGAAAATTCTGTCATAAATTACTCATCCTCATGTCGTTCCAAACCCATAAGACCTTCGTTCATCTCCAAAACACAGATTAAGATGAAATCTGAGCGTTCTGACCAAGCAGGTAGATCGCAATGGTAACTGAACGTTCAAGGCACCGCAGAGCGTATTAAGGACATCGATAAAATAGTCCGTGTGACATCAGTGGTTCAATTTAGTGTTATGAGATGATGCGAGCGCGCATTCGGACGTGTAAAACCTGAATGCGCTGCGGCTTGTTTACAAAGAGAGGAATGCACACTCATTCATTGTAGTACTATTGTGAACGCGCGTCAAATTCTGACACAGAAGAAGTCATTATTTTTGTTTTGTTCGTTCCTAGAGCTTCATAAAATTAAGGTTGATGTCTTATGGACTATTTTATCATGTCCTTACTACTGTTCTGGGCCATGAAACGTTTCAGGTGTGTTGCTGCCAATGCAGGGGCCGAAAGCTCTCGTATTTCATAAAAAATGTCTTAATTTGTGTTTCGAAGGTTTGGAACGTCATCAGGGTGCGTAATTAATGACAGAATTTTCATTTTTGGGTGAACTATCCCTTTAATATCAAATGAAGATCTACCAATATGCTTTTCATGCCAGAGGCCAGTTTTCTTTTTAACATATTTTATTCGTCTGTGCTAGTTTAAGTTGTCTACCAGAATCAACCCTGAATTCATTTTAGATTTATCTAATGCAAACTTTTAAAACCGTATATAGGCTTTTAAATTGTTCTTTTATACTAATTCAGCTTGTTACTCACCATATGAATAGCCATGGAAGCTGGCATGGTGTTAAATTAAAAAAACAAACACCAACCAACTAACCATTGTCTGTATTAATAATGTAGTTTTAGGCATGTATTATGTATTAGTTTTCTCCCACAGAAATCAATTTCAAACAGCTTTCTGTTGGTCAACGCCCTAAAATTCCCATTTGCTCGGATTCCGATTGAAATGACTCTATTTTGACCATGAAATTGACAGTAAATGTGAATGCATCTTAAGATACCTTTCAGTCAGATTGTAAGGTGAAAGTACTGTGATGAACTCAGTGGGAAAAAAATCCATAAAAGATGGCAGATAAAACAAGAAATTTGTGACTTGTTAATATACTACTTTGTCATGTGATATTTTCAAAAAAATAATATAAACTTCAATTTGATTTCACTGCTGACATGCAAATGCCAAACCTACGAGTCTATTTGTTCAGTTGACAACAGGGCAGCTCACTAGGTAACAGGTCACTTGGAACAGAGCCCAAATCTTATCAGCATTCATTCATTCATACATGCATGCATGTTGTAATGATGTCATCGTGGATGTCCGTGCACTCTTGTTATGCTCAGATAAAGTGGTCCTGTGTGTTGTCAGTGCTGATGTGTTTAACCTAATGGGGGCTGTTTTGTCTCTACAGGGTCAAGGTGCCATCACAGAGAAGCTCAGGAGCTTCAGCATGCACGACCTTACCCAGATCCCTCAAGATGACACGTATTCATCATACAGGTCCAACCCAGCCAGAAGAGCCATCATGGACCAGCCAGACGGAGCTGGTAATTCTTACCTCGCAGATTAATTATTAACACTCCATCCTTTGTTTCCTTTCACACTGGTGTTTCTCAGCTGTGTCCACAACAGAAGGCAGATGCCTTACTCTGCCTAACAGGCAGAAGCTCAAAAGAGCTTCCAGTGCAATATAACGTCACGTCTAATGATGCCGAACAAATGAGCTTCAGAGGTGATTGCGCAAATATTTAATCAACAGAGTGCATATTTTTCCGTGTGAATAAGATGAAGACAATAGACAGTTATGAAATAGCCGTCTTCCGACTGCTTCAGCAGACGCCATGTTTATTCTTTCCACCATCTGCCACACTGGGTTGTGGCGTATTATAAGCACACGCTGTCTTCATAAACCAGATGAAACCATCGTAGTAGACAGGATGTTACGCAAACATTGAATTCAGATGTGCTTTGATGTCGCCTGCGAAGGCAGCATTTTTGAGGTTTCAGACACAGCCTTCGTGTGACACAGCTAGTGGGAAAGTGTCTGTAAAGATGTTTAGTAGAGCAAGTAAAGCCATAATGATATCTCAACTAAATCTCACACGCTTCTGGAAATCACTGCCGTGTTAACCGGTTTTGGAGCAAATGGAATGGATTCGGTATTTGTCTCAGGCACGGAAGGGTAATAAGTAATAGCGGCACGTTCCTAGTGCTGCTTTGTGAGAAGATGAAGAAGAGGAAAAAACAGCTCAGGGAGGCTCTGAGCGGAATACCTAATGTGCTTCTATCTCAGTATGCTAATGCGTCCGCCGCGTTTGAAATTCCGCTGGCATCCAGGTCATTTTCATCTCGTCTGCAGTGAAGCCATCAGAAAGCCAGCTCTTCCAAAATGGCATTCCCTTTCAGAAGCTCAAAGCCAAGGTGAAAGATCCCGACTGATCAAACGAGCTGCTAATTGCAGTTTGAATTTAAAAACGGGAGGTAGCCTATTAAGAGAGAGGCTCAAGTGTGTTATTTATTCGCTCATGCTTTATTGTTGGGTTTTGGTTTTTCTAAAGGAGCACAGGGCAGCTTTTAGTGACAGACATGATATAAAACATGCCTGTATATATTTTTTTGCTCTCCTGTCAATCATATTCACACAGGTAATGGAGTCTTCTGATATTAGAGAGTAGAACTCGTGTGAATGCATATGTTCACAGTGTTTTCATTGGCAATTGTGAATTTCGCAGTGATTTTAATGTGCTTATTTTGTGTGCCCATTAAAGAGCATGTCATTAGATGAATTTATTTTTTTGAATTTTTTTGAATTTCAAGTCAAAGTTTAAACTGTCCATTTTAATGAATCAATTAAAACTTTTAATAACGGATTTGTTTGCATCGTTATTCAAATGTGCTGACTGAAGGTGTGTGCTTTTTCTAGGTTTATCTTTTTTTTTGCAAATATATGTAGTTAAACATTTCTGTTAGTTATATTTTGTTGTATTGATTTATATAAATGCAAATGTACTTTAGTTTTGATACATTTTGATTTTGATACATTTCTCTATTATAGGCAATATACCGTGTGTGTGTGTGTGTGTGTGTGTGTGGTGTGTGTGTGTGTGTGTGTATATTGTTATGTATATATATATATGTATATGTATATATATATGTATGTGTGTGTGTATGCTTTACTGTGTGTGTGTAAGAGAGAGACGGAGAGATAGAAGTTATATCTCTCCTGGTTATGTGTTGGACTGGCCTTCAGAGCTGCAAAAAATAACAAAAGGCCTGTCTTCTGCGTCTTTATATTTGTCCTCTTTCAAAGCTCTTTCTGCTTAGCTTGCTCAAGGTCTTAACAGAACTAGAATAGTTCTGGAAAATTAATCGCATACTTTTTTAAATCCCAAGGAAGTTGTTATATTTCAGTAATTGAAAACAGCAGAGGGTGTGGAAACAAACAAAGGAAAGCGTTTCAGGATCATCGGTTTCTGTATTTCTTCTGCCCCCTTATGGTGGAATGGAGACCTGCACACACCTGCAGTTCTGTGCAGTGCAGTTTGATACAGTATGCAGTCTTGTTATAGCCTGTCTTTTGGGTGATGGTGTGTGCAGTGAATCTGGCTGGATTGCTGTTAGGCGTCCTGGCACAGGCTGGCTCTGCCTAGCTCCCAGCGCTACCCGGGGAGCCCAGAGTTGATGGTGCCTGAACCCGGCAGCTGCTCTCTCTCTTGCTCTCTTCTCCTACTTTCTCCATGGCTGATATCACATTCCCACCATGTACAATGAACTGGATCAGTGATTCTCAACTGGTCAGTTGCGACCCAAAAATGAGTCTGCTCTGATAGGGCCATGGATGGGAAAAACAATGCTAAATGCAGACTAATAAACAAATAATTGTGCACCGTTAGATAAATAAATAAATAGGCTTATTTTGTTAATATTCAATTCAATTCAAGTTTATTTGTATAGCGCTTTTCACGATACAAATCGTTGCAAAGCAACTTTACAGCAAATTACGTTTCTACAATGATGAATCAGTGGTGACTGCATTAATGCCCTCTGTCAGAAAGATCCTGAAAATTCAATTAAAGACGTAATCAAACAGATGATGAACACTATTAACAGCAATTATTATATGATGCAATCAAACTTATAGCAAAATGTGGTAGTTCTGTATGTTGTTTCAGGGTTGGCATCATCTGAGGTCCTCTGAGGGGTTGGCATCATCTCTTCTCAGGTGTTCTGAATCCAGACTGAAGCTTGTGTAAATCCTAGTTACATCCGTGGCAAAAAACAGAGAAACAAATAGAGACATAATTTAGCGTAGCTGCTGTTCCAACCAAGAAAATTTTTTTTGTTTAACCCAAGCTAAAGAATAATAATGTGCATTTGATCAGATATAACTGCAGTTCAAAATTATGAGATGTATTATTTGAATGCTTGGCCAAAGAGATGTGTCTTTAATCTAGATTTAAACAGAGAGAGAGTGTGTCTGAACCCCGAACGTTATCAGGAAGGCTATTCCAGAGTTTGTGAGCCAAATGTGAAAAAGCTCTACCTTCTTTAGTGGACTTGCTATCCTAGGTACTACCAAAAGTCCAGATTTTTGCGACCTTAGGGAGCGTGATGGATTGTAGCATGGTAGAAAATTAGTTGGGTACGCAGGAGCTAACCCATTTAGGTCCTTATAGGCAAGTAATAATATTTTGATACGGAACTTAATAGGTAGCCAGTTTAGAGACTGTAAGATTGGGGTAATATGATCATATTTTCTCTCTAGCCGCTGCATTTTGGACTACCTGTAGCTTGTTTATACGATGCAGTACAACCAGCTAGCAGTGCATTACAATAGTCCGGTCTAGAGGTCATGAATGCATGAAATAGCTTTTCTGCATCAGAAAAAGGTATCATGTTTCGTAACTTGGCAATGTTTCTAAGAGGGAAGAATGCCGTTTTTGTAACATGGAAAATATGATTTTCAAAAGACAATTTGCTTTCTACTATAACAACCAGATTTTTGACTGTAGAGGAAGTAACAGTACATCCCTCTAAATGTGAATTGTTATCTAAGAGATTCTGTGTACTGTTTTTTTTTTTTGGTCCAATAAGTAATATCTCTGTCAGTGTTAGGAGTAACGCATTACAAGTAACGTGAGTTACGTAATCAATTACTTTTTTAAAGTAACTACTAAAGTAACATTACTTTTTAATTTAAAATAAAATATCTGAGTTACTTTTTCAAAAAAAAGTAAATCCAGTTACTTTGTTTTCCCATTTATTGACTGACACCTCCTTGTCCCCATGTTGAGAGAAATCAGGAGTGAGTGCAGAGGTGTTGTGTGCGCTATGTGAACATGTAGCTCTAGACTAAATGTGAACATGCATATTTACTCATTTCACTTGCACAAAAACAATTCATTATTCTCACATGAATGACACAGTGCAGGCAAACCTGCAATAATTAAATGTATAAATACACAATCTTTTATGCATTTAATCCACACTTTATTAATATCTTGCTGCCGCCCTTTCGAGTATACAATTCATCCCAGTATTAATAGCCAAATGACTTAAAAATAAACAGACAATTTGTCTTTCCTTTCTTTGTGTTTTCATTTGCTGAAGAAGTGTTGAACTTTCTTCCTCCTGCATTCCATGCTTCATGCAATCCAGAATGCTGAGGCGTATTCGTTTTTCACTTTTGGTGTAAAAGGGCCCTTACTTTGCAAAACTATAAATTTTTATATTTAAAAACAAATTAGCAAGCCCAGCCCAAATGAGAAAAAGTAACGCAAAAGTAACGTAGTGCATTACTTTCCATAAAAAGTAACTTAGTAATGCAATTAGTTACTTTTTTTAGGGAGTAACGCAATATTGTAATGCATTCTTTTTTAAAAGTAACTTTCCCCAACACTGAACAGAAAATTACTTTTACATTTTTAACACACTATGTTAGCTTAGATAATTTAGAAATTTAATCTGGTCTTGTTGAGATATATAGTTGAGTATCAACAGCATAACAGTGGAAAGTAATCCCGTATTTTCTAATAATATTACCCAGGGGCAACATGTATTTTGTAAATAGCAGAGGACCTAGGACAGATCTTGTGGCACTCCATACTTTACTGGTGATAACTGAGATGACTCCTCGTTTAAATAAACAAAGTGGTAGCGATAGGAGAGGTATGATCTAAACCATCTTAAAGCCTTCCCTTAAATACCTGTTCTTTTAATAGCCATATCTTGTTGACATAGTTAAATTATGCTGTATTTTGGCACAAATTCATGTCACCTGTTCATCAAAAACATTTGCATGCTTACAAAAGTTTCCTATCTTGCATAATCTCATCTTAAAGATTTTTCATACTACTGGGCCTATACTTTAAAATGTATGTATTTTAATATTAATGAATAAATATGTAAATGTTTTCTTCTCAGTGTTTGATGTAGGACATATTTCTTGTACAGTAGACAATTTTGGTTCTGTGTTACTGGGTAGCCAATGTAAAATCTGGGAATCTGGCCTTAAGACAAAAAGCTGTTTGAGGAGACTGACTTCGGATTGTGCCTCGGGCCCCCCCCCCCCTTTTTGGGGGTTGTGTCTGATCAACATCTTGTTTTCTTAACTCTCAACTTGTTTGTTTTGTAGAGTATTATCATGGTGATGACGATGACAGGAGTGATGACGAGGATAAGCTTGTATACTCTGAAGATGAAGCCGTGTCTCATCATGGGCTCAGACGATCTCAGAGCGTCAGGATGACGCGCTCAAAACAGCGCAGAGATGTAAGTCCAACAAAACCTCATAGCACATCTCTATTTTGTTCTTAAAGTAGTTAAATAAACAATACATTACGCCTGCAAATAGCCTTTTTAGCATAGGATGTTAAACACCATTTTTATTTGACACAGACACAGAATTTTGGGTTTTTATTATCTGTAAGCCATAATCATCAAAATTTTAAGAAATAAAGGCTTGAAATATTTCACTCTGTGTAATGAATCTATATAATATATGGGTTTCACTTTCTGAAATGAGTGACACAAAATATTGACCTTTTTCATGATATTCTAATTTTTTGAGATGTGCCTGTAGATTTGGAGAAATGTAGCATTTCATCACTTAATCCTCTGCAGTGAATGGGTGCCGTCAGAATGAGAGTTTCACTACTGTAAAAGAAACATCACTGATGGAAGTTTGCGGTGCCATTTTTATAGTTTAGTTGTTGAAGTTCTCATTCAAATCATGTTCTCTTGAGTTTATTATTGTTTATGGCTACCCTCTTGACTTGCACTGTGCATGAGTTTAATTATGATAACTAATGCTTGTCATTCATTGGTCACAGGCACGTTATGGATCTCTGAAGATCAAAGGGAGGAAAAGACCAGCACTCAATGCCATGACTTACTCCAGCGTGGATAACTGAGCTGACTACTGATGTGTGAGAAGATGTGTCCACTTTATCAGACAACCAGTGTGTTCATATTCTTCTCTTTCCATAAGGGCTGTGGACTTTCAACTTTTTCATTGATATACCAGCAGGTCTATTTATTACTTCTACCAGCAAGTGTGTACATACAGTGAGTGTCATGAGTTAGAGTAGTATATGAAGCGTATGGGGTTTGACTGATGGGTGTGTTTGTAACGCATGGCTTTATTGGTCTGAATTTGACATTCAGATTTCTCTGTCTCCAGTGTTTGTATTTAGAAACGTGTCCTCTTTGGATGTGGGTTTTATATTTCTGTTTTCATACTTTTGCTGCCTTTTAGAAGATGTTTTAAGTCGTTTTTACAATTGTAGTTTAGGTAAGAATTCTGATTCGCGAAAAACTTGAAAATGATTTGTCAGCATCAGACCAAAAGTGTCTCTTATCAGTAATAGAGAAAATACCAAAGAGAACAAAAGGCAGTGTTGCGTTAATGTTAATACAATTTTCAAATGTTTAAAAAAGTCAGCTGTTGTTTCCTTTATTATTGATGGTACGAGGGTTTAAAGAAAACCCCTTTTGCACATTCTTTTAATTCCTCGATTTAAACCTTCACTTCTGGTCTTCATGCAGAATGTTCTTTATCTGGGAGAAAGTCCACACCAATGTAACATCTCTGCTGTGTGTCGTGTGGCTGAATGTGTCATTCAAAATGAATGCAATAATATGAATAAAGCCGAAATGTTGTAATGCAATTATTTGTTATTGTTTATATATTCTTTATCCAAATATTTACAAATATTATTTATACTGGGGATAGGCAGTTGATATAAATTCAAAGCATTGTCAGCAGTATGCTATACTTTAAATCAGTTTGAGTGATTTCTTCTATAATTACAATACGTGTCATTTTTCACAATCGTGACCTAATCGAGTCGATTAATAAAATAAAATAAATTCATTTTTTAAGAGTAATATATATTTGATATACAGGTGCATCTCAATAAAATTAGAATGTCGTGGAAAAGTTCTTTTATTTCATTAATTCAACTCAAATTGTGACTCGTGTATTAAATAAATTCAATGCCCACAGACTGAAGTAGTTTAAGTATTTGTTTCTTTTAATTTTGATGATTTTGGCTCACATTTAACAAAAACACCAATTCACTATCTCAACAAATTAGAATACTTCATAAGACCAATAAAAAGTAAAAAGGAAAGTATGTTAATTTACTGTACATGTACTCAATACTTGGTAGGGGCTCCTTTTGCTTTAATTACTGCCTCAATTGGAGGTGATCAGTTTGTGGCACTGCTTAGGTGGTATGGAAGCCCAAGTTTCTTTGACAGTGGCCTTCAGCTCATTTTTTGGTCTCTTGTTTCTCATTTCCCTCTTGACAATACCCCATAGATTCTCTATTTCTTCCACTTTTCCCTTCCCTCAACTTTCTGTTAACATCTGGATACAGCACTCTGTGAACAGCCAGCTTCTTTGGCAATGAATGTTTGTGGCTTACCCTTCTTGTGAAGGGTGTCAATGATTATGATTGTCTTCTGGACAACTGTCAGGTTAGCAGTCTTCCCCATGATTGTGTAGTTTAGTGAACCAAACTGAGAGACCATTTTTTAAGGCTCAGGAAACCTTTGCAGGTGTGTTGAGTTGATTAGCTGATTGCATGTCACCATATTCTAATGTGTTGAGATAGAGAATTGGTGGGTTTTTGTCAAATGTGAGCCAAAACCATCCCAATTAAAAGAACCAAAGACTAAAACTTCTTCAGTCTGTGTGCATTGAATTTATTTAATACACGAGTTTCACAATTTGAGTTGAATTACTGAAATAAATGAACTTTTCCACGACATTCTAATTTATTGAGATGCACCTGTATGGATAGATATACAAAACATATATAAACATTTATGTATGTGTCCAGCATCTGTGTAACTTCTCAAAGTTGCTTTTAGATAATGCTGGTTGATGTCTTGTATTCTGCAGAGTAATAGTAATAAAGTAGGTGTGTGGAGACGTTTGGCTCATATATTCTCAAGCACCACTGGCATTAGTTTAGGACAGATGTTGGGCTGTTCTTGTGGAAAGAGTCGAGCTCTCACGACTATTAATGAAGCGTGTTGAGATCCAAAGCAGAACCTGAGCTTTGAGTTTCACTCAGTGTGAGACAGCAGAGGAGTGAAGATGTCTGAAACTCCCATCGGACACACATCATTAAAGTATAATGGTACAGCTTCAGCATCTTATCTTCTAACGTTTCTTTCATCCAGGAGCACTCATGTACTTAATGTTTAAAGTTCCTAAGAACTCGGACTCTGATTTGGTCTCATAAATACAGTACAATAATCGGATTGAACTTAAAACAATATTTAAGATTTGAGATTGCTTACCTACAAGATCTGTGGGATGTTATTATGTGCATCGTCCACTAGAGGACAGACCTTGTTAAAGTAATCTTTCCAGGAATAACATCCAATCCAATGCATTAGGCACAAAAAAATATATTGTTGTTGTGAAAATGATTAGATGTGGTATTGTCTAGCATACAACTGAAACTGTATGAAAAGTAGGAAGTTTTCAACCTAGACTTATATCAACGTTGTGGTGATTTTGAAGTGACATTATTTGGATTTAATTCTGATCAACCATTAAACACTTTTACCAAAGTTATTGCAAGAAAAATCTAATCGTGTTCATAAAATTGACGGGAAATACGTTTATCAGTTACTACCAAGTTTTATTGAATTTTGTTATATAAACTGAGAATTTCAATTTTAAATACAAGAGGTGCATATAGTGAATGTTGAGGCAGCAGTGAGCTTTATCAGTGCAGCTGTCAAATAAACCTATCAATCATTATGGCTAATAACTACAGTTAAGTAAAGGGCACTAAAGGGCTCCAGGAACAAATTTAGTACAGTCATTTGGCACATTTGGACCTTTTGGCTCACTTTTTTAGAGCCACACTTTTCATTTTGTCCATGACTTTTTTTTTTAAAACTGTATTGCACTATGTTAGATGTCCACTAGGGTGAGCTATAACAGTATGTAGCCTATTTAGGGTGCTCACCTTGGTGACCAAAAATGAAAGTTGTCATCATTTGTTCACCCTCATGTAACGTAAATAATATGACTTTCTTTCTTCTATGGAACACAAAAGGTAGGTTTTTAAAGTTTTTGCAGCTTTCAAATCTCATTGATGTTTTTGGGTGCTCAAATATGCTGTATGAAGATTGACATTTCGATGTCTATAACTGCTTCGCTGGTGTCCTTAGAACTACGAGGGAGATTTTCACTGATTAACAGCTTAAATTTCAGTCACATTAAACCATCATATGACATCAGAAGACTCATATGGCCGCTGACTAAATGCTTTTAAATCGTCTTTTGTGTTAAGTGGACGAAATATGAGTTTGCAACGACATTGTGACCGGAAGATAGCAGATCAGTATTGCAGAAAATAAACAACAAAAGTTTATGATTTATACACGTTTTGTTCATCATAATCTTCACAAATGAAGTTTGTTCCTTTATAAATTTTGAAGCTTATCCACAAATGAAGTAAAAAGGTTACCACCATCTACTACAGCTTCATGGCACCGTCATTAAGCTTCCAACAACTCTTTCAGTCTTTATTTTAAAAACATTTTCGCTGAAAGTTTGAGTTGGGACTCCGTGGACTAGATGAGTTTACCTATTCAACATAATGACATTTAAATGTCCCAGAAAACCTCCATAGTCACACTTAGCTACTTGTTAGCAACCGCCTTTTTCAAGACAAGTAATGTGTGTATTTATGTATTTTCTGTTGTAAATAAAACCGTGGACAATACTTAAGTTCGTTTTAAAGGAGACATATTATGCCCCTTTTTACAATATGTAATATAAGTCTCAGGTGTCCCTAGAATGTTTCTGTGAAGTTTCAGCTCAAAATACCTCACAGATCATTTATTATATCATTTTTGAAAATGCCTATTTTGAGTGGAAGCAGAAACACGCTGTTTTTTTGTGCCTGTCTTTTTAAATGCAAATGAGCTGCTGCTGCCCGCCTCCTTTTCCAGAATAGAGCTGCGCCATTACAGCTCGTACCTGCTAAAACATCTGTTTTGGTTCTGATTATCATGTTTATCGTGCTGAAATCATGCGTTTTAAACCATATGAGTTTAAACTTCTGATATACGGTTTTCTGAGCGCACACATCTGAAGCACACGGACAGAAAGCGGCTGTCACAGCATGTGAGTACTACACTAAGTTCTCTTTCACACACAGGTTTACATTAAAAACACACATGAGTTATTGTCGGTTATGTCTGTGAAGGTAAACCGTTGTGAAATAAATCGCTTGTTTATTTTAGATCTTTGTGGCAGCAGCAATATACATTAAATAAATATCAATAAATGCACTGCTCTCTTGGCTCCTCTGAGGCTGGGACTGGTGTTCTGTGCTCATCTGTGCAGCCAACGACAGAACAGTTAGCATGTTTTGCTCAAACTTTCGCCATGGCATTAGAGCTGGTACACTGTTGTCGCTTGCGAAATCAAATGACGGCGCCATGGGTGTAAACTTACAGATTAAGGGGTGGTAATATTATAATGAGATCCCTTTGCAACGTCACCAAGGGAGCGAAATCTGACATGCTCGTTTTCTCAGACTCTTGCAGAAAAAGGCTTACCAAAACAAAGTTATTGGGTTCATCTTTTCACATTTCCTTGGTTGGTAGATGCACCGGGGACCTGATTATAGCACAAAAAAAAAATTAAAACCTGAAGTCTGATTTTTATGATATGTCACCTTTAAAAACAGACCTTATTTTAAGCATTTAACCAAAATCCAGGTGATGGAACCGGAAGTACTAAAATTCTAACTCGTTTCCGGCCTTCAAAACATGTCATCCCTGCATCAAACCTTCTTGACACCATTAAAGACACATGACAAGAGTCAAATTACGTGAATAATCTTTTGTTTGTTTGTTTGTTGGTTTTCAATCAAAGCTGCTTAATTTCATACCACATTCATGGAATGCTTAATCACGGCTCCAAACACATGCATGGAGTCAGGCCGGCCTCCTCCGTCACGGATGTCCCTCAGGGTTTGACCAGGATTTGACTCCACGATTAGAGAGAGGTAAGGCAGCCCCTGCTGGCTCTTCATGTTCTGCTATGGAATCATACAGTGCTGCTCTATAGAGATAAGAGTCAGCATCATCTGAGGAATCGTGTGTAATCATAACCCCAGCGAGAGATCTGCACTGGAACGCCAGTTGCTCACAAAGCCGCTTCGAGATTACTAATATCACACAAGAGAGACATTAGTGATTGTTGGCAGCTTTGCTGGCATATCAGCAAGGAGTGTTCAGCAAACTGACAACGGTTTAGTTTACCTCCCATCAGCGGTTATCTGAGGTGGAAGATGTATGCCTCACGGTTACATAAGACAAACAATATGTAGGGAAAGTTTACAGCTATTTGCTCTCTGCGGGCGATTGGACATCCGTGTGACGCTCATCCATGCACACCAAAACAGAAGTTCATAAACGGGTTCAGGAAAAGGTCAGTCGCACACTTAAAACACACTGCACCATTAACTAAATGTTTCCTTAATTGTTTGAATTATATGGTAGTTGTGTCCCTTTTCCCCTGCCCCCGCCCCCTCGCTAAGCCTCAATGACCCCTCAAAGGCGCTCAGTTGATGTGTGTGTGTGTGTGGTGGAGGAGAGCGGAGGGGAGGGCGATACTCACCACTGACCCATGGCTGAACTTTGCAGAGATTTCCTGTTGCTGCTGTAGACAGAGTGTGTTGTGCCGTGGAGAGGTGCAGATGGCATGATCTATCCTTCCATTCTCCCATTCCCTCGCTTTGAACCTCCATTAGTTGGCTCTGCATTATCAGATTTACTGTTATTGTCACCCCCTGGTTTTGCACTTATTTGGTTGGGGTTGATTATGTCAGTGCTGTGAACAGTCTGGGTGTGTTGTGAGTTCAGATTTTCATACAAACACTTTTATTGTTGCAATATTAGTGTAATTTGCCACAAAAAATTAGCCTTAAGATTTATCTCATAACTCATGTCCATGTCATATATATATATATATATTCTATATATATATATATATATATAGTGTGTTTGTGTGTATGTGGTGTGTGTTATTTGTTTATGGTACATTGAGGGGACTAAATGACATTGATGAGGGAATTTTTTTTTTTTTAAATAGTAAATGATGTTTATCTGAAAATATAACAATGCAAACAGGTTTCCTGTAAGTGAAAGGTTTAGGGTTAGGGGATAGAAAATAACGTTTGGTCAGAATAAAAGTAATAGAAGTCCATGGAAAGTCCCCACAATTCCCAGAAACAAACGGTGTGGGTGTGTGTGTGTGTGTGTTTCTGTGAAATTATGTTTTTCAGAAAGAAATAAAGTTTATTTTTGGATCATATAGGTTTTTTTCCCCCAATTCCGCACATTTCCCCCAAAATTGTCATTACCACAATGCATCTGGCCATTTTACTTTTAGGTTTGGTTGTAATTCTCACTATTCTTAATGTTTATACTGTAATATATAGATTTTTTGTTGAAATAAAGATAAATGAAAGGCAATTTAACAAATACTGCCTTATAAATATTTTACAATATACATAATATACATTTTTTTTCTTAACATATTTCAATAATTACATTTTCAGTAAGGGCATGTGCTTTATTTATTTTCTTTTTTTTTTCATTGTATTTTTTTTTATTCTCATTTATTTTTGTCTTTTCATTGTGACATTTCCATGATGATTAAGCCAAATTTGAGCCAAATTTTAAAACGCAATGTACATTTCAAAATCAAACAAAAATATATATTTACTATTATAACAAATTATATTTATATATATAATGACTTTTTTTCACATTTCCGTGTGATCATTTTAGGGTAATTTAGTCATGAAAATCAATAAAATCCATCATTTTCATTTTCAAAACAGGCATCATTTTCTTTATGAAAATATAATTTATTATAATTTATTTTGTTTTTGGCATGAAATATGACATGGACTTATTCCTGACAGGTTTTGTAAAGATTTTCCTTAAAAGCATTTAAAATTATGGAGATAAAAAAAAACAAATAAAGGACCAGTGATGCTTTTTTCAAGCACGTCAGCCCTGGAGTGTTATTGTGAATGAACATGCACTGGGGCAGGCCATGCAAAGTAGTTAGCGAGGACTAAGCAAACAGAGCTGCCCTTCAAAGTGAGAGGAAGCATCATAAATCCAGCCTGGCGACAGGAGACGGTGTACCTCCTCAGCTCCTGCAAACCACTGCTCCGCCTCGGCCATTCTCCATACAAGCAGCCCAGCAGCAGCCTAACTAATATCCCTGCAGGACTGAGCACAGGTGAAGGATTCAAGCGTGCCCTTCCTGATTTATTCATTTTCTCTGGGGTTCATTCCATCCAACAAATGATTATAAACCTGTCTTTTTGGATGCTCAGAAGGATGCCGTGGTGGCAAATTGTAGGATACTACACGTCCCACAGCAAGTGTGAAATCTGGACTGGTTTTGTTGCTTAACGGGAGCAATCCACGTCTAGCCAAATGGAGGCATTTTGCACACTTCCCTTTCTCATTCCCTCTTTCTAACACACATGCACACTCACACACACAGCTGTTCTTGGCCTGATGGCCACCAATAAACTAGAAAAGTTCACATTCCCAAAGGCGGCGGGGTCAGGACCTCAAAATAAAACGGACAAATCTGATTGTGGAATCAGCACGTGTCGCCAGGCCGGGGTTGGAGGGGGGTAAGGGTAAGTCGAGGACAGAGGCGAGCGAGTGAGAGAGAGAGGGCAATACTGCCACCCTCTGTGTTTGAGTTTATGAGAGCTTTCCTGTGGTTGTCCCCTCGCCGACCTTGTGATGCTGTGCTGCTTCACCTGTGGTGTGTTTTCTCACATTTATACACTGCAGTACAGCAAGTCCTGATGTCCTGATAGTGAACACAGCACATTTTCAAGTTCCCACTGAGGCCCATATTCTGATTATGCTCTACACTGATCAGAATATTGCTATAGGCCTACACAGTTATCTGCATAATACGAATAACGTGCACACTCTATGATAGATATCAACTTTGTTAGTTGATATCTTAGTTATGTTAGTTTTGATTGCTTCTATTGTCCTCATTTGTAAGTCGCTTTGGATAAAAGCGTCTGCTAAATGACTAAATGTAAAATGTAAATCTCACTGGGGAAAAATGTGGTGCCTTATATATTTGCAAACTGAAAAAATTACTTAACATACAATTCACGTAGTTTCATTGAAATGGACTCTAGAGGCAGTAAAAGCCCAAAACCCTTATTCCTTTCACACAAATTATGAAAGTTCCTGTGCACACTAGACTTCTACGATGAAGTAAACTTGCTTAGTAGCTCACCTGGTAAAGTATCACTTGGGTGCTAAATCCCGCGAAACACAAGTGCATTTTTATGCACTATTGGTTAGATTTAGTGTCAGGTTTAGAGTAGGTAGTATGTCATTTTCGATAGAGCAACAAACTTTTAGCGCCACTCACCATACATACAAAGAACAACATGATGCACAGATTGACACCACAGGCATGAATTCCCAATGAGCCTTCGTGGTTAGAAATACTTGAGAAAAACCAGTGGCACAAATTATAAAAGGTAGATCATGAAACTTAAAAAAGTAAGCCATGATGGTTTATGTTCTTAAAATGTTTGTAAAAACATTCACCATCTGTACGCTGAACATATTCTGAATAAGGTGATTTCAGTCTTATCTATCTTATTCTGATTTCTAATTTGATTTTACAGGTTAATTGTGACAATCTGTTTGTACGTGTGTTTATTCGATTCTTGCATAACCAGAATATGACCAAATTCTGATTAATATTGGAATATTCTTTTGTATGTACCTATTTAGTGTGTCGGCATAGTTAGAATCAGCAGCGTTGCTGACCACACATAAAGAGGCGTGAGTATGAGTTGTCAGGTATGTGCTTACTAAATTGAGGGCCGTGGAATCATAACATGTCAGGGATGCATCTTTCCCCTCCACCTCCCGCTGAACTCCCGGCTCACTGGTTGACCTGATGTTATCAGTCGCTTTCACACTTGGTGCCGCTTCTGGTTGTAATTACACCGTGTAATGGAGCATCCTGTCAGCGCGTCTCAAACGCCGCTGGGCCCTTATCTCCCTGGCTAAGCATCTGCCGGGGCTCACGAGAGAGATCTGCCTGGACAGTTGCACAGAGAGAGAGGCAGCCAGACAACTGCTCTGCATGTTGCCTATTTAGCAGGTGGCGTTTTGCCCGCTGCTGCAGGTGCAAGAACAAAATGTTTTAATTGCTCAGATGAGAACATTAGCATGGGTGTTATGTGTAGCAACCAAATAAAGAACAACGCTAGGGTGTTCTGGGAGATTGGTGCAGTGTTGCTATTGCTAAGGAGTTCTGGGTGTCTTCTAGTGTATTTTCAGCCATTTCTTACTGTCCCAAGTCAAAAGAGCCCACCTTCAAGTCTCTATGACAAGTTGTTTTCCGATAAGATGTTCTGCCAAGCAAATATCATAAGTATGATTTCTTAAAAAAGTAAAAGCACACCTTTCCTTAACAAATGATGGTCACACTTGATTTTAAGGTCCAATGCTCGTTATTAACAAACCATTAACTATACTTTTTGCCTCAATAAACTCCTAATTTGATTAATACTTATTAATAGCTATTTTTAGTAGTTGTTAAGTTTAGGTATTGGGTGGATTAGGTATGTAGAATATGGTCATGCAGATTATGTGCTTTATAAGTACTAATAAACAGACAATATATTAGTAATATGCATTCTAGTTAATAGTGAGAATTGGTCTTTATACTAAAGCGTTACCCAAATGATTTGACAACAAATCATATTAGGATTTTAGGTTTCAGTTTTCTTTTCTAATGTTAAAAGCACCAATGGGATGAGATGGCTTTAAAATCTGTTCAGTTTCCATCTGGTAAAAAAGCTTTAATAGTATCTCTCTCATTCTCTTTCAGTTGCTCCCTTTAGAGGTCACCACAGCGGGATTATCATATAATGATAGTATTTCAAAGATAATGGAATAACTGACCATTTGTAATCAAATCATTGAAAAAGCATTTTAATACCAGGTGGGATTTGATATTTTATAACAGGAACCAAAGATGCAATTGTCACAGTAAGTTCAGACCTCTGAAATTCATTACAATATAATTTGTGCTCTATTATCTATGATTCCTCAGTTTCCTGTAGGCTCATAGTCAGCCAACTGAAATCAGCACCTCATCGTTTGTGTTTAAAAACAAAGGATGCAGATGGTGCTGCCTTTAAAGTGCCTGTATGTGGCTATAATTTATGATGTAATCTTACACAGATGAAGATGAAATATGAGTTGATTTTGGTTGTAATCTCAGTGGTATTTTCTCAAATATTGTATAAAAATGATCTCTTTATAAAACTAAGTCAAGGTTTGCACAAGTGGAGTAGCACTTCTGTTTTTGGTCCACAATGTCAAGACAATCTTTCTGTTGGACTCTCTTCTCAGCTGTCTTTTGGGCTTAGCTCTCTTTAAAGAGCTGTTAATCATGGCACCATCAAGGCAGATTTTACAATCGCTCATGCAATCATCTCCTCTGCTGAACGGGCAGTTGTGAAACACAGCACTTCCCTGTTTAATTTGAGGTCGGCGCAAGATGATTTCAGGCACATGGACAATTCTAGTGAACTCTTTGATGGGAGCACTGGGTTCACCCACAGTTCAGGGTAATTCTGGGTGCAGAGACAACTCCCATTCAAGCCTTTATTTTGATCAGCTACCAATTAGCTTTGACACTGAGGTGCAGTCATTGCCGCTTGACTGGCTCGACTTGGGTCAGGGAAATGCCTCTCTTTGAAAGGTAAAAAACAAAGCAATTGCAGATAACAGCTGATTTTGAGAAGATAACCCATTTAAGCCGTCTCAAAACCATTTACGGGGCTCCTGGAAATAATATACAGTCACTTCAACACAAAATACATCCTTGGACTCACATTCTTTCATATTATGAGAGTGTGATAGGTCTATTCCCACAAATTGAATCTCTTTAACATCTCAATTGTTCCTCACACATAGCCATGAATTTCAGTGGGGAAGAAAAAAGAACCTAGTATTCTCACTTTTGTGTTCTTTTGAGTTTCAGAGGAGATCTCCCAAAATTAAGAGTCAAAAATAAAAAAAAGTCATCAAATTCTTTGACAAAAACGAAATGAAACATAACTGAGAACTGCTTTAGACGTCACCTGTGAAACTTGGGTATTTGTAATTATGACGTCACGCAGTTAAGTCGGATACATAACATGATCGTAGCCTAAATAAAAACAAAGTAATTCTATTAACAATAAATCAAAATAATGAGTTAGTTAAGTGATTAACTTGTCTGTTAGCTTTTTTGTGTATTACACCTTAAAAATAATTAAAATACAGCATCAGTAAATATAATTCACAACAGACTTGTGTCAGTCCTCAGTGATCTCTATATTAAGATTATATAGACATATGATTTTATGGATAAGTGTTTCTGCAATGTTTCAAATCTACTTGCCCTTTCCAACTCAGCAACTCCTTTATCATCTAGAATGAGTTTTCCACTCATGAATATAACTTTACATTGTCATTCATTTGCTCTGAACTCATAATTATGATATTTTTGATTCCACTTGAAGGGCACAGAATTCTCCTGAGCTATGAATGAAGAATAAAAAAAAAACTTGCACATACTGTTGCAGCTCTTTGCTTATGCGTTGCCATATCTGGGACATTTTAATATTTCTGGCAATATGACAGTGAGGAATAACACTTTTTTCAATATTTGCCTAGAATTGATAATTAGGGGCATTTTTAAGTTTATATGGTTAAATACGGTGGTTACTCATAAAGTTAATTCAATATCAAATAGAAAAGTAGCTGTAAATAATACACACAATAATGCAACAATAAACACTCTGCATGGACACATTTTAAAAAGAACATTTTGATATTATTACTTTTTCAAGTTTTGAAAATCTGCACGATTAATTGAATTGAAATGAAACCAAAATTGTGAAATGGCTTAGTGGAAAATAAGATGGCCATAAATATTTTTACTGTAATTTTAA
Source organism: Sinocyclocheilus anophthalmus (assembly GCA_018155175.1). Lineage (NCBI taxonomy): Eukaryota > Metazoa > Chordata > Actinopteri > Cypriniformes > Cyprinidae > Sinocyclocheilus > Sinocyclocheilus anophthalmus. The sequence continues at coordinate 90,119 of JADLZN010008610.1, forward strand.
TGTTGTATTGTAAAATAAAATAATTTTTTCTAAATATACTTTATTTACAGTGAAATATTACAATACTAATTTTTTTTATTTTGATTTTATTCAGTGATTTTTTTATTTGGTAATAATAACACATTTATAATATATCAGTTAATTATTATTATTATTTTACAGTCATATTGACATAATCACAAAATTTTGGGCCAAATTGTGCAGCCCTACAAAAAAGTGCCATTAAATCAGTTAGATTTTCCCCCCACAATGTGCAACCCCATAAACCCATAACAAGACATGAAATATGTCAAATGTTCCCCAGAAAAAGGGAGTACTGCAGGGGCTTTTTTCCCAGCACATTTCACCCAAACTGTGACAATACAGTTTGAGTTTGGGTGATTCAGATCTGCTAAGCGGCCATATTTGTGTAGTTTCTGGAACGTGAGACAGTAAAAGCTCCAGAGGATGGCTGTAGTGTTATCATGGCTGATCTACCACAGAGCAGGATGGTTCCACTGCTCACTGCGATTGTTATAAACCCCTGAACTCTCTCTCTCTCTGATTGACTAGTCTATAAATAACAGCTCGTAAGTGTGAGAGGGTCACATCACATGCAGTGTGTGTGTGGTTAAAACGCATTCCTGGTGAATCTTGGCTGAACCCAGATCTGCTGTTCGCGGTTCCAGCCGCAGTAAAACAGAGCTTCTCTGCTGGTGACAGATGGAGAGGGATGGAGGGTTCGGCAACAGCTCAAGGTGAATCGGAGGGCAGGCCGGTGAAAAACCCAAGTACCGACGGTACACCTCGGCTTCTCTCGTGGCGACGGTGTGGTGTAAGGATGAGACCCGGCGCTCCTGTCCTTTAACCCCCTCTCTTTCTTTCTCACTCCCACAAAGGAGACGAGACAGTCCTTTGATGGTGACAATGAAAGATGGCCGATGCTAAGGAAAACACTCAGCTATGATTGATCATTTGATGCATGGCCTCAACAAAAGTGAAAATGGATGATAAATGCACCAGCAAGCAGACGGGGGTAGAAGGACACGTGAAAAGAAGGAGCTAATGGAAGTATTGAAGCAATTGGTTTGCAAACTGGTGCTGGACAGACGTGTGCCAACCTGAAAGGATCAAGTGCCAACAATAGAAGAAAAAACAAATGATGAACTGTTGGATTGTTGAGAATTTAATGCACACTATGCCACAAGTTTATCTTATGACTTTCATCCATAAAATACACTGTAAAAAAATTCCGTAAAATTTACTGTAAAAAAACCGGCAGCTGTGGTTGCCAGAATTTTAGGTTTTACGGTTTTAACTTAAATATACAGTTAAATACGGTAATTTCATTAACTGATATAATGTTAATATACCAACCTATTGAAGTACTGAAATCTGTTTTGTACCTTTGTAAAACACTGATAACCAAGTGGTGATGAGAAAGTCACATGATGAAACAAAGCCCATCACAAGCAGCTCTTAAACAATAACATATATAGAAGGTCCACAGTGTCATTCACACAAACACTAAAAACCATCATGGTAACACACATGAAACTGAAATACTGCAAGAAACATTCATTGTAACAACATTAGGTGTAACACAAAACCCTAATATACAAAACTAATAAGAAAAAAACTAAGAAGAAACATAGTTATTTCAACAAAAAAACCATAAAATTTTAAATGTAAATTGAAGGGGAATTCTGGGATGGCAAGTCTGTTAGTCACTGTAATTATATGGTCTTTTTAACTTCCAAAAACGGTATACTACCGTAAAATTAATGTCCTATACATGTAATGTCCAATACACGGTATTCAAAGTATATAGTTGGGGAATTACCGTTAACCATTTAACAGGTTTTTACTGTAGCATTTTTACAGTCTTTTACCGTTAAATTCACGGTCATTTTTTACAGTGTACTCTTGAGTGTAAAACTGTTTCCTTATGTCACTAATTAAAGGAAAGGTGTGCACATTTTTTCTTTTTATTTTTAAGTACTGTCTTCTGTCCTTTTTTAATATACAGTGCCCAGTTTGCATACAATGCCCAAAATCCAACAATTATCCATACATATATGTCACAATAAAGGAGTTGTTACTTCTGTTTCATCGCAAAGTTAAGCAGCAACCCATTCACCGATGATTTGAGTTTGAGGTGGGACTATCTGTTGACCAATTGGAGACTGGTGAAGTGTTTGGGAAACCTGTTTGAAACCATTTTTTTTTTTGCATTTCTGATTGTTTTTGCTATCGGTGCAGAAATTACACACTTTACCTAAGATCTTTGCTTAGAAAAAGTCAAAGCTGTTGTTACGAGCACATGGAGAAATACTAAACTGTAGTGATGGCAACAGACTTGGAACTGCTTTATGGTCATGCACTTCTGGGGAATGATCCAATCATGATAGTGCTCTGTAAAGTGGATCTCACAAGAATTCGAAATTTGGCAAAATCAAAGTGGTAAAAAGGGGGTTCATTAATTGTATTATACAGTTATTAATAGGTATTAAGCACACAATATGAGTCACATATTGTCCAAACCAATAATCACATCACATTTATTTTCATAATAAACATTGCAACAGTCATTTATCACTAAATTCATGGATTTTGAGAATAATTAATTATATTATATTAAATATGTACAACTATATATTTTCTCTACATACACATGATAGTAATTATATGCATTATATTAAAGTATGGTGAATGTTGCACATTATAATAATAACCTATAGTAACTGAATGTTTTTAATGTATATTTCTAGAGCTAATTTAAATTAAATGGAAATATATTTATTTAAATTTGCATGTAGTACAGTAAATAAAGTCCTGTTTTTTATTTAGTTGCAGGCAAAAAAAATATAGATTAATATTTGTATGTATTTATTATCGTTCAATATATATTTATATACAATACATATTAATAATACGAGTAGAAAGTAGGACCATTTAATTTATTTTATTTGCAATGATTATGATAATAAGTCCAATGTGTAGGTAAAGATGTTATTTAGTTAAATATATATAGAATATTTACATATACAATATACCGTTTATTCTTTATATTAAAGGGGGTCATATGATGCGATTCAGTTTTTCCTTTCTCTTTGGCGTGTTACAGGCTGATTGTGCATAGATAAGATCCCTCAAGTTGGCAAAGACTAAAGTCTCAAACCCACGAGAGATTTCTTTATAAAGTTGACTCGTCCCACGCCCCGCTAAAACCCTCCTTTTAAACTGCCCCCAATGTCGATCACGATGTGGAAAGTTGCATAACCCCGCCAAATGTGCACGGTCAAAGAAGACAGCATAGGTTTATTTTTCTGCCCCCTTCGTCGCCAGCCAAGCCATGTCCTGAAGATGCTGTTTGTTTTGTTGTGAAAGCGAAACTAATTTGTTTGGGCTTCTTCCAAAAAATAAGAGGACACGACTAGCATCATGTGTAGTTGTATTTACAACACGGTTCCCAGAACACTTCAACCCAATATGCAGACGGTGTGCCAGCACTGTTATTGGGACTGTTGCTTGAATCCTGTAAGTAGATGACATCGCAGTAGGCTGTCTGTCGACCCATAGTTCATGTCATCTCACCTTGTAAGTACGTTTTGTCACATAGTGAAAGATAATTGATGCCTTCAAAACCGTTGGGCAGTGTATAGTAGCGCTTGTTGTTTCTCCGATCATAAATGCAGACATGTTTTTATGTTTACGTGGCGCGATGCAACACGTGTAAAAAGACAGTATAAGTCATTTATAATCCATAATTATGTCCCCACTGGAATGCACCACTACACCTCCCCCTTTTTTGTAATGGGTTTTAATGTTTTTGTCTCATTGCTCCGGCCGGACACGGCATCAACAATAGGCCTTTCGCTGCAACGCAGGAACCTTTTCATAGTACCAGAACTAATTGTGGAACTACCTCCTTTTTGCCGTGTTCGCACCGCCGGAACTGACAGATTTTAAGGTACCGGACTGGTGCTTTGCGGAACCAAATTAGCTCCTCCTCCGGAGCAGGGTCTTACCAGGACTACCGGTACTAATTGGTGACGTAAGTAGACGACTTCGCGTCTTTCTGGCCTCAGCTCCGCATTGATTGGCCAAACGCGTATGAAAACGCCCTCACCCGCCATGATTTAAAACGCTGTGTAAACATACTGCAAACATTGTGTCAACTTATTTCGCAAGTATGGAGAACAGCGATAGATGGACGGACGATGAAGTGCAGGCACTTGTATCAAATGTAGCACTGCCAGTTGTCGTTGGAGATTCTTAGTCCTCCTTCCCATTCTTTCAATCGCTTTACGCAGCCTATACGTCGACATTTCATGTCTATTATTGTGAAACCCGCGAGACAACAAAAACACAGCTCCGATCACAGCGTCCTCTATCCTTCTGTTATTTACGTTGTTGAACGCCGCGCACAAATGACGTCACTGTGTGTCGACCGTCTTACGTACACTGTCGGTGCGAATACAACCCTTTAAATAGTACTGGGAAATAGTTCGCGCAAAATCGTCCCAGTACTTTAGTACTGTACATTTAGTTCTGGAACTAAAGCGTACGAAAGGCCCTAATATGGTAAGGGGCGTAACATTTCCGTCACACGCTTGAGGTATTCGACCAATCACAACGCACTGGATAGCTGGCCAATCACGGCACACCTTGCTTTTCAGACTGATGAGCTTTGTAAAAATCAACGCGTTTCAGAAAGGCGGGGCATAGAGGAGAAACAGTAATGTACAGTATGTAGAAAATAATGTGTTTTTTTAACCTTAAACCTCATAAACACATTTTATTACAGCAAATACACAAAATAATGTTATTTTTAGCAACAGCATATGACCCCTTTAATTAACACACAATCTATGAAAATATTTTACGGATATTATATTTATATTTATTTTCACAACTATATAATGTCATCATACTCAAACCTGCATGACAAGTTTCCTGGGTTTAAAGACCCATTTCAAATGAACAAACTTTTACCTAAGGTGAACGCTGCATAGAGACCATACAAATCAGAACGTGGCTCTAGAAAATGAATGCATGTGCAAAGAGCCCATTTCATTTGAGACCAAGTAAGATCGAATATAACGACTAAAACTTTCTGGTCCGTGATCCACTGTTATTCAGAGTTCAAAGAGGTGGCAGTTTAACGTAGAAAACAATGCAGCAGAAATGATCTACAGTATGGGCTGAGATCTCCATGAGAGCAATGCAATCACATACATTTGTGAAACCATGCCTCTGTATCTGCCTTGGCACTTCCCCGAGATGGACTATAGTTAACCCCTGACCACGACTCCTTTCACTCCTTGTTCTGACAAATCAGGGCCTATAATGTTGAGTATGAAAGCCGATTTATGGAGGAGAGTGTCTTTGATTGCACCACCTAAATAGTCCCCGAGGCTCCTGAAGATCTGAGAGTGTCTCACACCACGTTCAGAGCAGGATTACGACGTCGGCACGTATCAGACTGCATTGACGCAGACATAAAATGCAAACGACCACACTGGGGTGGGGGGGCTTCAGTTCAAAGAAACGGGGACCTGTCCTGATAATGTGTCTCCGCTTTTCACAAGCAGGTGAGGTGTCACGTGACATAATACATCCCTAACTGAAAGTGTGAAATGCGGCTTCGCAGCTTGCTACTGTAGACCTAATACCAGTCAAAGGCGAGATAAGAGAGGGGACAGCCCGGATGACTAGACTCGGACCGTCACCTCTCTTGTTCTTTTGTGTCCTTCTGTCCCGTCTCCGGTTCAACCTGAAGGGCCCCAGGACAATTCACATCTCCAGGTCTGACAGGAAACAAGGGCCGTGGTGCACAATGCAAGTCCTGTAGACACTTTGACTCCAGCTTAATGACGGCACTTAGCAGGTACCTCTTCAGACGGCCCTGTGCCCGAGTGCCGTAAACGACACCCTTTTCATATGGAGCCATTCCTCCATTTCTCCCACTTTTCCTGCTATTTCTCTTTGTAAATTTAACCGAGATTTTGCAGTAGCTGTAACACATAATAGGACCTGAGAAGACATACATAGAAGCCTATTTAATATGTATTTGCAGAGGTTTTAACCCTAAATCTAAATATTAAAGCACAGTTTGTTCTATATAATTCCTCAAGAGTTTGTGATTTTGGCCTGGGGAACAATAACGTATAAAATCTAATTTTCTTGAAGTGACATTATGAGCCATATAACCAGAATGTCACAGAAACCCTTAAACTTCACTCAGAAATCGGACCTTTAGCATCTTTGTATTTTATTTACACCTAAAATATTCATATGCGGTAAAAATCAGTTGCTGCCTTAAATTATTAGGTCGAATTGACTTGGCTGTGCAAGTCATTTCAGCTTCATTTATTTTAAACTGACTTAAAATAATGAGCTGAATCTTGTATAAGTTGAAGCTGGTTCAACTATTTTAAGTTAAAGTAATGAAAACATATGTTGATATGATTTATTGATCATATCATCTTTCCTTGTGAAAGAGAAGTACATTTTAGCTTACTTTTAAAATGAATATATTATACTTTAAAAGAATATACTTAAATGTGATGTGATGCATGTTACAATTAAATGATGTGTATTATAGTTTACTTTTATATTAATTGAACTTATTTAAGAGCGCTGTATTGACCCATTTAAGTAGGGCTTCTGTATATCTTTATATGCAATTTCATAATTGCTTCTATTATCTTTGAAATAAGTTTGAAGTGTGCTGCCAAATATACTGACAAGCATTTATGGCAAAATAAAATATACTGTCTTTTCTATTGAAACCTGTATGTAAAGTGTATTTGTAATTACACATTTGTAATAATGTAGTTGGAGTTTAGTGCATTTCAAATATATTAACTTTAAATGTAATATCAAATAACACACTAAAGCTATAATCAAGTACTTGTGCTTTAGTAACACTTCAAAATAATGTACTTCTTTGAGCATGGACAAAATAATAAATGATTCAAATATACTTGAAAGTAAAACATTATTTGGATATTCTTACCATGTACTTTATTACAAGTGTACTTAAGTGTGTTACGAAACATAGTCACGTAAGACTATATATTTTATTAATATAATATTATCTGCAAGTACAGTTAAGATTTGAAGCACAATGCAAGTGTACATTCAGTACAATTAACAGCACTTTGTTTCACAAGGTTTAAGGGTATTACTGCTTTAAGGTACTAATAATATGCCCCTTTCATGGGCTAATTTGTATATAAATCTGTGGCGTTTTTTTAAAGGTAGAATTTTTGCACATTTTTCTGAGAGTGCAGGCCAGTAAGTAACTACCGAGCAAATGAGAACTCAGAACATATTACCATTATGGAGGCAAGTTTAGCACATTTTCATTAGAAAATGTAAAAAAAAAGGCTGTTGCTTTTTTAAAAAGCCCAAGAAGTTACCAGTGGCCTGCTTGTAAAGTGCTCCGTACATGATGAAGAGCAAGAAGTGTGAGACACTGGACTTGAGGAGTGCTAAATCACGCTTCGGCATGAGAGGATGAAGCATTGCTCTTTAATAGGCAATAAATAAGAATTAGCATCAATGGGGTTATGTTCAGGTCAGGAGGGGTCTGAGCAGGGCTGTGGAGTTCACTGATAGACTCTCTGGCCCTGACTGGATTCCCAGCTGTGAGCGCCAGCGGCCCTCATCTGTCCCTGTCTGTCTCAACATGAGCTCATCTGAATGTTCTTCACCACACCTACCACACTCCTGCTACCTCCAACATCTACAGCGGCCGGATAGCAGGGTTCAGTGCTTCCCCTTCAGTCCCCTTCACGTAGCTGATACTTCACAGTAAACATGAACAGGTAACATCTGCTCATTTTAAAAATGTCATTGCATTTTGCTTTCTGTCGGGTGGTTAGAAAATACCAATTGCTATTCCTTATGCAGATATTATAATGGCATTACTGCTACTGAGTATATTTAAATGTATAACACTGTAGCAACATTTATTCAATTATAAAAGGTTTTTCAAATTGAAATGAAATTCAAATTTCTTTAAAGGAACTCAAATGTAATAAAAATGCTAATAAATAAACATTTAAAGTTGAATTACTTGCAGAAAGTTATGAAGAGAATAAAAAGTATATGAAAAGTGGAATGTTGTACATACATTTTTTAGAGTTGGTACGTATTTTAAAATTTTTTTAAAAGAAGGTCTCTTATGCTCACCAAAGATGCAATTATTTGATCAAAAATAACAGAAAGAAAATATAGCTACTATAAGTGAAATTTAAAATATCTGTTTTCTATTTTGATATATTTAAAAAATTTAATTTATTCCTGTGATGCGAAGCTGAATTTTCAGCATCATTACTCCAGCCTTCAAAGTCACATGATCCTTCAGAAATCATTCTAATACGTGACCCTGGACCATAAAACATAAGTAGAACATTGTAGGGGTCAAAATTTGACTGATTTTTCATTTATGCCAAAAAATCATTAGGATATTAAGTGAAGATCATGTTCCGTGAAGATAATTTGTAAATTTCCTACCATAAATATATCAAAACTTAATTTTTGATTAGTAATATGCATTGCTAAGAACTTCATTTGGACAACTTTAAAGGTGATTTTCTAAAAAAAAAAAAAAAAAACTTTTTTGCACCCTCATTCCAATTTTCCAATAGTTGTATGTTGGCTAAATATCATCCAATCCTTACAAACATCAATGTAAAGCTTATTTATTCAGCTTTCTAATTATGTATAAATCTCAAGTTCGAACATTTACCCTTATGTTTGTTCCAGTCCCCATATGCGGATTTCCCCGCTGAGAACCTATTATTATTAATGTTGAAAATAGTTGTGTTCCTTAATATTTCTGTGAAAATCACATTTTTAACAGCATTTATTAAAATAAAATAAACATAAACATTTTAAAAGCAAATATTACTGACCCCAAAATTTTGAATAATATTGAATGAAACTGTGATTATAATTCATTTTATGGTGTAAGATCCATAGTCATCAATAACAACAGCACATTATCTATATTGATAATGACAGAATAAATAAACAGAATCAATATCTGATTCTGATATTGTCACAACTTTTAAATCTATGGCTATTTTAAATTGATGTCAGAAAGATTGTTCTCACGTCAGAATGTTTTAAAATATTCCTCAAAAAATAACCATAACCAATTTCAAAGATATTATTGAAGCATTAACCCTCTCAATGCATTTTTCATACGTGTGGAGTGTCCAATATCTGTTTATTCTCAATCTGACCTCAGCAAAATCAGAACTGTAGTTAAAGTCATGACGTTTCTTCAAAGTGAAGCCTTTTTAGAACATGCATGGAGGTTCAAATCTGGTTCAAGCTGCTGACACATGTTCTCCAGCCAGCGATAGTGTAAAGAGAGACTCAGCACTGAATCAAAGACAGGACTGAAACGGAGGGACAAAGGTGGCTCTTGACGGATGGGCCGAATGAAGGATTATGTGGCCGAGGAGCCAAGTAAAGCTATCCACCATTAGAGTTTTCCTCAGCTGATAAGTTACAGTTCCAAAGCAGCCCCCGTCGCTTCAAACCCTCAGCGTACAAGTAATAACTCATCATTTTTGATCATTAAGTCAGAAGATGGTGTTAGAACTCATTCAAGCCTCCCCGGTAGAGCCAAACCGTGTTTTCTTTTTGCGATGACAGATGTCGAAAAGAAATGGCGCTGCTTGCTCGGTCTGGCATGGGAATGAACCCGAAGAGTATCGGAGGAGAAGATAATGGCAGGTTGGATGTGGGTGAAATGTTGCAAAGCGTTCCTCTCGTGAAGGAGGTAATGGGAGATACAGAGGTAACTCTTTCAGCAGATGTGTGTGTGCACAAATGTCACAGACATACCACTCTATATCGCCTCTGCCCTCCCAATGAACTGGGCCAGTCTTCCTCACTTGCTTTCAAAGTCCATAGCAGCTGTTCATAGACGGTCCTTCTGATGGGAACAGCAAATTAATCATTTTGCTACAAGCTTTTTGCGAGAAGCTCCCCGCTATCTGTTTCCACATACCTCTACCTGCGATATTGTACTCTTTACAGGACTAGTAAACTCATCACGGGCCAGACCCATCAGAAATGTCCTCGTAAAGTACACTCAGTAAACAAAAGCGTCACGTATCTAAAAGCACTAAAACGTCAGAACGTTCAGTCCCTTATAATGAATGATGAATGAATGATGCATTTATAATGGAATCAGTTGAAATGGAATTATGTATACTTGATTTTGATTGGTCAGTCGTGGCGTTTATATTTTTGTGTATAACTGAGTATAGTTGGAGGCAAATGATTTCCTAGTTATGCTAGTTTTCATATCACTCTTCATTTTCTTTCTTGTAACATAAATCAATATTTCACAGCCATTTATTTATCTATGTTTACCTATGCGAATAAGTGGGATAATATCCAAAATATCATAAAATGGTAACTACTTTGCATTACCCTTAATGCTTATAAAATTAATTAACAATAAGCAAGTGTTTATGAATCTTTGTTAATGTTAGTTAATAATACAGTACAGCTGTTTAGCCAACGTGATCTCATGATAATTCGTATGTATTTTACGTAACGTGGTTCTATAAAACGTACATTTACTTACGTTTTTACAGGCACTAAAACGTACAATACTGACGTATTTTCAGCATCTAAACGTACAATACTGACATATTTTCAGCCTCTAAACGTATAAAACTGACGTATTTTCAGCCTCTAAACGTACATTACTGACGTATTTTCAGCCTCTAAACAAACAAACACTGATGTATTTTCAGCCTCTAAACGTACAAATACTTACATATTTTCAGCCTCTAAACGTACAAATACTGACGTATTTTCAGCCTCTAAACGTACAATACTGACGTATTTTCAGCCTCTAAACGTACAAATATTGACGTATTTTCAGCCTCTAAACGTACAATACTGACGTATTTTCAGCCTCTAAATGTACAAATACTTACGTATTTTCAGCCTCTAAACGTACAAATACTGACGTATTTTCAGCATCTAATGTACAAATACTTACGTATTTTCAGCCTCTAAATGTACAATACTGACGTATTTTCAGCCTCTAAACGTACAAATGCTGACGTATTTTCAGCCTCTAAACGAATGCTGACGTATTTTCAGCCTCTAAACTTACAATACTGACGTATTTTCAGCCTCTAAACGTACAAATACTTACGTATTTTCAGCCTCTAAACGTACAATACTGACGTATTTTCAGCCTCTAAACGTACAAATATTGACGTTTTTTCAGCCTCTAAACGTACAATACTGACTTATTTTCAGCCTCTAAACGTACAAATATTGACGTTTTTTCAGCCTCTAAACGTACAATACTGACTTATTTTCAGCCTCTAAACGTACAAATATTTACGTATTTTCAGCCTCTAAACGTACAATACTGACGTATTTTCAGCATTTAAATGTACAAATACTTATGTATTTTCAGCCTCTAAACGTACATTACTGACGTATTTTCAGCCTCTAAACGTACAAATACTTTCGTATTTTCAGCATTTAAACGTACAAAACTAACGTAACGTTATTGGCGACACCTAAAAATGAATCCTTATGAATACTGAAATCGCGGCATTAATTTTATTAGTTTTTAGTTGTCATATGAATTACCTTGTTTTCAATTGCATTATTAAATTGTTTACTCGTTTATTTATTATTAAATTATAACATTTCGTTTTGTTGTGATTTCTGTTGCTAGTTCGTTTCCAAGAATATGCCTACATAATTTTAAACAAGACTTCACTTTAAACCTTCTAATAAATAACATTTCTGCAATCGTTTTAACCTTTACTTGTCATGTAATGTTAACTTTGATTGCCATGGGCCACAAAAGGCATTTTCTCCGACATGCTGTGACTAACAATAGAACTATAAAATACACCAAAAACGCAACATAATTACGAAATGAAACAATTTTGTTCATGCGCTGTAATCCTAATCTTCCGAATCCATATGACTGCGAGGAACAGACCCAAATCCAAGCCTTTAACTCTGTCGATCTTCCTCCTCCATCCCGAGCAGCGAGGCCAGTGACCGTGAGCAGCAAAGCCCGTGCTGACTGACACGCTCTTTACAAATTCAAATGTTGCTGCTTCAAACGACAGGGTTTACGGGCAACTACTAATCGAATGCTCATTGGCTCTCGCCTGCATTTGTCACAGATTGCGACATGCCGTGTTTCCGGTGAGGTGTGTTTGAATGATGCGCCGCGCATTTCTTCACGAGTTCACGGAGTGCATCGGAGAAATTATCTGGATAATATTTTCTGCGATTAACAACTTAAATTCTGCTCTGGATCACACAAACATACTGTATTCCGCCAGAGAGGACTGCGGGTGCAAGGCATCATTTGGATTACATTTGGTGCTGCTTTTCACATTTTTGCAATAAATAAATGATTGAAATTGCAGGGGGAGTTAGTTTATCTGCTGTCATGTTTTTTGATGGCTGTACAGTATGTTTAGTTTCTATATGTAAGAGTGGGATTTAAAACTATAAAATATTTTAATTCTAATTGTTATTAAATGGTTATTTTCCTAGCTATGCGTCATTTGCGTTTATAATCCTTTATTATTCATTATACAATGAGGTAGTTAATGGTCTAAAAATCGAAATTGCGCATTAATAAAATTGTGAAAAATGCACCATAATCGAGATAAAATGGTCGGTTTACGGTTTGGAGGTAGGTTGAAGTCGGTCTAAAAATTCGAAAAATCGCTGGTGGGGGATTGATCAAAATGAGAAAATATAAATGGCAATTCACACTGTAAAATGTTTAGGTTTAGTGGGAGAGTAGTTAATGGGGTCTAAAAATCTAAATCGCTTATTAATAAAATGATAAAAATGCACATTCGCTATAAAATGTTATATTTTGTAGGTTTCGGTTGGCGTAGGTTAGGGTCTAAAAATCGAAATTGCGGCATTAATAAAATTATAAAAATGCAGCATTTCCTGTAAAATGGGTAGGTTGAGGTTTGGAGGTAGGTTAAGTCGTATCTACAAATCGAAATCGCTTATTGATAAATGATAAAAATGCATATTTCGCTGTAAAATGGTAGGTTTAGGTTTGTAGGTAGGTTAAGGTGTCTAAAATCGAATCACTTTATTGATAGAATGATAAAAATATGCATAGCATTCCGCTATAAAGATGGGTAATGTTATGTTTGGAGGTAGTTTAAGGGGTCTAAAAATCTAAATTGCTCATTAATAAAATGATAAAAATGCATATTCGCTGTAAAATGGGTAGGTTTAGGTTTGGGGTAGGTTAAGGGGTCTAAAAGTCTAAATTGCTTATTGATAAAATGATAAATGCATATTCGCTGTAAAATGGGTAGGTTTAGGTTTGGAGGTAGGTTAAGCAGTCTAAAAATCGAAATCGCTTATTGATAAAATTATAAAAAATGCATTGATACGAATATCTAAAAGATACGTAAATATTTTTAAGTTTTTTTTATTTACAATTGCAGGTCATTTCGTTTATATTCGGCTTATATTCGCTATAAAATGGGTAGGTTAAGAGGTCTAAAAATCTAAATTGCTTATTAATAAAATTATAAAAATGCATATTCGCTGTAAAATGGGTAGGTTAAGTTTTGGGGGCAGGTTAAGGGGTCTAAAAAAATTAATCGCTTATTGATAAAATGATAGAAATGCATTGATATGAATATCTAAATTATATAAAAGATATGTAAATATTTGTACGTTTTTAGCTAAAAATACGTAGCAATTTTTACATTTTAAACATTGAAATACGTCTAAAAGTGTAGCGATTTTAGCATGATAAAAACATTACAAAATGTACGTTTGGTGTGGCTTGTATGTATACGCGTATTAATACCTACGTATAAACAGAGAGCCATGCCTCAGTCTGGTTTAGCTCATCAGAATATATAACAGATCTAACTTTTTTTATTAATCAAAGTGTGTTAGAGGATGGTTCATTTAAGGGAAAAGTTCATAAGGTTAATGAAATAAACCTTGTTATGAACAAAACTTTATCGTTTTCTTTGTGAGCTGTAAATCGGCATGTCTTGCAGGGAGGTTTCAGATTTTACAATGGCGTTCTTGATGTAGAAGCTATTGTTATTTTAACATTTCAGTGCATCCCTGTGAGGCCAGAGACTAACAGCTGCTTGTGTGTTAGCAGGTAGGGAGTGAAGGGTAAAAAGTCAGCAAGGGTTCATGTACAGGCCAAATGAATGAGGACGGGGGGAGGGGAGGACATGACCAAATGAAGAGGTAGAAACCAGCAGCATCAGGTGTTTCACTTTTTACTAAATGAGAGTTTTATGAGCTCTCTTTCATTTATTAGTTAAAAAGAAAAATGAGATTAAACAGAGAACCCCCTGCCTCGTATATTTCTATGGAGTTCTCAATAATAGTTGTGTCCTAAATTACATAATTATGCATGCAAATGAACTCATTTTAAAGCATTGCGCACTTCTTTTGGTTAATTAATTGCATCATCCAAATATTTTAAGTGCACTTTTTCCTGGAGTTTACACTACTTGCACTACTTATACTACACTGTACACTACAAAAGTGCACGTGTACGCAAATTGGGACATGTCTATAATGTCTCACAATGTGCAGATCTTCCAAGACGCCACAGTTGGAAATTTTGATACAAAGAATTCCCATCACTTCTTAATCTTACATGACCAAATGATCTGAGCCATATGATCGACATTAATTTGATAGCCCTTTCCCGTCTTTCCAATGTCTTAAGTCTCATCATATTTTTTTCCTGTTAAGAGAAACCTCTGAGACAAAGTTGAAAAGTCAATGAGGTTACAAGGCATGAAAGTGCAATAAAAGAGCAAAGTAGGAGATCCCATCGATCACAGCCATTGATTACACTATTGTGAATGACTTGTTGAAAAATACTTCAAATATCTCCAAGACACAGACATTTGTATTTTAATTTTCAATGTGACACAGAGATGAAATATGAATAGAAAAGCAGTAGCATAAAAACAGATCATATCTAATGTCCCTGTATCTACAGGCATTTCCAAAAATTTGTCATACGTTTTTTTCATGGCATTAAAAGAAAATCTTTTGTAATGGCACTCTGAGAATGAAACACGGGTCATTAAGAGATACATGAACAGACATGGTTTTTTGGGGGGGTCACCCCAGCACAATAAACTGTCTGACAGAGGGTTTGTGACTTGAGAGAAGACACTAAACACAGAGACACACAGACTAGACTCTGTTTTATCAGCAGTGCTGAAGACTCTCCGTCTGCTCTCCTCTTTCCTCTGAAGGAATCAGACCAAAATGTGTAAATGAACCTGCAATGCTTTTGTCATTCTGACTAGAAGAAGCACAATGGGAAGATTCAGCAACGAGTGCAAGATGAGAGAAATATACAAATTTGACATTCAAAATAAGAAAATGTTATCCTTTGTCAAAACGAAGTCCACTTATAGTTTTACTGTAGTGTTATTTAATGTTACATTTAATGTTAGTATACTTCAATTGCAAAAAATATATTTAAATACAAGACATGTATACGTTTGAGGCCACTGATTAGTTCGAAATCATAACTTAGTATATATCTTACAAGAATTAGCCTTTTTGAAATAACTATGAATTGAATGAGGAGCCACTGAATTGTTGTTATTGACATATTTCTCCTCTCATTCATAACTATATGACAAGGGAGAGGTTTCCACATCTTATCTGGATGAGGTTCTGCCCTGTTATTGCTCCTGTGACCTCGGAGCAACCCTACCTGTTCGACTTCTGAAGTGTGCAGGGTAATAAAACACTAGAGGATAAAACAGTAGGACACATTTATTGTTGTTTTTAATTCCCTACTGTTTGTTTGGTTGCCCATTGCACAGAACGTACTGGTTTTGTTTTTCAGAGTACTAAGCAAATAGGCATTTATATGAAATGGAATGTTACTTATGTAATTATTATCACAATACTTTTCGCCACAGAAGTCTGTGTTATTCGGGAAAGAGCGTGGGTGAAAATCCTGCAGCTGCAGAACAACTTGAATCCTGATAAAGTTCATGGCTAGACTGAACTTTTGAACTTTCAGTGGTATGTGGCTTTGTGCTGGAGTCCAAATCAAACATTTAGACGTGTAGCATTAAGATGCAGTAGTAGATTTGCTGAGGTCTCACAATGATCTCACAGGTTAGCAGCCTTTGATTTGCCACTGAATGCCAAGTGCACAGGGCTAAACATCTACAAAACTCAAACATCCCTGAAGATTTATTGCTGTTATTCATCAGAGCTGCATGAGCTCAGGCACATAAACCTTTACTCAGAACCCCAAATCCCAATTAGTGAGCCATTCATTCGATTATTGCAGTACACTGTTTATTGTGGTATTATTTAAATGATAATTAAGTATCTTTCCAGTCAAACGGTCTTCATATTTGAGATTTTCTCTTTTGGGTATTTTATGTGTTGTGTTTGTTTGCTACAAATCTTTAAGGACTTTTTAAAAAAATGAGTCTTTTCAGGTTTTATGAGTCTTTTCAGGGCTGGTTGAGTAACTGAGATGCATTTTAAAGAGAAACTAAAGCACTAATGTACGTTTGTTCAGGTTTATATGTAGGGCAACGAGACGCCGCAAACCTCAGAATGAGCAGCTTGAGCAAATCGAACTCTGAGGACTGTTTGAACTTGTCTTAAAAGTGCGTCAGATAATGCCGTCAGAAGGCCATAATAGCAGATGTTGTCTCAGAAAGTCAATCATTAGTTCCCACCTCAGCGGATCGCACTGTAATTGGTCGTCTTACGTCTTGTCTGGATGTCTTGAGGTGTTTTAAGGTTGTGTCAAAAACAAATGTACTTGGGAGGCAAGTGGATTCAGTGTTGGCATAACTGCCGTTTTCGTCTTATGGTTGATAAAAGAAATTACATTATAAAACGGATAGTTCCAGTCCTTTATTCCGATTGGCTGAGCCACGTTCGAAGCTGTTGTAAATTACTCTACAAACATACACCTTTGTTTACATTTGTGTGTTGCTCTGCAGCCACTTTATTGGAACCACAACCGTTTCTGAGGAGCTACATTGTTTGGTGGAAGAATAATGTTTTTATTAATATCATTACACTTTATTTGCGTTTTATTTTGTGAAACCTTACTACGTATATATGGGAATAACTGTTTTATAAAAGCAAGCTTTTTGCTTCTTGGGGCTTATTGCTTTAGTTCAACACAAGATTGACTGATTCATTTGAGTCCCGCCATAGTCGTTATGTGACTTTAACTGAATACCGCAGTTAATCACTATGTTTTTCAACAGTTATATAAGTTAGACTGCTTTATTCGTTTTATTTAGTTTTAATAAACATGCATTTGTTCATATATAATGTACCCTAACCGTAATTCAGATAAATACTGCATTTAATGCAAACTGCCATCTGAAAGTTATAGTCTGAAATATTGTCCCTTAAATACACCTAGCTTCCTTTTCATAGTAACTTTTACTTTAGCTAACTAATTTTCTGAAAGGTATTGTATACTACTTTAAATTATGAGCTTGTGTCTTGAAAAGCCACAATTTCTAACTAGTTTCCCCGACTGGATAAAAAGCCAAAACAACCTCACTAATGGTTATAGTCATGCAGCTTAACCTGAAAGCCACAGGTAAAAGCAATAAATCATCTTCACTTCGAATAGGCTCCTGATATTCATCTGCCTAGACTGGAATGAGGTCTTCTTTCCAGAAGATTTAGGGAATTTGTTTTCACTTGTTGGATGCTAGCATTGATGGCCTTGGTGTTATTCAAAGGACTAAATGGTGCATGCTTACTGTTTACGCTGCTGGTCGAGTCAGAAACCTGAGCCGCGTCTGCTTGACCAGAGTAAAGCCGCCTCTTGAACTGTGTCGGGTGTGGATGTATACACGCTCAAACAGAGAAATCATTCATCATTAGCTTTGAGCACAACTTCGTACTCTGATACCTTGTTTGACAAAAGCTCATGCACAGAATCTCATCAAAGAGAGAGAGGTTTTCATCTCTTTGTTCGCTGTGATGTCAAACTTGTTGTGACTAAATTGGATGATAACTAAGTAGATTTGGATATTTTCATGGAGAAAATGTAAATGGGGTTTGCCTGGGCGTAAGTTGTCAACGTGCTGAAACGGTGAGATACTACTGCTATGCAGTTGCTAGGGTGCTCTGGGTGGTTGCTTAGTGTCCCATGCGTGTTCACCCAAAAATTAAGCGTTAGCGTTCTGGCAGTGAGTCAAGCTTGCATCAGCTGATACTCAGCTGATCACATGCTACTCTATGAATACGACACATAGCGCGGCATTTCCTATAGAACTGCTAGTCAGTATGATTCAACAGCGGGGCAGGCATTGCTCAGGGTCTAATTACCCTCCTTCATCCCCAGCTCCTCCTTTCGCCACAATCAGGACTTGGCTTTCTGATATTCCTGGCTAATCAGACTCCTTTATCTTGAATAAAATGTTACACTTAAAGAGCAGGAAGGACATGAATGAGAGCTGCGCATTGGCGGTGCCTGTTAACCCTAGGGGTTATTAGTGCTGCGCTTCCTGCTACATGATCACGACGAGTCTGCATGGATGGCAGAGAGTTTTTTTGTCCGCAGAACTCGAACGCGTACCGCCACGCCAAAAACCAAACTTTATGGCGAATATTCGAGCTCATTTGACGATAGTGGTCCTGACAGAAATTTTAATTTGCTGAAAATTACTCACCCTCAGGCCATCCAAGATGTAGATGAGTTTGTTTCTTCTTCAGAACAGATTTGGAGAAATGTAGCATTACATCACTTGCTCACCAGTGGATCCTCTGCAGTGAATGGGTGCCATCAGCATGACAGTACAAGTAGCTGATAAAAACATCACAATAATCCTAAAGTAGTTTACACCACTCCAGTCCATCAGGTAATGTCTTGTGAAGCGAAAAGCTGCGTGTTTACAAGAAACAAATCCATCATTAAGATGTTCAAACCGTTGCTCTTCTACATTTTTGGTCAATTTTCTTTTTTCGGGTAACTAGATATTTATTTATATATATTTATTCATGCATTTTGTTAATGCTTTTATATATTTGAATTTGCATTCAAGCTGCAAATTTGATTGTTTCTCCAATTAAAGAGTTTTGGTTCCTTACCTGTTAACTTTGGCTTAATATTATAATAGTATTATTATAATATTAACCCAACACATGGGGGGGGGAAAAAAAAATTTTTCTATGAGAACTAAATTTGAACTGAAACAATATTGAACTAAACTGAGCTACATACTGACATTATTATCTTTGGTTGAGCTGCACTACAGCTGAAATTGAATTTCGTCTATAATTCATGATTTTTACAAAAAATTTTAATTTTCCTGTTTATCTGCTTTAAAACAGTCTGTATTGTATAAACCATTACAGAAATAATGTGACTTGATTAAGTTCAATATTTACTGTTAGAAGTTTAATAAAAACACAGGTATGAGCAAAAGTAATAGTGATGCTTGTTCTAGTTTTTACACCAATAAAAAAGGAGCAAACTGCAAGACTGTTGACAAATGATCTTAAAATGTGTGTAAATCTTTTCTGGATGATGTACTTTATACCTGAAGGAGATCACATGCTTCTTTTACTCTTTTCTTGTACAAGTGGCTTTTGCATGCAATTTTGAGCTCGTGTTTTTTCATCAATAGTAAACCAGACCTGCAAAACTTCCAGCTCACGAGAAATGGATAAATTAATGTCTCTGTGAGGTCATGCCTTTTTTTGTAAATGACTGAACTTTTCCTGACCCTGGGGACCCGTGAAAAGCCCCCTCTTGATTATAAATAATAGCAATGGGCTGCTAATAGTTAATCCGATTGAAAGCTGGAAAAGTCTGATATGAATTCAGCAGGAGGGCAAGAGGGCAGCAGACGTGTAAATGCTTTTAGAAAGGTTCTCATTGACCTTCGTGGTAATGAAAAAGTCATTTTCACTTCAGTGTTGGAGAGCCATATCAGTCAGCTCGGTTCAGACGTCTTTAACACTTCCCCTGTGGAGTATGTTTAGCTGAAATGACATGTTTTTGAATAAACCTATAGTATAAAACAGGTTATGTGACAGACATGAACGAAGCCTCAATTCATGCAGCTTGTGCCACTGTCAAATAAATATACTAAAATGTATTTGAAAACCAATTTATTTCATTCAAAGTATACTACAAAAACATTTACATATTTATGTACTTAATAAAAACACCCTGCTTAAAGTATACTTAAAGTCTGCTAAATTAGAACAACTAATTTTGTACTTAATGCACATTTAATTGTGCGGAAGTAGTGCTGAAGTCCAACTGAAGTATATCTGATTGTGCTAAAGTGGAATTATTGCAAGTATACTTAAGGTACATTTGAAATATCTTGCGTTTAAAGACCAATATTATGCAAAGATCATACAGTCCTCATAAATAGTGAAATGTGCATTGTGCACAAGTAGTACTCCAAATAAAGTAAATATGTTAATAGATTTGAACTATACTTATTATGAAATAAATGCATTTTAAATAGGCCTATATTACGATCCATTTTTTATAGGCTATTCGAATTCCATTATATAGTGCTTTATACAATACAGATTGTTTCAAATCAGCTTTACGTTTAACAACCAGGACAATGACAGTGTTCATTTCGCAGATTTCATCAATTATGAAACAAAGATCTACAGAAGATGATAATGTTGCCATTCAACTCAAGTCAGTTCAATGTTGATTCAGTTCAACTCAGTAACTGTCAATATCACAAAGTCCATTAGTTATGAAACAAGTTCATTTCAGCTATAAGCAGCTCTGCAGGAGGAAATAGTGCTTGACTTCAATTCTTGATACTTGAATATTTAACAGAAACCAGCGAACCTTATAAAAACATCCAATCAACCATATAGGAACACTAAAAACAATTCTAAACACCTTAGCAACTGCAGTGCCAGAGTACTATGACTTTTGCACAGGCGTGAAAATGTAAAAAAAGAAACTTCTCAGCTGAAAATGCTTCTTTTGTACTCTTCCCTTACGCTAAACAACAAGCAGTTCAGTGTCTGAGAGAAAACACCCTGCAATTACGCTGATTTACACTGTGTTCAGTTCAAGGGAGTGAATAAAAACAGGCCTCTTTCATTTGCTTGCTATAAATTCTGTATATCCGCACAAATTTAGAGAAAAAATGGCTCTGGGAATAAAAAGTTTTGTTGTCGCCCCTAGATGTCAAACAATAGGCCGGACAGACGTTCTTTACAAGGTGATAGGAGGAAAAGTTCAGCTGCATCTCTCCCAAGGCCTGGACCTGCAGCGATAGGGTGGCTGAACATAAAGGTGTCAGGCCTGCGGCGGGACGCATGTAAATCAGCAGCAGAGAAAAGCAGAGAAATGGCCGAGAGAGGCATCTGCCAGCATCTCACCGCCTTCTCTGTCTCTCATGCCGTGTCACACAAGGACAAGTCCCTTCCACATGACCCCTGCGCGCTGGGAGACGCGCCCCCGTCGGGGGTAATGCATTTGTGCAAATTTGCAACAGCTTACCTGGGACGTCTATGGGGGTCGTTAGAACAACCATACGGCAGCGTAATGAGCTTTCGAGACAACATTTGTCATCTGCAAGTACTTTACAAAACATTATTACTCAAAACGGAGAAACAGCACCAGTGGTAATAAAACAAAACAAAAGAAAATAAACAGATACATAACCTTCCTCCCACAGTAACACTTGAATGACTTACACGATGATTTGTATTTAACTACAAACATGTGGAAAGACGTCTGAATTGTAAGTCTTTATTTATAGTTCTAAACTTATAGTAAAAATGTTAAGGCAATAACATGTTAAGTGTTTCAAAAGATAACCCTGTAAAGTCTGACATATGATTTTTTTTATTTTATTTGAACCTTTTTAAATCATATGCTAATGTTACCAAAATAATAATAATTAAAAAAATAAAAGTTTGCATATGTGTTTTTGTTGAGTATCATATTTGATACACCAGGCTTTTAAAGCTCATATATAGTGAGAATATGGAGCTCACACCTCACTTTTATTCAGAGGCCCTATCTGCAAAAATATGCAATTTTGTTTAGTTGTTGATATTTATATGGCCAAAAAGTTCTGGTAGCTTGTAATGAAGAAATGACACATTTATAACAGCAGATTACTTTCATAAATAGGGCATAAAAGATCCAGTTGTCGCACTCTATATCTCGACCAGTAATCTTAGTAAAAGGATTTTTAATGTTTAGTTTCATGATCAATTAGCTCTGTAGGTTTATTGTGTAGCTTTGAAAACATATAAAGTACATGCAATACAAATTGAGAGATGGACAAATAAACATTCCACAAAAGCCTGATGTATTATATTTAATACTCACATTTTAACATGATTTAAAAAAAATAAAAAATAAAATAATGCATTTATAATCAAGTAAACCTAAGTTGCTTGAAATATTATTAATAATATAAATTATTTTTATATTTACTTTCTAAAAATCAGTATGTGTGCCATGACTTGAAGCTGGATTCTTTCACAGTTTTACTAAGACAACAGAAAGCATGTATTAGATATAAGTTTTTTGCCAACGTTTTAGTCATGCTGATAATTTAGAGGCCTTAGAAATTTCCATATCTAATGTTATCCAGTAGACTTCATAGGGTTAAGTACAAGCAGGGTGTGTTATTATTGTTTTGGAACTCATGATTGATCTAAACATTGTTCCACATCCAGTTCTACTTCGCCAGATCATACAGAGGGGGTGCTCCCCGAGAGCTGTTTGGATGCTTAATCTGATTGTTTTTCTTGTGATGGTACTCCTTCAAAAAAAAAAAACAGTTGACTCAAAACCATCATCCTTATCTGGACCCACATTTGCTCAGTTTCTCCAGGTACTTTGCATTTCATAATGCTTTAGTTGCTAATAAGATCTCAGTGCTCCTGTTTGCCTAGAAGACCTTTTTCAGATAACATACTGATTCCACTTTTTTACATGAGAAAGGATCAGGATATTGTCCAGAACGTTCAATCTTAAAATTTGCATATGCATGTGAATAAAATTCTACTATTAGTATCAACTTATTGCCAGTAACGAAAAGTCTGCTGACATTTAAAAGAACTTGTTTTATTAAATAAAACCCATATGATAAAGAGCAAGTTAAATAAGTTGCATACAGTACAAAAGCTATATATATATATATAACACAACTACATTATAAATATACATCACAGACACTTTGTAAACTTACAGTGATCCATGAAAAAGTAGTGCCCTCGTTTTAGCTTTCTTGTATAGACTTATATACACACACACATCTTTTATATAAACAAAATATAAAATATTCAATACATCACAGCTCATCTAAAAACATACGTACAAAGCTCATGTTAGTTCAGGACTCATTTCTGACGTAACTACTGAACTTGGTGGGGAGATTGTCCACTGGGTAAACTGTTGGGCCCGTTTTCATTGTCGGGGGTCCATTTGAAAGAATCCAGTTGCACTGCTGTGTTAGCTCGACTAAAAAGATCTTGAGTAACACTTTGGCGAATTCTTTGCCCACACACATCCTGGAACCGCCTCCGAAGGGGATGTAGTTAAACCTGGAGCCGTCCTCCAGGCCTTTGCTCATGAACCTCTCTGGTTGGAACTCATCTTTGTTAGGAAACACCTCAGCAACGTCATGTGTGTCACAAATGCTATAGATGACATTCCATCCTTTAGGTATCTGGTAACCCTGAAGGAAAATTAAAGATAATTTGGTGTTAAAGAATGATTTTGTGTGAAATACACCATGGGAGAGCATTTAGAAGCAGTTTATAACATTAATGATCAAGCCTTAAAGTTCAACTTACATTCAGTTCAAAGGTTTTGAGTGCCACTCTGAAGCCTCCGGGTACAGGAGGGTTGATTCTGAGAGTTTCTTTAATCACACATCCAGCGTACTTCAGTTGTTCCAACAGCTCCATACTTAATGTCTTTCCAGGTGAATACATGCCCATTTCAACCTGCAAATAAAAATGTGTCCATTAGCCCACACATTGGTTTAAACGTGCCATCAAATTGAGAAGAACTCAAAAGTTAAACGTTTTGGATCATACCTTCTCCTGAATCTCCTCTCTAACTTTCTGCACCACTTCTGAATTCAGACCCAAGAACATCACCAGTGAGGTTGCGGTGCTGGCGGTGGTCTCGTGACCTCCAAACAGAAGCTCAGTAGCAGCTTCTTTCATTGCCTGAGGGAAGCACACACACTTTATTATTGATGTTCCCTGACTGGATGTCACTTACTTACTAATATCTGATAAGTCTAATGAGAAATAGTTACCTGCAAACTGAAGGGCTCATCACTTCTCCTGCTGTTCTCGATCAACAGCTGAAGAGCATCTTTGTGTTTTTGCTCGTTTTCGTTGTCATCATCTTGAATTTTCTTCCTGATGTTCTCCTCAATTTTGGAATGAATGAAATTGCGTGCTCTCAGACCCTGCCAAACACATTCCAGGTTGTTATTTTCTCAAGTTTATTTCACAATACCGAAAATGCATCTTCAGACTCTACAGTAACTTACCCGGTACAAGCCACTGAAGGGAACATCAATTGGCAGGGAGAACAGGTTTTTAATCATTTCCTCAAAAGCTTCCACCAGTTCCTGCTCATCGGTCTTGATTTGCTCAGGCTCGAAACCAAGAAGGATTCTCATGGCTATACGAAACATGAGTCGTTTCATCTCTGGGTAAACCAGCACACATGTATCTCTTTGCAGCCAGTCTTGTATGGCACTCTTCACCTCCTCCTGGATAACCGGGATGTAGTGCTCAAGAGCATCTCTTGAGAATGCTCTCATAATGGCCTAAGCAGAACATTTTAAAAAATCATCTTCCCATTTTTTTTCATTTCAATGCAAAATATGAATCTGGGGTTTACTGCACAGTTTAAGATTGACACTGAATATACTTGAAACCATCTGATGTTCCTCAGAAAATCTGCAACTTCTAGGCTAACTTTTGAAGATGTCTCAAATATTCCATTGTTTCATCAAGGAACATCTCAAGTGCCTCAAAACCTTTCAAATGTAAGGGCTTTACAAGAGGAACCACTGACAAACTGACAAGGTTCTTGCATAAGTTCCTCAGAGAACATCGTTATAATATTGGAAGAAATTCACAACGTTAATGCAACTTAATATACAAAACACAAAAAATAGCATCCTTACCTTTTTCTTGTTTTTGTGTCGAGTGCCATGAACATTGGAGAGCGTGTCAGAGCCCAGTATAGCTCTCACTGATGCTGGCCACTGAACAGAAACCAGCTTGTGTTCGCCCAACAGAATCTGCCTCACGTTATCAGCTCCCATCACCCTGACAGTCGGGTTACCAAAGAGGTGCGTTTTGTAGATGCATCCGTATTTCTGGCGCTTCATCCGGAGGAACTTCCTTCTCTGTGTGTAAGGACAACGCGTTATTGGCACAAAGATTCCAAACGCACATTTTACTCCACATGCATCCTTTATTAACACAACAAAACATTAGAGTGCATCGCATTTAGCTACCAGCCAAGTACATTCAGCTGAACTTGAACAAATGGCAATAAAAGCGCACGCGTACCTGGAGGATCAGCTGGAGCGTTTCTCCAATGAAGGGTAAGCCCATGGTACCTGGCGGCAGGGGACTTCCACAGTTCGGATCGACCCGGCGAATCAGTAACATCTCCCACAACTTAACCGCGGCGAGAAAGAGCAAAACGGGGAGCACTATGGTGCAGAGAAAGGTGACTATGAGTGTGTACAGCCCCATGCTGAAGCGCGCAAAATAGCTTCTGGAGAGGAGACGCGTCTTTACGCACAGACTGAGGGTGTCCTCGCTTGTGCGCCCTTATATATCCATTGCGCGCAGGTCTCCTCCTGTTACCTTCCTCAGATAAATTAGTTCACACAAAGTTCATCTTTAATTGTGGTGTCATCTCGCCCCGCCCACAGGGCAGAAGCCGCTCCAAACTCTGAACCATTTGTTATAAGCGCATTTTAATACACACCGTATAACGTCTCTGTAAAGCAGACAATCGGCAGAGCATTCACTTTGAAAAAGGTGTAATTCGCCCGACACAAAGGAACCCCCCCCCCCACCGCAATCCGAGCTCTTTTGTTGCATATTCCCGTCGTTTACACTCATTACTCTGGGCTTGTGTGCCATCAGAAATGCCATAGAGGATTTAATTGAGGAGCTTAACTGTGAAGCACTACTTTTACATTTTAAATCCCTTAAATGTCCCTCTTTTTGTCTTTCTTTTGGCGTGGGGGTCCTTAAAAGGCCATTACAGAGTTTAGAAAGCTTATCTACACATGTACAGTTATATATATATGGCATGGAAAATGGACAAATATTTTTTTAATATAAAAAATAAGTAGAATATTTCTTATTTAGAATTGTTACATTTTTATTGTGCTCTCTGTAGATTTTGAGTTTCTATTTATATATACACCTATAGATGATTTGCTATAAAAACGCACAGAGTTGATTTGAGTCATTATTATCAGGATCTGATTACAATATCAATATACATTATAATATAATAGTGAAAATTTGTGAACAATATGTCTGTGTATATCAACCTAGACAGATTTAAGTTGTTGATTAAAAATAAGTTAGGACAGTTGTCAGGGCTGTGTTGCTGGATCTGATCTCACATTAGACTTTAGCCTGGAACCGTGCCATAGCTATTATGCCCTGTTTTCATGTGGAGCAGAGTGTGCAGTAATATCATAAATATGATCATTGTCTCGCAGCGGGTTCAAACCCGGGTCAGCTTAAAAAGTGACGGAGCAGAGCAAGGTTACCGGTACATGAAGAACAAACACCCACAGTCTGAATTACTGTTTTTACGACAGCCATAACGTGGAAAAAACAAGCTGGGAAGTCAGTCAGTTAAAGAGACAGGATGGCTCCAAATTTTTCCCTCTCTTCATTCTTTGATGTGTGTCTGCCCTGCATTTCACCTTTCATCCTGTGTGATGGGATGGGGAAAACTCACTCGTGACATATCTATGATTGAGGGTATTTTAGGCATGTGTCTATGTAAGCAACGCATTCATATGTTAACCCATTACACGACCATTGCCATATTTATTCTTCGACATGACCCGACCGTGCCAAATGCCCCCAAGCGAACCTTCAAACTTGGCCTTATTTGTGAATTTGTGCAATTATGAGACCTGTTTTCCCTCGTCAGAGTCATAGCAGTGTGTGAAATGCTTTGATGAACCTCTTTCGAACTGAGCCAAAAGCAATGCAACCTGAAGTTCAAGGATATTTCACCGAAGAATGCTTGTATAAATTCTTCCTATTTATAGCTCTCAAATAGTGTTTTATTATTGGTATGTGTTTTTTCCCTCCTGAATATATCCAATATGTAAACTGTGATATTACCCAATGTAGTGTTGTAGTTGAATCCGTTTAATCCACTGGCATCATTTGTGACCAAACTTTTCTGTTAAGTTGTTTATATCTTATACAAAAAGAATTGTCAACTGTAAATGAAATTGATTGAGCTGCTTAAAGTCCTCTGAAAGATGTGATACAGGCTATGTCATCATCAATGGAATCATAAAACATATCAATTACACATACACTTTTTAAAAGCTCTATTAATAATGTATTACGTCTCGTAGAAAACATGAACACAATATATTTAAACGATGTTTTGCAACTTTCTGTTGCAACTGTGCAATATTGATCAATTATTAACAGAAAAGCACTTTAAAAAGCAAACAACGACAATAATTATAAAATGTAATTGCAAATATAAATATATTTGGAAATATATGGAAAAGACTGCAGTTGGTTGCATAAGGCAATGGGCATGTCCATAGATCCAAAAACATGTGATGATTTAGCTGGACTGGGAATGCTTATTGTTGGATTAAAACGACTAGTCCTTACAATAGTCCTGGTGACCCGCTGGTGACCCTGCAGCGCGGACCCTGACATCTCTGTGAACTCTGGGCGAAAAGCTCGCCAAGTTCACTGTCCATCAAATAGCGAGATACGCAGCCTGAGCAGCAGTAATTATCCACACTGCCATCTATTCCGCGCTGTCCATCACAAAAATCAAATCAAGGGCATCATTAAAGCCACTTACAGTAATGTTCTAATTGGGTCAAGAGATAAACAGCCTTTCACTGGTGTGCGAGAGAGTTTTAATTGGAGCCTCGGATGTAGATCGTCGCTTTTATCACAGTTTCATCCTCACCATCTGCCTATATTTAGATATAGGCTACAAGGAAGAAGCAAGTAGTCTGCAAGCTTTATAATGATTTCAAAAAATGTTCGACTTTTTAAATGAATTTGTCAGCAGTTTTCAGGACGCAGGTTGCTTTCGCGCAACCCAAATGATCTTTTGTTGCGCACTGTTCAGCCACCCATGTGAGAGACACTCTTGTGATAAACATGTAAGTTTAAATGTTTAATAAAGAGACAAATAACGCAGTTTTGTCGAGTTCAGAACGGAACAGAAGCACTCAAGCAGCGTTGTTATCAGTGTTGGGGAAAGTTACTTTTAAAAGTAATGCATTACAATATTGCGGTACTCCATAAAAAGTAACTAATTCCGTTACTTAGTTACTTTTTATGGAACGTAATGCGTTACGTTACTTTTTAAATCTGGACAGGGCTGAGGTGGGTTGCTAAAATAATATAAAAGTTATATTTTTGGCGAATATAAAAGCCTTTTCACACCAAAAGTGAAATGAATAAGCCTCAGGCTGAAGGGAAAGTACATTTACGTCTGTACAGTAGAACGCAGACATTCCCCAACCACTTCCGAAATGAAAAAGACACACAAATTTTGTTTAGAGTAATTTTTGCTTATTAGTACGTTTGAACTGGATCATCGAAGGTCAGAAGAAAAGACATTGGTTAATAGAATGGGATTAAATACATAAGGCATATTTGTGATTTAAAACATTTAATTATTGCAGGTTTGCGTCATATTCGGAGTTGCGTTATTTTTATTCATTTTGAGGAATACTGAATCTGTGTTTTTTTTGTGTGTGTGAGTGAGATGAATTAATGCATATTCATATTTATTACAGTAACATCTTCTGATTTCTCTCAGCATGGGGACTGGAGAGCTGTCAATCAAAAATTCGAAAAAAAAAGTAACTTGCGTTACTTATCTGAAAAAGTAACTCCGATATTCTCTTGTAAATGAAAAAGTAATGCGTTACTTTACTAGTTACTTGAAAAAAAAGTAATCTGATTACATAACTACCATTACTTGTAATGTGTTACCCCAACACTGGGTTATTGTTACCTCAGGCGACCGTGTGACCGTTCCAAGCCTCTATTTAGTGCGCCTTACTTGTAATCTAAATTTGATGTTTGAAATGTACGTTAATATAATTATACGGAACAATACTTGAGGACCAAGCCTTAGACTAAGTAGGGGCGTCAGACCCCCACCCCATCCCCCCCCCAGTCCCCAATAATTAGCAGTTATGATGAAAATTAATCGTTTTCGATTACCATATATAAAAATGTCTCTACCCTCTGGGTAAATTACTTTATATACCCTGTGATCATATCAAATTAGTCATTGTCAGCAGCTGTTTCAGAAATGATATAGCCCAACCCGCGCATCTTAACTTGGATGCCGGAGCTACTGGTTGCTGTTGTTGTTTACTCGCATAAGTGACACGTGGCACAGCTATAGGTAGTGAATTTGTCTTTGATTTATGAGTTTACATGACATATAGACCCGCGAACGCAGTTTGAACCGTGAGCACTGCAGGAGGGGGTCACGAGAGCACAGCCCAAACAGTTCACTAAAGGGTCAGACTGAAGACTGACTTTAAGCTATATAACCTCCAGCCTCTGGAGCCTCAGTCCGTCTTTTATTTGCATTTAAAAATACTGCTGCTATTAAAGGCTCTTTCCTTGCCAAACAAAACAAAACGATTAGATAGCAGAATATATCAAATGGTCCTGTGTCACTAATGGGTGAACAGAGTTTATATGGTAGCTATTTTCGGTTTTGCAGTAGGCTAGCTTTTGAACTCTAGCTCGTTTTGTATTAAAAAAGAAGATGTATTTCAATAAAATACTGACTTCTTTAATGCTGTAATTACTGGTGCTTTTATTTACTTTATATTCCCTTATATGTATTTTCTGAAGGCATTCTGAAGCTGAATTTTGTCACAACGGCTCTACTGTATTTAGTGTAAACATTTCCATTCAGAAAATCAAAACTGGTAAATAACAGACAGTGGGACACTGGAAAGAAATACAAAAAAAAAAAAAAAAACTCTTAAAGGGGTCATATGATGCGATTTCAAGTTTTCCTTTCTCTTTGGAGTGTTACAAGCTGATTGTGCATAGATAAGATCCCTGAAGTTGCAAAGACTAAAGTCTCAAAAAAAAAGATATTCTTTATCAAAGTTAAGACTCTGCCACGCCCCCCTAAAACGGTTCGTTCTAACATGCCCCCACATATCTAATCTACTTCACTTTGTGGAAATATTTGCATAATGCGCCCCAAATGTGCACGCAAAGAAAGAAGGCGTTGTTTCAGGAACCGCAGTAGTGTTGATGCAGCCGTGTCAGTGAGACGCTGTGTATTTCAGTGCGAAATTACTTTATTTGGCCTTCCGGAAGTAGAGGCATTTAGGAATCTTTAAGATTACTTACAAAAGAACAGCAATGCATTTTATGGACGATGGTTTCGTGAACCTAGGAGAGGCTTTGCTTTGACAATCTGGTGCTTCTGAATCAGCTACTGTTTTGTTATTAGTTGAAGTATTTGTTATTGACTGTTCAAATGCAGAGTTTTGTGTGTGTGTGAGAGAGAGAGAGAGAGGGAGAGGGGGTCACATCAAAGTGGAGTCAGCTGTCTTAACAGTGGCTTGTGTACTGCAAAAACACATTCCAGCTTCATCACTGTGTCTGTCACGCACTCTGTTCCCCTTTCGGGCTCTGTCTTTACATTTATTTTGAAAGATGAAGCTTGCGATTATGGTAAGGGGCGTTACATTTACAACGAGTGCTTGCAGTGTTCGGCCAATCAAAATGCACCGGGTCAGCTGGCCAATCAGAGCAGACTGTGCTTGTCGAAGGAGGGACTTTGTAGGAAAAAAACTAAAGGTTTGAGAGAGGCGGGGCATAGAGGACTTGCAATAATGTACAGTATTTAAAAAATTATGTTTTTTTTTTTTGAACATTAAAGCATGTCAAAATATTATGTTACACCAAATACACAAAATAATGATCTTTAAAAAAAGCAATCATAGGACCCCTTTAATTAAAACTACTCCCAACAAAACATGGTTTGTTTGAAAGAATAGTGAAGTGACAGTTACATTTGTTTTTTTTAAAGTTTTAGATTTTTTGACATTAGTGGAAGCTAGATTTATAGGAAGCCAGTTTGCTGAACGATTATATTTATAGGCACTAGTTTCAAACATAACTGTAATGCCTCAAATACCTACAAATTCCAAATGCAAAGAAATTCAACAATCATATGCTAAAATACATAGCAGCCAATGTAACAGTAAAGCTGCATTTTATTTGAATGTTACAATAATTTCCTCCTAATTGGTACTGTATTCAAAGAAGCATGCAAGTGTAATTGTTTCTAAGTGCCACACTGAAAAAAAAAATAGAACTAAACAGGTCTGAAAATATGAATAATGAATCTTATCTGCAAGGCTAGAGGATGGGAAATGAACATGGTGTCAAGTCAAGTCACCTTTATTTATATAGCGCTTTTAACAATACAGATTGTGTCAAAGCAACTGAACAGCATTAATTATGAAAATAGCGTGTCAATAATGCAAAATGACAATAGTAAACACTCATTTTTCAGTTAAAGACAGTTCATCATTGAATTCAGTGATGTCATCATCCAGCTCAGTTCAGCTTAAATAGTATCTGTGCAATCAAGTCAAAGATATCTCTGGAAATTAAGTGTCCCCAACTAAGCAACCCAGAGGCGACAGTGGCAAGGAACCAAAACTCCATCGGTTACAGAATGGAGAAAAAACCTTGGGAGGAACCAGGCTCAGTTGGGGGGCCAGTTTTCCTCTGGCCAGACGAAACCAGCAGTTTAGTTCCAGGCAGCAAAGTCACATTGTGCAGAGGACTCAACTGGTTCCTGTGGTCTTGTCCCGGTGGTCATCTGAGACAAGGTCTTTACAGGGGATCTGTATCTGGGGCTCATCTAGTTGTCCTGGTCTCCGCTGTCTTTCAGGGCGGTGGAGGTCCTTTCTAGGTGCTGATCAACCATCTGGTCTGGATACAGACTGGATACGGGTGACTGCAGTGACCATCTGATCAGGATACAGACTGGATCTGGTGGCTACAATGACCTTGGAATAAGAAAGAAACAGACTAATATTAGCGAAGATGCCATTCTTCTAACAATGTAGCAAGTACAACGGGTGTTATGAGAAGTGTTCCCGGTTCGGTGGTCCTATTTAATGCAGCCTAAAAATCCTTTAACGGATTTGAATATTATAAATGTGTTAGTGTGTTATGTGTATGCCAAGTTAAAGAGAGGGTCTTTAATCTAGATTTAAACTGCAAGAGTGTGTCTGCCTCCCGAACAATGTTAGGTAGGTTATTCCAGAGTTTTATTCCAGAGTCCACTGGCAGGGTGAACAACAGGTACTGTGTCTTTGGGATTGACTTGGTAACCCATTCTGAGCTGGTGAGCAGTTCAACATCAAGACTGTTCATGATGATCTTGGCCACTCATTTCACCTCCAAATGGGATGCTGAAACGGTTTGCTCTCGTTTCTTTCTGAGGCAAAGCGGTCAGGATCAAATGAATAATGGGATCAGTCTCATGCATTTCACTGATGCTGTATAAAACACCTCATCCCTTTGGGATCAGGAAACGCTGCAAAAAGCAAACAAATAGTGTACAGCATGTATTTATTTATGCAGTAATGCAAATTTGAATTTCTGACATTGATGGAATTTGATCCTGAACTCCACTTAGATATTTCTGTCTTCACCAGATCTTGCAGATATGGAACACTCTTAAAGGTAAAGGTTCCACAACAAGTTTTTCACAGCGATGACATAGAAGAAACGTGTTTGATGACATAGAAAGAATGTTTGATTCCCCCCCAAAAACCTTTCAGTGATCAGTTCTTAAAAGTTCAATTTTTTTCACTATAAAGAACATTGTGTGGAATGCAAAGACTCCTTGGATGTTAAAGGTTCTTCATAGAAACATAGATACCAATAAAAATATATTTTTAAGAGTGAATGTAGTTCTGCAAATCTGTGTGACTGAATGCCTTTGCCAAAATCAGGATAGGTTCAGAATAAGAATCTTGAATCTAAGAATCGTGTTATGATTAAGAGATTGTTTTTAATTGGTGTAATGTCTCACATTGCGTTTCTTCTCGTGAAGGTCCCCCAAGGAGTTGGTCCTTTATTTCATCTCAAGCTCTTCACTGACACTGTTGTCTGACATATCCTTAAAAAAACTTTAAGTGAGAAAAAAAACTTGCAAAATAGATATAATTCATCAAATTTTTACTAGAACTTTTTTAGTATTTTTACTTATTTCTTTCATTTATTTAATTTTTAAGCAACCGTTATTGGCTGTTATCAATTGCCTCATCAATTGAGCAAAAAACATAACTTTTTGTATATATAATATATATATATAATGATATATATATATAATAGTGAGTTTGCCAAACAGGAAATAATTATATCAAAATCTGAATATATAGATAGTTATAAGTCTGAAAATATAGAATTAAATCTAATATATAGTTTTTATAACTCTGGATATATAAATGTAAATTGTAAATATTAATTATCACAGATTTAACCTCTGTCATCAGACTTTAATTAATATATTCAGAATTATAACTATTTATTCAGATTTACATTTATATATTCAAATGTATAACTGTATATTCATATTTACAATTTTTTATCGTCAGACTTCTAAACTACTATTCGAGATTTTGCTTCTATACTTACAATTTACATTTATATATCGCTTTACTTCTATATAATTCTATTTGATAGTATCTATTCGACCTAATATATCAGGCTTATAAACGTACACTATTCAGATTTTTATCTATTATTTCCTGTTTGGCAAACTCATATATATATAGTGTATATATCTATAAAGCGACATAAAGGATACTCGATGAGTAGCAAAAGCAAAGGATGAAGGAAGGGAAAAAATGTCACTTTTAACATTTCATATCACAAAAAGAATCAAAAAGAGTTTCATATCACAAAAAGAAATCTGGTTTTCATTAAAAAAATCTTTATCTATAAGACACAGAATCACAAAGTTATATACGATGTTGCAAAAAGAACATTATTGTGTGTATTTGGTGTAAGGAAATGTGTTTATGCGGTTTAAGGTTAAAACATTATTTTCCACATACTGTACCATTATTGTTTCTCCTCTATGCCCCAACCTTTCTGAAACGCATAAGATAAAAAGCCGATTTTTACAAAGCTTATTGGTCTGAAAAGCAATGTGTGCTGTGATTGGCCAGCTATCCAGTGCGTTATGATTGGCCGAATACCTCAAGCATGTGACGGAAATGTTACGCCCCTACCATACTGTGATGATGCCCTGTCAGGCCGGAGCGATGATTCAAAAACATGAAAACCCATTATAAACTAGGCATCCGTTGCATCCAGTGGGGACATAATTACATATTATAATGACTTATACTGTCTTTTTTTTACGCGTTGCGTTGCATCGTGCCTTGTAAACATAAAACCATGTCTGCATTCGGAGAAATTACAAACAACAAGCGCTGCTCTATACTGCTAAAAAAAAAACTCGCTTTAAATATAAAAAATGTACTTACAAAAAACCGGACTTACAGTCTGTGAGTCAGAACATCCGGCATTGTAGTCTACTCTCTCAGGATCTGGAAACAGTCCTCCATAAAATGCGCTTTCTGAATATTTGGGTTGAAGTGTTCTTGGAACAGTGTTGTAAATACAACTTAAAAACCACTGATTTCTAGTCGTGTCCATTTTTTGGAAGGCCAAACAAAGTAGTTAAGCTTTCACAACAAACGAAAGCGTCACATACTGTGGCCTAGAGTGATCATATGCCGGGGCTAGAGTGAGGAACGCCGTAGGCGATAGTGAGCATAAGCTGGGGCTAGAGTGAGAACGGCCGTAGTGGCTAGCGTGGCAGAGGCCGGGGGCTAGAGTGAGGAACGGCCGGAGGGCTAGAGTGAGCAGAGGCGGCGGGCTTAAACGGCGCGGCGGCAGAGATGCGAATAAGGCGTCTTTCGGCGGACGGCTGGACTCCGCTTCTTCCACGGTGGAAGCCGATCCGGTGATCCACAACGCGAAGTTGATGTATTCCCTCAGCAACCAGCATGGATCAGCTCCAGCTGACGAAGCAGATATCGTCCTCTTTTACAGCAACTTTACAGATCTTCTTTATGCCCCAACAGCCTGTAACACTCCAAAGAGAAATGAAAAAAATGAAATCGCATCATATGACCCCTTTAAATCATCCCGTGTGATGGACTAATGCAGGGCCACCTCCATCAAGATTGTCCACATTCAGTGATGACAGACTGGATCTAGCGGATTGTTTGCCAATATATCCTTCTAGAGAACATCCCAACTGGAATACTTGGGGAAATGAAGTTCAGAAATATCAGCCATCATCAGTTCAAAAATAAGCATGTCTTTAAATGCAGTAAAACAATTAAATGCACAATTAAAACAATTACATTGAATATTTTAACATTAACATAATATTTAATATAAAAGTATTTAAACTCAACAATAGAATAAGATCCATTCACCAAAAGATTAACATCGCGTTTATCTTAATTTAATTTAAAAAAAAAGTATATTTTTTAATTTAGATAAACTAAATTAAACTCTTTCTATTTTAATCTGAGGAGTTTATCTGTATATAGAGTAACATGTTGTAAAGACATTGAAAGCAAAAAACCAATGGATCAAAATGTATTTTGTTGTGAAATTTTATTAAAGCACACACATAAAATTGGGTGGATCTTGAAAACAACTGAAGTCACTTGGGTTTGTGTAACTCCAGGTAATGCCAGTAATTGGATATTGTGATTCTGTTTGCTTCATTGAAATTTTAAATATCTGGGTGACACTTTACAGTAACTTTCATTATTATTAACAAATTCCATAATGCCTAACAGATCATTAGTTAATGTATATTCAAACACTTGTAATATCTGAATGTAAAGGAACTACTGATTTGTTAACCATGTCTTTAAGTTATGAGAGATATTTTAAAGTGAAACCAATATTAGTGTTGTTACAACCATAAGACGAAATATGGAAACATCCTCAAATGACAAATGTGTTATGCTTTACATTCCATTTTCCCCCCAATTTTAATAAAATAGTATGGTATATACAGTGGTACTTTAAATACATAAGCATACAGTTGCTTGTTAAAAGGCAAACTTAAATAATTTTCAGTGCAAAATGCCTGCTCAAAATAAATTTTAAGAAACAAAATAAAAGCATGTGGATGCAGATATTAATCTGGAATTTTTCCATGTCTGTAGCTGGACTAATTATTGCTTATTTATTTTCGCCTAAAAATGAGATTCTAAAGCATCTGAACCCAAAGCTTTCATTTCACCCTGAGAAAATAAAAAATGTAATATAATTCTGTGGTGCATTTGTTCATCGTTCAGTGAAATGCAGCTGACAATTTTAGATTCTTTTCAATAAAGAAGAGCTGTTTGTGCACACGAGTTGGAACAAAGTCTGCCAACGTAAAAGAAAAAACGATGCATTCTCATGCAAATGCTAAACATTTAGTCTACTCACTGGCAGACCCATGGGAAGCATGATTCCATAGCGGTGTTAAATATATTTAAAAATATTTACAATAAAAACTTCATCCATGTTACACCAGGGAGAATTTCATACAGGTTGCAATATGACCATCAGCATCACCAGTCACATACACACCGCCGCTCTCTCAAGTGTAGTGTTAGGAGTCATTGCACTTTCACAACGTACAAAACATAATTCTCAACCTTTAAAAATACATTACAAAAAATTACTGCATAACTTCACTTTTTTTCTCTTCATTTTTGCACCATATTTACATTATTAACCTACAGTGGTGAATATTTTGGCAGGAGACATGGAGGATGCAGTCAAAATATACCACAGTACTTTTGAGAGTAGTTACCTTACAGCGAGTTATTGGATTTTGAAAAAAGGGCCAAAGCTAGAAGTATAACATAGTTTGCAAGTTACATTGTCAAACCCAGCTGAGTGTTTGGAATTCATGTGGATGCCTCTAGGAATGCTGGGACATTCCATTCACCAGACTTCTCAGCTGCTTCACCACGGTCTCGATCAATTTCTGCTTGTCACGGTCGTTCTTCCTGAACTGTGAGAAGATGATGTTCTTTTTACTTGTGTCTTTCATTCTGGAAAAGCAAAATGAGGGGATAATATTACAGTCGAATATATGAAGAAAATAAATAAATAAATATCAGAGTCCAGAAAACATCTATTATTATTATTTTCCACATTTTAGAATAATAGTAGTCAACTAAAACTTTTTTTTTTTGAATATTTATGAAATATTTTTTCATATTTTAATTTGAGCTTACATTTTAGTAAAACTTCTGTCCCTTGTCAATAAGTTTTTGTTTTAGTTATTTTAGTACTTCAACTAAATGAAAAACAGAACATTTTACCTTGGTAAGTTAATGTTTATTTGAACTGTTTTTATTAATATTTATCTTTTTTGGACCACAAACATATTTTGCAACCCTTTTGGTGATGCTGGTGATACAGAAATAACACGCTTCTCTTTTAAACTCATATGTAAAAATTGCAACAATTCCTTATCCATGCATATTTTTATGATATACAGTGGTGTGAAAAAGTGTTGGCCCTTCCCTGATTTCTTATTTTTTTGCATGTTTGTCACACTTTAATGTTTCAGATCATCAAACAAATTAAATATTAGTAAAAGATAACACAACATGCAGTTTTCTTACATGAAGTTTTTTATTATTAAGGGAAAACAAAATCCACAACTACATGGCCCTGTGTGAAAAAGTGTTTGCCCCCTAAACCTAATAACTGGTTGGGCCACCCTTAGCAGCAACAACTGCAATCAAGCGTTTGCGATAACTTGCAATGAGTCGGTTACAGCGCTGTGGAGGAATTTTGGTCCACTCATCTATGCAGAATTGTTGTAATTCATCCACATTGGAGGGTTTTCGAGCATGAACCGCATTTTTAAGGTCATGCCACAGCATTTCAATAGGATTCAGGTCAGGACTTTGATTTGGCCACTCCAAAGTCTTCATTTTGTTCTTCTTCAGCCATTCAGAGGTGGACTTGCTGGTGTTTTTTGGATCATTGTCCTGCTGCAGAAGCCAAGTTCGCTTCAGCTTGAGGTCACGAACCGATGGCCGGACATTCTCCTTCAGGATTTTTTGGTAAACAGCAGAATTCATGGTTCCATTTATCACAGCAAGTCTTCCAGGTCCTGAAGCAGCAAAACAGCCCCAGACCATCTCACTACCACCACCATATTTTACTGTTTGTATGATGTTCTTTTTCTGAAATGCAGTTTTACTTTTACGCCAGACGTAATGGGACCCACACCTTCCAAAAAGTTCAACTTTTGTCTCGTCTGTCCACAGAGTATTTTCCCATAAGTCTTGGGGATCATCAAGATGTTTCCTGGCAAAACTGAGACGAGCCTTTATGTTCTTTTTTGCTCAGCAGCGGTTTTCGTCTTGGAACTGTGCCATGCAGACCATTTTTGCTCAGTTTTTTTCTTATGGTGGAGTCATGAACACTGCCCTTAACTGAGGCAAGTGAGGCCTGCAGTTGTTTGGGTGTTGTTGTGGGGTCTTTTGTGACTTCTTGGATGAGTCGTTGCTGTGCTCTTGGGGTGATTTTGGTCGGCTGGCCACTCCTGGGGAGGTTCTCCACTGTTTCATGTTTTTGTCATTTGTGAATAATGTCTCTCACTGTGGTTCACTGGAGTCCCAAAGCTTTAGAAATGGCTTTATAACCTTTTCCAGACTGATAGATCTCAATTACTTTCTTTCTGAATTTCTCTGGATCCGCATGTCGTCTAGCGTTGTGAGGATCTTGGGGTCTACTTCTCCTTTTGTCAGCATTTTCTATTTTAAGAGATTTCTGATTGCGAACAGGTTGTTCAGTAATCAGCCTGGGTGTGTCTAGAGAAATTTGAACTCATTTTGCTAAACCCAGTTTTAACATGGGGTGAAAACACTTCTTCACACAGGGCCTGTATTTTTAGGATTTTGGTTTTCCTTAATAAAGAAAAACCTTCATTTAAAAACGCAGTTGTTTTAACTTATGTTATCTTTGACTAATATTTGTAATTGTTTGATGATCTGAACTTAAAGGGTGACAACCTCGCAAAATAAGAAATCAGGAAGGGGGCCAACACTTTTTCACACCACTGTTTATGCTATATCAGATGATGGTTCAGTTCTGCACACATTTAAATACATTATCAAAGAGAGATTTTTCAGTGCAGTAAAAATCATGAATTAGTAATCATATAGTGATCCGTGACACATGTATCATGCTATGTAAATTATTCACATATTATTATTCAGCCTCTCTGTACAGTATGCATGCTGCAATGAGTGTGGGATGAATAAATGATGATGAAATAAATGATATGATATAGTCTATTCATACAGCATTTCACATTACTATGGAGAGAGAGAAATCCATGTTGGATCTACGTACCCTCTGTTGACTCTGGCATTGGTAAGTAAGAAAAAAGAAAGAGGACGAAGATTATATATTAGGTTAAAAAAACAAATCAGAGCTCCACTGTTCAAATCACTTCATCATTTGTTCACTTATGTTTGAGATTGTGTTCTGAAACTAGTGAGCCACCAGCAACATCATAACCATCATGGTTCTAATAGTAACTGTTTAAAGCACTCTAGGAAGCTTCAATGATTTCAGTGGAGTTTGATATTAGCATTTCTACACTGAGCTGAAGGAAAGAGTAAAAACACTACATACTTTTCCAAAAGTGCTAGCGCAGTGGAGGGGTTCACCCGCAGGTACTTTGAGGTGGGCTGTCCATAGTCTGCCAGGTACGTGGACCAATCCCACACCATGAACAGATCTAGAAGCTGAATGAATTACAAAAAAAAACCACAGTGTCAAAACCAGAATTTTATAACTTATAACTTGAACCAGAACCAACAGAATAGGTTGTAACACACTGAAAAAAAATACAATGAATGTAATTGCCATTTGTTTAGATTTAGCATACACTTTTATGCAAAGAGTTACAAATGAAGAAAAACGTGAACACCACAATATAATAACTAGGGCTGTCACACTTCTTGAACTAAATATTTTCCAAGGAATTTATACAATTATACATTTGCAAAGATTCTTAAATATAATTTTACAGAGAATGCATACATATTTCAAGTCAAAGAAATATATCACAGCTGAGAATAAAGTGGAAAAAAACATTTAAAAAATATTTTATTCTCATGACTTTTCTAGGCCTGGTCAGGATTATTATACTTAAAGTATACTAAAACTAAAACCATAAAACATTAATTGAAACAAAATAAATTTTATCTAAAATAAAATGAATATGCATTTTTTTCCCCAAAATTGATTTCAGCTAGTGGCCGAAGCAACATTTCCAATTTTCAGTTAAATTTGATGTAATAAAATAACTAAAACTAACTTAAATAAAAATGAATATATATTTTTATAACTCTTATAGTTTTATGAACTATAGAAATTTTATGTATAAAAAACAAAAAAAACAAAAAAACAACAACAACAACAACAAAATTACTAAAACTTTAAAACATATATATATACACACACACACACACACATACATATATATTATATCATATATATTTATTAGTATTCAAAATACTAAAATAACACTGTTCTGGAAATTCCCAGATATTTTTTTACTTCTTCTATATAAGAACCCCAATCATAAGAAACAAACAATATTCAAGGTCCAAAAATAAAAAAAGAAAGTTGTTAGTTGCCCAAAGAGAAGTGTGTGAGGTCATACACTAATGGCGGGGGTTAGTATTAGGACACTTGTTGGGGAGCTGGGAGCACTTTAAATGCAAAAGAAAGAGAAATCCCTTCGTGACCTCCGGATAACCCACAGAGGAGCTAATCCTGGCTCCACGGTGCTCTGGTCAGTAGGCTCCCTGCCACTTTGCAACTCTGATTCAAAGCAAGGCTCTGGACACATTGAACTTAATTTGCTGGAGAAGGGCTAGACCAGTCACCTCTATATATGCAAATCAATATCAATCAATGGGGGACAATTCCTGGAAGGCTCGTTCATTATAGAGGGCCAGGAGAGGAGGGTTCAGGGGGCTAATAGCACTTCACACCTACCATGTGGTCCGTATTGAGGAGGTCTGTTTTTCAGACCACTATTTAGTGCCGTTTGCTGCTCCTGCTGGGCTGTGACGATATTGCTGCTAAACACACCAAGACCCTGCGGAGCATCATGGGCAACAAGATTGTGCTTGTAAATGTCAATATTTGCAGACCTTGGGCCAGGGCGATACAGCTAAATCAATTATCCCAAAAATATTTAAATGTCATTCAGGGTATACAAGATATAAGGTCATGCATTTCCTGAATAACCATCCAATGACTAGTTTGGACTGCTATGAATTAGATCTTGATGAATATTCGATAAATGGTGGGATCCTAAGATCCCAGACCACCCTGAAAATATCAAAGCAATATCTTAGATTCTGTAAGTCACTATTTAGACATCAGACAATTAGACAAACAAAAGTTTGGGATTAGTAATACTTTTTCCAGAAAGGAAGCATTAAATTGACCAAAAGTGACAAGAAACACGTTTATAGTTCAAATAAATGCAGTGCGTTGTGATTGGCCGAATACCTCAAGCGTGTAACGGAAATGTTACGCCCCTCCCCATATTGTGATGCCGTATCCCGGCCGGAGCGACGAGACAAAAACATTAAAACCCATTATAAACGAGGCATTTGTTGCATCCAGTGGGGACATGATTACGGATTAT
The DNA here is from genome assembly GCA_018155175.1 of Sinocyclocheilus anophthalmus. Taxonomy (NCBI): domain Eukaryota; kingdom Metazoa; phylum Chordata; class Actinopteri; order Cypriniformes; family Cyprinidae; genus Sinocyclocheilus; species Sinocyclocheilus anophthalmus. The sequence continues at coordinate 132,207 of JADLZN010008610.1, forward strand.
AATGACTAATACTGTCTTTTTACGCGTTGCGTTGCATTGCGCCGCGTAAACATAAAACCATGCATTTGTGATCGGAGAAATGACAAACAACAAGTGCTACTCTACACTGCCCAAAACTCGAGTTTAAATCATCAGTGGCAAATTCTTTAAATATAAAAAACGTACTTACAGTCTGTGAGTCAGAACAGCCGGCATTGTAGTCTACTCTACCAGGATCAGGAAACAGTCCTCCATAAAATGTGCTGCACACATCTGAATATTTGTGTGCGACTGTTCTGGAACAGTGTTGTAAATACAACTTAACCACTGATTTCTAGTCGTGTCCTCTTTTGGAAGGCCAAACCAAGTATTTATTCTCTATTTGCTATTCTCTATATTCTATACTCGATCTATTCTCATGCTACTGAAAAAAGGAGTCAAGTTAGCAGCACCGCTACTTTTAGATACTTATTCACGATGCTGGTGAAAGTGAAGAACACAGGAAAACTCAGAAATGTGCCTTCAGACATTTGAGTCTCTTTTAAGTGATGTAAGCAAGTGAATTTTTACCAGTACAAGCATCTGCAGCCCTGCACAGCATCACCTTACAGACAACAAGAATTAAAAAGTTTAAAGCACAACAGAGTAAACAAGAGCCGCTCTATTAGCTGCTGCGTGACTGGCAGGGAGACTGTGACCTCTCTATTTGAGAGCTCTAGGGTAGATCTGCATCATAATGCATGATGGGAAGGTTATCTACACGGGGGGTGGGATGAATAGGTAAATTCTGACGGCCAGCACTCCACTCTCCTTATCTCTGACCTTGTCCGAGCTCACTCTGCCCGAATTGGAGCCAGAGCTCGCTGAGAGCACTTGAGAGAAGCTGTCAGCAAATCCTCCAAGAATCCAGGCAAGGATCAAAGCAGCGTCATGCTAATGGTAATCGAGAGGTCTTGGCGAGCGGCCGCAGTCGTGACACGTTGAAAGACGCCACCCCGACCGGTGCGTGCCACGCAGATCAAGCCAGAGCTTTCCCATGAACAGGTGGTGTATGTGATTCAGCATGTGGATTGAAATTGCACCCAAAAATACAATTCTGTCATCATTTACTCACCCTCAATGTCAGTCCAAACTCTATCACTTCCTTTTCTTCCGTGGAATACCAACGGTGAATTTCTGAAGAATGGACCCATTTTATATGATGCAAGACCACATTTATTAACATTCATATTTATATCATTTTTAAAGCGTATCATACATTTATAACACATTTCTTATATCATTTAACATTTATAATGTTTTTTTTTTAGCTCTTTTGGAAAGTCATCGAAATGATATAGTTGATTTTTCCTTTTGCTACTGAAGCAAATGGGAATGCAAAAAAATACATTTGTTGTATTTTCTGTTCACCACTATAGAAGTTCACGCAACTATGATGACTTCCACTTCGGAGAACCTTGGAAATGTGAAAATGGTCCATATAGTGGCCACTCTTTATAATGAATTTAAATAAGGACTCAGGGTGTCAAGATCCAAAAAAGCACCAAAAAGTATCAGTAATGTGTTGTATATAAATTGTGTACTATATTCCAAGGCCTCTGAAGTCATACAATAGCATTATGTGAGGAACAGAACCAAATGGGAAACAAAATTGGCTTATCTTGTAATCAAACATCATTGAAAAACTGACGTTTAAATCATATGGTCTACTTTTATGATGCTTTTAAAGATATTTTAAGAAGATATTTCATGCTTTAAAGTGGAATTCAATGATCACCAAACTGATTGGTTACCATAATTCTTTTGTTTGTGTTCTCCAGAAGAAAGAAAGTCATAGGTCTGAAACTACATGAGGATTTCATTTTTGGGTGAACTATCCCTTTAAGAGCTTGAAAGTCCCAGTCCCAGTCCCCTTCGATTTTTTATGACAGGGATACCATTTTCATGGTGCGACATTTATGACAGAAATAAAAAAAAAATTCCCTTTGACAGCATCCTGAAAACTGAAGGAATACTGCAGCATGTGTGATTTGAAGACACATTCAGCTTTCTGCTGAACATAAATAAAGGTATTAGAAACCAAAGGGATTTTAAACTGAGTGCTGTTAACTCCACACCCTAATAATACTTCCTTATATGACATACCTTTGTAGAAGAAACCTTGACATGACCCCGGTTTTACACCTTAAGCACCTCAGGCCCAGATTAAAAGTTCAAACTCCAAAGCAGCACAAAAAAAAACCAGGACCAAACGGAGAAAGAGCTCCTGATAGCATAATGAACCCCACTGCGACTAAGTGATTTCCCCTCCTGAAGGTAAGCGTGTTCAGATTGGGATAATCCATTAGTGCCTGTTAATGCTGTATGTTCTCCACCCTTCCCCTCAGCTCACTCACAGGAACTGTGGATCAAGAATAGTCATGTCTGCACAGAGGTCTGTACCTGTCGGAGGTCAATGAAGGCCAACTGCAGTGTGTCCCCCTGGAATCCTGGCACGGGCTCTGAACTGGCAAAAACTGTGAAAGGAACAGGAAAATAATATTTAAAAAACAATTAGTTGGTGTGCGTTGTGTAAAGACATCAAATTAAACCCCTGAACAATATTTACAAAGCATTTTTGTTACCCTGAAACATTAACGAAAACTTGATAAAGCCAACATATTGAACTACTATTTATTATTATTATTACATTTCTGAGAATAAAATTTCTAACACTAAGTTGTCCTAAAACGTTTAAGCTGCATCCACTAAACTTGGTGCAGACTTTCAAACTATTCTGACTTGTGTTGCTGTTTATATTTGTAACTTGACTTACAGCTTTCCAAGAGCAGATGATCAAAACTGCCTATCCAACTAACTAACTAACTAAATCGCTCTCTCTCCTTCGGTTGGTCACCAAAAGGAGAATTACCCTTACAGGCATCTGTCGCAGGTTTTACTCAGGATGTCCTTCCTAACTATCTATTTAAGGTTGTCCAAAACCAGATGATCAAAACTAACTATTTAGCTAACTGATCAAGACCTATGGTTTTCCAAAATCAGATGATCATAACTAACTAACTCTATCTATGGTTTTTTATAACTATCTATGGTTTTCTGTAACTAGAGGATTATAATTCACTCTCTATGGTTTTCTAAAACTAGATAATCATAACTTTATCTATAGTTTTCTAAAACTAGACGATCATAACTCAGTCACTCTATGGTTTTCTGAAACTAGATGATCATAACTCAGTCACTCAATTTATGATTTTCTGAAACTAGAAGATCATAACTCACTCACCCATTATCTATGGTTTTCTAAAACTACACTCTAAAAAATGCTGGGTTGTTTCAACCCAACTTTGGGTCAAATATGGACTAACCCAGCCGTTGGGTTAAATTTTTACATTAAATTTTTAACCCAAAAGTTGGGTTAGTCTATATTTGACCCAAAGTTGGGTTGAAACAACCAAGCATTTTTTAGAGTGTAGATGATCACAACTAACTCTATCTATGGTTTTCTAAAACTAGAGGATCATAACTAACTCTATACATGGTTTTCTAAAACTAGAGGATCATAACTAACTCTATATATGGTTTTCTAAAACTAGAGGATCATAACTAACTCTATATATGGTTTTCTAAAACTACTCTGGGTTTCTAAAACTAGATGATCCCAAGTAACTAACTCATTCACTCAATCTATGGTTTTCTAAAACTAGATGATCATAACTAACTCACTCAATCTATGGTTTTCTGAAACTAGATGATCATAACTCAGTCACTCACTCAATCTGTTTACTGTAACTTAGATGCATCTAACTCATTTTCTAACTCAATCATGGTTTTCTGAAACTAGAAAAGACTCATAACACTCACCCATTATCTATGGTTTTCTAAAACTAGAGGATCATAACTAACTCTGTCTATGGTTTTCTAAAACTAGATAATCATAACTTTATCTATAGTTTTCTAAAACTAGACGATCATAACTCAGTCACTCACTCAATCTATGGTTTTCTGAAACTAGATGATCATAACTCACTCAATTTATGATTTTCTGAAACTAGAAGATCATAACTCACTCACCCATTATCTATGGTTTTCTAAAACTACACTCTAAAAAATGCTGGGTGGGTGGCGGGTTCAAACCCAGCTTTGGGAAAAGATGGGATAACCAGCCGGTTGGGTTAAATTGTTTAATTTAATTTTTAACCCAAAAGTTGGGTTAGCCATATTTGACCCAAAGTTGGGTTGAAACAACCCAGCATTTTTTAGAGTGTAGATGATCACAACTAACTCTATCTATGGTTTTCTAAAACTAGAGGATCATAACTAACTCTGTCTATGGTTTTCTAAAACTACTCTAGGTTTCTAAAACTAGATGATCCCAAGTAACTAACTCATTCACTCAATCTATGGTTTTCTAAAACTAGATGATCATAACTAACTCACTCAATCTATGGTTTTCTAAAACCAGATGATCATAACTAACTCACTCACTCTATGGTTTTCTAAAACCAGATGATCATAACTAACTCACTATCTATAGGTTTCTAAAACTAGATGATCACAAGTAACTAACTCATTCACTCAATCTATGGTTTTCTAAAACTAGATGATCATAACTAACTCACTCAATCTATGGTTTTCTAAAATTAGATGATCATATTTATCAGACTGATATTAGTGGTAAAACTAGCTCAGCTATGTTGAAAATCTGTCAGTTATTCAGATTAGCTATCATTTTGTATTTATATTCTGACTGATGAATGCTGGATAAACCGTACGAATCAAGTGTTCCAGAAAGCTTTGTAATAGAGTATGACCATTTATGAGAAGAATCATTTGTGTTGTTCAGTGAACTACACTGGTTTAAAGTTTGTGCAGCCAGCTAAGACATTTTCCTCACAAAGATTTTATTAATGATAACAGACCTACCATGAGCCCTGAGATCACATCACTGTGTTCGTGTGCACTTACAATTGATCTACAGTGTTTTTTAGTTTTTTTGCATAGTTGAGCTGCAGTCTTTAAGTATACAAGATGCAAAATTAAATATTTTAAGGACTAAATTCATGTTGCATGTCACCTCTGTCCTTTAGAGCAAGTGCACTGAGGCCACGTGTGGTCCCATTAATGTGTATGTATGCTGGACGAGGCCAAACTACAAAAACAGGACTGGTAAGATTTCAGTTGGAGTGTTTTAAACATTTAAAAAAGACAGATTACTGTTTCAGTCTGAATGAAAGTGCATGTATGACCTTGATTACATCCCAAATGCATGTGACCTCACATTTCCTACACCTCCCTGTCAACTATCCACTGGCACACTATAAATTACAATTCAGACAAATCAGACTGTAAACTCACAACTTGGGATAAGTATTCCTATGGGCGAATCTTAACTGTCTGTGTTTTGACTAGAGTAAGATAAGCTGCCGCTAATGGGACAAACACCATTCAGACCTTAGAAAAGGGTCAGACATTCCCTGCCGTACCTGTGCGGTTGAACCCTCATAAACTCTAGACATCTGTGGCCTGAGGCAACAGATACGAGCATGCACACACACAGCCTTTCCCTTCTGCTGACAGTAGCATGACTGAAACCTTAAATGGCTGAGGAGTAGAAGATAGAACCAAAGAACTGTCCACATATTAACATTATTGATGAACGCTGTGCTCTGACATCTCTATTGTCCCATTCAGAACCAAAGAGGCTTGTGGACTTCCCCAGGGAGATATGAAACCTCAATGAGATCAGTTTCTGCATTTCACAAAATCATAAGACACTTGAGGATCTTTTGACTTGGGAAAGAAACATTTTAAGGTCAGCTCCATAAATGGTCGGGTCTGTTTTCATAATTCTGAAGTCCAATAAATTTCAGATCAGGATGAAGCCATTAAGCCCAATGGAGATCAGCAGAAATGTGCTCCGTTCCTTAAAAATGTGTCATATGCTATTTTAGACATATGCCTAAAAGCAGTAATTACGATGTCTAAAGCAAATCCACATACACACACACACACACACACACACACACAGACAACAGTTTTGTCATATGGCTTCAAAACAGCATTTCCATTTTTAGTAGAACTATGAATGATATCCTCATATGGGTGGGTAATGCATGCAAATGCAGCACATGTAAGATGAATGAACGTTCAAATGGATAAGCGAGTAATGTTGCTCTAAACTGTTCCATATCAGCTCATATCAGAACAGGTGTGGATTTCCAAGAGCAGGTGGAGTGCGGGTAATCAGGAATGTTCCTTGAAAGAGTGTAACTCAGATAACTGCTTCTGAGAACAGCTGATAAAATCAATAATACCTGCTGCATAAATGCATCTACCGCCATGCTGCGCTTCACAGAGCATAAGACTGACATGCCTGTCTGTTAGTGCATTAGCCACATTCCGCTTTGAAAATGGTTTATGGTAATGCTCAAACTTTTAGAATGGATGTATTTTGTAAAAGGACTAGTTTATTAATTAATGATTTACGGCAGATAAGATGCATTCAATATATGATTACTATTATTTTAGACTTCGCTTACAAAGCTGTTGCATGGCTTCAGAAGACTTCAAATAAAGCATATTTTATAGTGTCATCTTAATTTGAATGGCGAAGACTGTAAAAATGCTACTGTAAAGGTATTACCTTATATGGTGCAAATTTGTAATAAATCTAATGCGACATTTTATGTGATTTTACAGTAGTTTTTGGAAGTGAAAAAGAACAAATCATCTTATAATTTACAGTGAAAAAACATAAATTGATATTGCCAGATTTCCATGTGGGGTTTTCCTTGAAATAATAATTTCTTCTTAGTTGTTCTATGCCACATTAGGGTTTTATGTAACATCTTATGTTGTCAAATGAATGTTTATTGCATTATTTTTGTGTCATTTGTATAACCATGATTGTGTTTTGTATTTGTGTTATGGACACTGTGTTGCACATTTGTATATATTAATATTTACTTCAGCTTTGGAAAAAACTGCTTGCTGTCGCTGATTAGCTTGATTTTACATGTGGCTTTTTCTTTACCTCTTGTGTTATTTTTTTTTTTAGTTCATTAGTGATTAGTATTTCAGTGGGTTGATATATTAATATCATATCAATATATTTATGGTTTACTTTAAAATTTAAAGTTTAACTTTTTATAGTAAAGTTTTGGCAACAACAACTTTTTTTTTTTACTGTACATTTCAGTGAAAGAAGAGGGTGAGTAAATAATGACAAAAACTTCATTACTGGGTGGACTATTGAAATGAACATGGAGGTGGCATTGCAAATACGCAATTATTAAATGATCAAAGACGCACTACTCACGTTCACACTGTATGACATCCAGGTTGAACTGCTGAATGGCTCCCATGCTGATCTGTTTGAGCTCAGTATCCACCAGCATCTGCATCAGTGACGTGGCAAGGTGTTTACAGGCAGACATACACGCCGTCTGTGCCACCTTACCCTGAGGAATGGCACACAAACACACCAACAAACTGTTAGTACAGGTGTCCTCAGCTACACACGGCATCAGTGCTTTTCTATCTCCAAGTCTTCATGAATTCAGAGTATGAACCAAAGTTAGTATCAGGGTCTGTGTCACTCTAAGAACATAAAGTAATGGCTAATTTAGAAGTATCTCTGAGCAGTTTCACCCTAAAATATTGCTCCAAGCCCAAATTAATTTTTTCGTATATTATCTTATAAAAATGTAGCGAATAACAATACATGATTTAGAGTGCCAACTAATAAATCAATACATATTGTGCCCGTAATGCCCGATTTCACCATTAGCCTAGATTAGATTCAAATAAGTACATTATTTTATTGAATATGCACTATTTAAATATTTCAGACGATATAAATCATAGACAATATAATTGTTCAATTGTAAAATTATTAAGATAGTATTATGTGATTTAATGAATCCTGAGTCAAGTGGAACCATTTTTGATAATCCAGTTTGGGCATGATTTATTTTTTTATATTATCGATTCCTTCTAGTGGACATTCAGGTTGCAAGCGATGGTGTTCAATACATTCTTTATTTTAAAGAACAAATTATTTGGGTGATAGGGCCCGATTGTTAGAACATTTAAACTTTTTATTGATGAAGAATTTTAGCCATTTAGTACGTGAAATATTCTATCGTTGGGACTCACACGCCCATAACTTCTATGGGCCTAATTTTCTCCTTTTGTGGTGTGCTGGGATCCCATGAATTTATTTAAGTTAGATTTTAATTGAAACAGTTTATATTTTTTTGCACTATTTTCCTTTTATATTACACAAATGTTTTATTGACCGAATGTTAAGTTACGGTACTTATGTCACACACTATATATCTCATATAAGGACCATTCATGCCATTCGTTGCGTGTGGTTTTACTGAAACTATATAATATTTATATTTTAACTTAATAACCCATTAATTTTTTAACATCAAAACAACATCCCCAAAAAAAGGCAATTATCATTATTTTTGCATGCTATTTTTTGGACGTGGCAGGTTAATCGAACCTTCCTTTTTGAGGGAGGGAATTGCTTTTTTTAGGGATACAGTTGGCTTCGTATTTTTTTTGTGAAATTTGAAATTGATAAAGAGATACACTGTGATTATGAAGAATGGGAGAGAATGTTGCGACATTGGGGGATTTTGGTGGAGATGTGTGATTTCCCTTTTGCAAAAGCCACAGCAAATTCAGAAATTTTAAATCTGGTCGGACTCGTATATATACACACAGAAAAAATATTTGGTGTAGGATTAATTTTAAAACAAATTTAAAATTTCAAAATTTGCTATTAAATTTCACTAAATTCAATTTTCCCCCTAAACTGAAAAATCATTTTCATTTGTTCAAAATCACTAGCTGCGTTTCCATTACCCTTCAAATCGCGCAAATTAAAATTGCGGATTGAAAATACGCCTAATGGAAACGCGTCAAATTCGTAAAAACGGCCATATATCGCAAAAAAATTAGGTGGTTTTTCGAAAGGAATATTTCGCAAAAACTGCCCTGGAACGTTTTTTTTTTTTTCGCATGTACAGGTCACATGTTAAAAATCATATGATCATTCTTCATGATACTATAACCTCAAAGAAAACTTATAAGTGGCCACTTCGCGGATAGGGGCTTTCCTGCATATTAATGCTTAGCCAATTTACCACTGCACACTGTCGCAGCGCAGTGGGATCTGATACGGCCACTGTAGATTGATTGACTGAAAACTCTAGCAAGGCATTGTCCGTTTATTCCAGCTGCGCCACACATGTTTCTGAAGTGGCTCTCCGCGCTGCTTCTGTAAAGATGCACGCATATGCCTCCTTCGAATAAATATAGCCAAAATCCGTCAAAATCCCACCAAAATCCGTTGCCATGACTTATCACGAGAGGAAAAATGTACGTTTTAGTTGCATAACATTGGTTAATTTCGTCATTTCGCAATACTTTTTTATCAACATTTATAAAATATCGCTAACGTTTTGCGCAAATCTGTAAGGGAGGAAATGTGCCTACTGTAGTATTTTGACAGACCATTCAGACTGCATTCAGACTTGACAGACTGCTTGTTTCCGTATATTAAAGTGAATGTGAATGGTCTGTCAAGAACTAAAAGACAAAAAAAGGGAATAAAAGTGGTCCATATGATTCATACTCTATGTTTAAGTCTTGATAGTGTTATATCATAATATAGCTTTGTTTGATAATATAGCATAATATAGCTTTGTATGTGCAGCTCCACATTCAATTAATTTTAAAAGATCAGCCTGGTTGGTCTTTAAAAATTCCTCTTTTTTTGTTCCCCGAGGACAGAAAAAACATTGGGCTTGGAACAACATGAGGGTGAGTAAGTAGTGACAGAAAAGGTGAACTACTTTTAAGTGAATGTATGAAAGTAAGCACATAGATACCTTTGGAAGTGTATGTTTATTCACTTCCATAATTCATAAAACCATCCTTAACACCTAAAATCTAAATCAGTGGAAGTAATGACGCAAAATGGAGATGACAAAGGTTTTCCATCTCTTGAAAATCCACCATCTGATGGATTTCAATTCAGACACAAACACACAGAAACATCTAGTCTCGTATCTACAGCAGTCGTTCATGCAAGCCAACACGCTCAAAATGAGCAGGGTTGTAAAGAGGAAAAAGGTGAAAGACCAGTCAAATCCGACAATACCAGACGCCAAACACACGTAAACCTCATGCAACAGCTGCTCCACCAGTACATGCTGATAACTAGCAAAGAAATGAATAAACAGTTCCATTTAGTTATTCTATCCAAAGCAAAAAATGCAAACAAAGCTCTTCACAAAAACGAACCCCCTGTTATTATCATGTTTTCCGTGATGATATCCATTAGACAACTCACACTATAAACAAGACTAAATATTTCACTTGTATTATTTTGTGTGTAAGCAACATAAAACACTCAAGCACCACAACCAATTCTGTTATCATAAATAAAAAACACAAAGACAATAAATTCAGAATGCATGGACATTATTCTATATTTCTAGAGATATAAAAACATTTTGAAAATCAGGACTATAAAAGCAGGCCCTATAAAAATTCATCACATTTTAAACTCTTTTAGATGCTCTCTTAGACCAAAATGGTTAAAGATTAAATACACATAAAAAAAGTTGCTTATATAAATGCAACTATTTTGCACAAGAAATGAAAATGTTGCACCACAAATATAAAGGCTTATCAGGCAGAGGCAAGGTGATATATTTCATTAAAAAAAAACTTTTTTTTTTTATTAAACCATAAAAAATTGTTACTTGAAGTAAAATGAATGTTAACTGGAATAATATATATTTCAATTAGTTTAATTAATGTAGAACGAAAACTAAAACCCAAACGAATAAAAACTATATAGGCAGAAAAAGATTTATAAAACTAATAAAAATGGCAAAAACACAACCAAATTATTAAAACTTTAACTAAAATTAAAATAAAAACAGAAAATATAAAACTAAAAACTAATTCAAAATATTAATAACAGCTATAATAGTATCTCCATGATACTAAAATAACTGATGTGAAGTGGATTATTGGACCAATGAGATTTGACTGTGGGCCGAACCCACCACAACGGCGGAAATAAAAACTGAACTGGAAATAGTGATTAACAAAATGGCTAACCATTTGTCTCATCCCATTGTAGATCTAAAGGGGTTATATGATGCGATTTCAATTTTTTCCTTTCTTTTTTGAGTGTTACAAGCTCTTGGTGCATAAGAAGATCTGTAAAGTTGCAAAGACAAAAATCTCAAATCCAAAGAGATATTCTTCAAAGTTCAGAGTCAGCCACACCTAAAACGGCTCATTCTAACACGCACCCACATGTCTACGTCACTATGTGGAAATATTAGCATAATGCGCCCAAATGGGCACGCAAAGAAAGAAGGGGGTATTTCAGGAACAGCAGTAGTTGTTGATGCAGCCATGTCAGGGAGACACTGTGTGATTCAGTGTGAAAGCAAAAGCACTTTATTTGGCATTCGGATTAGTTAGGATTTTTGCAATTAGGAATCATTGGTTAAGATTATTTACAACACAGAACAGCACAAACCAGATGTTCGAATTTGTGCAACGCATTGTATGGACGACAGTTTTTTTCAAGTTTTTTGAACCAAGAAGAGTACAAGGCTGGCTGTGCACAAAGGATATTTCTAAAAAAAAAAAAAAAAGGGAAAATTCCGACTTTGCTATGACAATCTGGCGCTTCTGAATCAGCGACTGTAAGTATGTTTTGTTACTAGTTTAAGTATTTGCTACTGACTGTTCAAACGCGGAGTTTTGTGCAGCGCAGAGTAAGCGTGTGTGGGTTTGTGTTTGTGTGTGTGTGTGTGAGGGGAACATGGTCACATCACAGGAGAGTGAACTGCTGTCAGAAATCATAGCACGTCAGCTATCTTAACCGCAGCTTGTGTACTGCATCATCACTGTGTCTGTCACTCTGTTGCCCTTTCGGGTTTGAACTGATGGTAAAACTAACGACATTATTAACTGTCTTGATATTTACTTTGAAAGCTGAAGCTCAAGATTATGGTAAGTGGCGTTATATTTCCGACGCGTGCTTGTGGTGTTCGGCCAATCCCAATGCACTGGGTCAGTTGGCCAATCAGAGCAGACTGCGCTTGTCAAAGGAGGGGGCTTTGTTGAAAAACAACATGTTTGAGAGAGGCGGGGCATAGAAGAACTACAATAATGTACAGTATTTGAAAAAAAATGTGTTTTTTGAACATTAAAGCATGTCAACATATTCTGTTATACCAAATACACAAAATAATGATCTTTAAAATAGCATCATATGACCCCTTTAAAAAAGATGCAAGTTTCATTAAAACGTGATCTGAATGGCTATTACGTTCTAAAACACTTTTTTGTGCTTTCATCTCCACAAACACAATTTTTTATGGCCTATGTTTACACTAAATCAGCATATATTAATTACTTGGTATGAAGTGAGTTAACTGTGCTAACATACAGATTATGTAACATCTGAGTATACTTGGCATAAAATGACATCTAGCTGTCCTGATAGGGTAGTAGGTTAGAATGTGTCATTATGCAGCATTAATAAAGCAGCATTCTGAATTGAGAGACACTCATGATTGAGAACATTTAAGAGATAGATCACCCAAAAAAATGTTGTCCATACAATCAAAGTCAATGAGGTTTTGGACCCTATTTACATTCATTTTATGGGCAAAAATACTCCTCAAAATAATTTATTTTGTGTTTCGAAAAAATAAATAAATAAATGTTTTTGGAACAGCATAAGGTGACAATTTTCATTTTTGGGTGAACTGTCCCTTTAATGCTGTGAGTAGTGCTAGTGAATCTCAAGTAAGAATGGCACACGTGTTCTGCAGATACTGGTATCAGCGTCAGACAATAATGGGCAGCAAATCAGGGGCAGCATGCCAATCGATCTGGATTACATTCTGCATTGCACGTGAAAAGGGAAGCAAAACAAGGCTGGCAGCAAGTCCACAGAGCTGACATGAACATGCAGTTTTAATGTCTTTTTTTTTTTTTTTTTAATTATTGTAATTTTTCTCTTCCTCCTCTAGGGTTCGAAGAGGGTCTACTTACCGACATCGCAGCATGATCATTGTTGTTATTCTGAGCGGAAACCCCAAGAAAATAAAACACGGACAGGGAAAGAAAGTATAGCGATAATAAATGGACAGACAAAGGAAAATCTGAAAAACCAAGCATGCCTGGCAGAAAATAAATCAAGGAATACATTCACTTACAGGAAAGATGTTACATTGTTGAGAAACCAAAGCATAGCCAACTTAAACTGGAGGTTAAAGTAATTTGTTTAAGAGGACAGGGCAGCTGAAGAGAAACGCATGCAAGCTGTATCATTCTCAGTGAATGGATGGGCTGGGAGTTGTCTGTGTTGATTATGTGCAGAAATAAACAGAGATTTGATTGGTTTTGGATATGGACATTGCATGTTTGTGTAATGACACCTATAACACCAAATACGACATTCCTGTGCACATATGCATTGATTTACACCTAATATCAAACAGTGGAAAGTCAAAAGAGGGGCATAAACTAGAAAACGTGTTGGCTCCTAGAACTTCCGCCCAGGTATGACCATCTAAACACCTATAAATGCAACACTGATTGACGCCACACATGCAATAACACACATTACATGAACTCACAGGTGAAGAATGGTCACAAATTCATGGCGAGACTGCATATGAATAGGATGGTATGGAACTTACTGGAAGGTGTGTGAAGACCTGGAAGGTGCTACGCAGGAAGTTAATGAGGTCCATGAGGTAGCCGCTGGCTCTGCCATCCGACTCTGCCATGCCCCACTCATAATCAGCCAGCTGAATGAATTCATCAATCTTCTGGTTGAGTTTGGTGTATATTTCTCCTTCGGCTGCATGTCTAGCATCCTAAAAATAAGAAACCATGCATTCAGAATTTTCCTGAAGTGCACACACACTGGTACAACCAACTACTAAATGATTCCTGGGATGCTTTTAAACAGTATTGAAATGTACTTGTTAAATGTTGCAACAATTAAATGTATGCTTTTTTGTTTCACTTTTAAAAAAGGTAAATATTCCCTTTCAAATGCAATTCCAAGTTGTAAAACCACCACATTTGGAAAATTCCTCCAGAAGTGTACAAACACTGTTACAATCAATTGCCAACTGAATCCTGAGATGCATTTAAATTTGTTTTACTTTTGACACTACAATCCAAAATATTCACATGAATATCAAATGGCAAGCATTTTTGGCATATTAAATGGTAAAAATGTTCTATCGAATGCAAGATTAAAAAACAGCGAAATGTGGAAAATTCCTAGTTGCACTGGAAATCAATTGCCAACTGAAGCAATAAATGTTGCAACCACTTAATCGTCATGCAACAATCAAACATAATTTGCATAGATATCAAATGGTAAACATTTTGCGGATCTCAAATGGTTAATAATTATCTAACAAATGCAATTCCAAGTCGCAAAACAACAAAATGCGAAAAAAAATTCTTTATACTTAGCCAAAGGCCCCCCGGGAAAGGGGTAATACTTAAAGGGGTCATATGATGCGTTTTCAAGTTTTCCTTTCTCTTTGGAGTGTTACAAGCTGATTGTGCATGGATAAGATCCCTGAAGTTGCAAAGACTAAAGGTCTCAAAACCAAAGAGATATTCTTTAAAAAAAAGTTAAGACTAGTCCATGCTCTCCTAAAACGCCTGGTTCTAACACGCCCCCACATATCTACCTCACTATGTGTGAAGATTTGCATTGTATGCCGAAAGTTTCGTGAACCTAGTGAGCGGAGGTATGCGACCTTGCTAGACAATCTGGCGCTCAGAATCATTTGCATGTTTGTTATTAGTGTAAGTATTTGCATTGACTGTTCAACATGCGAGTTTTGCGCATCGTCGTGTGTGCTTGTGCGCGCGTGTGTGTGAGAGACTTACATGAGAGAGCGATTGGGGGGGGGAGAGAGAACCAGCTTCTCACTGTCTGTAACGCGACTTGTTCTGATCTAATATCGGGCTCTGTCTTTTTACATTATTTTGAATGCTGAAGATCCCTCCTTCCCGAGATTATGGTAAGGGGCGTTACATTTCCGACGAGTGCTTGCGGTGTTCAGCCAGTCACAATGCACTGGGTCAGCTGGCCAATCAGAGCAGACTGCGCTTGTCGGAAGGAGGGACTTTGTAGAAAACTAAGCATTTGAGAGAGGCGGGGCATAGAGAACCTACAATAATGTACAGTATTTGAAAAATAATGTGTTTTATGAACATTAAAGCATGTCAACATATTCTGTTACACCAAATACACAAAATAATGATCTTTAAAAAGCATCATATGACCCCTTTAAAACTCATGCAATTCATTGTAATCAAACTTGAGCAATTCCAACATGCTTCTGCACGTTTAATGACTGAAAAGAGGTCACCTGATAACACCTTCGTTTCGACCTCTGTCATCTATGCTAGCTTTTCATGCTACAATTAAAAATATTTTCTAGGCATATCAATTGCTAAACGTGGTGGACCTTAAAAGGTAAAAAAAAATCCTTATCTAATGCAATTTCATGTAGTAAAAAAACGAAATGTGGAAAGGGGTGGGGGGTGAATACTTATGAAATTCATTGTAATCAAACTTGAGCAATGCTAACATGCTGATGCATGTTTAATGAATCAAAAAGAGGTCACCCAATAACACCTCCGGTTTGATACATTTATCACAGTAGCATCAAAACAAGCTCAGTATGCAGTTCGTGAAGCCTGAGGCGACTCTTGTCCTGTGCTGTCGATGACAGCTTTACTCTGAGGGAACCACTCCAGATGGCTGCTCTCTGATCACAGTGAGCCCATGGCGGGAGTGAAATGTGTAATTAAAGAACATGTCTGTGAATGACTTTTACCTTGAAGGTGGAAAGCCCGTAGAGTCTTGTGGTATGAACCGTTTCCGGGGAAACATTGGTGATGTTCGTGATAAAATCCTCCAGGTATTTACACGCGTGCTCTAAATGGGTGGTGTTGATGATAATTTGAACTAGCTGAAAAACATAACAGAAAGGAAGGCATACGTTATTTTCGAACTGAGCTTCGCAGACAGAATGAGGCGATTCGTCACATTAACGTTACCTCAGTTAATCCTATGTGTGGCTTTTTGATTAGATTTTGTAAGCAGCTGCTCAACGTCCTCGTCAGCAGCAGGTTGGTGGATTTACGGAGCATGTCGTCAATCTCAGTTGAGCTGAAATACAAGTTAACCAAGAAATATGTTCAATCTTTGCACAAAGACTTACTTTTTAATTATGTCTCATAAGAGGGGACACATTGTTAACTCTTGCACGGATTGTTAGCGCATGCAAATATATACTCAGTTTCCTCTGACACATAGAAGGTTAAATCACTTTTAAAGGCTTTGTCTGGACAACCGCATGTTATTTTCTTGATCAGGTGAACCTAAATTTGATTATATATTTGAATGGCAATCATTAAAAAATAGTGCACACCACAACAGTGAACTCAACATATTTGACAGTCAATTATTATACTCCTTGACAATAGGTTATCGTAAGGCAAGGCAAGGCAAAGTTTATGTATATAGCACATTTCATGCACAATGGTATTCACGAACTGCATACTGAGCTTGTTTTGATGCTACTGTGTTAAATGTATCAAACCGGAGGTGTTATTGGGTGACCTCTTTTTGATTCATTAAACATGCATCAGCATGTTAGCATTGCTCAAGTTTGATTACAATGAACCACCACCTATCTCTCAAAGAATGTCATTGACACTCTATCTACAATCTCAATTAGGAGCGTCAATGGTCCATTTGAGAGATAGGTGGCAGTAATGCACTTATAAGTCTACGATCTGCCGTAAAGCAAGACGACGACGACGCGTCACGCGCCGACTTTTGAGAACGCGCTCAGAACAGTTTGGACATTGTGGTGAATCAGAGGTAAAAAATTACATAAGTACTGTTCAATTTCTTGCACAGACCGATCGTTTCGTGTTTTTACACATCAATGTATGGTCCGAGCGCTTTTTTTAGGTGTCATTTGTTTGTTTGGGTATGTTTTCTGTCTATTTCAAAGCATGTGTTCCCTCACTTCCATTATATGTCTGACAGACTGCAACGGTTTGAGTTAAAATTCTGCGTTTGTTGTATCTACTGAAGACGTCGAAACAAGTCCTTACCATCTTGGATGCCCTGGGCGTAGTAAAGCAGGATACACATCAAATTCATTTTGGCACGTGTGAACCTATCCCTTTAAATAAATTAAGGCACTTTAAGTGTTTTTACAAGTTTGTACACACTGTTTAGTGATTGCAATATTGCCGCAGGTGTTTTATATGGATTGCTAATGGCCAAAATTCGCATTTTGTTCACATACCGTTGTTTTATTATTTTGAGAGGTGATCTAAATATTTGAGGCTGGGAAACAGATGGAAAATTGACAGGCTTGTGCTGCAGTACTATGAATGTTTTGCCCTCCTAGTCTTCGAGCCGGTCACGTGACTGAAAGCTATGAATACAGTCACTGAATTGACGGGAGCGCAAGTGGAGAGACGATGGGGTGGGACTGGGAAAGGTTCTCGCGTCGGGATTTGAACTCAGGATGCCCGTTGCGCAACGAACTTTGTATGTTGTCCGGCTCCGCCGATGCCCATCAAGGCTATCGTGCGCGAATTGAAATGATACCTTTAAATTTAAACTGACTATATCTCCTTAGTTTCGAATATTAAAGATATGTGGTACCAGGTCACCAATTTCCTATGCTATGCTAGTTTTTAAGCAAACCATAAAATGTTTTGCTCATTCTTCAGACAAACATCTTTTAAATTTAGAACAATATTTTATCCATTTATTTATTTATTTGCCAAGTAGACACGTAAGATGACAATACTTGAGCAAGAGAGAGACAATTCAAATACAGCGTAGCATTATAGCAGTTGACGTGCTACTCTGCTATTTGCCAGAAAAATTCGATTGTTAGCGGAAAGCAACATTGTTTTGAAAACAACCACGCCCTTAAGAAATGTTAAAAAATGTATTCACATCTCTACTTTTGTACATTATGCCCCCAAAATGATTTTTCTTCTGCAAAATAATTTATTTTAAAGAATGCCGTGGTCAAAACAACATTAAACCCCATTGACTTTCATTGTATGGACAAAAACAATTGGTGAGTAAAGATGAGTAAATGGTGACAGAATTCCCTTTTTTTCTCTCTCTCTTTAACCAAGCACAGTATGCTTGCTGTCTGCACCCATTAGTACTGACCGCATCCACAACTAGCCCTACTGCTGCTCAGCACGCTTGTAAGGTGTGAGTGTTTACAGGACACTGCTGGTTAGTGTTGATTTTGCGGTTGGGGACTGTGCGTCTCGGTGTGAGGTGTTGATTAGGAGGGAGTGATCAGGTGGGAAACGCTCCATGAAGAGGTGCAGAGGTCGCTCATTATCGCTTGCTTAAATAACAAAGAAACCATTAGAGAGGAGTGTGAAATCTGCAGTTGTTTGCATTGATTAGTGGAGGGACAGGAGGGGAAAAGACTGTGTTAGACCAATCCATAAATGCTCTGACAGCCTCATGTGGGTCTCCTCACACTCTTCTCACTGCTCAAAGCAAAAGCAGCTTGGCTGGTATTCTGTGGAAATGCCTGGGCGAGCGCCGGCTCAGCCACGGCACCACTTTGGTGGAAAAGGGACAATGAGAAGACAGTCGACTGATATGCAAGCTTTGACCGACAATACAAGCGATATTATATACTATATATAATATATATATTATATAGCTATATATATATATATATTAATAATATATATTATATACATATATATATATATATACATTATTGACTATATACTATATCTTACACCATTCACAATTTAATGCTGCAGTTTCCATAACTTTTTGGGTTCAAAATTTACCAAATTTATATAATAAGCGAATACATGATGAATCCATTTTCCAAACCGTGTTTTTGGCTTTTGCTGAATCACTACGTTACACTTATACGTTTTTATATTCTGACTATTTCAACTCGGTTACTGGTGGACACTGGGAGTTTTTTTAGCCAAGATCTGCGTGATTCGTCATAGACATAAACAGAGAGAAGTAGCTCAAGCTACAATGTTCTTCCACAAGATGCATGCAGTTCTGTTTATTAACCGCTAGAGCGCCAAAAGTTACGGACTGCAGCTTTAAAGGTGATAAGTAACACACGCAGCAGTGAAATTTATATTTTTTGACATAATATTTATAACCCATTTTCCACTAAACACAAACACATTTGGTAAATATATTCATTCTGAGACTATTTTGACATCACACAAGGCACTAATTAATTCAATTACTTCGCCAAAATGGCTTTCTTGGAAAAAATTTGTCAGAATATCCATTAACATATTAGACTGATTTCCTCATTGATTTCCAAACTAGAAATCATGTGAAAATGAATCAATATGAAAAAAATTATATATGGTAACACATTATACAATTTAAAGACAGTAAATATCATGCTGCAAATGTTTAATATCTAAATTAAAAATAATTTGAAAATAAATTAATATGAAAAAGACTACTGATATTTATGATATAACACTATTTAAATTATAGATAATAACACTGCAGTGTTGCCGCAGTGCTATTTGTTTTACATAGTGCTGTCAAAATCGGCGTTAACGCAGGCGATTCATTTTTACAGTTTGACGGCATTAAAATATTTGCTTGTAGCGCACTCTTTAATTGCATGCACAAATGCAACGCTATGCTATGAAATGTATATAATTTTATATTAAAACACGAAAGAAACTACGATCATGCAATGTCGTAGTTATGTCATCAGTTAAGTCATTAAGTTACCAATAGTCCTGGAGCACCCCAGCACTGTCTCCCTCATCTGACACACCCGATTCAACTCGTCAACTCATTAGTAGAGACTTTAAGAACTGAAGTGGGACAGAAAAGTTGTGAGTTGTGAGAAAATACGATGCGTGTCAGATCCACGTAAAGGTCAGCAGTGGCAGCTCTTAAAGTAATAGCACCAAAAAAACCTAACCCAGCTGCTGTGATGTCTGTTAATCAAAGAACAAAGAACAAAAAAATAAAAAAAATAAAAAAAGAGTAAATCAATAACTGTTGTAGCTTTAAAGGGGTCATATGATGCGATTTCAATTTTTCATTTCTCTTTGGAGTTTTGCAAGCTCTTGGTGCATAAAGAAGATCTGTAAAGTTGCAAAGACTAAAGTCTCAAATCCAAAGAGATATTCTTTATAAAAGTTAAAGAGTCAACCACGCCTACCTAAAACGGCTCGTTCTAACACGCCCCCACATATCTACATCACGATGTGGGAAGATTTGCATAATGCCGCCCAAATGTTCACGCAAAGAAAGAAGGCGTAACTTTTATTCTTGCTGTGGTATTGTTGCCGCCGCCGCCATGTTGTGGAGACACTATGTGTTTCGTTTGAAAGCGAAACTACTTTGTTTGGTCTTCCAAAATGAGGACGATATCCGCTTCCGTCATGCCTGGAGCTGATCCGTGCTGGTTGCTGAGGAAATACTTTAACTTCGTGCTGTGGATCGCCGGATCGGCTTTCACCGTGGACGAAGCGGAGTCCAGCCCGGGGTCGACTCGTCACATGTGGTTGCCGCAAGCCCGCCGGCCGCGCCGTTCTCAATCCCGCCCCAAATTTGTGACCTGTGTGTTTCATTGTGAAAGAGAAACTACTTTGTTTGGCCTTCCAAAAGAGGACAAGACTAGAAATCAGTGGTTAAGTTGTATTTACAACACTGTTCCAGAACAGTTCAACCCAAATATTCAGATGTGTGCAGCACATTTAACGGAGGACTGTTTCCTGATCCTACAATGCCGGCTGTTCTGACTCACAGACTGTAAGTACGTTTTCATTTAAAGGATTTGCCACTGACGCTTCAAACGCGAGTTTTTTGGGCAGTGAAGAGTAGCACTTGTTGTTTATCATTTCTCCAATCACAAATGCAGACATGTTTTTATGTTTTACGCGCGCGATGCAACGCAACGCGTAAAAGACAGTATAAGTGATTATAATCTGTGATTATGTCCCCACTGGATGCAACAGATCCCTCGTTTATAATGGGTTTTAATGTTTTTGTTTCGTCTCTCCTCTTCGCTCCGGCCGGGAGATGGCATCACAGTGTGTTAAGGGGCGTAACATTTCCGTCCACGCTTGAGGTATACGGCCAATTAGAATGCACTGGACAGCTGGCCAATCACAGCACACCTCGCTTTTCAGATCGACGAGCTTTGTAAAAATCGACACGTTTCAGAAAGGCGGGGCATAGAGGAGAAACAATAATGTACAGTATGTGGAAAATAGTGTGTTTTTTAAACCTTAAACTGCATAAACACATTTCATTACTTCAAATACACAAAATAATGTTCTTTTTAGCAACTCATATGACCCCTTTAAGGATTCCTCCTATATTTTAATTCAGAATTTAATGTTTGATAACTTATTAAATTCTGTATATTTCCTAATTGCTGAGGCACGGTAATGTGGCATTTAATCAGGGGTGTGAAGTAACGAATTACAAATACTCACGTTACAGTAATTATGTAGTTTTTATCAGTTATTGTACTTTTTTGAGTTTACTTGAGTACATTTTAAGTGATATATCGTATTTTACTCCGCTATTTTCCTCCGTTTGTTGTCGTTACATGCTTATTTTTATTTTATTTTTATCCATCAATGTGATTGGATAGAGAGTAATAGGTCTTGTGACTTTCAAATCAAATTGTGCATAGAAAACTTTACCCGCCAACTGTTTATCATGGCTGCTGGAAGTGCAATCTTCAAGCATCAATTCAGTCGCATCTTCCTCTAACTTAATATGTTAAGGTAAATTTCGGATTTCTGCTTACTAAATGATTTGTATATAAAAGTGATGTGACATGTGGCCAAGTATGGTGACCCATACTTAGAATTAGTGCTCTGCATTTATCCATCCTAAGTGCACCACACAGAAGTGAACACACACACACCGTGAACAAACACCCCGAGCAGTGGGCAGCCATTTATGCTGCGGCGCCCGTGGAGCAGTTGGGGGTTCAGTGCCTTGCTCAATGGCACCTCAGTCGTGGTATTGAAGGTGGAGAGATCGCTGGTTATTCACTCCCCCCACTGACAATCCCTGTCGGACCTGTGACTCGAACCCACAACCTTTGGGTTAGAGTCCGACTCTCTAACCATTAGGGCACGACTTCCCTTCCCCGTGATACATGCTCGCCTATCTACACGGCCTGAAATTTGGTGTGAGGTTGCGGATACAGTGTTAACTCCCGCAAGTGCCACGTTTGGTAAATTCCCACTCACTTATGAGACGCGCAAAAAAAAAAAAAAAAACAAAAAAAAAATCAAAAAAAAAGATCTGCGCTTCCCGTCGTCTCTCTCTCGCAGCGTTCTGCAGCAGTCACTTGGATAGTCGTTGTTGCTTGTTGACATTGTTTACTTTTGATGAGTTTGAACCACGGTGATGCCGCGCTGGTGAAAAAGTGTGTTGGAAACACAATTGAGGACCAATCTGCACCTTATTGATGACCCGTGGTCTTAATTACTGCATCTGTGCCCGCTCGTGATATAATAAACTGCAGCTCGTAATAAAGTTTTTTTTTTATTTGAATTTTTTTTATCCATTTTATACAATCCGCCTCCATTTAGCAAGTGCACTCACGCGCATAAACAAATTTCAAGTTCAACACTTTTTGTTCCATTCAGTTGTGGATGCTGCTGATTCACCGAGACCGCTGCGGCTCAGCAAAGGGACATTTCCCCAGAAATACCTCGCTATGTAATGCATTTTTCCTTACAAATTGTAATATCAGCATAACAATTCGTAAATGTGTAAAAGGTATGGCATGATGCCATCCTTCTAGAACAATGTGCATTTATGTTAAAATTGTAACATAAATTATCAAGTTTAGTTATTTTTATTTCTTTATTGCAAAACGCTAAAACTGGCACCGTTTTGGAGAGAAATGGCCTCTCATTGTAACCCATATCATGGTGTGTGATGCTGAACTATGAGTTTCTAATGGTGTTTGTATTTGCACTGTTCTAAACTAATATTTTATGTGCAACAACAGCATGCTGTCTCAGTGGCCTTACACATGATTTAAAAAAATGTTTTTTTCAAACTTTATGATTTAAATGGGGGTGATTGTACCGAGAATAACTTTCATATTTTCTTCAACTGAATACTGTTTCCGTGCTGTTTTGATGTATTTTAAAGAGTTGGCAGTCAAAATTAAAACTGCTGGATGATAGATATTCTTCATTCTTTATGACAAACAAGATAATGTGAATTACAGAATGTACAACGTTTTTAAAATGTATAAATTGCGGTGTACAGCGTTTATTATGAGGGGGTAGAATCCACAGCTCAGTACTTAATACTCAATACTTATGAGTACTTTTAAACAGGCTACTCTTTTACTCTTACTCAAGTAGTTTTTTGGACAAGTACTTTTACTCTACTCACACTACATTTTTTGGAAGGTAATGGTACTTTTACTTGAGTATATTTTTTCAGTACTCTTTCCACCTCTGCATTTAATATAATGGGTTTATGTGAAGATTGCTTGAAATTCCCTTAAATTAAATTAAGTTATTTTTCTAATAAATGTTAAAATTGATAGTTCTCAATTATACTGTAATGTTGACTGGCTACAGTTAATGGTTAAACTTTAGAGAAAAAAATCAATTTCATAGAGACATCAGTAGTACTGGTATCAGTGATACTCGCATTCAGTCATAAAAAAACAACTAAACTAATATTAATCGATTAATCACAATTTCAGGAAAAATGTGCAATTAATTAGTTAATTATAATCGATTGACAGCACTAGTTTTACATAATATTTACTAAATTAGAAATCATTTGAAAACATGTATCAATATGAATTTTTAAAAAACGATTTAGTTAAAATGTGTGACTATTCAATTCAAAGACAGAAAATAACATGTTGCATTGAAATTTACGTTTATTTTACACATTTACTAAATTAGAAATAATTTGAAAATGGAAAAAAATTATATGAACTTGATAAAAAAAAATCTAGCAAGTCTGTGTGTACAGCAAATGATATGTTCTCTTATTTTACATACAGTAAACTCTGAATATGACACAGTGCATACATCAGAGGATCTAAAAGTTGGATTCCAAAAGTTTGCAAAGTATGTGGCATTAAATATTTCTGAGATATTCAACAACTTTTTAATGGATAAAAAGCATTTTTTCTGAATGCCGACAGCACACGAGTAAGTATTGTAGCGCTTACTTTGTATTATTATTCATAGTAAAGTTATTTTATAATCATTATTTTCAAATTTAGTTTTCTTTCTTTGTTTAACAGTTCTGTCTAATAATTTATAAGATAGTAAACAGTTAAACAAAGACAATAAACTAAATAACAATAAACTAAATAAAATGGAGAATGAGAGCTCAGGTACTAGTGTTCTCAGCGTTGCCAAAATAAAAAAAAGTCTTGCTTTTGAAACTTGTTGGGCAAAAAGAAAAACGTAGCAGCTGCTACAATATATTAAAAAAAAGCCAAATATCAGCCGATAAATAACAGCATTGGTGTTGATCCACTGGCAACCATAATTTCTGCTGCTGAGCAGTGGCTACTCGCCTCAGAGGGACAGTGAGAGGTAAAATCCTCCAGCTATGTGCACTTCTAACCCTCTGGGAAAGAATTTGGGGTGCCAGTGACAAGCACAACACAGACCCCTCACAACGACCAGCCGAATGCCACGGAGCTTAAAGAGAACAAATATTGGCAGAAGAGATGGCTAGGGGTGGAGGGGAGGGTGGTGGTTTTAAAGACAGTTCAGAACCGTAAATGAGGGCTTCCCATGGAGAAGGTCATGTCACGAAAACAGCTTCACAAGCCAAATTCTGACAAATTCTGTTTCTAGATGTCTTCTTTTTGGTTGTTTTGCTACATTTACATTTAGTCATTTAGCCGACACTTTTATCCAAAGCGACTTACAAATGAGGACAATAGAAGCAATCAAAATCAACAAAAGGGCAACGATATGCAAGTGCTATAACAAGTCTCAGTTGGCTTAACGCAGTACACGTAGCAAGTTTTTTTTAATATATATAATAACAGAAAACAGAATAAAAAAGAATAGGACAGCAGTGAGTGTTAGAGATCTTTTTTTTTTTTTATAATAAATAAAAAGAAAACAAATACATAGAATACAGAAAGATTAGAACTGCTAGTGTTAGTTTTTTTTTTTTTAAGAAAACAAGCAGTTAGTAAATTAATAGAGTGCAAGCCTAAAAGGGGTAGTTTTAAGAATAGAATTAGAAGAGAGAGTGCTAGAGTTAGAGGGTCAAATAAAGATGGAAGAGATTGTTTTAGCCGATACTTGAGATGGCTAAGATCTCAGCTTCTCGGAAATTGAGTTGGGCAGGTCTTCCACTAGGATAACACTTTAAATTCACACACATTCCTGTGAAGTGATTTTGTGCCTCTTTGGGATGGCACAATAAAGCGACGTTCACTTGCAGAACGCAAGATTCTAGAGGCACATTAGTCTGAAGTAATGAATTTAGGTAAATATGTGCAGAACCAGTGGTGGTTTTGTAGGCAAACATCAATGCCTTGATTTTTATACGAGCAGCTATTGGTAGCCCGTGCAAATTGATAAACAGAGGTGTGACGTGCATTCTTTTTGGCTCATTAAATATTAATCTTGCAGCGGCATTTTGGATGAATTGTAAAGGTTTGATAGAACTGGCTTTGAAGACCTGCCTGAGACATTGAACTAGTCCAGCCTTGTACAACCAAAGCTTGAACAAAAGTTTTGGAAGCTGTTTCCGAAAGAAAGGGCCTGATCTTCTTGATGTTTAATAAAGCAAATCTGCAGTACCGGGCAGTTTTAGTAATGTGGTCTGAGAAGTCAGCTGATCATCACATCATAATTCCAAGGTTTCTGGCGGTCGTTGAAGGAGTTTTAGGTGACGTCTTAACTGGATGTGACAATTGTGATGAAACAATGGGTTTGATGAAACTACAAGCAGTTCTGTCTTGGCAAGGTTCAGTTGAAGGTCATGGTCCTTCATCCAGCAAGAAATGTCAGTTAGACAAGCTGAGCAGCTATCGTCGGATTAGCAGGATGGAATGAAAGGTAAGAGATGAGAGTCATCAGCATAACAGTGATATGAAAAGCCATGTTTCTGAATGACAGAACCTAGTGATGCCATGTAGACAAGAGAAAAGAAGTGGTCCAAGAACTGAGCCCTGAGGCACACCAGTTGTTAGATGTTGCGACTTGAACACCTCACCTTCCCAAGATACCTTGAAGGACCTATCTCAGAGGTAAGACTCAAACCATTGGAGTGCGATTACTGAGATGGCCTTTGCCAATAGGGTTAACAGGAGGATCTGGTATTTAACCGTGTCAAAAGCAGCGGACAGATCCAGCAAGATAAGTATTGAAGATTTGTGTATTTGCTAACAAGATTCTACATCCAAAGTTAATTTTCGATTAATATTTGCATTTTGTTCTGAACAAGAATAAGCACACTGGATGAATGAGAATGAAAATTGTTGAATGTCTTCTATCTGTAGATTCATGGGTGTTGTGGATTCTGCTCACCTGCGATGGAGTGACTCGGAGAACTTCAAGCTGGCGTAAATAAACTCCTTCACTTGAGAGTAGATTTGAGGCACTGACTGGGACATGGGCAGCTTCTTTGGAAATTGTTGCTGATTAATAAACAAGACAGACAATAAAAGGTGATTCATGTCCAGTCGATAAGAACAGACATTCACAACTCATTTTCCAAGAAATACTTGCACTTTCTTTTGTGTTCACTTGTGAATCACACTGGTATATATATATATTTTTCAATACAAGGTACGAATTATCTCAAATAATTGGCCAAAATGGCTTTCTTGGAAAGAATCTTTTAGAATATCCATCAGCATATTAGTTTGATTTCTGAATCACTGGATTATTGGCTGCTGAAAATTCAGCATTGCCATCACAGGAATATATTACATTTTAAAATATATTAAAACAGAATTCAGTTTGTTTAAATTGTCAAATGTTTTATAAGAGACTTCTTTCATACATTAACAATAAACAAAAATAACAAAAAAAATCTTATTTCAACCTTTTCGATCTCTGCATCATGGAAGGGGAAGCGACTGATCACGGCCTTATACTCCTCTTCATTTTCCACTGGAATGGGGCTGTAGTTGTCCTGCTCAAAAATATCCCTGTTTCAGCAGAGGAAACACAGATGTCACTGTATAACGCAGAATCTACCCATATCAATTCACTAACACCAGAAACAATGCAGTTGTAGTTCAGCTCACCTGAACACCAGGGCCCATTTTTTGAGCAATGTTTCGTTGTACTGATCTCTAACCTCAAACAAAAGGTCAAAAAGTCTGTTGACAGGGAAGCCATAACCCTACAAAACCAAGGCAATTACAGAATCAGAATGAGCTTTGCCAGGTATGTTTACACACACAAGGAATTTGTTTTAGTGACAGAAGCTCCACAGTGCAAAAAATGACAGTGACAAGACAAGACACACTAAAAAGAATATTATACAAATATACAAAATAGACAATGTACAAAATAGCAAAAACACAATATACAAAGTAGACAATTTTGTATGTACAGGTATGTTATGTGCATAATGTAAATGTAAATAAGTATGTGTTAAATAAATGTATGATAGTGTTGTGTGTTCCACGGTTTATTGTCAAGTGTTCATGAGATGTAAGTGTTCAGTGAGTAAGCAGCAGAAATTATACAGAAATTATAGTTCAAGTTTATAAAATGTACAGCATATAGATATCTTGACATTAATGTTTGATATAAATATTAATAAAATCTAAGTGTAATTCAAGTGAAATCAACAGATATACTTTAAACAAAAAGTTGGAGAATACCTGTAAAGTGTCTGCAAATATAACTATCAGGTTCTTCAGTTCTAGGACCAGGTCGGGATCATTGCAGTAGGACTAGTGGGTTAAAAAAAAACAATAAGAATGATAAGAATGACAACAAAACAGTGCATCTTCAAAATAGCAGTCTTTACAAATGTGTTTAGAACATAACGCATCTACGGGTGAATCTTTTAAAGAAATGTGCAGGTCATATTTCACTCCAAAATAAAAAGAAATAAAATTAGCAAAACGATTTTAGAAGTGAAGCCAATTTATCATGATAACAAATGACAACAAATAAAATCACTCTTATATATTATCATCATAATTTACCATAAAGAAATATTAGATATAGGCCTATATATTTTTAGATTTATTAGATAGATATATTTTTACTTTTCTTTTAAAGATAACTTGAGAACTGGATGAAGCTTGTACTTAATTAAATGTATTATTGCAAAATATATTTTCTTTCATTCTTTTAATTTTGGTTTGAAATATGAGCCAGACATTTTTTCATTCGATTCACCCCGAAAACTGCACAATAAAATCTTGTGTTATCAATCCATTCAAACAGAGGATCCAAGATCCAACGAATCACATTTCTGCAGACCAGATTAGTTTAGGTTCAGCTTTTCCCTCTAAAACCCCTTTCACACTGCACGTTGGTCCTGGAAAATTGCCGGAGTGCCTTCTGTGTGAACGCAAACACGGTTGGGGACCTAGTAACATTGCCGGGTTCAATCCCGGAATGAGCTCTGTGTGAACAAAAGCCAGAATCAATGCAGTAAAGGGTGTCGTAGTGATGGCGCATGTTATCGTGTGACTCTTTTACCAGGTGTTTTGAAGGAAGATCAATGTTCACAATGAAAAATATGTGCAAACTGTAATGAAGCAGAGATCAGGTAGCTCCTCATTATCTGTGCTGAAGCTGTGATCGTTCACCAGCTAGTGAAACGGAACGCGTCACATTACACGTCACATCACAACGTCACGTGTCTTTACAGGATCTATACAGGATGTGTGTGAATGCACACACAGATTCCGGAAAATCACTGGCAGTGTGAATGAACCACAATTAAACGATCCCGGGACAAATCACGGGACACATTATCCGTGTATTTTCCGGAATTTCTGTGTGAAAGAGGCTTAAATGGGTAACTCTCAGCCAGTCACTCATTGATCAAATACACTTGTGTCTTAATGAGTCTTTAGGTTACATTAGCATCTAAATGAGGCCATCCAGCCCTCCCCAGCTGCTGATGGAGGAGGCCTGTCCGTGAGCTTAAATGGGAGAGAGCAGTGATTGACCCAGGCAGGGCAGTGATGGCTGACAGGATTAGTCAGTGTCTGAGCACACAGGCCTGCCCACCCACCGCCGTATGAAACCCCATGGCACCGTGCGGCACCGCTCCAATCGCTGAGCATCTATGATGTGACAAGTGTCCAAACTCAAACACACTTCATTACATCATTAAAAAAACAAACAAACATAAAAACAAAGCTATTTGAGACTTCTATAACAAGAACAATGTTGATGAACTTTTGTTATTACCCTCTTTTAATACACACTATTTACTTTATTAGGTCATTAAAACCATAAAGAATACTATAACCACTATAATATGCAGTTATTGGGTTATATTTTAATAATATTTTAATGTTAATTCGATTTTTCATTATTATCTTTCTTTTTATTTACTTACTGTAAATTGGAACTTTTTAAAAATAAGTAAAAGGTTAATTAGATTTTGCCAAATTCTTTTAGTTAATTAAAAAGTAAATAAATAATAGTACATCTCAATATTAATGACATTAATATAAATACTAGAAATATCATTTAAATATAATAATAAAAAGTTTAAAAAACTAATACAAATAAACCAAAGGAATGTTAATATGTTGAGGTTGTGTGTGTGTGTGTGTATATATTATATATATATATATATATAGCACCCAAATGTATAAAATATAGATTTTTAAATAATATTTATAGTTATATATTTTTTATTTAATACTTGTATGTTTTATTAAGTGAGGCAATAATAGTATATTTACTATTGTTTGGGGTCTTATATATACACAGTATATAATATTATATATATATATATATATATATATATATAATATATTATATATTATTTATATATTAATATAATATATATAGATAGTAGTGCGTGTCAAATGTTAATTGCGATAATCCAGTCCAAAATAAAAGTTTTTTGTTACATAATATATTAGTTATTTTATATAAATCACACAATACGTATCATTTGAAAATATTTAAATGTTATACATTATAGTTATATTTATATTATACAGATATTTATAAATCAAACACATTTTTCCTTAATATATACATGAATGTGTGTGTTTTTATCTATACATAATAAATATACACAGTACACACAATTATATTATATAATTATGTAAACTAATTTTGGAATCGCGAGTATAGTTGACAGCACTTATATATATGATATAGATTTATATCACAAAAACCACACAACACACACACACAGAAACCTATATATATATACAAATATATAGTAAGTTGAGCTGGAATGATAAAAGAAATGTGTTGCGCCCCAGGTTTTGGCAACGTAATGCAGTTCTCAATCAATAATCGATGAGTGTTTAATTAGTTAATGATTAACGGTTAACTGCAGATGTGAGTTACGTTATGAGAAACCGCTATCAACATTAACATAAGGCTGGCAGCAGCTTTAGCCTCCACACAAAGGATCTCCAGAGCATTTAACTATGAGCAGACACGTCTCTTCCAGGTTGGTGGCTGTTGAGAGTGAGGGTGGTTGTACAAGGAGCTGAGTGTGTGATGTACAGCCACTTGCCTAGTGTTGGTTTGTGATTCTCTTGTTAAACATTTAGATAGGGCGCAGTGGCCTGCCTCTCAGACGCGGGGAGTGAGTGCGTAAATCACACGGTTAAATAAGCACTGGTCAGTCTGCAACACACGCCGTCACTCCACACTTCAGGACGTGATGTACTTCATTGACAAGCATTTGGACGAGAACACAAACACACACACGTGGATATATGACCCCTAAAACAAAACAAAGAACGTAGAATATTTTCATAGGATACTATTTAAATTTCATTACTTTAAATTATTTATAAGGTTATGTGTGATGTAATTCTTTAAATAATAAAAAATATTTAAAAATATCATAATTTAAATTATATATCTATTAGTAATATTATTATATTCATAAATTTATCTAATTCATATTAGGTGTATATTTATTATTTTATAACTAACATAATTACACAAAAATCTAATTAAACTGGAAACTGGTAACATAAGCAAATATGAACAAGGAAGATAAATGGTATTACAAGTTAAAATCACAGTAGCATTCTTTAAAAATGATCAAATATAATATAACATGATAACTACAATATTATAGTGGTTGCATCGAGAAAACAAATATATTCAAGCAATTCCTCATGATACACACATCATATTCTCATATAACATCATATGTCATTTTTTGGTTGGTTGGTGTGCCTTGTTTTTGGTTGAATTAAAAAAAAAAAAAAAAACGAAAAGAAAAAAAAAAAAAAAAATAGCTTTTGGTGAGTATAATTGCAGCCTTACTGAAAGCC
The DNA here is from genome assembly GCA_018155175.1 of Sinocyclocheilus anophthalmus. NCBI lineage: Eukaryota > Metazoa > Chordata > Actinopteri > Cypriniformes > Cyprinidae > Sinocyclocheilus > Sinocyclocheilus anophthalmus. The sequence continues at coordinate 163,805 of JADLZN010008610.1, forward strand.
CCTGTTACACACTAAGGTTCCCAGCGTTTGATAATGGGGAATCACCATAACTTTTGTGTTTCTTAATTATACTAAGATTTTTTTTTTAAAAACCTTTTATAGAGATTTCTGTGTGTTTTGGGTTTGTCCGGTTTATGACCGGTTGGTGTTTGTTGTATGAAAACAACTCTTGGGAAATATTAATCACTTAACATGATATAAAATGACAACCATGACAAAAAAAAAAAAGAAAAAAAAAAAAAAAAAAAAAAGTTTTTTTTGGGCCCCCCTTCACAGGAATTTTTTTTATTTTTTATGTAAGTAGTACTGGAGCCTACATTTTAAAGAAAAATAGAACCCCTTCAGTCTTTCAAAATTTCATGTTTGAATATGCTCTTTGCGTTTTTCTGCAATTATTTGTTGGGATTGATGTTTGAAAAATGACTAGAATTTTCTGCATGAAACTTCGTTTCAACGAAATCCCGTGCACAATTTTTTTTCAGGCAGGTAGCTCAGGAGTATGAGAGGGCTTTATTCAGTGCAGTTTATGTTTCAAAAACAAGGCTGGAATGATAATTGGAAGCCATTTCCCTGGTTGAGCTTCAGTGGAGATCATTCAATCGGATCTAATGGAGAGGTCAGTTGGGCTAAGCGAGGGACAGATTGCACAATAAACGCAGACTACTTAAACTGTGAATATTCTAAATGTGGGCTGAGAGTGTGTTTGGATAGGGTTCAGTCGTTGTTAAAGCCGTGAGGGGAGTATGCAAATACCCTGCGGTCTGACAAGCTCACAGCCGGATCTGCGGCCCCGAACACCGGGGTCAAGCACTGCTCTCTACCAATGCTAGCTAATTTCCATCAACAAAAAAAGAGAATTGGGCCAGAGACCAGACAGAACAGAACCCAAGCAGAGAGAGAAAAAGAGAGGGGGATGTCAAATCTTTGACATGAGGATCCTAGTGATCCCGCAGTGATCGGGCTTGTGGACGAGTGTGTGGCGGATACTCAACCGGAACAGGTGTTGTGCGGAGAAGGGAGCCACTGCCAAGGGATGATTTTGGACTAGGCATGTTCCACAGTTTCGTTCCTGTGAAGGCTCTTTCTAGTCACCACGGCTTGTGTGGGTTTTGTTTTTTTTGTGTTGGTTGTGTATGTAGTATGTGATCTCCACCACCAAAGAACCTTAGAACCCTTGCAAAGCATATGATGGGAGGAGTTGGCCATTACTTACCAACAATACACAAAGAAATTCACAAAATTAAATCAGAGTTTTAACGTAAACGCAAGATGATTTGTCAAGGACTTACTGTGTAGCCCTCCACTGTCCGTGCTGAAGTAAAAACACACTCAATTACAAAAAATACTTAAATACAAAATCAAATCGTTGGGATTGTAACAAAGAGCAACGATACTAACCAATGTTGACTGGGGATCTTTGGGGTGCAGCGGGTAAATAGGTGGGGTGGAGTTTGGGACCATGGCGAAACTGTAGGGATTGCACGGGGTTCGTTTGTTGGGTATGTTGTGTATGTTCACGTAGTAGCATGGTAGTTAATTTTCCATCACACGTTCAGGGGAATCGTAGTATCCAACCTATAAAAGAAACACCATAGAGCAATGTGGCATTAAGGGGGGCGGGGCGGTGTAAGTAAACAAATAATATCCATTTATTTAAACGCAGTGGTACATACCACACAGAAACGCATGCAGGATATTTTGGTACCAATTGGCTGATGGCATCAAGTGTTCAGGTTAACCGGAAACAAGACACGAATGTTTTCTAATGCAAATCACAGCTCAGCGTACATCACTGATTGTACGTTTAGAGAATTCATTTTTTTCACTCACGTGACAGTGAGCAAGTAACACACCTAGCAACACCACCCACGAGCTGTAGCACGAATAGCCACACCTTAGCAACCAAACCGTGTAACTATCAACACATACGTAGCAACACCCCGGGTACCTAGTAACCGCATAGCAACACCCTACAAAACTTTTCAAACTTTTTCCAAAACTTTTCTGGTCAGTTTATCAAGCTAACTTCAAGTGTCTTGACTAACTTTTACTAGTTGTTGTTGTGTTTAACGATCCTTTATATAAGCTCTTTTGTGGTGTATCTTGAATTTGTTCAGGAATCATACTCCAGGTCTCGGCATCGCAAGTGCAATGCTGTATCAGGTGGGCTACCAAGCAAGTTTACTAAACCCGAAAAGCCATACATATGAAGCAGGTTATGCAATGCGAATATCAAAAATGTACACATCAATCACTATAGTAACTGATTTTGAGGTCTAATATAGTCATGGTGCAAGGAACTGTTGTGGAAGCTTATTATCAATTATTTGCCTATTATTGTACAGGTGTGCAAAAATGGACTTATAAAACTAAAAGTTGGGTGTCGTTTTGATGCATTCTAATGTTCATTTCAGCTGGAAACTGGAGTGAAATGTATGTATAGGTACGTTTATATGCGGTTTGACTGAAATTTAGGCAAAGTGTATTTCCAAAGAACTGGAAACATACAACCTCTCTGAATGCAAAGCACCTGCGCCCCCTCTCTCTTCTCGGTGTGGCTGAAGAGTGGACCTCGGCCCTGCGCCAAAGCACCTGGAGGCTCCTTCGGTAGCAACAGCGGTCAACAAGTTGGGTTTCATTAACTGAACCATTGAGGGGAAGGAAAGCACTCGACTCATCCCTACGGCCCGGCCAGTGAATGCACCGCAGTTTGTGCACAATCTGAATGCCGAAGCGAAGTAACTTTTTCACTGCTTTGTTTTTACGGCAAAAAGGGGGTTACTGCTCGGTCAGTCCGATTAGATGCTGCAGTCTGACCCCTTTTGTTGGCGTGTTGAAGGACTCGGGATTAGTTCTGACCAGATGAGCGATGGCACCGAGCGCTAACAAACTCAATCTCACCTCTCCACAGTTTGCGTTTGGTTTAAAGCAAAAATAATATTGATGGCACGACAGTCAAAACTCTGGAAATCCCTTTGCTTATATAAGCCATTAATGTTCGAGGAGCCACTTTGAGAGAAAAGCCTTTCAATGAAAACGCACCGTCAACTCAGAGGCTGGAGGCCTATTAGAAACAGATCAACAGGAATGTTTCTCAATAAAACACATATTGAGTTCTACTGCAGAACCCAAACAGACTTTCATAACATGTTATGGAGACAGGCTGTTGATATATTGGTTGTTCACTGTGTGCACGGCACATTTGTAGTAAAAGAGATGCTGGGAATTACCAAAACAGTGTAGATGTGAAGACATCGGTAGACTGGCGAAAAATCCACCAGATCCTGCGCCGTCAAGACCTTCAAAAGAAAACCGACAAAGTTAAAGAAACATTTCCTGACCCAAGTGCCTTTACTGGCAATGGAATAAACAGTGAAGCTTCAACTATATTTATGATGTTTTCAGAAGAGATCTTTGAATTGAACAACATATAAAGATTCAACAAAATATCCCTTCAAAACATTTTTAAGGCATATAAATATATTATTGTTTTATTTATGTAATACAGAAAATTATTGAATTGATAATTGTGGTAGAAGCATATCAACCATTAATCAAGCCATTAACAATACTGTTATAATAAGCAAATAAGTACTTTTTAAATTCTCTCTCTCTCTCTCTCTCTCTCTCTATATATATATATATCTATATATACACGCATTACTTCATTACAGTAATGTTAAATATCATAGTATAAATTTACTACAGATTAATAATAAACTATCAATATTAAAATCAATTATAGAATATATGCTATATTATAAAATACACTACAATAACTAATAATATAGATTTTAGTATAAGCAAATGAGCCTTATTAAAAGTCTAATTCAAGTATTTATGCATCATAGGATTTGTTGTACTGCCTTTACACGGTTTTACCACATTTTTATGCTGGTTTTAATTGTATTTTTACTAGTGCTGGGCAACGCTTCACATGTTAATTGCGATTAATCGCATTGATTTCTGCGATTATCACATTGTATGCACAAACTCAATAAGCGTTCAAAAGTAGTGTATTTTTTTTGTGCACTTTTTTCATTTAATAAGTACGCTACATGAAAAAAGTGCAATAGATTGGTTTGCAAAACCACTTAAACAAATAAGGGCTTTTTATAAGCTGTATTCCTACATAGTAGCAAGTTAAATATTTCTTGGAAAATCGTCAACTTATAACATTAATATAATCAATAAATAAAACCAAAGTATTCGCCCACAAGCAAGGGCCATTAAACCGTTTTGATAGAACTATTTATAGCTGTTATAGAAAAAAACTTATGAACAGTCCAGAGCCCTAGACCATCACGGCACCTTCGAGTAGAGACCATGCACAGTCGCGGGGACCCTTGAGGGGAGGGGGGGGCAGGCGGGTCGAGACCGTGTGCGGGAGCGGGGAGAAGAGAATAAGGGTGTGTACTCAACTAGGCAATCTTAACAGGCCCGAGCACGTGTTGACTCCAAAGACTGGTTGGTTTGACCTAGCTGTGATCGCTCCGTGCCTACGCTTGGGAGCGGTTCGTTTAGCCCGTCCTGGCTCGGGTGGAAGAGGTGGACCAGAGCGCGGTCCAGTAGGGCTATGCGCGGCACGCATATAGGAGAGCGCTAACCACACCGAGTAGTGACGAACGTCTGATCGTGCAAGCAATGATGCAATGTCATTTCTTAGCGGCAAAGTGATAGATCTGTAAGCAATATAGGTGAGGAGGGCCATCGTGTTACCGGTCCCAAACGACTCAAATAATTAATAACCACAACGTTAACAAAACGCTGCACTTCACTGTGCTGAGCGAGTATGGAAATGGCCCAATTGTATGACGTTGGGACACGGCAAGTTGCTGCTTTTCTGGTAAAAAAAAAACAAAAAATAACAGTGAACGGTGGTTTGTGAATGTTGATGCTTAGCATAAATAATTGACGGGAGCGTTATGTGAGCGATCTACAGTCTTAGGGCCCAACCCCCCAACATCTCTCCTTGATTGAGACGTGTGATGACGCCCACCCAAGCCAGCCATGATCAACATACCAACCCTCATGTGACCAATGTTTTGTCACGTATCGGGAATTCAGAGTCAGTGAGTCTAAAGTTTCAATAATAATAATAATTTAAAAAAAAATGCATTAATGCGCGATAAAATAATTGTCGGCGCTAAAGTGATAACACGTTAACTTGCCCAGCCCTAACTTTGACTTTTTACTGTAATTAATTAAATATTCATTAAATATTATTAACAAGCATCAGAGGAAAATGTTTGCATTTATAAAAAAATATATATATATACATGATTCGAAAATGAATTTTCTTCGTCAATTAATTTCAGGATGAAATCGGGAAGTGTCTCGAGGAAGACCTGATGTTAATGCCATAAATAAGCAGGGCTGCTAAAGTATGGTGCTCAGTTATTGGGCTCGATATGATAAAATATTCTCAGAATGCACCTCCTATCCATCTCCTGGTCATCGCTGCTCTGTGCTCACCCCCCCCCCCCCCCTGGCCGTTCTGGGTGATGGAGGGGTGTTCGGCCATTCAGACCATACAGAGGTTTGGCACAGCTCAGAGTCACCTGCTTCTGCACTGCACTGTTAAACGTACGGTGCTGCTGAGCCTGAGAGAACAAGGTGATGAAGAGGAGATCAACAATAACGTCAACAGCCTCTCACTGCAACTTTAGTTTTCTATATACGTGTGCAAAAATGTTTAGTACCCATTATCTACATTTCAAAACCAGGTGTCTACAAAGAATATTTTAAAGCATCAGGGTTTTGCTCAGGCTGTTCCACAAGGTAGGCAGCATTAACATGCAAACAGCAAGCTCTGAAACCAATGATCAACGAATCTATTCTCCAATGCACTTTGTATGATATGCAGACACCTATGTACAGCCCTCCAAATCAGTCACTTATAAGAATCCGTCTCAGTTAGGAAGCAACCATAGACTAGATTTTGAAACCTAGATGTACAACAGTCTAAAATAAAATAAATAAAATAAAATAAAATCCTACCTGTCTCATTGCAGTTTCCCCAATTTTATCCGAGTGCTTTCGGATACTCTCCAAGAAGTCTTTTAGGTCGGACATGGAGATCTCCTTAATCTCCTCTCGGAGTTTAGGAAGCGTCTCAGCCATGATTTGGCAGAACCTGTACTGGCTCACTCTGGGAATATAAATGTTTTGTAGCTGCTCCATGGTTTTCAATGCAGAGTAGTATCTGAAAAGGAAAAGAATCATGTCAGACACCAGTTTACTAGTCCCTAAAACCCTCTAAAATCACTGAAACATCAATTTGATAACAGCAATGTGATGATCAATAAAGGCTAAGATGGAGTCAATATTCTTTAAAAAGCAAAAATCTGGGTTACAGTGAGGCACTTATATGGAGTGATGCATTGATCAAATGAATAATGATACGATGTAATGACAACACAGAACACACACAAACAACGATATCTATATTTTTAAGATGCACCTTTATTTTGACTGTTTCACAGAGGTGTCATTAAATATTTGATAAGTTATAATTATTATTATTACTATTATTAAGTTATAACAACCAGTAGGGATATCGTATTAGCAATTTTGAGGTAGCTCAATTAAAAGTGTGTGCTGCATTTGCGAGTTAATAAAAATGTAACACATAATATCATAATAAATCTAAACAAATTGTAATTGTACTGCGGCATATTTTGAGGTATCTATAAAAATCATATCTCTGGCTAAGAGAATCACTGTCAGATTGTATCATGATGAAAGTGAAGGGAGCCAATCTTGTACTCACGGTTTCAATAGCACAGCCACTAGATGTAAACCATATGTGCATTAACATGATTTTAGTGTGAAGAGGCTGTTCACAAGTCTGTTGCCATAAAACCCTAAAATAACTGTAAAAATGATAAGAACAACTTTACAGCAAGTTTTAAGAGGAGAATTAACGCAAGCGTTTTTATCAAATTAAAAGCTTGACATTTCTACAAATACATGCCCTGTTCACTTCTGTTGCAAGAGCCTCATTGTAACTTTTTTTTTAAAGAAAACAAAAGGCGAGTCAATTTTCTGTTGACATAAATGTTTGTAGCTTAACTTACTGAACTCAGAATGTTACTATAACTGTCAGAGTTTTTTGTGTTTATGGTTGATAAGCAGTGTTGCAACTGTGTGGTCACGGGTGGTTGTTTATCAGCATTGAATAACTACAATACTACCACAACGAACACAGAAGTTTATTAACGGCTTGTGTTCCTGTGCTCTTCATACCCAATTCATTATATATTTTGCTTGTATGAATTAGAGGAGAATTTTATTTTTTGAAAAAAAAAACATTTAATATAAAATTTAGATTTTTTGCCATCTCAAAGAGGCACAAAATCACTTTCACAGACTTTTTCATTAACTGTTCCCTCCTGGTGGAATGACCTGCCCAACTCAATCCCAGCAGCTGAGTCCTTAGCCATCTTCAAGAAACGACTTGTTCCACCTTTATTTGACCCTCTAACTCTAGCACTTTCTATTATATTTTAATTATACTTTATCTATATTTATCTTATTTTTTGTTCTGAAAAAACACTAGCTTTCTATTGTTCTCTTATCTACTTTGTTTTTCTTTGTGGTTTATTTGTTGCCTAATATATATATCTATAGATACTATACACACACATACACCGGCTATGTGTACTGCTTTAGGCTAACCGAGACTTGTCATTTGCAGTTATACTGTTGTTGCTTTTGATTGCTTTTATTGTCCTCATTTGTAATCGTTTGGATAAAAGCGTCTGCTAAATAACTAAATGTAAATGTAAATTAGTGTAGTGGCCAAATTCATGGAAGTATGCCGCAAATCAAGTCATGAAAGCATAGGGTTTTTTTCCATTTATATCCAAACTTAATTTATTTTTTATCCCCAGGATGCGCTAGTGGTCAAAAGTTTTTAATAATACATTTTTAATGTTTCTGAAAACAAGTCTCACCAAGGCTGCATTTACTTAATCAAAAATACAGTAAAAACGTAACATTGTGAAATATTCTACATATTCGTACAATTAAAAATAACTGGTTTCTATTTAAATACATTTTAAAACGTAATTTATTCTTGTGATGGCAAAAGTGAATTTTCAGTATCATTACTCCAGTCTTCAATGTCACATGATCCTTCAGAAATCATTATAATATGCGGATTTGGTGCTCAAAATTTTTTTCTTATCATTATCAATGCTAAAGTAAGATTTAAATTAAGTAAATAAATAAAGATATGAATACTTTTATTTGGCAAGGATGCATTAAATTGATGAACAGTGACAGTAAGAACATTTATAATGTTACAAAATGTTCAGTTTCAAATAAATGCTGTTGTTTTTCTGCTCATGAAAAAGAATCCCAATCATCACAGTTTCTACAAAAATAGCAGCACAACTGTTTTCAAAGCTGATAATAATAAAAAGAAAAAAATCATTGCTTTACTGTATTTTGATCAAACAAATGAAGTCTTTTTGAGCAACTTTTTGAAACTTCAAAAAGCATTTTTAAGAAATCGTAATTATTCAAAATATTCAAAATATATCCAGTATTATGTATGCAACATGGGCTCTAAAATACCAAACATGCACACCCGTGTCTTTCCATATTCAACATACTTATATGCTTAATAACTTGTACCGCAGTAGCTGGTGCCTCTGAATGCTCCCTGACCTCACCGCTCTGAAGTGCGCGTGCGTCCATGTGGAAGGCCAAAGTGGCGCCCTTCCCAGCGAGTGCTACATGTGAACTGTGAAAGAATCCCTGTCTGATTAGACCATGTCCCAGTCTAGTCATTAGCGCGCAGTGGCGACACACAGATTAATGGAAAAACACATTGCACTAATTGCCTCAATTTGGAGGAGGCCTGTCATGGGCCTGCTGGTACAGGGCAGTGCTGTGAAGAAGGGCACACACAAGGTCAATTGTCTTTGCGTTTGAATAGTTTATTTATTCATGATGTGTTATGACTGACTAAGTAGACATTAATGGACAAAGAAGGGTCATTATTTTCAAGTTCAATGTGACCTTACACCCATCCCGTCATTCTAGGAGATGACCGAACACTTTTTTATAAAAGAGGTTAAGTGCATTTTTAGATTATTCTAATAGTTCATATTTTTTTTTAAATAATATACAGTATATATATTAGTGCTGTCAACCGATTAATCGCGATTAATCGCATCCAAAATAAGAGTTTTTGTTTACATAATATATGTTGTGTGTACTGTGTATATTTATTATGTAAATATAAATACACACATAGCATGTATACATTTAAGAAACATGTTATGTTTAAACATTTACAATTTTTATATATAATATTAATTATATTAATATAAATATATACATGGAAATATTTTCAAAATATATACATGCATGTGTGCGTATTTCTATATACATAAAAAATATACACAGGGTGTACATTATATATTTTGGATGCGATTATCGTGATTAATCATTTGACAGCACTAATATTAAGTGTCCACTCATATATTTTTAACCTATTACAAATGTTCTTTTTACAATTTTCAATTACATACATACATATAAAGTAGGTAGTTTTTAATGATAAAAAATTCAAATGTCTATTTATTTTATTAAAGAATTTTTAAAAAGAGTTGCCAATTATATTATATAATATTCTGCTGTTTTGGGTGCAACCCTCTTATTGCATGACTTTCACCCACTTAAAAAAAATCTTTCAAATTGTGACTTCATTTGGACCCATTCTACAGCAAACCGTAAATAGTCTCTTAATTTTCTCAATTTACTCTACTGTGTGTTGGTTGACTACACTGACAAGCTCCACATATCAATTATTACATACTGTAATATAAACAGGGTTCGCAAAATTTCAAAATCCCTGGTAGCCCTTCGGGCAGGCATTCTTCAGATTTTGGTAGCCCAAAAATGATTTTAACTAGCCCGAATAAAAGATATTGTATTTTTTCTTCAAATAACAAGTCAAGAGAGTAGGGGTGCAACGGATCACAAATCTCACGGTTCGGATTATATTACATTATCATATCACATTTTGAGTCACAGATCGGATAATTTTTCAGATGAGCAAAAAAAATATGGTTCTTTATTATTTAAGTAACACTTATTATTTTAATAACAATTTACTACTTCGATACCACAGCAAAACTAGTAGCATATAGGGATGTAACGATCCACTCAACTCACGATTCAATTCGATTCACGATTTTGATTTCACAATACAATTTTCTCACAATTTCTTTTTTAACAAAATTAGATTTAAGACAGATTTTAAAAAGGTGTCCTTTTGTTATTTCTCAGACCAAAAGGCTGCACATTACTTTGTGAAATTGAAAATGTCAAACAATACACTAACTTGACATTTTAAAACAAATCCCAAATCAAATAAATAATACAAATAAAATAATTTCTCCCTGCAGTAACACTAAGGTTTTGCCTTTCTTATTTTTAATCCCGACCAAACAAACTGCTGCATATCATTTTAATATATGTACAATGTTAAAATTTGAAACACAAACTAAAATGGTCCTTACTTTAGGCTTTGTTATACTACAGAAAAAAATGTGAACGAAACAAAAACGCAGACCGGGCTGAATAGATGCAATGTCACTCCTCCTGACGCAGGTGGCGTTAAACGCCGTTATCTTTTAGAGCCGCTGCCCCTTAAAAAGGGGTCATCGGATGCCCATTTTTCCACAAGTTGATATGATTCTTTAGAGTTTTAATGAAAAGTCTATGACATAGTTTGGTTAAAATTTCTCAATGTTAGTGTAAAAAACACCTTTTTAAACCTGTCAAAATCAGCTCTGTTTTTATCAAGCCATTACAGTCCATGTTGCTTTAAATGTTAATGTGTACACACACTTCCAACATCCATTAATGTTCAAACAACTTGAAAAGTGAATTTTGCATCCGATGACCCCTTTAAGACCGATGCACGGATTAATATAATGATGCACGTGCGATTTCTTTCTCCACTGTTTACGTTCATTTAAGACATGAAAATACTTACCGAGATAGTTATTTTGAGATAATTTTGCGTGTCCGTTCAAGCGAAAGAAGAATCAATTCTGTGTTCGTGCTCTGCCTGAAACGGCGCTCTGTATGTGCGCGCTTTGAGCGTGAATTCTTCATGCGCTTGAATGGTTTAAACCGCTTGAATGTTTAAATTGGTAAGACTTAGAAACACGTGTAAATGATAAACTATAATCCGTTTCACCTTTACAAGCGCGTGAACAACGTGAATCAAGGAAGGGATTTTTATATCACTGTTCAAGGTAGCCCGTCGGGCAGGGCAGTGATACATTTTGGTAGCCCGACTGGAAAACACAATAGCCCCGGGACGTCGGGCTAGCGATTTTGCGAGCCCTGATATACATGATGATGAGAATATTTTTTCTTTAATTTATGGAAAAGTTAGGCTTGTCGATAACTAAAAATGAACCTTTCTCCTAAACATACTGACACCATTTAGAATAAACATGCTTTAAACATGCCTTGTTGAGTGTAACTCATTTTTTGTCATTTATTTATTTTTATACATTTTATTGAGTGTTTATTTAATTTTTATTGCTGAAACAAATCACTAAAATAATAGTTTTATACTGTATTTGGACCGCAAAGTACAAACCTACGATGCAACTTAAAAGCTCATATAATATTTACTTTAATCTCATGTGTTGGATGAAAATCATTGTCTGTTCAGCACCTTTCATTGAACTTCTAAGCTGAAAAAAAAATCTTTTTTTAAAGAGATTCTAACCTATTTTGTCACCACTGATGAATATGACTGATTTGCAATAAAGATAAAAACTCACATTAGTCCAAATAAGTAATAAGTTACCTTTTCGATTCAAGCTGCTCCTTTAATTTGCTGTACATTTCCAGGACTGCAGAAACGTAAACAAAAGACAGCATGATTTTCAAGTAAAGAAGACCATGTATTAAAAAGAAATCAAACTGAAACATTTTCTTCATTCAGTGAACTGTAACCACTTCCTAAATTTATTTTCAAAAGAAACCACAACCTAACTGCATTTATCTACAGAATCATCCAATAGGTTTCTTGATTAAACCACTGTAAAAACAAAACATTTCATATCAAGTTTGAAGTCAGAGAGACCGTAAAATATAAAGACATGAGGACCTGGACTCATTACTGTAACAAGAAACCTGGGAACACTGGTGTTTACGGTATCTGGATCGTTTTTAATAGTCTTCTAACGAAATCTCTGGGAAACAAGCACCAAAAAGTAGCGGTTACAGGTCACACGGTGAGATTTTTGCACAAATGCGGCGTCTCACCGGGAATGCAGAGCTGCAACTTCTCCACCGTGGTAGCCATGTTCCTCTGTTGAATTCGGCAGCGGATGACCTCCTCCGTTTGGGCCGTCACCTTACATAAGGGAAGGTCAAAGAGTGTGAAGCCCTCTCAATTAACGAGACAGTCCTCTCTGCGCTATTGTTCCATAATCGACATTCTTTTCTTCTGCCCATCTAACGGCAGACAAACTAACAAAGCCAGACTGTGCCATACCTCTCGTCCGGCGTCTTGAAGTCTTCGATTGGTGTCGCTCACTTGGCCCTTAAAACATAATATCACTTTTGTTAGACAAATAAGACCACGATTCCCTGTTGTAACTGCTCACCCTTGTAATCAGATCATACTTCATGAGGAGTCAAGAACAAAGGCATGCAAATTCAAATTAAATGTGCAGCGGGAACTTGAACTTTTGGTCGGCGGGGAGCTTTTATGGCCGGTAATCGCTTCTGACAGCCCTTTCTAACAGATTCTGTGACAAACTTCTCAATTTTACTTGGGATTTTTGAACTTTGGTTGTTCCTCTGGCTCTGTCAAACAATTCAAATCAATGACCCAATTGACCACTGGTCCCTTGTTGGTAACTTCAATGAGCTCTATGTGCCATTCATTGTCTGGGGTAAAATGCGGATAGCATTTTCTGGTAATTAAACATTAGTTTTTTCTTTTAAACACAAACGCTGGGTGGCTGATTAAAATCAAATGTGAAGACCTCCACACCACTGCGCCAGTATAGTGCCCCAGGTGCAGGGACCCCATGGCCGCAGACTTTCCCACATATTAAGTCTCATTAGGTCATCGTAATAAGGAACCGCTTTTCGAGTTTATTAAAAATCTAATTTATTCGCGAACAAAGAGGGCCCAGCGACCTCATTGATGCCGTATGTGCTCTCTTGTTATCTGAATATACTTTATATAATGTGGGTCTAATTATGAGGATTGTTGAGCCACTCCTGTGCCGTTTGGTCACCATATTTCACTCTGGGAAGTGGAAAGAGAGCTAAAGAGAATTGGCGTGCGATTCCAGCGTGAGGTCTGAACCCCATGACTGAACCATCCTGAACAAAAACTCGACACCATGGGTATCTCTCCATTCCATGCGAGTGAGTGCAAAACATTAATCAATAGCTAAACAATAATGCAAATTTGATTCTACTTCAAACTTTGTTCTGGAAAATGGTGCTTAACCTTCCTTAATACGATTTCAAGGCAATATAATTGTCTACTGTATACTCTATTGGAGAAGACTGTATACATTTTACTAGGGATGACTCTGAGAAAAGCCCTCAGTTAAACTCATGGCGAAGGACTTTTTCCATCTTCGTTTAGGGCAGGGGTGTCAAACTCGGCTCTCGGAGGGCCACTGTCCTAAAGAGTTAAACACATCTGATTCAGCTAATCAAAGTCTTTACGAGGGCTAGAAACTTCCAGGCAGGTGCGTTGGAGTTGGAGCTAAACTTTGCAGAACAGTGGCTCTCTATGAGCTGAGTTTCACACGTGGCTTAGGGGTAAAAGGAAGTTTAAAATACCAATGCAATTACGGAATACAAGCTGCGCCCAATGGAATTCATGCCCATATTTTATACCTTTCTGGAGTTTTATTTTAGGTTTTGATGTCCTTAAGAATATATATTTGCGGTATAAGTACCAAAAACCATCTCAATATATTTTTACAGCTCCTTTCTCAGGAGCTCTGCTGAGAACAGGTCGATTTTGGCCCGTCTAAATAATATTCATGAGCCTCTCTTCTGATTGGCCCTGTTGTTTTCTGAGTGACACACGGCCAGGTCAACCACAGGTAACTAGGGTCAGCCGACGTCACAGCACTAGCTGGAGGCAGCAAAACAAAGGAAACAAAGGGGAAACTGGAGGCGGCCCATTCAAACCAGCGCAGATTCGGCTACATAAGGAGCTTAAAATATCATCTTGTTGTGATGTTGGGTGTCAGAATCGACGTAATACAGCCTCAATATCTGCTACCACTGCCAGACAAAAAAAACGATGGCAGCTGTGGTTAAACGCGATAAAACGAGCAGACTGGACAGAAACGATCGTCAAAAATCTCATCTTCCTCTTGACAATACCCCATAGATTATCTATGGGGTTCAGGTCAGGCGAGTTTGCAGGCCAATCAAGCACAGTAACACCATGGTCATTGAACCAGCTTTTGGTGCTTTTGGCAGTGGGGGCAGGTGCCAAGTCCTGCTGGAAATGAAATCAGCATCTTCAAAAAGCTTGTCAGCAGAAGGAAGCATGAGGTGCTCTAAAATTTCCTGGTAGATGGTTGCGTTGACTGTGGACTTCAGAAACACAGTGGACCAAAGTCCTCTTTTCAGATGAAGGTAAATTTTGCATTTCATTTGGAAATCAAGGTCCCAGAGTCTGGGGGAAGAGTGGAGAGGCACAGAAACCATGTTGCTTGAAGTCCAGTGTGAAGTTTCCACAGTCAGTGATGATTTGGGCTGCCATGTCACCTGCTGGTGTTGGTCCACTGTGTTTTGATGAGAGACACCAGACCCAACAACGCAAATGACCTGAAGGCCGCTATCAAAGCAAACTGGGCTTCCATACCACCTCAGCAGTACCACAAACTGATCACCTCAATGCCACGCCGAACTGAGGCAGTAATTAAAGCAAAAGGAGCCCCTACTATGTATTGAGTACATGTACAGTAAATTATTCTTTCCAGAAGGCCAACAATTCACTATAAATGTTTTTTTTATTGGTCTTATGAGTATTCTAATTAGTTGAGATAGTGAATTGGTGGGTTTTTGTTAAAATGTGAGCCAAAATCACACAATTAAAAGAACCAAAGACTTAAACACTCATTCCTGTGTGCATTGAAATTTATTAATCCACGAGTTTTCAACAATTTGAGTTGAATTACTGAAATAAATTAACTTTTCCACGACATTCTAATTTATTGAGATGCACCTGTACATTGTTGTGATTAACTGTGGCTGGATCAATAATGTAGCTGTAAAAATAGTTGCCTGCTGAAATTGAAATCTATATACATCTTCATCATGACTAGATAAGACACAGTGAGTTTGTCTTTACTATACATATTAGATTTGATCCACTTCATAGTAACAATCCTGTCAGATCGTCCATCCTTTGAGTGAGAGTGTAACGTTACAGGTCGGCCGATCTGGTTTCGTGGTTAAAGTTAACCTTTTCGACATGTTTCCCTGTTGTCGTTGCTCAGCAATAGCATGGACGTGATGTTGTCTGGGGGTTTGGCAAAAGGAGAGTGAGACTGTGGGCTGTGCTCGGGGTGGTGACTGAAGTCTGTGACCGTGTAGTTCTGACGTCAACTTTTTACGGAAGTCACAACGGTTCATGAAAAATCACAGCTACTTTATGCAGGCTGTGTGAATTTTACTGTGGACTGACTGTTTTGAAACTTATATGGTAGTTACATAGCACCTAGACCTCAGTTATCATGAAAAAAACCAGGAAATTTCAGTTTTGGCAATATGGGACCTTTAAGGTAAACATCTAACCTATGAACTCTAAATTAACTTATTTCTGGCCCAATTATGTACAAATTCTTTATTTTTCGATATCGCTTGAAGTATATCAGGGCCTTCTTACCTTTATATAAGTCTAGTAAGATATAGAAAATAAGATACTGTATAAACATGCATTTGACTACCCCAGTTTTGAAAATGAGCAAAATACCCACAAGTCATTAGCCACATTAACAAAAAAAGTAAAAATTTAGCAAAAAGTACCATGGTAGCATAATGGTATTATTTGCAGTAACTTGATGTATCGCACAAAGACTAAGATATATTAAGATGGTAATCATTCAGTTTTAACAGCATTACATAGAAACAATATTGAGATAATTATGTCAGCCTTCTGATGTTAATTAATGATCCCATTTGTCAATCTATTTAATAATAATAACAATAATACTTAAAGTCTAAAATGGCCAAACAGGTTAAAGATGAAAACACAAAAAAATGTAAAACAGTGAATCATTTGTTAAAAGGCCAGTTTTTCACAATGTTTTTCACTAAATTAACACAATAAATAATAGTTAATCTTTTTCCTTTATATCCATTATAAAAAGACAAAGCAGTAAACGGCACACAAGGTCAAGGACTAATAAAGCATTTTGTATGGATTCCACTTAATTGACTCTATAGACATTAATAAAAAGCTTTCCAGCAGGAATCAAATTTTGGATTATGAGCAAAATCAATGGGAATATGTTGTGCATTTTCTATATCACCCAGCATTGTTTAGTATAATGGTGTATCTTATTTATTTTTTCCTGATACTATTATTCTACCATAGTACTGCCCCAATATTTAGCAGGACAAAATGTATTATTTATATATTTAGAAAGCTACATTATTTCTCAATCATATCAATGCATATGTTACTAATCCCTAAAATAAATTGAATTATGATTTCCACATACCATCAGCTTCTCAGCATCTGCTCGGACCTTCAGCAGTTCTGTGATGGCGTCCACGAATCCCTGATGATGGAAGTTGCACATTTTCTCAATCTCTCTGTCATGGTTGCGTATTCTGGCGTCAAGTTTCTCCATAAACCTTTTGTGTGCATTGGGCTGATCATCGTAAACGGATCTATAAAACAAACATCAAGTGAACACATTAAACTATTTCAAACAACAGTCAGTTTGCAGAAATCTTCTTTAAAGATTTTAAAGTGTCTAATGTATGTCATCTCATCTTCGTTTACATTAACAGTGACACACATTTTTTAACATATAAGACGCAACAATTTAGTGTGCCATGTTTTAATGGTTTCAAATATCAAAGTCACACTGTGTTCACACTTGTAGTTCGGTTCGTTTGGTTCATTTGGTCCGGACCAAAAAGGAAAATGATACATTTGGTCCTGGTCCGCTTAGCGTTCACATTGGCATTTTTGACAGCGAACCTAAAGGCATAGTGATACGTTCACAACCTGATTATTCGGCTTGAATGACGTATATATCGTGACAGAACTCACCGAACACCCCAAACAAAAGGTGCGTTAGACTTAAAGCGGCGCTGCGGGTGTATGATATCAAAGCACCCATTAACCGATCGGTCTGCTCAACGCCGTTTTAAGTCACACACCTAATTCCGTCTGCTGGACTAAGCACGCTCATTCTTGTGTGTACATATAATTTTATTTTCACCACCTGAAAACTCACAAGGAGCTCATAAAAGGCACTTTACCTCATCGTTGCTCCACGTTTGCCCTCAGCTCATTTTGTTTTGGTTACACCGCGTCATCAAATCATGTCGCATAGCATCGCATCTTGTCATTACATCCTGTTTTCGGTTTGTTTAGAAGTATTTGGTCCATGTTGCGTTCATATATAATTCGAACCGCACCAGAGTTCGTTTGGAAGCAAACCGAGACCTATCTTTTTAGGGTGCGGTCACCTTGTACCACTGTTTGGTTCGATTAAAACGAACCCTGGTGCGATTGCTCTGTTGGTGCGTTTCGTTTGATAAATTGTGAACGCTATATACGCTGTATACGTCATTCAAGCCGACCAATCATTTCGTGAACGTATCACTATGCCTTTAGGTTCGGTGTCTTTCGGCTCGCTGTGAAAAATGCCAATGTGAACGCTAAGCGGACCAGGACTAAATGTATAATTTTCCTTTTTGGTCCGGACCAAATGAACCAAACGAACCGAACTACAAGTGTGAACACACCCTTAGTGGTCTCAGTCCGCTTGTTTGGTGCGCACCAGGGTTCAAGATGGCAGCGTTCACACTTACTCAAACGAACCGCACTAACAAAGCAATCGCACCAGGGTTCGTTTTAATCGAACCAAACATGACAAGTGTGAACGCACCCTTATAAACTGTCCCATCTGTCTAGTCAAACATATATTTCACAAGTGCAAAATATTCAGGAGCTGTGGCCAAAAAACATCAGTTTACAATGCAGGTAGAACCCAAACCAAGCCATATCTAGAAACCGGACGATTCAGTAAAAGTAATAATAATAATTCACTTCAGAAAATGCATTCATTTTATGTAATTACAGTCCAGACCTTGTGTTTCCCCTTCAGATAACACACACACACTTCAATACTCTGCAGGTGTCTCCGTGTGGTTTTATCAATCTAAGAGCATGTGCGTATCAGTAGCTGTGTTATCTAGCGCCGGCCTCAGTGTCTGTGTCAAGCAGTGAGAGCTGGCGAGGTGAAGCCAACAGATGGGCCACTTCTTCAGTGTGTTGTGAGACCACAGAGCGTGTGTTGCCCTCCTCACTGCTCCAGATGGCCAAGAGAGCCGTCTCTCTCAGTGAAGATGAACAGTCCGAGATGATTCAGGGTCTTCACTCACTTCCTGACACAGATCCAGAGGAAGTGTGGAGGGAACTGCACCGGCTGAGCTGGCACTGTACTGCATTACGTATCATTTACAATCAACATGAAACAGTGAACTGGCCATTTTACTTCCATAAAGTATTTCAAAGCAAAAAAAGGATGTTCAATCATTTTTTGAGGACTTTAGTGATTGACTGGATTCAGAAAATGGTATAAAACCCCATGGTATTACCAAATGCAGAGGTGTCTAGATATGGAGCTCTCACATTTGGGTCTGCAGAACCTTAGGGGGTCGTAACATTTCTAGAAGATCTCTGAAAAAGTCTGAGAGAAAACATGATTTCTTCTAATAATGTATATCTTTAAGGGACAGTTCAACCAAAAACTTAACTCACCCCCATTTCATTCTAAACCTGTATGACTTTATAAGTATAAAATATATTACAGTATTTTTCAAAATAACTTTGTGTCCTGCAGAAGAAAGACAGTCAACGTTTTGGAATGACATGAAGGTGAGAAAATGATGATGACAGAATTTTATTTTTTGAGTGAACTATATCTTTATGATATTAATGAAATATGTTTATGTTAACAATATTTTAACAAATTTCTTAAGTACACTGCAGGTTTGTTAAAGTTAACTAAAACCATAAAAAAAAATGTCACTTGAAATAAAATAAACATTAACGGAGTAAAAACTAAAAAACTGTATCAAAACACTAAAATAACACTGCTACAATGACAGTATAAAATATAAATTAAACAACTTAATTTGTGTTTTAATATACATTTTCACATATATTTTATACATAAGAAAATGTAGCTTCCTTTGTATTTTAGGAAGTGGATCCCACAAAAAGGATCATGTTTGGGGGTCCTTAACATTAAGCATTTGAAAAACAAAATAAATAGCCTCACAATCTATGAACATTGGGCTAAAATGAATAGACTATGAAAAAATACAGTACATACTACACAATGGGAGTGAAAACCACTAGAGTGCAGAATGTGCTGCAGTTAGAGGGATGCATGAATAGTTCTCCAAGTGCGCCACCCTGTGTGCAACAAGGGAGCAGTACATGTTCAATCACTGATGCATATGCAAATATTTTAACCAAACCAGCAGCCATAGATCAGTGGCTCTCATGTGGTTTACACTGAACACGAAGTGGTTACCCAGCACCAAAATTGCTGTGCAAATGTTCAAAAATAAAACAGCTTAAAACCAAAGTTATTACCATGTATTAGACCCAACAACATTCGATGGGAAAGTATGAACGAGAGGAATGCATTATTTTTCTTCATTAATAATTTCTGAATTATATCTCTGTTATGTGTGCAAATATCAGTAATATAGGATGAAATAGAGCGACACTAAGATCCCAGGAGTTTTTTAGCAATGCATGTAAAAACGGACTTTTCATTGGCTGTTTTTAACAGCACAACAACTTTATAAATAATGTTAAAATGCAAGTTAAATTAGCAGGACAGTGTCACACTGCTTGTATGGTGACATAGTGTTGGCCTAACAAACTTCTGCTTCCTTTTTTTATATTACCTGAAAAAAATTAACTCATTATAAAGCATTATGAAACATGATTTAAATAATAAATTTCCAAGATTTACTTTAAACATTTGTTCAAAGAATTATTCAGACTGTATAAATGGTTTGTCTCTCTATGACTCAAAAGCAGGTACTTTCTCTGTTCACAGGTGTGTTGTGTTTGTGTCAAAAGCAGAGGTTACTGTAAAACTACTGTAGACTGTAAAAGAGTCACAGCAATTAGCATGAGATTCATCATATTAAACAATCTTAACCAGCATTAAAAAAAAAGATATTCATAATAACAAAGTAGCAAAGTCTTGGACGGCTCACTGCTAGTGAAAATGCCAGCTGGCTCTCTCTCTCAGATGCCGAGCAGAAGGTTCGGATGAAATACAGGTTGCAATTAGCGACAGCACATAGATCTAGCTGACTGATGAGTTTATGGTTAATCTGAGGTATATGTATTGTTGTGTGACACTGTTTATAAGCTTTACACATTTTCCGCAGTTTGAAACACTGAATAAGCGATTACATGAGACATTTTAGTAAGTTTTAGGCTATCTTATAAAATAGCCTACCTTTTGATGTCCATTCATGTTTATTTCGTACTACAGTGGTAAAGAGAACGATCATGATTTTTGTTCACCTGCCGCTTGACTGAAGGCCCAAAAGTGAGCGTCCTCATCGTACGCCACTTAAGAGCGCCAAAACCGTATTTATTGATTGAATTTCGTTATGAATTTGGCAGACGTTTAAAGGGGTCATATGATGTTGCTAAAAAGAACATTATTTTGTGTATTTGGTGTAATGAAATGTGTTTATGCGGTTTAAAGTTCTAAAAACACCTTATTTTCCACATACTGGACATTATTGTTTCTCCTCTAAGCCCCACCTTTCCTTCTGAAAGCAGTTTTTGATTTACAAAGCTCATCTGTCTGAAAAGCGAGGTGTGCTCTGATTGGCCAGCCCTCCAGTAGCATTCTGATTGGCCGAATACCTCAAGCTTGTGACGGAAATGTTACGCCCTACCATAACTGTTGTGCGTGTCCCCCCGGAGCGAAGACAAAATATTAAACCCATTACGAAACTGAGGCATTTGTTGCATCCATGGGGAGATTATCTTACGGATTATATGTCCTTTATACTGTCGTGTTAACGCGTTCCTCAGCATCGCGCCGTGTAAACATAAACCATGTCTGCATTTGTGATCGGAGAAA
Organism: Sinocyclocheilus anophthalmus; assembly: GCA_018155175.1. Taxonomy (NCBI): domain Eukaryota; kingdom Metazoa; phylum Chordata; class Actinopteri; order Cypriniformes; family Cyprinidae; genus Sinocyclocheilus; species Sinocyclocheilus anophthalmus. The sequence continues at coordinate 185,212 of JADLZN010008610.1, forward strand.
TGACAAACAACAAGTGCTACTCTCACTGCTCAAAACTCGTGTTTGAATCTTCAGTGGCAAATCCTTTTATCAGTGGCAAGGTCCTCCATAAAATGCGCTGCACACATCTGTATATTTGGGTTGAAGTGTTCTGGAACGTGTTGTAAATACAACTTAACCACTGATTTCTAGTCCGTGTCCTCCTTTTGAAGGCCAAACAAAGTACTTTCGCTTTCACAAAGAAACACACAGCGGGCTAGAGTGAGTGGAGGCCGGCTTGAGTGAGCAGAGGCCGGGGGCTTGAGAACTGTGCGGCCGGCGGATTCGACGAAGGAACATCCTGCAGGCTTGCGGCAACCACATGTGACAACACCGGGCTGGACTCCGCTTCGTCCACAATGAAAGCTGATCCGGCGATCCACAGCGCGAAGCTGATCTATTTCCTCAGCGACCAGCACGGATCAACTCCAGGCATGACGAAGCGATATCGTCCTCGTTTGGAAGGCCAAACAAAGTAGTTTCAGTTTCACAACGAAACACACAGTGTCTCGACATGGCGGCAGCAACAACAATACAACAGCTAGAATAAAAGTTATGTCTTCTTTCTTTGCATGAACATTTGGGCAGCGCTATGCAAATCTTCCCACATCGTGACATGGGTATGTGGGGGCGTGTTAGAACGAGAAGTTTTTAGGTAGGTGTGGCTGACTCTGAACTTGTATAAAGAATATCTCTTTGGGTTTGAGACTTTAATTTTTGCAACTTTAAAGATCTTCTTTATTCACCAAGAGCTTTTTAACCCTCCAAAGAGAAAGGAAAAATTTTAATCGCATCATATGACCCCTTTAAAGCTGATACTTTGTTTATTAAAAGGTAACAGAGCACAAAAGCTTATTGTGATTATTGACGGCAAGTGCGCTACAAATAATATTAAGTTCACGCATTAACAGAACACAGCACAGACTAAGATCTTGATAAGAAGACGCCATATTAGTAATGATTATAATGAGAATTGTTAACGATATTGCCATTTTCCACACAGCTGACAGCTTTACCTGTTTTAGTTTGTTCAAGTTGTGCACGAAATAGACTGCTTTTCTGCACTTTTACTTCACACATCTCCGTTATTTTCGATCTCTCTCATGCTGCACAGCTGTGTTCGCCACAGAAGTTTCACCACAGGACTGTTTTTCACTAAAACTTTGATGCACATTGTCTCAGTTTATTACGTCAAAAATCCTCTATTGTGTGGTGTCATTACCCGCCCCCCTTGAAGGTCAAGTTAATTTTATTTAATTTAATTTTTTCTATAGTGCCAGATCACAACAGAAGTCATTTAACGTTACCTTTCTTATAGAACATGTCTACACCTTGTTCTTTTATTAAGCAAACTTAATGGCGCCTTAAGTTATTGGTCGCGCTCTCTTTATCACGCACTGCGGAGTACCGCCCCGACGCGCGCGCGCACACACACACAAGTGACCACACTCCCACTAGTATTTGTAAATATTACGCCGCAAAACGACTATTTAAATATAAATTCTGCGTGTATCTGTGTTAATGAATGGCGCAGATGCGTGGTTTCATTTACTACACATACTGAAACATATGACTCTCGCGGTGATTTCAGCTTCTGTCGTATCACTATATGAGGACATAAATACATGAACAATATCTCCAGATCTTCTTTGAGAGTCACTTCATGAGCATTTGATCCGTTTCATCTGAGTAAAACTATCCTCATATCATACACACACAGAAATGCAAAGGCATTCACGGCAACCCGTCAAAACAAAATTTGGTTTAACTTGAAGGCATTGTGGCAGAAATATATTACTATTGTTCAATAGAATGTACGTAACCGACGGCCAAAATCCTACTAAAATGATTAAAACCTTATTTTTAAGGAATAATATTTCTTCAATGTTTTAATTGTATTAAATTACCTTTATGTTCCAAAAAATGCAATTTTGTTTTATTTTCATTACTTAAAAGATTTCATTACTTTTATTTTATGCCTTCAAAAATGTAAATACACAACACAGAATTTCTGAGCAAAAAATCATAAGGCTATTGTAAGAATCAATTAAACTTGTTTTCATGCTTTCAAATAATTAGACATGCTAAATCAGAATTTGGTAACAATAAAACATAAGGTTGGAAAAAATAAAACATTTCATAGGGCCCTAAACATGTAATTTTTTGTTAAACTTTTAATACATTGATGTTAAATTGTTTAGGTTTCATGATTTTAATTAATCAGTCATGCTTCTTGATTAATACAATTTAATTTAACCATTAAAAAGGATTAAAGGATTAAAAAGGTTTTTCCATTGTTTTAGTTTTAGTATAACATTATAATACCATTCATTTAATTTAAAGAAGAAACCAATCCGATATATAGTTGACATTTGAGGCTTAATACTATGGAAAAGCACTAAAAGTTTTTCAGTTTAGAGTGTTTTCAGCTTGTTTATTTTCATATAAAAGTACGGCATGCAGTTGCACCACCAGACCTGGTAGAACAGCCCACACTAGGACATTCAATGTAAATTGTGATAATCGTAATTAATAATCGCAATTACAATTTCATTTTTGTCATAATCGTGCAGCACTAATATCATATATCACCCAGCCCTAATTCGGATGTAAAATTTTGCATACTTTGTCTAAGTTTGAGTTTTAATTTGACAACCCTAGATAGGTGGATGCTTGCTTACTGGTCCAAACTTTACTATAAAAATGGAAAACTATGCTTGTATCGTATGTAAGGAACAGACCAACTAAGATGCGCTCAGCTTTTTTACATCCAACCCCTGTTGCAGTTATCTGGTCGGCCCTTTCCTGCCAGCCAAATGGAAAATGCTGAGGGTCAATTTCTACTCAAAACACACTAAGCTTTCTAAAATCGGTACCCACATCCACTGCCTTTCGGAAGGTCATATTACGCCCCATAATGGGATATCCTTTCTGCGAATATGCACATATGCACACAGAACTACTATCAGCAGGGCCATGTTCACAATGAGTTTCCTCCTTCCTGTTATTGAATTCAACAGACCAAAGAGCAGCAAGTTCCGGACAACTGCCAGGAGCGAGTAAAAGTCAAGCCTCTCCTCTTGCAGCTCAAACACAAAACACAGATCATTATAAGTCTACATACATCTAACAACCACCACAGGGCAGTAAATGAAACCAAACTACACCCTTTTGTAACATGAGCTTGAATGAGGGTCAATCCCTCGGTTTACATATACACTTAAGCAAATAGGCTTAGGAAATAAGGTGCATTTTTGCAGAAATCAAAAGCATTCATCATGTAAATGTGAAGTGTTTTCCTAATGCTGTTTAAGGAAATAACGAGATTTGAAAAATGCTTCCATTACTATGAAAGTCAATGGGTGCCATCAAATGTTTGGTCACCACATTCTTTAAAATACCTTCTTTAAGAGAAAATGGTTTACTACTACACTTGGGTTTTTGTCAGAGAACAGTGCATGGGGCCATGTAAATGCAAGTAAAATTTGTACAGGTTTTTGAAGATAACATAAGTAACAAAGCTAAAATAACAGAAAGATAGAGCGAAGGCTGCTTGTAGTGAACGCAAATGTGCGAACACAGCACATGTGATCATAAAGGCTACTTTAGTGTCTCAAACCACTTTTAGGTTTGTATTGCTATATTTTTGCATTAAAATTAATTTTGATATATTTAAAAAATATGCATTTAGGAAACATATCAGTTGAAATTTTATTTAATGCTGACTTTTAAAATAGCAGTTTTTTTAAATAGTGTTTTTCACCTTAAAAATAGGTTTGAAAACTTTTCTATTAAAAACTTTAAATAATGGTAATGTTTTAAATAATAGTCATATGATGTTTAAGTAATGCATACACAATGCTATAAAATGTTTTTAGTTCACTTTTTACTTGATGGACACACCTTTTTAAAGTCATGAAATTAAAAATAATGAAGGTTTAATTTCAATCTAATATTATTCTGATGAATTAAAAGTGTCCTGGGAAAATCACCAAAGGTTGCATCCATTCCAAATCCATTAATTTATTAATACTGAAAATTAACAAACATAAGTGCAACCCAAATGAAAAAGCTGACCGCACGATAAAGCACTTTCCCTGCACACCTTTGAACTTAGAAGGTATAACTGTAAGAACCAGGTGAGCCTTTCCTTTAAAGACTTGCTGCTGTGTGTAAACAATATGTTACGTGGACTAGGTAACATATCTGAAATCTGTGGAATGAGAAAATACAGCTGTCATACAGTATCTGAAACGATCAGCACGACTGTCAGCACAGAACGTGTGGCCTCAGGACATGTTGCAGGCACTGGAATGTCAACAACTTTTTTTTTGTCAACAACGACTTTATTCTAGAGGCTTAGATTATAGCCTAGGTCTAGTATTGTTTTGACAGTTAACAGTTTTCTTCCAATATTTATATGTATATTGAGATTTAGATGAGGAATCAACTTATAGTGCAAAAGGTCAGTTGAGTTCTGCTGAAATCATGATTTCTAGTGTAATAAAGTCAAAAGCCTTACAATGAAATGCAGCTGAGCACTACTTAGACATGATTCACAAAATCACAAATTCTAATATAATTTTTTAAAAAGCCAAAGATGTCATGATAGGATGTAGCTGGGAACTACTGAAATCCTGATTTTATCAAAAATCATAAAGCTAAAGACATCAGGACTGAAAATCACGAACTGATCAGAAGTAATGATGCAAAGATGTCATGCGCATAATGAGTGTTACTGAAATCATGATTTTATCAGAAATCATAAAAAAGGGCAAAGTTGGCACACCACAGCTCTTTGGAGCCAACTTTGCTCTTACTGTCTGACATTGTATGTGGTTGATCACCCACATTGAGCTTCTGGCCTGCTGGATGTGCGCACTTTGATTGTAATCTTTATCAGAAATCATAAAGCCAAAGACAGCATGCCCTTCATGAGTGCTACTGAAATCATGATTTTTCTTTTTTAGAAATCATGAAGGCAAAGACGTCATGCCCTACATGAGTGCTACTGAAATCATGATTTTTCTTTTTTAGAAATCATGAAGGCAAAGACGTCATGCTCTTCATGAATGCTACTGAAATCATGATTTTTCTTTTTTAGAAATCATGAAGGCAAAGACGTCATGCCCTTCATGAGTGCTACTGAAATCATGATTTTTCTTTTTTAGAAATCATGAAGGCAAAGACGTCATGCCCTTCATGAATGCTACTGAAATCATGATTTTTCTTTTTTAGAAATCATGAAGGCAAAGACGACATGCCCTTCATGAGTGCTACTGAAATCATGATTTTTCTTTTTTAGAAATCATGAAGGCAAAGATGTCATGCCCTACATGAGTGCTACTGAAATCATGATTTTTCTTTTTTAGAAATCATGAAAGCAAAGACGTCATGCTCTTCATGAATGCTACTGAAATCATGATTTTTCTTTTTTAGAAATCATGAAAGCAAAGACGTCATGCTCTTCATGAATGCTACTGAAATCCTGATTTTTTTTTTAAATCATGAAGACAAAGATGTCATGACACAGTGCTTCTGAAATCATTTTATTAGAAACATGATTATGATTTTATCAGAAAACAAAGCCAAAGATCTCATTATGGGCACAGCTGAGAGCTACTGAAATCATGATTTTCTCAGAAATCATTAGGTCAAAGATGCCATGAAGGGACACAACTGAACACTACCGAATTCATGATTTGACCAGAAATCATAAAGCCAAAGATCTCATCACGGGATGTCGCTGAGCATTAAAGAAATCATGATTTTATCTGAAATCATGTAGCCAAAATCTCATTATGAGACACAGCTGAGTGCTACAAAAATCATAATTTTATCAGAAATCATAAAGATGTCATGAGATGGTATGTAGTAGAGTGCTACTGAATCATATAGCCAAATATTTCCTGGTTAGATGTAGCTGACCATTTGAACAGAAATCATAAAGCCAAAGATCTCATCACAGGACTTGGCTGAGCGCTACAGAAATCATGATTTTATCTGAAATCATGAAGCCAAAGAGCTCATGGGACACAACTGAGTGCTACAAAAATCATAATTTGATCAGAAATCATAAAGATGTCATGAGATGGTATGTAGTAGAGTGCTACTGAATCATATAGCCAAATATTTCCTGGTTAGATGTAGCTGATCATTTGAAAAGTAATCATAAAGCCAAAGATCTCATCACAGGACTTGGCTGAGCGCTACAGAAACCATGATTTTATCTGAAATCATGTAGCCAAAATCTCATTATGGGACACAGCTGAGTGCTACAAAAATCATAATTTTATCAGATGAAGCCAAAAGATGTCATGAGATGGAATGTAGGTAAGACTTATCATCATACAGCAAAAGTTCTCCTGGTGGGACGCAGCCGAGCGCTACCAAAATGATCATTTGATCAGAAATCATAAAGACAAAGATCTCATGATTGGACACTGCTAAGCACTAGCGAAATCATGAATTTGATCAGAAACTATAAAGCCAGAGACTTTATTATGGGACAATAGTTAAGCTCTACCAAAATTATGATTTGATCAGAAATCATGAAGCCAAAGATCTAATGATGGGATGCAGATGAGCACTAGCGAAATTATTTTTTATCAGAAATCACCGCTAGCCTACCGAAATCATGATTTCATCAGAAATCAGAAAGCCAAAGACAGCAAATCTTTACTGGAATAAAAAGCATTATCATAAAATCAGGGTTTCTAATGAAATATGAAATACATGAAGAAATGCAACTGCGCTGAAATCATCCAATTGTGAGGGTCATCATGTTTTCTACTGAAATGATTCAAACACAGATCACATGAGGAGATAAACCTGAGCTCAGGGCGGAATATTAATATCCAACTCAACCCAGAGACTCATTTATTAACGCCACACCCACTCATATTTGATCAGCTTTCACTCTTCCGCAGCCGAAATGAGTTTGGAAAAGGAAATGGACTGTATACTGAAGAATCTAACCTGCCAGAGACGTTCATTTGGCTAAACTAAAGCTATTTTGCTCGAAGCTTTCCACCTGTCGACACCTCCATAATATTCATAATGCAGCGAGACCGTCACTGGGCCTGTGCTGCTTCACCTCAGGTGTTTTTTTACACCTTATTTTATTAATACTTAGCGAATTCTAACAAATAATTCGCACATAACGTCCCCCAGTCGTACACGGTGAATGACAGGAAAACAGCGAGCTGTGTCACTGACTGTGTTGTGTGTGTGTGTGTGTGTGAGTGAAAGCAGTGTACAGTGTCAGTACAGCATCGGCGATCATTCATAAAATTCATCTGGAAAAACACGAATTCACATCAATACGATCAGCACTTTATTTGATAGATTCATCAGCATTGCCAATGACATAAAGTCCTGCTGAGCTGCATCTTTAGCAAACAAAGGCCTGCTTTCCATCCATCGGACAGGAGAAACATCACGTCGCCATCTGAACGGTAAATAAGAGCAGATGGTGTTCAACTCTCACCGTAGCGTCGGCCCCACGCACGCCGTGTCCGTGCTCTCGATCTCCTGTAATATTCGCTCATGTTCGGTGATAGTCTCCAAGCTCTCGCTGTCCGCCATGTTGGCTCTAATCGTCACAGTGTTCATTTGTGACAATGCCGACAGAGATGCAGTAACTCCAGTCCACCGATAGGTGGAGCTGCAGCAGCCGGCAGCTCGCGGGGTTTGCTCTTTACAGGCCAGACATGAAGCTTGATAGAGGTCACTGTTTTGGGATTATTGAGCTACGGACTGTGCAGAGCTAAATGTGACCCTAACCAGTCATAAGGGTCCATTTTTTTTTATTTGAGGTTTATACATCCTCTGAAAGCTGAATAAAAACGTTGTAATTTGACATATGGTTTGTTAGGATAGGACAATATTTGGCTGAGATACAGCTGTTTGAAAATCTGGGGGTGCAAAAAAAATCAAAATATTGAGAAAATCGGCTTTAAAGTTGTGCAAACGAAGTCTTTAGCGATGCATATTACTAATCAAAAATTAAGTTTTGATATATTTACGGTAGGAAATTTACTAAATATCTTCATGGAACATGATCTTTACTTAATATCCTAATGATTTTTGGCATAAAAGAAACATTGATAATTTTGACCCGTGGGGACGATGTATTTGGTGATGGCTATTCTACAAATAGACCGGCCACTACTATGAATTGCTTTTTGTGCTCCAGGGTTACATATAAGTCGAATATTATAGGAAAGTGCACGTGGGTCTTTTCTCTTGACCTTGGATGGAAAAAAATGTCGGCAAACCATTTCGAACATTATATCTTTTAAGATACAGTGGGTACGAAGTATTCAGAACCTGACAACCTTAAATTTTTCACTCATTTTTTTTTATATTGCAGCCATTTGCTAATATCATTTAAGTTCATTTTTTTCCTCAATGTACACACACACCCCATATTGACAGAAAAAACAGAATTGTTGACATTTTTGCAGATTTTATTAAAAAAGAAAAACTGAAATATCACATGTTCCTAAGTATTCAGACCCTTTGCTCAGTAGTTAGTAGAAGCACCCTTTTGATCTAAATACAGCCATGAGTCTTTTTGGGAAAGATGCAACAAGTTTTTTCACGACCTGGATTTGGGATACCTCTTCCGATCTTCCTCCTTGCAGATCCTCTCCAGTTCTGTCAAGTTGGATGGTAAACGTTGGTGGACAGTCATTTTTAGGTCTCTCCCGAGATGCTCAATTGGGTTTAAGTCAGGGCTCTGGCTGGGCCATTCAAGAACTGTCACAGAGTTGTTGTGAAGCCACTCTTTTGTTATTTTAGCTGTGTGCTTAGGGTATTTGTCTTGTTGGAAGGTAAACCTTCGGCCCATTCTGAGGTCCTGAGCCCTCTGGAGAAGGTTTTCATCCAGGATATCCTTGTACTTGGCCGCATTCATTTTTCCCTCGATTGCAACCAGTCGTCCCTTCCCTGCAGCTGAAAAACACCCCCACAGCCTGATGCTGCCACCACCATGCTTCACTGTTGGGACTGTATTGGACAGGTGATGTGCAGTTTCTGGTTTTCTCCACACATACCGCTTAAATTAAGGCCAAAAAGTTCTATCTTGACCTCATCCGACCAGAGAATCTTATTTATCACCATCTTGGAGTCCTTCAGGTGTTTTTTTAAGCAAACTCCATGCGGGCTTTCATGTTTCTTGCACTGAGGAGAGGCTTCCGTTTGGCCACTCTGCCATAAAGCCCCGACTTGGTGGAGGGCTGCAGTGATGGTTGACTTTCTACAACTTCCCCCCATCTCCCGACTGCATCTCTGGAGATCAGCCAAAGTGATCTTTGGGTTCTTCTTTACCTCACTCACCAAGGCTCTTCTCCCCCGATAGCTCAGTTTGGCCGGACGGCCAGCTCTTGGAAGGGTTCTGGTCGTCCCAAACGTTTTTATGGAGGCCACTGTGCTCTTAGGACCCTTAAGTGCCAGCAGAAATGTTTTGTAACCTTGGCCAGATCTGTGCCTTGCCACAATTCAGTCTCTGAGCTCTTCAGGCAGTTCCTGTGACCTCATGATTCTCATTTGCTCTGACATGCACTGTGTGCTGTAAGGTCTTATATAGACAGGTGTGTGGCTTTCCTAATCAGTCCAATCAGTATAATCAAACACAGCTGGACTCAAATGAAGGTGTAGAACCATGTCAAGGATGATCAGAAGAAATGGACAGGACCTGGGTTAAATATATGAGTGTCACAGCAAAGGGTCTGAATACTTATGACCATGTGATATTTCAGTTTTTCTTTTTTTAATAAATCTGCAAAATGTCAACAATTCTGTGTTTTTTCTGTCAATATGGTGTGCTGTGCGTACATTAATGAGGAAAAAAAAAAACTTAAACGATTTTAGCAAATGGCTTCAATATAACAAATAGTGAAAAATTTAAAGGGGTCTGAATAATTTCCGTACCCACTGTACATATATATAAAATTTTTTTATTGAAGTGAAAAAATAAAAATTATACCTCTGGGTTAAACAGGGCATTGACCCACACGAAGGCCCAGATGATGTGTTGTTATTATTTATTAGCCTATTATTTATTATTATTATTTTTTTATTTAATACTTATTGTAATTAATGGGGTTATTATTCAATAATTCCATGAGTTAGATGTGCATTTTAGACATCTTAAATATTCATTCAAACCTATAGGTTAATTGAGTGAAAACATTCAATCTGAAGTCACGGTGTTGCTATTATGACATATCTTCATATGTATATACACTACCACCATATTGAAATCCATTTGGTATACTTATACCAAACAAAAAAAAAAAACCCACACTTTTTGTAATTACTTATTGTTAATACTTATACGTAATTCACAGCATGTGAAAAATATTACTATATAAGTTTTAATTTTTGTACAAATATTTTTTGTAATTACTTACACCTACACAGTTTGTGAACATTAACATAGTAACATTGTTTAAATATTTATTTTGTTTTATGTTTGTTATGTGTTTTTGTCACAATTATACTATTTAATTTAATTCTATACTTTTATTTAATATTATTGTATTTTATTTATTTGAATTATTAGTATAATACTACTTTAATCGTTTTTGCTATTTGAATACCATATAGGCCTAAGTCTGTATTACATATAACTGTGGTAAAATAACAGGTTAAAGCATCCATCAAAAACACAATTATTTCATAACACATAACTCTACCTTAAAGTTGTTCCTAGGGGCAAATCTACTGACTCCAGTTCTGCAAAAACATTCCCGTACACCTTTCCTTCTCCTTTGTCCTCGTCTTGGGGACTTGTGGGAATCTTGAGACTGCTGCTGCTGCTGTACATGTCTGTTATTCTGTGTTAGACTGGGAGAATCGTGCTTCCAGCAGGACATACACATACTACTCATGAGCAGAAAACGGCAACTAAGGAAAAGGGACAGACCTTGTGATCTCTAGTACTTTGACTCCAACAAAACAGGCTTAGGTACTGTCCTGTTAAATATTTCCCAATTGTGCTTCAAGATTTATCACACTACTGGACTGGGATCTGAATTTTATGGTACCTGGGTCACTATAAAAGACTCAGAAAATAACTAAAGACTACAAACTTAGCCATTACAGCATTACCAACTCTATTACAGCATGTCTTAAATATTTGCACTTGGATACTGCTCATGAAAATTGAGAAGTGAACAAAAAAATATATATTTACATAATAACTGTTTGATTGCATGTAAGAGGAACCATCTTACAAATTACACAGATTACAAAATACTGTTCTGTTTGCAAACTGATGTCTTAACAAATGGTTTCCTCTCTGCTTCAAAATAACAAATAGGTTGTGACAGGAAACGAGATCAACACTTTTTACAAAAAAAGTTTGCGTTTGCTTTTATGTGTCTTTAGAAGCAACACATTTAACCTCTGTTTTATCTTGTTTTCACAATCAGTTTGCGACCATTCCTTTTTTTTAAACTATCATTACAAAAACAGTAATATTGCAAAATATTACAATTTAAAATAACTGTTTCTATTGTAATATATCGTGATTTGTAATTTATTCCTGTGATGCAAAGCTGAACTTTCAGTAGCCATTACTCCGGTCTTCAGTGGCACATGATCCTTCGAATCATTTACTAATGCTGATTTGCTCAAGAAACATTTATTAGAAATAATGAAAACTGTGCTGTATATTTTGTGGAATCTAGGGCACAATCTTTTTAAAGGGGTCATATGAGGTTGCTAAAAAGAACATTATTTTGTGTATTTGGTGTAATGAAATGTTTTTTTTATCGCGGTTGCCGGTTCAAACAACAAGCATTATTTTTCCACATACTGTACATTTTGGTTTCCCTCTATGCCCCCCCTTTCTGACAACGCGCGATTTTAACAAAGCTCATCTGTCTTAAAAAGCAGGTGTGCTGTGAATATGGGCCAGGTATCTAAGGACCAACAAAAGCCCAGAAAACCTATTGATGTTGTGATTGGCCGAATGCCTCAAGTGTGTGTGACGGAAATGTTACGCCCCTATCATATTGTGATGCCGTATCCCGGAGCGACGAGACAAAACCATTAAAACCCATTATAACGAGGCATTTGTTGCGTCCAGTGGGGACATGATTACGGATTATAATGACTTGTGCTGTCTTTTTACGCATTGCGTTGCATCACGCCACATAAACATAAAACCATGTCTACATTTGTGACTGGAGAAATGACAAACAACAAGTCTACTCTACACTGCTCAAAACTCACAGTTGAATCGTCAGTGGCAAATTCTTTAAATGAAAATGTATTTACAGTCTGTGAGTCAGAACTGCCGGCTTTGTAGTCAACTCTACCAGGATCAGTAAACGGTGCTCCATAAAATGTGCTGCACACATCTGATATTTGGGTTAAACTGTTCTGGAAAAGTGTTGTAAATAAAAATTAACCACTGATTTCTAGTCGTGTCCTCTTTTGGAAGACCAAACAAAGTAGTTTCGATTTCACAACAAAACACAGTGTCTTCACGACATGGCGTCGGCGGCAGCAACAATAAAACAGCGAGAATGAAAGTTACGCCTTCTTTCTTTGCGTGAACATTTGGGCGGCGTTATGCAAATCTTCCCACATAGTGAGGTAGACATGTGGGGTTGTGTTAGAATGAGCCGTTTTAGGTAGTTGTTGTTGACTCTTAACTTTTATAAAGAATTTTTCTTTGGATTTGAGACTTTAGTCTTTAGCAACTTTACAGATCTTCTTTATGCACCAAGAACTTGTAACACTCCAAAGAGAAAGGAAACATTTAAATCACATCATTTGACCCCTTTAATGCTCTGATGAATAGAAATTTCAAAAGGAAAAGCACTGCGTAGAAGCAGAACAAACATTTAAGGGAAAAAAAAAGGATTTGAGTCACTTTCCATAATGAGATCTTGTGTTAGACAAAAGCTAAATCTCATGACTTCATACATGTATGACAGGGATGTGACGTCACCAGTGTTGTTTTACACCACTTAGAATATATACACATCTGTTTTATGAACATCAAAAATGTTTTCTTTTACTCAGATGCCAGCTATCCATCCACAATATCAAGACAAGCATATAGTCTACTTTAAAGTGTAGTCCAGGATGTATTTCCATCCTCCCCACAAGAGAATTAAACAGCTGCACCTGTGAGTCACAGTGAGTCACTGAGGCACACGTCAGAACGAATCAAAAAGGCACATGTGAGTCAGTGTACGGCCCGTCACAAAGGTTTGGGAACATTTAGCACTAAGTACAGGATCAGACAAGTGCAGTTTAATCTGGGCCGATCAAGAGTTGTGGAGCAGGGTGTGAAAGCATTATGGGTGCAAAATGTGCCCTGGCTTTTTAAGTCACATACATTTTTGTGCAATTCTGCAGCAAAAAGACATTGTCAAAAAAGTTGATTACAAATGTTTAGAGGGAATGGATTGTGTTGCTCCCAATTTTGAATTATTATTATTTTTTTTTTATATTTAAATTGAACACCTTTAATTCAAAGTTGTGTTTGGCCAAGTCAGTAAACCAGTGAAACATTTCTGGTTTTGGTTCAGTATTTAGGTTGAGTTTAACCGCACAGTGTAGCCTGTTTTTCTCTCCTCAAATCATATTAATATAGCTTATTAAAAAGCATTTATTGCTAGTAAATATTAATTAGATGCAATTATCATCATACTATTAAAAAAAACAAAGAACCACTCAAAGCTTTCCTTTTCAACTTATTGTTTAATGAAGAAATAATATTTGATAATAATGCCTAATGAGAAATTGCTAGTAAACAAATAATTAAAAGTGCAAGTTTAACATTGAATTAAAAATGACATTTTGAAGTACAAAGACTGAAATTATTTTATTTACAACTTTGAAAAATCAGTTTTCACAGTGTATAGTCATAAACTCCCAATTCAGCAAAATGACATTATTGTATTTTATTAAAGTAGAAAGCATTGCATCTTTATTTTATGAGATTCGTTTATTACTAATATTCTGCATGTGACATTGCTACTGCTTCCATTTGCAATCAGTGAAAAATCAAAACTTTTATTTAAAAAGTTTTTACAAATATTTAGAATTTAATACATTCACTTCATCACAATAGTCTGTAAATGTTCAATTAAATTAATTACGGTATAAAGCATTTTGGTCTGTTGATTATTTTTCCAGTCATACATTCAAATGTATATACAATATATCATCATACACAACAGTGTATGTGTGTGTTTTTAAAGCATTGTTTAAAAAAGCACTTTGTGTTTCAGCCACTCCCACACTATAAGAGTGAACAAGAGGGACTGTAATTTGTTGAAATGATTCACATGATGATTTCACATCTGGTCATCTTCTTGGAATGGTGGGTGGTCTCAACACAACCTTGACTGTGTCTCCTGTGACCTGCAATGTGAAAAGTCTACAGTTTAAGAATAAGTGAACGCAAACCTTCTTATAGTGCAGCTGTACTGATATGGAAGTATTTGGGCTGCTCACATATAAAGCATCACATTAACATTACAAGATAAACTGTTATATGCATGCATGATAATATAATCTCTGTCAGAATAAATGTAAGTAACTAACTTGATCTGTCCTCCAGGATCCTGTTGCTAAAGATGGTTTGACTGGAGGAACAGGAGGTGGAGTCGGCTTGATTCCCTATAATTACACAGACATTTTTCAAAGTTTTAACAAGTCCACAAACACAATGAATCTACATAAACATGTTATATATGCTACTGAAATAGGTGTGGTCTATTTAAGACATGTAACAAACCAAAAATACAAGCCTTTACGAACTAGGGGATGAGTGAAAATCATTTTCAGTGGTAATGAACAGATGACTCAACTAATGGGTTTGGGTGAACTTGACCTAAGATGACCTGCAAAATATCTGTGTTGTATTTCGACTAAATAAAAAGACTAAACAGTAGCATGTTCTTTATTTTGGAAATGGACAAAAGTTTTCAGTTTCAATATTACTCGAGTAAAGTACAAATTCTGTTCAATAAAATGTAAGTAATTAAGTCAAATCAGCCCTGATTTCCACAGCTTAAAGTTAGGAAACTATTGAAATGGTGTATCTATAGTTGATAACTATTGACTAGCAAGCAAAGCTAATAATGTACTTACTCTAGCACTAAGACAACTGTACTCATTTTTATATACTAATGTTTTATACTACTTTTATAGTGGATGTTTTGGGGCAGAATCCATTTCCATATTGCACAAACTGGCCAAAATTTATTTTGAAATATATAATAAATATAGCATGGATTAAGGACTTTTTTTTTTAAATAGAAAATATTTTTCATTTAATCTTTCAAATGCTAAAATATATTTCAAAATACATTCCAAACTTAAAATGCATTTTGGACAAATGCTTTTGTTTTTAAATAGATTTTAAAACTTTAAATATATCTAGATTGGAAATGTATATATATATATATACACACAGTGGTGTGAAAAAGTGTTGGCCCCCTTCCGTGTTTGTCACACTTTAATGTTTCAGATCATCAAACAAATTTAAATATTAGTAAAAGATAACACAAGTGAGCACAACATTCAGTTTTTAAATGAAGGTTTTTGTTATTAAGGGGAAACAAAATCCAAAACTACATTGCCCTGTGTGAAAGTGTTTGCCCCTAAACCTAATAACTAGTTGGGCCACCCATAGCAGCAACAACTGCAATCAAGCGTCTGCGATAACTTGCAATGAGTCATTACAACATCGCTGTGGAGGAATTTTGGCACACTCTTTTTTGCAGAATTGTTGTAATTCAGCCACATTGGAGGGTTTTCGAGCATGAACCGCCTTTTTAAGGTCATGCCACAGCATCTCAATAGGATTCAGGTCAGGACTTTGACTAGGCCACTCCAAAGTCTTCATTTTTTTTTTTCTTCAGCCATTCAGAGGTGGATTGCTGGTGTGTTTTGGATCATTGTCATGCTGCAGAACCCAAGTTCGCTTCCCATCTTGAGGTCACGAACAGATGGCCGAACATTCTCCTTCAGGATTTTTTGGTAAACAGCTGAATTCATGGTTCCATTTATCACAGCAAGTCTTCCAGGTCCTGAAGCAGCAAAACAGCCCCAGACCATCACACTACCACCACCATATTTTACTGTTGGTATGATGTTCTTTTTCTGAAATGCAGTGTTACTTTTACGCCAGACGTAATGGGACACACACCTTCCAAAAAGTTCAACTTTTGTCTCATCAGTCCACAGAATCTTTGCCCAAAAGTCTTGGGGATAATCAAGACGAGCTTTTGTGTCGTTTTTGCTCAGCGGCGGTTTTCGTCTTGGAACTCTGCCATGCAGACCCTTTTTGCCCAGTCTCTTTCTTATGGTGGAGTCATGAACACTGACCTTAACTGAGGCAAGTGAGGCCTGCAGTTCTTTGGATGTTGTTGTGGGGTCTTTTGTGACCTCTTGGATGAGTTGTCGCTGTGCTCTTGGGGTAATTTTGGTCGTCCGGCCACTCCTGGGAAGGTTCTCCACTGTTCCATGTTTTTGCCATTTGTGAATAATTGTTCTCACTGTGGTTCGCTGGAGTCCCAGATCTTTAGAAATGGCTTTATAACCTTTTTTTCCAGACTGATAGATCTCAATTACTTTCTTTCTGAATTTCTTTGGATCTCTGCATGATGTCTAGCTTTTGAGGATCTTTTGGTCTACTTCACTTTGTCAGGCAGGTCCTATTTAAGAGATTTCTTGATTGCGAACAGGTGTGGCAGTAATCAGGCCTGGGTGTGGCTAGAGAAATTGAACTCAGGTGTGATAAACCACAGTTTTAACAGGGGGCAAACACTTTTTCACACAGGGTCATGTAGTTTTGATTTTGTTTTCCCTTAATAATAAAAACCTGCATTTAAAAACTGCATGTTGTGTTCACTTGTTTTATCTTTTACTAATATTTAAATTTGTGTGATGATCTGAACTTAAAGTGTGACAAACATGCAAAAAAATAAGAAATCAGGAAGGGGGCCAACACTTTTTCACACCACTGTAAATAACAACTGTTTGGCCCCCTTCCTGATTTCTTATTTTTTTATTGTTTGTATAAACAAACCCAAATTTGTTGATACAAATATATTTTAACATTTCTTTTAGAAATATATTTTTGGCCATATTTTGCATATTTGGAAATATTTTTGAAAAAATATATATGAAAATATATTATTTTGCCATATAGCCTGATAGTCTCTGGTCACTGCTGAGCAACAGAAACATTCAATTTATTTTTATGTTCAACAGAAGACGGAAAGTCGTACAGGTTTAATGTCAGTATTTTCATTATTGTGTGAAATATTTTAAATATCATAAATAGTTTTTTTACAAAATACAAAAAAGTGGATTTCTGCTATCAATAGTTGATCTTACCTGTTTTACTACGGTCTGTTGCGATTGTGACTTTTTTGGAAGCTGCAAGCAGAATAAGAGTACAAATGTACTTTAATTATTTTCTAGAGAGATGGGAAAATGCTTCTTAATTCTTATCTGTCCTGGAAGGACATTATGGGTGGAACTACAAGTATTTAACCCTATTCTTAGCTTTGGCCTGTTCATATACCTGATATGTTGTGCACAAAACTAGAAAGCACTTGTAAAACATTGTAAACTGCATACAGCATGCCTTAACATGTGTACATTCAAATCTTTGAACAATATTAGAGTGGTGTTTGTGTAAGTACTGTAGTGATAAACTAGATTTCCATGAGCGACATTTATATTCAACTTGTTTAAACAATTAGTACTTAAAACTTTTGAACAAACAGAAATGCCAATGCAAAAGTCTTTCCATGCCAGTCTATTATTATTGCATGAATCATTTTAGATTTTCCCAGCCCTAAATAGCATGTACAAAGTCACATCATCTAGATGGGAATTCCTATCCAGAATAAGCTGTAGTATGATTTTGTGTACAGAGACAAAAGTATGGCTACGCAATACAAATTTGATACTAACCCTATTTTCTATTTTATTTCACACTCACAGGTCTCAAATAGGGGAAAAAAACAACATTTCATTCAGTGAGAAAAGAGTTTTTGACTTTAAGATGATAATAAACAGGCTGCATCTAAATGAAGGTTCTACTAACTGGTGGAGCAGGACGGGTCGGGCCCAATCTTGCAGTTAGAGGGGTGCAGGGTTGAGTTATGGTGGTCCCCATGAATATGGGCTGGCTGATCTCAGGGCGGTCCTTCTTGGCACTGTTGTTCTCAAAAAGAAGGTTCAACTGCCCTGCAGAAGGAGTTTTTCTGTAAACAAGCAGACAGACGTGACATGAACGGACAGACTACTATAATTACATTACTCACAGCTACCCACACCTTCTGACCAATAAATTTGCAAGACATTTACAAGAAATCAGCAGGGTGGTTGCTATGCAACATGGCCCATTTTTAAAAGATACACTTCATTAAAAGTTTTACACACAAAAGCATAAATAGTACTTTTGAAAAAAGATTTCAAGAGTTATCAACATAATTGGCAAAAAGTTAGTTTTTATTCAGAAAATTATGCAGAATGGTTTTATGGCGAATAAATATTCCTGGCTGGAAAATTTTCACTTGCAGTTCATTCAAAACCCTGGGCATGATAAATGTCACAAAGCATATCAAAATCAAACAACTCACGTCTTGTGGCTGACGATGGCTTTTCTTCTTTTACAATAAATCAAGACTCCACATAGTGCAAGTACAAGTAGAGCGATTGCAACTGCTACTGAGATGCCAATTATCTTTGCTTGTCCTAAAAAAATTGGAAACAAGAGTAGAATTGGTCAGAATGTTACATTACTACAGGTGCTACATTTAAACATGCTTTTCAGAAAAGAAAGAAGCTTATTTGATTACCGGATGGCAATTCAGAATATCTGACTTCACAGTAAGGAGGTGCCCATCCAGGCTCACAATGGCATTGTTTTTTATGATTACAAATCTGCAAAAATATAATAAAATATAATTTTAATTCTTTCAAAAGCTTTATAAGACATCCTCCTATTGGTTTCGGTGAAATGGAGATTTGATCTCACCCCTCTTCCACTGCATTGCAGTGAGCAATCATCATTACTACCATAAACATTCAGGTCTTGGCACATGTAATCATAGCAAACCTGTTGAAACATAACCCAGAGTTTTAAATTTTGTGCCTACAAGTCCTGCCGTCATAGTTTAAATAACATTCTTCTATGCTTACCTTATTGTGCCCACATTTTGTGCCAGTAGGGACCATGCTGAGGGCGTCTTCTTCAGATTGGTCCCCGGCTATGTTGCAAAATCCCCTAAATGTTACTATCACAGCTTTCTGACCAGTCACGGGGTAGTCATTTCCTCCATCGCAAAATATTTTTCCACAAAACATGTTTCTATATAAGGAAAAAATACATTTAATGTAATCTATGCTTGATGTATTAGCTTAGTCTTAAAAAACGGGTGCTATGACAAATAGTTATTTGGTGAGCTATTTTGAATCAGAAAATGAAAAAAGATGGCATACTCTTTTGTACAGGCTCTGTAGCCACCTTTGGTCTTTCCACAGTGAGAATCATTTTTTCCAAATGTGTTTCGAAAAAAGCATGCCTCAGCAGCCACTTTGGCACCTAGGGAAATAATCAGAGACACAACATTTAAGCAGATATGAATACTGTGTTGATATGAGTCATTATGCACAGCAGGATACTGAAATATCAAGGTAGAGAAAATCAATACAGCTTGTGAAAATTAATGAACGGTGGTGTTTTAGTAAAGTAGTTGGGCTGTTGGGAATCATAGGGAATTTAATTATACTGGTTCAGATTTCAGGTTTCAACCAAAAAAAGAAAATTCTGTCATCATCTACTCACTGTCATGCTGTTCCAAACTTGAAGAATGTTGGCAACCAAACAGTTTTGGACAACACTTACTTGCATTGTATACACAAAAAACACTGATACATTTCTCTAAATATCTTTTTTTATGTTCCACAGAAGAAAGTCATACAATTTAAGATGACATGAAGGCGAGTTAACGACAAATGATTTTTCATTTTGGGGGAAACTAGCGCTTTAACGGTTTGAAGCCTTAATTGTATTAACAGTTCTTTTAGTACTTGAAGAATAACTGGTCCGAACTATATACTTAAATTAAATTGCAAATAAATGTTCAATTAACCATTTCAGTTGGGCACACCAATGGTACTTGTTCAGACAGTCTCACTGGTTCTGTGATCAAGTGAACGATTTAGTGAGCATGATCGATGAACAATAATTCAGAAGTTTGGAGTGTTTTTGAGTCTTTTTGGAGATTTAGTACAACTTCATAAGGTTCATAACTCAACTAAAAAAGCAAAAATCTTTTTGCCATGGTGCTTAGAGTGGTGCAGTGCATAGTATTTTAAAGGGGTCATATGATGCGATTTCAAGTTTTCCTTTCTCTTGGAGTGTTACAAGCTGTTCGTGAATAGATAAGATCCCTAAAGTTGCAAAGACTAAAGTCTCAAACCCAAAAAGAGATTCTTTATAAAAGTTAAGACCGGTCCACACCCTCCTAACACGCCTCGTTTAAACATGCTCCCACATGTCTAGGTCACGATGTGGGAAGATTTGCATAACACCGCCCAAATGTATACGCAAAGAAAGAAGGCATAACTTTTATTCTTGCTGTAGTATTGTTGCCGCTGCTGCCATGTCGTGGAGACGCTGTTTCGTTGTGAAAGCGAAACTACTTTGTTTGGCCTTCCAAAAGAGGCAAAACGATAATCAAGTTGGTCAGTTGTATTTTTAGTTTCGAAACAGTTTCCACCCAAAAATCAATGTGCAGCGATTTTATGGTGAGGTAGTGTTTCCTGATGGATGTCCCCAGTGGATGAAACAAATGCCTCGTTTATAATGGGTTTTAATGTTTTTGTCTCATCGCTCCGGCTGGGACACGGCATCACAGTATGGTAAATTTCCATCACACGCTTGAGGTATTCGGCCAATCACAACGCACTGGATAACTGGCCAATCAGAGCACACCTCGCTTTTCAGAACGATGAGCTTTGTAAAAATCGAGCGTTTCAGAAAGGCGGGGCATAGAGGAGCAACAATAATGTACAGTATGTGGAAAATAATATGTTTTTTTAACCTTAAAACATGTCAACATATTCTATTACACCAAACACACAAAATAATGTTCTTTTTAGCAACATCATATGACCCCTTTAATGCACTTCCAACCCTACAACCCAGATATGAACCCTGACTGTGCTTCTGAACAAGGTACTTACTCTAGAGAAACTGTCTTGTAAAATGTCTGTTGATCTTGGAGAAGTTTTGGACTTTTGGGTAATAAACTCATGCGTACCTGTTCCCCAAAGTCTTTGGCAGTGCTGGAGGTGAGTGGGGCATTGGCCATTATAGCAGTAACCCTGGCCAGAGCTGCAAGGTATGCCATTCATCTTAAAATCATTCTCTGGGCAGTGCTCCGAGAGCCCTGTGCAGTACTCTGGAATGTCACACTCATTTTCAGGTGCTCGACACAAGCTTTCAGCATCTTTTATCTACCATGGCAAGAGAGAAAATAGAAGCTGGAAATAACAAAAAAGTGTCAACCACAAACTTATCTAGAGTTACTGTTAACACTACATAGTAATGACTTCAAAATGAGGCCACACAAAGGTTGCTGGTTCAGGTTCCACCAGTGTTGTAACTTTGGGCAATCTGATGAGTGCCTTTTCGTCCCTCATAAAACAAACAAACAACAACAGAAGTTTGCATGACATTTATGCCACCCACACAATATATAACAAGTAAAGTCCAGCAGTTGAGTCTGATTTACAGATCCTTGTTTCAAATGTCAGTGGTGCTCTCCTGGCTCACTCTAGGAAAGCAGGCCCAAATATTGCTTCAACATTTCAAACAAGGCTTCTATTCTGCTGGGACTCAAGGAAGTCTCTTTCTTTGGCCCCGTGTTTATTCCCAGAGTTTTGGACATACAAAAGCCTCGAGGAAAAACCATCAAATGTCCAAATCACTCTGTGGTCCATTGGATAGCATATTGAGGGTTTGTGTCCCACCAGGAATTTCTTTGACACCCTTACTCCACCCAAAAATACATCTAGAAAAGAGTCCTGCATGACATTTGCAAACTCTTATAAGCTCTTCAACAACCTTTTTAAAGCCTTCCTTGATTTTTTGCTCTTCTGAGTAACCCTTCCTTGGCTTCCATGGCCATAGTCTCAGCCTCAGACGTCATGCCCATGGACTGTTGGCTGAACGTCTGATGCATATGGCACACTTTACTGGAAACACTTCAGGAATTTTGAAGCTATTATCTGAATTCTACAGAATTTCTGAGAGACGTGTGTGTCGCGTTTTTAACGTTCTACCTGGAAACAAAGATGCCATGGTGCCAAACCCCCTCATTGAAGAACAAAGCCATTGTGTTTACAACTGTGACAGTGAGCGCTTATCTGGATTAACTAAATGCTAGTTTTTCAAAAGTATGTGAAATGTTTAAAATTCGCGGCATAGACTATTTATAATACATATGTCCACGAGTTTTACACACTGGTCTGTTTATGTGGGGACATTTCCACACCCATAAACATGACGCGGCACAAAACAAAGAGTGATTTGTTGCTTTACTTGTCAGTCATATGGCCTCTTGAGTGGTCCTTGGCCATTCAAATCGGCCAAGGTTCCCAGACCTTCTGCCGTTGAGTCTGAAGCTTTGGCTATGTGAGGCTACCAGGGCCATAGCTCAGTTGGTTCATGTGTGTGTCTTGTAAACATAAGATTCTAGGTTCAAATCCCAGTGGAACTTATGATGTCTATCATGCTCCTCCATGAGATGGACAAACAAGCACCAATACACGAGGGTCAACAGTAGCAGTCCAGACTGATTTTCAGATCCTGGGTTCAAATCCCAGTGGTACCTCACTCTAGGAAAGGAGGCCCACCAGTTCCATCAGAGTCGTGACTTCTGGCAATTTCGTGAGTGCATTTTGCACCACCCACCTCCCACCCTAAAAACAAAAAACGCCTGAAACAGAAGCTTGCGTGACATTTGAAAACTCTTTTATGCCGCCCACACTATATGACAAATCAAAGGCAGCAGCCCAGTCTGGTTTACACATCCTGGGTTCCAATCCCAACGGTGTGCCTCTATCAGTGACTTTGCTCTCCCACTCTAGGAAATAATAGTGCTTCAACATTCTAAATCTAGCTTCTATTCTGCAGAGACTCAATGAAGTCTCTTTTTTGCCACAATGCTGGTCATACAAAAGTCAGGAAGAAAAGTAGGTTCTGTGGTACAATGGGTAGCAGATTTCTAGACTGTAAAATGGGGCAGATCAAATGTTGTGTGTTTGAGTCCCACCAGAGTCACCTCTTCTTTGAAAGGAGGTTGAACTGAGAGAATTTTCATTTTTGGGTGAACTATTCCTTTAATAAAGATCTATTCTAAAACATATATTCATAGTGCAAATTTCTTTTTAAAAAATGGCCATGAAGAGTTTTCATAAGAGTCACTTACCAGGCAATTCTCACAGCAGTCTCCATGAACGCATTGTGAGCCTTCAGTGAGCCTGCAGGTCATGGGATCACAGCATGGATTTTCACATTCCTTACACAAAACATTAAATCACAGTCATCAATGAGACATCAGATGTGAGTCAAAGATGATCCTACATTAATGCATAAATGATGCCATAGAAAATGATAATTTGAGCTAGATCAGCTGGGCTAGACTGAGTCACTACAGACACAGGATATGTGTGCAATACCTCGACTGTTCCACAGTCACACTCCTCTCCAGGGTCCAGAAAAGCATTACCACAGATAGACCCACTGTACAGTCTGGATGAGCTGGGGGTGTCCAGCAGGCAGCTGGGGTTGGCGTTGTCTAGAAACACACTCAGCTGCTCCAGACTACAGTCACTAAACAGCTCCGGGAACAGCGTGCTAGATAGACAAGGTCAGAGCATGTCATTTTCGGACAGTGCACACTATAAACTGCTACTACTACTACTAATAATAATACATTTTATTTATAGGCGCATTTCTCAACACTCAGGGACACCGCACAATAAATTTACGAACAAGACAATTGAAAACAAACAAGAAATACCATATACAGAGACAAAAACAGAGTAAAGTAGGACTGGACAAATACAATTTAGGTGAGATATGCAATCTTAAACAAGTGAGACTTAAGTCTGGATTTAAAAAGAGACAGAGAGTCAATATTTCTGATGTCTGGTGGTAGTGAATTCCAGAGCCGGGGAGCAGAGCAACAAAATGCCCTGCTCCCCATGGTGGAGAGACGAGCAAAAGGAACAGTAAGGTGAAGAGAAAGAAGCAGATCTAAGAGAACGAGAGGTAATATGGATGTGGAGGAGGTCAGACAGATATGAAGGGGCAAGATTATGGATGGCCTTAAAAATGAACAAGATGATTTTTTTAAGTCAATGTGAAACTTAACCGGAAACCAGTAAAGCTGCTGCAGAACAGGTGTGATGTGGTGAAAGGAGGGGATTCTGGCGATAATAAGGGCTGCTGAGTTTTGAAGCAATTGAAACTTATAGAGGGATTTGTGGGGAAGACCAAAGAGAAGAGAATTACAATAATCGATACAGGAAATGACAAGACTATAAACAAGAATAGCAGTAGTATGAGGGGTAAGGGAGGGGTGAAGGTGGTTAATATTATGTAAATGAAAATAAGCGGACCGGGTGATGTTGGGTGTCATCCGCGTAACAGTGGAATAGGATGTCGTATTTATGAAAGATATTGCTAAGAGGAAGAAGGCAAATGATGAAAAGAAGGGGTCCCAGGACAGAGCCCTGAGGCACACCAGTGTTAATGGGGGAAGGTTGGGAACTAAAAGATTGTAACTGGACCAACTGAGTGCAATCTGAAAGATAAGTTTAAACCAATCTAAAGGGGTGTGAGTGATGCCAATAGAGATTAGTCTATTGAGAAGGATGGTGTGAGAAATGGTGTCAAAGGCTGCACTTAGATCAAGGAGGATGAGAATAGAGACTAAACCAGAATCAGCTGCCACAAGGAGGTCATTAGTGATTTTTATAAGTGCCGTTTCTGTACTATGAAAGGGGCGGAAACCAGACTGGAATTGTTCGTACAGGTTATTACAACTTAGATGAGAGTGAAGCTGAGTAGCAACTATTTTTTCAAGGATTTTGGAAAGGAATGGTAAATTGGAGATGGGACGGAAATTATTGAAATTATTAGGATTGTCACCAGATTGGTTTTCAATATTAGAGTAATGGCAGCAGTTTTCAGTATTCCAGTAGTGAGTGAAGAGCAAATGATAGCAGACATGAGGGGAAACAGAGAGGGGAGGCAGACTTTAACCAAAACAGTGGGAAGCTGAAAAGCAGAAAATAAGTAAGATATTGGGCAGAAATCAGAGGAAGTGCTGAGGGAGGAGTTTTAACCTAGATGCTGGTGGATCTTATGCATTTTCTCATTAAAAAAGGACATCAAAGAGTTACAAAAGGCAGAGTAGACCACATATTTTATTTTATTGTTTGTTTATCTAACTGCAACAGAAGGCTCACATTGTGTTTTCAGGATAGTGAAGTTTAAAGGTTCAAAGAGTTTTATACACTTGCATTACTACCCTTGTAAAGTAGTGCACATAATTTCACTGAATGTGCACTTGGTAATGTACTTTAAACCTTAAAAGAATATATTTTTTTAAATGCACTGATCTGACATCTGACCAAAGCAAAAATTGAAAACACAGTGTAACGTTCCACAAGTACTGCTTACCCTACACGTTCTGTCATGATACAGATGGAATTGAAATTTGATGAGCCACAGGTGCAGTGATTTTCATCATGGGACATGCCCATGTTATGACCCATCTCATGAGCGATTGTGGATGCCAGGCCTAGTGAGTTCTGATTATGATCCTAAAAAATAACAGCATATAACCATTTATGCAATTATACTATGCCTTTCGAGAAAGAATCTTTATTGTTCGAATATAGGAGATAATTTGCTACCAGAAAATCATCACTAACACAGATCATAATTACCTGATTGACTCCCGCTGAGCTTTCAGCACACATTGCAAATTTGTTTGCCAGCCCAACTGTGTCATTCAAAAAATCAATTCCACTGGAAAGTGAAATCAATAAATAAAACTGAATAAAAGATTCATTATTAGTGTACTAATGTAAAATAAAGGTATATTTTTAACACTTTACAATATGTTTGCATTTGTTGACATCAGTTAATGCATAAGCTAACATTAAATAATGAGAAATATTTTTTACAAAATGTATTATTCTTAGTTAATGTTAGTTAATAAAAATATATCGTTCATTGCATGAACTAATGTTAACAGATACAAATTGATTATAAAAAAATGTAGAAGCACATGTTGCTATTATATTTTAAATAAATGCTTTAGCAGTATTGTTCATTGCTAATTCATAATGTAGTTAACTAATGACAACAAATAAGTAAAGTGTAGTAAAGTATATTGAAGTGGACTAGTTTCTGCTATAGTGTATTGAAGGTCTTAGTCATCCAGCAGAATAAATGGGTAACTAGGTCATACTCACGTCACAAACTGAGCGTTGTCATGTTTGACTCTTTTAAGCAGATTGCTCTTTCTCCACTCAATAAACCGACTGAGAGTGTCATCAGAACTCACACTGACCACAATCTGGTCACGTTTCGTCCAGACCTCAAGACCCACCAGCATAACCCGGATATTAAGGGGTCGATACAACTGAGCAAAGAATAAAGTGTTCACTCTCTTGCATTTCCTTAAGACATTTATTAACTGATTTTCACATATCACACAAGTAAACACTATATTTGTAAGGTTAACTCTATTAAGATATATGATTAAGATACATGATCATATGAATATACCTTGTCAACATGATTTGCAACTTCCAGCATCCTGGGTCTGATTATGTCCATGTTAGACCCAAAGTTTCTGTACTATAAGAGAAAAACATAGCAATCATGTTTGTCTTTTTTTTGGAAGTTTTTCCTTTTAGTTTTTGCATTGACCAGTAGTATTTGCCTCACTATGAAGAGAAGGGTCAAAAATATATTACTGTATTAAATGCTTCAGCATTTTTTTTAAATCTAATTTTCTTATTGTATTATATTCCATCAGATATTAGCATAACCATCAGTCAGTGAAAAAATAATAACAGTTGACTGCTAATAACTACAAGTTTGTGAAAGCTTAAATTCGTACCTCAGTGTTATCCACCACAAGAAACAATTCCACATATCTTCGAGTGTGAAATCGCTTTGTTTTCTAAGAGAATATATCAATGATTTAAAATCTATGCATAATTTCTTTCATATGCAGTCTAACAGTTGCTAGAATTGCGATGGAAATGTTATTACCCATCTGGTGGACTTTAAGGGGACAGCCACTGGTTGTTCATGGTCATAAATGGTAGTGCTTGGTTCACCACATGAGCTTCTCTTCCACCTCAGATGGTCATGCTTATAAAGTGCATGGTCTCCATCACTATGGTTGGTCAGGGGCTCAATCAGGTATACTTGCTGTTTCACTCGAACAAAACCTCTATGGGCAGATAACATAATGCTGCTTCTCAAGATCCTTCCTACAAACATGGAATCTAATACTTGTGCATTTCCATTAGAACATGTATGAAAAGCATCTTGTAATGAACTTGATGTAAAAGTAGCATGCCATTGTCTCAAACCTGATTCCAGAACAGATTCCCACACTGACTGAGGAATCTTCCAAATCCTGAATATGGCCATGATAGTAGCAATTGTCCTACAAATGACACACAATTGATTGATTTTTTATTTTCTGTGCTTAACTGATCATATTATTTCCAGCTTAAATAGGGGAACTTCAGTCAGTCTCACATGACTTAAAGGGGTCCTATTATGCTCTTTTACAAAGTCTTGATTTTGTTTTGGGGGTGTACTAGAACATGCTCTCCATGCTTGGTGGTTCGAAAAACGCATTATTTTTCACATAATTTACATCATTAAAATACCTTTCTCCCCATCCTGGCACAAACGACTCGATTAGTTCCGGCTTTGATGAAGGTCCGCCTTCCGAAAAACTAAATGTGTTGGTATTGGTTAGCTGTCCCAGTGTGTTGTGATTGGCGAACAGCTTAGACGGTGTTTCAGTACTGCCACGCCCCCTTGCTCCGTCTTTCAACAAAAGCTTTTTGGCGAATCCGGCACTGTACTCCCTCATGTTGTGGAAGCTGTCCTCAGTAAAATGCGCAGCACACAATAGCAAATTGGGGTTATAATGCTCAGGAACAGAGTTAAAAAATAAATTGCAACCACTGTTTCCTGACATCATCCGCTTTCGGAAGCCTAAACAAAGACGTTTGGGCACGGAGGTGAAAAAAACAGCGTTTCAGGCGGTCACACACCGGACGAGAAGCGCAGCGTCGCGCCACGTCTTTAAAATTCAAATACATTAATTTCTATGAGTGTAGGCACACCGGTGGCGCCGGTCGGCGTCTGTCCGCGGCGCCCAGCTACATCGTGTTATACTTGTAAGAATTGTTCTAGACATGCCGAAAATTTTAGGCTACAGCACAGCAGCTCTTCTTCTTCTTCTTGGTTTTCTCTGATGCATTAACTCTGCAGCAGCTCTTCTTCTTCTTCGTCTCGTCTGATGCACTCACTCAACCAAGCGTTCTAACCACAACCTCGCTCCTCCCCACCCCCCAACCATTCCAATCTTCGTAGGCGGGAATTATTTGAATGATTTTTGTGACATCACAAAGCCCGGAAAACAAACGCTGTAGTCCAAACGAGTCGTTCGTTGTAGTTCTTGAAAAGGGATTTCTAAAAAAACGAAATATCTCCCTTTGGAGTGGACTTTGAGATTTGTAACTTTCTAGATCTTTTTTATGCCCAAACATACACACTACACACTGACTAAAATTTAAAAAGTGAAAAAGCATAATAGGACCCCTTTAAATGTTCTGAAAATAGCAACAACTACACAATGTGCGATATGCCCTATCCTGCAGGAATAGTATGGGACATACGCAAGTATGCTGTTCTGATCGTAGTTATTGATAAATTACAGTAAAATTTAAGTTACCTTTAAATTTGGATTACTGCTCACAATCAGTCCATCATCTTGATAGTATATTTCAGTGTAATTATGTCCAATGAGTTGCCTAAATTACAGTAAACATTTATTTAGGACAACCTTAAGAGTACAATGGTGTATTTCATACTATTAAACATCAAAATGAAATGTACAGAAAGCTCCAAGATAAGACTTTGAAATATAATACACCCAAACACAACACTCACCTGTTCTTTTCCAAATGAATCACATGATTTTTCCCTCCAAAGAATAATTGATATGTGAGTCTATCAGGATAAGTCTCATGGCTTTGTGGACTTTTATCAGACTGTACCTGCAGAGGACTGATGTGTTAATCCACACATAAACAACACAACCCTATGGTTGCTTTTATCCTAAAACTACAAATATAAAGACAAGTTGAATTCAGGCATATCTTGCTGCTGTAACAGTAAGATCCAGGTTGTAAATGGAGGTACCTTTCTGACGCTCTGTCTTTTAGGTCTCACCACATCAAACCGCTCCACATGAGGTAATGTATGAATGCTCTCTGCCACACATCCTGATGAAGAATCAAAAGATATTTTGATATTTCATAAATGCACTATCAATACCACCCACAAACGTTAACAGCATTCTATAAAGATAAATAGGTTTCATAGTCCTAATTAAGGATAAACTTTACTGGCCACAAATTACCTTTAACAGTGTCTGTATGTTACTGTATATTATACTACTCAAATCATGTTGTAAAAATCTTAAAATCTGACCTTCAAAATCTCTGCAGCACAAAAATATCAAAATGAATAGCAAGAGACTTTCCCTGATTTACTTTTTAAATACTTCAGATAATTAACCTACTAGGGACATGGCCAGAGTACGAAAATTATTGTATATTAAACATTTCCCCACATTTAAAATGAGGAAAAACAATAAGCAAATGTAATTAAAAGGACGCATAACATAAAATGACAAATATTAAAAATTCATTTTTCTATCAAATTAACCTAAAGAACAGAAAAGTTCCTCCATCACACTGTATATAGCCTACTATTTTATGATTATCCCATTCGCAGGAATGTAAATAAATATAAATAAATTCACACGGTTAAATCTTTCAGCGCAAATATGCTTTATAATTACATGCATTAAGGAATAAAACATATTTCTACATAATTAAAGGAATATCATACATACCCCAAAGACAAAGACAGCAAAGTACATGAGTTGTGAAGGCAGAACACGGCATGATTACTCTGCGTTAGGGTTCATGTCTGGCGAACTACATGCCAAAAGATAAACTTGGGGTCCGCCCAAGTGGGCTGCATTTTTTCTTATCAGGACAAACGCAAAAACAGAAGAAATAGATAGAATGACCAATAGCACGGGCCAGAACTTTCGAAAGGGGCGGAGCTTAGAGACGTCACGAAGGATCGAAATAATCATTCTCGTAATCTAACAAATTGAACTGTTTATTTTTAAATTCTATTTCAATATACAGTTTCGCAGTGTTATTATGTAGGTGTAAATTGTTGTCCATACCGCTGCTAAAATAGATCCTCGACGACGTTGTCACGTGGTAGCTGTTACTTTTCTCAGCGCTGGTTTTGGGCAACCAATCACATTCGTTTGTGATTACACGATTAAGTGTTTTTAAATGGTTTTCTATCGGCCGCTGAGGTGA
This sequence comes from Sinocyclocheilus anophthalmus, assembly GCA_018155175.1. Taxonomy (NCBI): domain Eukaryota; kingdom Metazoa; phylum Chordata; class Actinopteri; order Cypriniformes; family Cyprinidae; genus Sinocyclocheilus; species Sinocyclocheilus anophthalmus. The sequence continues at coordinate 215,977 of JADLZN010008610.1, forward strand.
ACTTTCACTTTTGTGTTAGGCTACACTCTTTGAAACTTATAGGATTAAGTCATTTGACTTTTTAGTGTACAAAACACGACCTGAGATTTGAATGCGGATCAACGGAGCCATCGGTGATCTGGGCCTCCCTCCGATGCCCCTGCATGAACACAGACAGCGGTGTTTCCTACTCACCACCCAGCGGGACACACCGCAACATATCCCGTAATGACAGTGACTCATAACATTACAGGAAACACGTCACGTATTAAACCGTAGCTATGTTTAACATTTAGTTATAGCTTTAGAGTTCGTTTATTTCATACATATCTTCTCATAGTTGTATAATTGACGTTTATTGGACAGGCTACCGAATTTACAGCTGCAATACTGGAATTAAGGGTCAAATAAACCCAGATATCCTTCTGGACATTATAGTGACTCTTTCTTTATCTCTTTCTTTGAAAATAAATGTCCCTAATAGAGGTTAAACACATATTAACTATGTGTATAATATTGACATTATCTGTTTTAATAATATAGTATTCCAATCAGTGTTGGGGAAAGTTACTTTTAAAAGTAATGCATTACAATATTGCGTTACCCCTTAACAAAAAGTAGTATACTTCAAGTTTATTTTATTAAGTATACTTAAGTAAAGTACAAGTATATTTTTTAAGAATACTTTATGTAGTAAGTATACAAATATCAGTGTACTAGTAGTATACTTGTAAGTGTACTATTTCAATACTCCTTGGGACTAAATTGGCCCACTTTCTAGTATATAAAAGTTTTTAAGTATACTTTAAGTATAACAGTAGTAAACTTTAAGTACACAACTAGTTTACATCAACATTTTTAGCTTGTACTGCAACTATACTAAAAGTGAACTTATAGGTATACTGATAGTTTACTAATTAAATACTTGTAGTAGAATTTTTAGTACACTGAAGTATAGTCTCAGTAAACTACTAGTTTAGTATTTTTATACTGCAAGTATACTCGTCAGTTTTCTTTCAGTGTAAACTTTACATCATACTTTAAGTATACTACTACATCCCTATTTAGGTATTAATTTGTATATATTTTGTTACATGAATATCTGAACATACAAAACATTAAAAGAACAGGGTATCTGCTTGTAAACAAAAACATTTTATTCTAGCTTCATGCATTCTTTTTTTTTAAACACTTGAATGTGGATAAGTTTCATAAATAAAAAATAAAGAAATAAACAACATTTTGAACAAAAAGCTGAAAAAAAGACTATGAATTGGATTCAGAATGATAATCAAAACGTAGATAAAGTCGATCAACACCCAAAGCTTGACAGTTATTATTACCACTTCATTGGTCGACATTTTATTCCATAACGTTACTCAGTTTTGATGCTGTTTTATGTCTGATGATAGATTACATGTGGAAGCATCTGTTGTTTCGGTTTCTTCTTCACTTGTGTTTTTTTGGAAATTCTGCATAGAAGATGTGTACTAGTGCCCCCTACAGTATAACAATGGAAACACGGATTCTAGGAGCACAATTATAGCTAAAATATATTTAGACTTTTTCTAAGTCAAGTATACTTAAATGTCATTTTAAGTATATTTCTGAGAAGTACATAAAAAGTAGACTTTCCTATTTTTAGTTTAAAAGAAGTATACTCAATAGCAGCACTTGAATAACTCTTTTTCGTACGGGACTCCCTAAAAGTAGCTAATTACGTTACTTTGTTACTTTTTTATGGAAAGTAATGCGTTATATTACTTTTGCGTTACTTTCGCGTTACTTTTTAAATATAAGCAGGGCTTGATTGTTTTTAATATAAGAAGTTCTATTTATAGCAAATATAAAAGCCCTTTCACACCAAAAAGTGTAATGAATAAACCTCAGGCTGAAGCAAAAGTAAATTCACGTCTGTACAGTAGAACGCAGGAGAAGAAACACTCTTCAGCAATAAAAAAACAAAGCACAAATGTTAGTTTCTCTAAAGTCATTTTTGATTATTAGTATGGTTGAACTGGATCATAGAAGGTCAGAAGCAAAGCATGATGTTAATACTTAAAAGAAATGGTAATATTAGTATACTTTGGTGGGTGTATTAAACATAATTTAAGAGGTTATGGGGTTCGGAAGGTGTAAACTTGCATAGGTTGGCGAAGGGAGTGGTGCAATTAATTGACACGGTTTTGTGTATACACTGCATATTTGATCTCGTAGGACCACATAGCTAAATGCGTGAATGTGGTTCAGACATGCCCCGGGAACAAAGCACTATAGTGAGTTGGATGAATTAATGCACATTCACATTTAGTCTAGAGCTACAGTAACATCATGTTCACACAGCGCACACAACGCCTCTGCACTCCATTTCTCCCAATATGGGGACAGGAGAGCTGTCAGTCAATAAATGGTAAAACAAAGTAACTGGCATTACTTTTTAGAAAAAGTAACTCAGATATTTTCTGTAAGTTAAAAAGTAATGTTTTACTTTACTAGTTACTTGAAAAAAGCAATCTGATTACATAACTCGCATTAACTTGAATGAGTGTACCCCCAATACTGATTCCAATACATCATCACGTTATATCAACTGAAAAATTATCATCCTGCCTGAGTTTGCACTAGACGAAAAACCTATTTCACTTGCATATCATAACCACTAGAGGACAGAAAGATCATAGAACACATACAGTGGGTACGGAAAGTATTCAGACCCCCTTAAATTTTTCACTCTTTGTTTTATTTCAGCCATTTGCTAAAATCATTTAAGTTCTTTTTTTTTCCTCATTAAGGTACACAGCACCCCATATTGACAAAAACACAGAATTGTTGACATTTTTACAGATTTACTAAAAAAAAGAAACTGAAATATCACATGGTCTTAAGTATTCAGACCCTTTGCTGTGACACTCATATCTTTAACTCCCGTTGCTGTCCCTTTCTTCTGATCATCCTTGAGATGGTACTACACCTTCATTTGAGTCCAGCTGTGTTTGATTATACTGATTGGACTTTGATTAGGAAAGCAACACACCTGTCTATATAAGACCTTACAGCCCACAGTGCATGTCAGAGCAAATGAGATTCATGAGGTCAAAGGAACTGCCTGAAGAGCTCAGAGACGAAATTGTGGCAAGGCACAGATCTGGCAAGGTTACAAAAAAATTTCTGCTGCACTTAAGGTTCCTAGAGCACAGTGGCCTCCATAATCCTTAAATGGAATACGTTTGGGACAACCAGAACCCTTCCTAGAGCTGGCCAGTCCGGCCAAACTGAGCTATCGGGGGAAGTAGCCTTGGTGAGTGACATGGAGGAGAGAGAGGTAGAAGAACCCAAAGATCACTGTGGCTGAGCTCCAGAGATGCAGTCGGTAGATGGGAGAAAGTTGTAGAAAGTCAACCCTCACTGCAGCCCTCCACCAGTCAGGGCTTTATGGCAGAGTGGCCCGACGGAGCCTCTCCTCAGTGCAAGACACATGAAAAACACCTGAAGGACTCCAAGATGTGAGAAATAAGATTCTCTGGTCTGATGAGACAAGATAGAACTTTTTGGCCTTCAGGTTGGACAGAGGAAAATTCTAAGCGGTAGGTGTGGAGAAAACCAGGCACTGCTCATCACCTGTCCAATACTGTCCCAACAGTGAAGCATGGTGGTGGTAGCATCATGCGGTGGGGGTGTTTTTCAGCTGCAGGGACAGAACGACTGGTTGCAATCAAGGGAAAGATTAATGTTGCCAAGTACAGGGATATCCTGGACGATAACCTTCTCCAGAGTGCTCAGGACCTTAGACTGGGCTGAAGGTTTACCTTCCAGCAAGACAATGGCCCTAAGCACACAGCGAAAATAACGAAGGAGTGGCTTCACAACTCTGTGACTGTTCTTGAATGGCCCAGCCAGAGACCTGACTTAAACCCAGTTGAGCATCTTTGGAGAGACCTAAAATGGCTGTCCACCATCGTTTACCATCCAACCTGACAGAACTGGAGAGGAGCTGCAAGGAGGAATGGCAGAGGATCCCCAATCCAGGTGTGAAAAACTTGTTGCACTTTCCCAAAAACACTCATGGCTGTATTAGAGCAAAAGGGTGCTTCTACTAAATACTGAGCAAAGGGTCTGAATACTTAGGACCATGTGATATTTCAGTTTTTCTTTTTTAATAAATCTGCAAAAATGTCCACAATTCTGTGTTTTTCTGTCAATATGGGTTGCTGTGTGTAAATTAATGAGGAAAAAAAATGAACTTAAATGATTTTAGCAAATGGCTGCAATATAACAAAGAGTGAAAAATTTAAGGGGGTCTGAATACTTTCCGTACCCACTGTATTTCTAAATGCACTATGGCTACATCACACAAAGATTATGTGTCTCATTTAGCCGATAAACCTCTTACAAGCCTTGCACATTAATTCACAATGTACATGTATTTATTTAGTTAGTTTGCTAGACTTTTTATTTTGTCTCTTCTTGAAAACTTGCTTGAAATTTTTTTGCTGTTTGCAAGGATTCATATTTTGACATCTTTGAATGCACCAAACTTGGAAGAATAACAGATTGGGGCAGTGGTTGAGCAGTGTCCAAAATCATACTCCGTGAATGATGTGAAAAGCAAGATTATTGTTTGGGGGCCTGCTTTTTCATACACCATGCCAGAGAATCATTCAACAGTATAAAAATAAAAATGTCAATGTACATAACCTGGTGTGGCACTGTAATTGAAAAGTAATGATTAGCTCCCTTAAATGTGAGATGAGTGTAGAAAGAGTCTTTACAAGAAATACATTGGTAAAATAACAGAAAGTAGTGGCAGCTCATTACCAGAACATTATCCATTAATTTTATGGACAGCTCTAAAACACAACACAATACAGTGTAAAATTCAAAATACAGGTAAAACACCTGTACAAAAATAAATAAATACAAAAATAACCATTTTTAAAATAGATTTAGCATTGTTATATTCATAAAAGTTACATTGGTTCAGCTATTAATTCTTTAGGAGCTAATTATACTGTCAATAGATGCTTTTTCAAAATGTTCTTTATTAAATGTCCCTTTTAGTCAGTCTCTTTTCCAGAAGCTTGGATTTTTTTCAATTTCCTATTGCGATAATTATCATGAAATTGCAGCTGGCGTTCACAATGGTTGCTTGTGTGATTCTCTGACTAAATGTAGAATGTGTCATCTTAATTTACGCAAAGTTTTGCAATCAGAGACAAGTCTGTTTAACAAGCTGTAGAAGACTAATAGTCCTTTTTAAAGGGGCAGTCCATCATACGCACAAATCCTGCTGATGTCAAAAATATAAACGATACATCATATTACGCAGATGGAAGAGATCCTATCAGAAGGTACAGTGAGTAATAAGTGTTCTCCCACAAGCTGAAGTATATTTTATTTCAGGTAGCTGCCAAAGCAGCATTTCTTATTTTCATTTACTATAAATTAATGCACTAAAAACTAAAAAAACTATATATATATATATATACATATAAAACAATGGTGTTAGTGTTGGCATTGCTGTTCAGATGCTGTCACTAAGGCTTTTAGTGGTTCTTTTATACAATTTCAGACTGTATTGATCATCTTCTGTGGCACAGCTACAGAACTGTCACAGAGCAAGTGTTTGTTCTCAGGCCTGTTTCACACTGCTCACAAAAGCAGTGTGTATTTATTTCACAGCCAGTATGTTAGCACTTTAGATCAGTGCTTCTTGACTGGTCTTACTTCAGGAGCCAGATTTTACTTGAGCTATCAAGTGGCATACACAAAATTATTTATCTAACAAAAGTAAACAAAAAACATAAAATAAAATCTAAAAAGTTTGCATGGGTGTTTAATGTTTTTTGACATATTTGATATTGTTACATTTGTGTGAACGTGGAGATGTGTGTGAAGGAAAAGACACCTACATTTTATTCAGAGGTCTAAACCGAGCAAATGTATTTAACTTGGTGCACATTTGATGGCAAAATTAAGATTTGCAATGTAAAATTCATTGAGATCTTTTTAATAGGCCTGTAGCAGACTACTTATATAAAATGCATATAAATATGTCACTCTGTGTACGCTGATATTGAAATGTTTTATTTTATTATCAAAAGTTCTGTAACTTCAGTTGTGGGGTGCAAAACAATGCAATGCAATATGATTGAGAGATGTATCCCTACAAATAAACGTTCCTCAAAAGCATGATATTTAGGCCTACATTTTAATAATTTTGATGAATGAATAATCAAGTAAACCTGCTTCAGTCTAGTAAATGTAGGCTACATCTTGAAATATTAATATCAATATAAAATGTATTCTTATTAAACATTACGCGTACATGTTTCACAATTTTGAATCTTCCTTGCCTTTGCTGGCTCATTTTAAATCTTCCTGCTGTGTTTCGCTACTCGAATTAGGTCTATCGTCCGATGGTTTTAGGAACTGAGTCGCAAATAAGTTACCAAACAGGTTTCCCCTCAGCATTTACTCGTTCCCATGCTCTAGCCTGACTATCCTGAAATATAGAGCGTTATTTGAGGGTCAGAAACAAAGTCTTTTATTGCTGATTTGAAATATGTTGTTGAAATGTGAGCAAATATTTAGGGCAATACCGCCACTTAGTGGACTTCTTCCATATTAAATGTTTTTTCCCCTAAATAATTTATATTAATTATTTTTGCACCTGCGTTGTTTCTAAGATCACTTGCAGTTGCATGGTTCTCTGGTCATGGTTTCTTTATTCAAGTTTTTTTCTTCTTTTTGGACAGGGCATCTTAAAATTGATGATACTAGGAAACTATGGGTAGTTTATACTACTGCAGAATAATGTCTCCAGGTAGGCTAGGCTACCAGAACTTTAAATTAAATTATTTTATCAACATTGTTTACCTTCCTCAGATGGTCATTTCTGGCTTGCCTTGCTCATCCAAAAAAAAAACTATACAGTGAGATGACAGATTTGAGAATACTTCCTGATTTGCTAGTCATGTGGTTTGTTATAGAGACTAGTGCTTTGGGAGTCTTTTCCCATCTTGGCCAGTGTGCCTGACAGCGGGATAAAAAGGACATCAAATTCTCCACAGATGGGCAAAGACTTCCAAAACTGCAGCCTTGAGGATTTAGGCTACAAACCAGAGAAGCTATATTCTTCTGTTGCCTCTCCTGAAAACTCACACACACAAAGTACTGTAATGTAAAATGTAATTCACCAGTATCATTAAATTTTCTTTTCACAGCATGCGAAAAGGGGAAAACAGACAGGAAGGCCAGAACAAGGAGCACACAGACACATCCGACAAAACGAAACCGCACAGGACTGCAAACACGGGGAGACCAAGTAGGGCAGGTAATGAGGGAGACACAGGTGGAATAACTTAAACCATAATGAGGTAACAAGATGGGCGGGGTCAGACAATCTACAGGAGAAAAAGCACATGGCACCAAATCAACACAACACAAGCCATGTGCTTACACAAGCACAGTGTCCTCTGGTGGCCATCCTGGGCACACCAGCTGAAGACAGTGACAGAACCCCCCTCTTGAAGGAGCAGATTCCAGACGTTCCACAGTCCGAGGCACAAAACAAGAGTCCAGGAGGGAGGTGGAGAGGCGGAACAGGGGGAGGGATGGTGGGCCAGGCCCGTGGAGCGGAGGAGGGCCTGGAGATTGTGGCAGAACAAGAGGCCAAGGTGGGGCTGGCAGAGCAGGAGGCCAAGGCAGAGCACTTGCCCACCAGGGCGGAGCAGAAACCCAACAGGGTGGAGCAGATGGAGAGGAGAACCAGCACTTGAGAGGAGCTGAAGTGGATGCCCCCGCCTCAGGAGGTTCTGTAGCAGAAGCCACCACCTCAGGAGGAACTGGAGCAGATTCATGAGTGGGCTCTGAAGGCTCCCGGACTGGAGCAGGCTCTGAAGCAGCTCATGCATGCAGAACAGTCATGAGGTGAAAAGCAGCAGAGAAATTGGGCAGGTCAGTAGCAGCCTCTGTGACACAGACAAGGAGAGTGGATTGCTCAGTGACAGCCTCTGTGGCAACAGCAGTGAGAGCGAGCGGCTCTGTGGCAGCCTCCATGGAGGAAACAAGGAGAGCGGGCTGCTCAGTGATGGCCTTCGTGGCAGCAAAAGTGAGAGGGGGCTGTTCTGTGGCGAGCTGTTTTGGAACAGGTTGCTCAGGGGCTTCTGGGACCACCGGACTTGGGACCACCAGAGTCAGGTCATCGAGGACCACCAGACTTGGGACCCCCAGAGTCAGGTCCTCCAGGACCACCAGACTAGTTACCACAACAGAGATGCCAGCTGCTCACACTGACATCAGGGGTGGGTCCGCCAAACTGGAAGCCAGTCTTAAAAGCCTTGGGCCCACCTCAATGGCTTCATGTGGCACATTCATGATACCGAGGCAGACTGACATGGGATCCATGATGGCTGAAGCCTCCGGCATGGCACTTGTGACGGCAGGAGACTCTGGCATGGCGGCCATCTTGTGAAGAGGCTCTGGTGCGCCGGACATGACGAGATGGGTCTCTTGAGCGGCAGCCATGTTGTGATCAGGCACCACTTGTTGCAGTGCTGGCTGCCTCCCACTACGGACGAGAAACTCCACAAACCTGTCAAAGGACAAATGTTCAGAACCTAACATCCTCCAATGACTAATGGGCTTATCTAGAGCAATATTAAACAAGTCTTTCAGAGCGGAGTCATTGCAGCCCAGCCCTACCACAGCACTCCTAAACACCAGGGCAAACTCCCTCGGGTCAGTTCCTTGTTGACGGAGGGAGCTCAAGGCGGTTACCTGGAGAATGTGTTGGTAAAGGGGGCTGTTGGCAGTGGAGGCTGGTAGATTGTGTGAGCCCATTCTCCACTGAGTCCTCATGTCAATGCTGTTTCGTTCTGTCACGGTCCGTGGGGAGAGATGAGGCGAGGACTCAAAGATACAGTAAATGGGCTCTTTATTAATAACAAAAAATAAACAAAACTAACAAAAGCTACCCCAAGGAGAAAACCAGGCAGGACGTCAGAAAAAGGAGCACACAGACACATTCGACCACATACGACAAATAACAAAACAGCACAGAACTACAAACACAGGGAGACTAAGTAGGGCAAGTAATGAGGGAGACACAGGTGGAATAACTGTAACAATAATGAGGTAACAAGATGGGCAGGGTCAGACATTGGACAGGAGAAAGCACATTGCACCAAACAAACACGACACAAACCTTATGCGTACCAAACAACACAGGGAACTCTGGTGGCCATCTTGGGCACACCAGCTGAAGACTGTGACAAAATGTACTTAAAGGGATAGTTCACCCAAAAAATGTAATTCTGTCATCATTTACACAAGTGTTTCGACCTGTGACTTTTTTATTCTGTTGAACATCAAAGAAGATAATTGTGAAGCGATGTTGGTAACCAAACAATATTTTTTCCATGCTATGGAAGTCAAAGGCTACCAGCAACTGTTTGAAGTTCACACATTTTGAAATAAAGCACATATGTTTAATTAAATTTTACTCGAATAGCTATATATCAACTATCATTTAAAGTTATATTTTTATAAATTGTATAATTATATCGATATATTTTAACTGTACTAAACTGCAATTTCATCATTACAAATGTGTATATGACATACGACATACATCTAGAAATGACATTCTGCGAAGTATATTTTTAAGTTAATATATTTATATCTCAAAGATAGTAGAATTATGAAATTACATATAAAGATGTACTAAAGTTCTACTTAGGTGGGTCAAAAAAAGCACTCTAAAGTTCTAATTTCTAAAACTAATTACACTTAATATAAATTTAAATGATAACGCATTCCATTTAATGCGATGTACATGTAGTCAAGTGTCTGAAAACATTACTTTTAATTCTGTTAAAGTGTATTATTTCCATAATAAGTATTTTTTTTCAAAGTATGCTACAGTCTTTTTCACAAGGGTATATAGTAAGACGGACAGCTGAAATTGCTTCTGTGTCTTAAAATGCCTCAAGAGCACGAATTCAAAACAAGAGTTTTGCCCTCTATTTCAAAAAATCCCCATCATTTCATTTACCAAGCCAACAAAATGAAATGTGCCCCATCAATGACCCACTCGTCTTTACCCTTCTATTGCACTGACTGTGAATCCAGGATGCCAAACATATTGTATGCTACAGAAAAACCACATTACATATTCAAATGTCTCTGACACTTGACCAGGACTGCAGCGTTTGCAATGCTGTATAACATTCATCTGTTTCTGCTTCATTGATGAGTAAATTCATGAGTCATCATTCCATTTCAGATTTGAAATATATACAGTTTCATTTCAGCTTCTCACTATTGAGAGGAGGCAGTGAATGTTTTATTGTGCTGGTTCTTTAGATGGCCTGACACATTACGAACCCTATTTGTTCTAAAATTAGAATGCGGAAGCAATTATTGCACTGATGAAAGAATCATTCATTTGTATTAAAAAGCATTTCAGTGGGAATAGAGCTCAGTATTTCTGGGAATTAATTTCTTGGCAAAATAAACTTTGTGAACCTTTAAAGTATAAAACGAAGTGAAGTATTCAGGTCAAAAATAAAGCTAACTTGTAATATATTCAGCAGGCAAAGGCATAATAACATAAATTGAATAAACATTGCACAAAATAATCATGTGCAATTATGTTAATGTGCCTGACTTTTACTATTAAACTCACATTTATATGCAAATCGACTCCTTTGTGTCATAAACCTCATTCTCCTGCTTCTGTGCAGCTCTTTGCAAATGATTCCAGCTCTGTTATGGTTGATTACAACTCTCAGGTTAAATTATCATAAACTACGCTCCTCTTTTTTGACTTAATTACTCTTAAGTCCCATGTTTAGACACCGTTTCCAATTATGATTGTTGTAATAATGCTGTGCAATTATCCTGCATAGATCCAGAAAATGAAAACGAAAATAAATGATAGAATAGAGGAAACCCACTGCGACTTTCAAAATGGGGAAAGTTTGTGTGGGGACAAAGAGATCAAAATGCAGTCTGTTGTGAATATAGCTTTGGTATTGAAACAGACAAGCGCTGACAACAAATGACAGCAAAAAACACCACCACATCTTCATAAACAGCTGTCTGTCTGTCACTATGTTCTAAAACTGACTTGATCCTTAAAGTCACTGCATGCAATAAAATAAGACATTAGCAATTAATCGCTTTGTTTTTTTACATGTGGCAGATTCATAGCTGATGAGAATCCCAGAAAATATCATAGATATTTTAAGACTTTAGACTTGTTTATGATTTTCAGTTTTGTAAGGTCTTTAAATCAACAATACGTAATACGTGAAAGGATATTATTTAGAGTAAAAAGCCCCTTGATCTTGGGCTGCTAAAGGACTCCTTGAAAAGACGCTCTCACGGGTCAAAATGCTCTCATGAATTCTCATGAGTTTATTTTTTCTCAAAAAATATATTGTTGTATATATTTGAATATTTTTTCTTACCACTTTTGACCCTATCACAATAGCCTTTTCCACCTTTATATTCCCATATGTTACATAAAAACAAACTTATTTGATTATTTCTCTTCACAATTGTTTTGCTTAAAATTCTCTGTGTGTGTATATATATATATATATATCCAGTGGGTACGGAAAGTATTCAGACCCCCTTACATTTTTCACTCTTTGTTATATTGCAGCCATTTGCTAAAATCATTTAAGTTAATTTTTTTTCCTCATTAATGTACACACAGCACCCCATATTGACAGAAAAACACAGAATTGTTGACATTTTTGCAGATTTATTAAAAAAGAAAAACTGAAATATCACATGGTCCTAAGTATTCAGACCCTTTGCTCAGTATTTAGTAGAAGCACCCTTTTGATCTAACACAGCCATGAGTCTTTTTGGGAAAGATGCAACAAGTTTTCCACACCTGGATTTGAGGATCCTCTGCCATTCCTCCTCGCAGATCCTCTCCAGTTCTATCAGGTTAGATGGTAAACGTTGGTGGACAACCATTCTTAGGTCTCTCCAGAGATGCTCAATTAAGTCAGGGCTCTGGCTGGGACATTCAAGAACAGTCACAGAGTTGTTATGAAACCACTCCTTTGTTATTTTAGCTGTGTCCTTAGGGTCATTGTCTTGTTGGAAGGAAAACCCTCGGCCCAGTCTGAGGTCCTGATCACTCTGGAGAAGGTTTCCGTCCAGGATATCCCTGTACTTGGCCACATTCATCTGTCCCTCGATTGCAACCAGTCGTCCTGTCCCTGCAGCTGAAAAAACACCCCCACAGCATGATATTATTTATACTGTATATGTGTGTGTGTGTGTGGTCGTGTGTATCACAGTCGATATATTAGATCATACACTTCCGGCACAATTTCTCTTAAAGAACAGTTCACCCAAAAATGAAATTGTGCTGAAAACTTACTAACGTTTAAGCCACCCAAATGTAGATGAGTTTGTTTCTTTATTGGAACAGATTTGGAGAAATGTAGCATTACATCAGTTGCTCATCAATGGATCATCTGCAGTAGATGGGTGCCGTCAGAATGAGAGTGTCAAACAGATGATAAAAAACCCAGCACAATAAGCCTCAAGTAAGCAACATGCCTCGTACTCTATAATGTGTCATGAAGTGAAAAGCTGTGTGTTTTTAATAAACAAATCCATCATTAAAACTTAACTTCAAACAAGTCCTCTGTCCACATTGCTTTCTCCAGTGAGAAAGTTGTCTCATCTGAATCAGGTGAGAAATATGCACAGAACAAATGCTGTTTACAAGCATTTTGATGTGAGAGGACAACAGTTGATGGACTTTTTCACTGGATGAAGCGTTATTATAGACAATTGACTTTTAACCAAAAGTGCATGGTGTTTTAAATTTGATGGATTTGTTTCTTAGCTTTTCACTTCACAAGATATTACTGAGCACTGGAGTCGCGTGGATTACTTGTGGAATATTGTGATGTTTTTATCAGCTTTTTGAACTCTCTGACGGCACCCATTCACTGCAGAGGATCCATTGAAGAGCAATTGATTTAGTACAAAATTTTTCCAAATCTGTTGTGATGAAGAAACATACTCATCTATATCTTGGATGGCCTGAGGGTAAATAAATTTCCAGCAAATGTTCATTTTTGACGCCTTCATCGACTTACTGTTCGCGGGTCATGAACCGGACACTATTAATGATGGATCCCATGTTTTGTGCAAACTATTCCTTTAGTGTTGCTGTACCCTATATTGCCCTTTAGCTGGTTGCTATATTAATTAATGACAGATTAAATAAAGAGGGTTCAAAAGCCTTTCATGTTGTTTTTGAAGATCTTCATACAGAATCTTTCCTACAAACCTTTCATTCCATTTTAGGTGGACAATTAAACTGATCGAATATAAAAAGGACCTTTGAAGAGAACCCACTGGGTGGACTGACACATTCAATTAGCCTCAGCAGCTGGACTGAAGTGATACAAGGTAAGAAGCCCATTTCTTGTTTTACAGATGGTTAGCTTTAGATGTCCAGATGAGAGAGAAACAGTAACTGCAGCCAAAGTCTGATGAAAAAGCAAACTATAATTCATTGAGTATGCTCGCAGGTTTCTCCTCCATCCTCAAAATACAAAGCAGAATGTGGCAGTAAATGAACACCCACACTGAATAGCAATGACTGTGGTTATTGCAGGAAATTTCGGATCATTCATAGACTGCCTATGAATATGAACTGCCTAAAACATTAAATATTGTGGCAATTATTCACTACATCAGGTGTGAATTATTAAGCTGCAGTAATTGTTTTAATATAAGACTTTGAATTACGCTTTTAAAGCCACACCAAATGACATGCTTTGTCACCGACGTTCCTTTTGTTTTGAAACAAGATTGAATTGTTGACGGCACAAGCTCTCAGAGGTTATTAACAGAGGCACTACATCCATTATGGCACTCATTTGTTTTCAGTGACTGACAGGAGCCCATTTGTGCTAGACATTCAGTTTAAATAAATGTAATCAGAGGACACTCTTGAGATCTTTTAAAGCAAAATAGTCACTCTATTTTCCCTGCTATAAATGTAAATTATGGTAATGCATTAGGGCTATTCAGCACGCTTGTGAGAGAAAAAAAAGAGCTAGTTTTGCTGTGCTTCGGATGAGCTTTGAAATTGTAACTGTTTTATCAAAAATGAGACAACACATTATACAAATGCAATGTTAAACATTTAAGCAGAATATTAAGAGAGACTATTATACATATCATGTTATCGATGTGTGCACATTTAAGCTTAAAGTGGTGGCAACACTACGGATTGAAAATTAAATACTATGTTTATCTCAATAAAATGAGTCAAATGCAGAGCATTACACAGCTTATTTGGGTATTTATAATAGTATCAGCATCTGAAGTGATGCTTATGTCAAATTTACAATAATCAGCACTCATTTGCAATGTATCTCTATGCTGATGTATCTTGCCTGCATTCATTTCTAAGCAAATTATGCACAGTCAATTTTCAGTTAATGAAGCGAAGCTGGCATAATTATAGTTTCTGAAATATAGCCAGCATGCTTGCACAGATCACAGAAAATCTTTTGCACTTGAGGATAATCTTAGAATGCCATTTGTCCAGATTAATGTGAAATTAATTTCATTGCACAGAAAATTGTGGAGATGTGTTTTTCAAAATCACAGGGTTACTATTCACTGAGAGAGTGTACATCTGTGCTCAATCTTAGTGACAACCAATTATCATCTGTATTAGTCACGCTAGTAGAATAAGGAAATTACCTAGAATAAATATATTAATCTCCACAACCTTGAGTGACAGCAAACACTGGAACAAAAGCATTATGTTTTTATTTAACTCTAATTTGTTATTAAATTTGTAATTTTCTTATAACTTCAGTTTACAGAAAGACTGTAAACATGGTGCGGTGATACAGTCATAATGTATAGCAGTAGGAATATTTATTATTTAGAGCTCTTCAGATTTCTGCCGGGGAAAATTGGTGGGAATAACAGACAACCACACATCAGGACTAAAAGCCTCTCAGCGGTACCATTAATCTTGACTTGAGCCACACGCTCTGGGTTTGTCCCCATAAATCGGACCACAATTTTTCACTCATATGATTTCACAACAAGTCTGGTATTCATTTATTTAACTGAAAATAATAACAAAAGAAAACAACAAAATAGCCAAGATAAATTTACATTGATACTTAATAACTTTGATTAATAACTTTTTTAAACCTCTTTAATTTATTAACAGTATTACATTATGCATTATAAGTCTAAGTCCACACTGGAAAAAAGGAGACATGCCAAATACTCTTCAAATTCAAAATATTCTGGAAATATTTGTAATGAAAAATGTCTTTAATTATAAAAAAGCAAATAATAAATCAAAGCAAAATAGAAGCTTGTTATTGTGTCGCAAAGAATCTTTAAAAAATATATATTTAGACTGAAATGTACATGAATTACTACTCTATTAAGCAGCATGTGATGTTTGATAATGACTTGTCAATGAAAGTTATTTATAAAGCATCACCATATTAACATTTCCATCTTTGTTTGTAGTCTGTCTGTACATTCTCACGCTCCCCAAGTCAAATACTCTCACACACGGTCGTCGAAGACACGCTTTTACTTCTGGTCAGCTTGAAAACAGTGTAGCTCCTTGTTTCCGAAGCAAATCTCCTGGATGAGCCAGAGTTGCGCGGCTGGATTTTAGACGCGGAATTTCTAATTGAAGATTTATTGGTCAGACTCAAGACCGAAGACATCTTCTCTCTGTAGCTTTCTCTGAACCTTTTGGCCGATCTGTACAAGTTTCCAACAAAACAGTAGCAGAGGGGATTGAGGGACGAGTTGGTGAGACCCAGCCATTGCGCGAAGGGTCTGCTCCGGAGAATCCAATGATGCTCAACGTTGCTCAGCTCGTCGTTTCGATCAGGAGAGCTGGGGGTGTTGGAATCGATCCAGATGTCCACGGCGTAGAGTGGCAGCCAGGAGAAAGTGAAGAGCAGCACGAGCGCGAAGACCATTTTGGCGATCCTCTTGCGCGTTTTCTGGCGCGATGTCGAAGAGGTCAGAGCGAGCTGGTTGGGATCTGATATTGATGCTGTGCCTCCTCTACTCAGTTTCCAACCGGTCAGGAAGCAAATGATTAGGTTAAAGACCACCGGGAAGCCATACAACGCGCAGAAGAGTAAAAAGTTGTAACCCTGGCGCAGTTTGACTTTAGACCAGCTTTCCACGCACACCGTCACGGTGTGCAGCCCGTCTAGAAGGGAAAGCGTCTTAGTTGTGTTCATGAAAAATAACGGCAAACATAACGCAGAAGACACGACCCACACCACAGCTATCATGCATATCATTCTGCTGGCCGTGAAGAAAGACCTGGCGTGCAGTGGACTGTGGACGCTGTAGTATCTGTTCAAACTGATCACGGCCAGACTCAGAACGCTTGCAGAGACTGACACCGCCTGAACGAACGGCACAGCTCGACACAGAAAGTCTCCAAACACCCAGGCGTTATACACCTGATGTCCTAAGTTAACCGGCATGCAGACACACACCACCATCATGTCGCACACCGCCAGGTTGACCAGGAGTCTCCTGGTGGCTGAAGCTCCAGACAAGCGATTCCTCCGGCGCGTCAGGACCCACAGAGCCATGATATTCCCCACCAGGCCTGCCACGAAAGATATCACATACATCACCATTAAAACTATAGTGTCCGGTTCATGACCCGCGAACAGAAAGTCGATGGAGAAAGGCGTCAAATCACGAGTAGTCCAGTTCTTCTGGAGATGCTCCCAAAGAGAAAAGTTGTTTGGGAAGAAGCGTCCGAATGTGCTGTAAGTGCTCGAGGTGTTCATGTTTCCTCTGTGTGCCATTTCATCTGACCATCCGCTTCTTGAGGATCTCCATAACGCCCCCACCCTCAGGAATATAATAAAAGAGCAATGATTCACTGAAGAAAATTTCTCCAAATCTATCTATCTTCTCTCTCTTCTCTCTCTCTTCTTCTCTCTCTCTTCTTATTATTCTCTCTATATCCATAGCCTATGGATATACTTATGCTTCCTTTCCTCCCTTCCCCCGCGCCCCCCCACCCCCCCCCAGTTTCTATTGCCGCGTTTGGTTCCACCCCCGCCCACTCGCTTGTCTTGCTCGGTCTTGCCCCGTTCCACCTCATTTCCCTGCCCCCCTGTCTATCTTGCCCTCGTCGTTGTTTTTTCTTTTTCTTTTTGTGTTTGGTCCCTTTGCAACCCTGCCGCCCACTGCGTGCAGAGCCTCCCCCCTCTTTGTCGCCGGGTGGTGTCCCCGCCTTTCGTCCCCTCCCCTTCACCTTACGTGTGTTGGCCCTCGCCATAGACATTCTCGGTGTTGTTCCCCCCCCGGGCCTCGTCCTTCTTTTTTTCCAACCCCCTGCCTCCTAGGTCAGTTAACCTTATTCCTTGGCGCGTACCTCGCACTCGCCGGCGCTTCACACCCACCCGCCCCCGTCACTCTCTGACCCCGACCACCTCCCATCCTACCCTCCCCTGGCCAAGGTCACCCCCCCCGCCACCCGGCCCGCCTGCCGCCGCCCCACACCCGCGAAGTGGCGCGCCTCCCAGATCCGCGGAGGAGGCGCCGCACTCCGCGCGTCAAATCCGCCCAGCCACTCTAGAAGTGGGCGCCGGGTGTTTTTCTCTCCTCTGCGTCTGGCTGCCCCCCCTCCCCACCCCTTCTATTGCCCGCCGCCCCCCGCACCCCCCCTCCCCTCACCCCTCGGCCCCCCTGCCGCGTCACTGGCCCCCGGGGCGCCGCACGGTGTGGCAAGAAGCCTGCGGGTCGCGACGGTACGGGCCTCGCCACACCCCCCCCACCACTCCCCCCGTTGCCGTGCCCTACGGCACTTGCTTCAGTGTGCTTGTCGCTGGCCAGCTGTGACCGGGAGCACTACAGGAACACCCGCACAAGGACCACAGATCCCGCGAAGGAGCACCACGCCGCCTCCCGCGCACACTATTCGACATGACGGGAGACCACCGGAGGGGACCCCGCCATACACCTCACCACGCCAACACGTTCACAGCGCCCACCGCAACTAGCGCGACCGCATGACTCCCGACCCCGGCTCGCGCACTGCAGACGCTGGAGTCGAGCGAGAGACACGCGTCCCACACCACGACCGGGTCGTGCTAGACAGACGGCACGAGCGACACAGAAACACAGACAGGCGTCGAACGACGATGCGGACACAGGACGACGCACACTCACCGCGCGCATCGCACGAGCGGCACCACCGGTAGGACAGGACGGGGGACACCGCCGGCACGGCACACGGCCGCAGCTAACAGGGCGCAGGCCACGCAGCAGCCCAGTAGCCCACGCGGCGCAGCGAGAACCAGTAAGCAAACCGAACGGCGTACAACAAGAGCACCACGGGTCCACCCCACGCGGCAGGCGCACGACTCGCGTCCCCGGCTGCACAGAACAGACACCCAGACGACACCAAAGCAGAGCTGAGGCCCCGCGCAGCAATACAAGGCAGAATGCTAAAGAGAAAGTAACGAAACACCAATCACAAGCGCCACACTCACGCACTGAAGGAAAAGAACAGTAAAGGACGCACATCACAGCGCCACCGACAATACCGCCAACTGTGAAAACAGTAAGAAAGAGCAAGCGAGACAGGCAACGAACGAGGAGACAGCGGCCGGCGATCGGTAACGACTTGCAACCAGTCGACTAGAACGCCAGTGAACAACCGAAAATACAAGCGCACCAACAAGTCCATGGCAAAAACTTGGTAAACTACGAAGTAACAACCAATTACGAGCGCACCAGACTACGAGCGGCACTGTAAACAGTAACACAGAAGCCCAAAAAAAGTCAGTGAGCAAGCAGAACAACGCAAGTCACTGTAACAACAGTAAGACACCAAACACGGCGCAGACCATAAGGACACGCACTGTAAACAGTAACAAACCCAATCCACAGCGCACCATTCCGCCTGGTAAACAGTAACAACCCAATCACAGCGCACCCAACCCCAAACCACCACTCCACGGCACCGTAAACAGTAACAACCCAATCACAGCCGAACCATCCACGCACTAAAACAGTTAACAACCCAATCACAAGTGCACCATCAGCACCTTAAACAGTAACAACCAATCAAAGCGAACACCACTCCACGACACACGCTAACATACACAACGCGCACATCACAGTGCACCATTCCCGCACTGTAAACGTAAAACCAATAAGCGCCACACACTCCAGAACTGTAAAACAGACAACAATAACGAGCACCCATTCAAAGCACTGTAAACCGTAAAACCTAATCACAGCGCACCATCCACGCACTGTACCAGTAACACCCATCACAGCGACCATCAGCACTGTAAACGTAAACCAAATCACAGCGCACCAGTCCAGCGCAAGCACAAATAACAAACAATCACGCGAACCAATCCAACGCACTGTAAACCCGGTCACAACCAATCACAGCAGCACACTCCACGCACTGTACACAGCACCGCGCGATTATCGGAGTGGACAGCGCGCAGACAACAGCGTGACCGCACGGAACAGGACGCAGAGCTGAGCCTGGGCGCCGGGGCGGATTACGTCACACCCACAGCACACCCAGGGCTTCAGGGGAGCCAACGAGGTCAACCGGGCCTATAGCGGCTGCGGTCGTCCAGAGCCAGCTAGCGAAGCGAAAAACAGCTCAGCGAATGCACACAGGGCGCTGACTCAACTCCATTCGCCGCACAGTGTAAGACAGTAAAACCAGGGAATCACAGCGCACCACTCAGCACTATAGACAATAATGGGTCAGACTTGGCTTTGAATACCACCACTGCGATCCTAGTGTCCTTCCTGATGAGGTCGACACCTTTGGTAACCTGTTGATCAACAAATAAATAGGGCTGCATGATAAATCACATGTGATTGTCATGTGCATCTCGTGATTAATAGTAAATCTCCATCATGCGCTTTCAGATGACCAGACGGCCGCTCATCGATCACTGGAGTGCATTACGAGTTTCTGGCGTGAAAGCAGATATAGCGCCGCCGAGTTCAGGGTGCCGTAGCCTTTGGACAAGTAGATGAGGGATCGCTGTCTTAATTTCTATGCCGATTAATCGTTTTTGTTAAAACGGTTATACGAACATAGTCAAATAGAATGAATGTAAACTGGCAACAAAAGCAATCCCAATGTCACTTTTGGGACGCCAGTTGAAACGCCTGCCAGAGAGAACGCACGAACTACGGGGAGTTGTTTCTGTTCACACCTTGGAGCTGATGGCCGGAACTGCGGGCACAGACACTGAAGTGGGATGGAACACGAGAGATGAGGGAGGAGTATAAGCACACACAGAACGGAAGTCAGTAGAGAGGAGAGACTGGTAATTAATTTATAGGCATGAAAACAGCATGACCCGTTGAATAGAAGTTTGGGAGAGCGAGGACAGGGCGGCGGCGTGCCCCAGCGGTGCAGCGAGAGATTTGAAATGTAGGTATTAGTACCAGTGCCTGATATAAGATTCGTATGACCAGTTCAGAGGCACTTGTCATATGGGAGCGCAACGTGACCTGTTGTGGTATTTTTTGAAAAATAACTTTATCTTGATTCAATATGAGATGTAGTGCATTTTTGGGAGCGGAAAAAAAATACATGTTAGTTTTATCGGAAAACTTGAGCCAATGTCATGGATTTATTGCATTTTGGTGGAAAAATAATACAATTTTATAATAAATATTTGAAAATCAAAATCTGGATTTTTAATTTTTAATGTTATTATAACCTAAAAATACTATGTGAAAGTTTGAAACAGAAAATAATGTTTTTCATCTTGCCACTTTCTTGGTAAAAAAAAACACATTTTTACTCAAATGCAGGTGTCAATGCAGTTATTGAGCCCAGGGGCACACTTTCTATTTGTAAAGACAACGACGACAAAGTTTGAAAATTGAACTATATTAAACAAATATAGTTTTTACAATATGCACAAATATTTTAGGAAAGATAAAATCTATATATTAGATTGTTATAATATACAATAAAGTAAAATGAAATGTCCTATTCAGTAAAGGGTGTATGTATGAGGTGAGAGCAAGTGTGTATTACTGCTCCACACCTCCATTAAAGGCAAACAGACACGACACAGGAAGAATAATGGACACACACAGAGGCATGTGCATACTCTCTCTCTCCCTCTCTCTCACTTCATCCTCTCTCACACAACACAACACAACATAATATCTCTCTTTTCTTGGGCGCAGTCCGTCTGCGTTACTGAAAATATATTTTCTGTCATGAGCACATGTAGTCCCCCAGATGTCATACCCATCCACATTGATTCATATATATTTTCAGATTAACAAACTTAAAGCAGCTGTCTTTAAATCAATTATGCTTAGCAGTTAGTGGTAGCATCTAAATGAACTGGCTTTGTTATTGACTAAATGATCGGTTTATAGGGCTGAATCAATATTAAGTCATCAAATCAGTCCAGTCAGCTGCTTGTTTTGCCTTTTTACAGTAGTTTTGCAGATATATTTCCAGCACATTTAAAAGAGCTACTTATGAAATATGAAAACATTATCAAATGAATAGTTTTGTGTACAAAATCTGATTTCATTAGTCATGTTCGAAGCCATTGCTATAAACAGCCCCAGTTGGAGGCTAATGAGTTACATCTTTTGGCAGAAGAATCGTTCATTATGAATAAATGTAATTATCTATTGAACATTTGTGTCTTTTATCATATCGCTGTTGTCACCGTTTATTAAAGCAATAAGGCACTCGGTGCCACGTTACAGTTATTATAATGTGTTACATTTTATATATTATGAATAAAAAAAATTAATGTACATTTGCCTTAATTGCCTTTGCAACTGGTAATATTATTTAACCAGGGGACAAAGAAGAAAAATAATTTCTTCTTCACACACCTCAAAACTAACACATAGTGTTCCAATCCACTAAGCAGCACTGATGAACAGACTTACATAACAGGCCTGCTGTCAAAGTGTTTTAATTCACTCATTCACATCGTGCTGACATGTCAGCTCCAACCTACAGCATGACTAATAAGAAAACTAATAATGATTTGCTCATCATATCAGACACTAGAAGAACATTGCTTGAGTAAGGTCGATAGGAAGGCAAATGATGTGATTTGAACGTCACCGTCTTGCAAGCACATTTATTTGACAATATTCAACACTGACGCAACAAACAGCCCACACATTTGTTACTTTACCTACATCACAAAGCAACACTGTAAAAAATGATTGTGGTTTTAACAGTAAAAGAGTGTAAAAATGCTACAGTAAAAACCTGTTAACTGGTTAACAGTACGTTTCCATACTATATATGGTGAATAAAGGTAATTACATTTAATGTAATTTTACAGTAAAATACTGTTAAAAATAAGTTTTTGGAAGTGAAAAAGAAAAAGTCATTGTGTAATTTACAGTGAAAAACCGTAAATTGACACTCCCAGGATTCCCTGCATGACGCTTCATATTTGATGTTTTTTTGTTGAAATAAAATGTTGTGTACATTAGGGTTTAATCTTACATCTAATGTTGTTAATTGAATGTTTATTGCATATTTCAGTATCATGTGTGTCACCAGATGGGGTTTAGTGTTTGTGTGAAGACAATGTGCACCTTCTATATATAAACGGTATGCCCTCCTCAAGCTCGGATAAAGCTGTTTGTGATGAGCTTTGGTCCATCATGTGACTTTCTCATCAACACCAGTTTTTGGTGGTTATCAGTGCATTACAATGGTTCAAAACAGATATTAGTAATTCAATATGTTGGATTATTAACATTACATCAGTTACTGAAATACGGTATTTTATTGTGAATTTAAGTTAAGTCTGTAAAACTTAAAATGTTGCTACCATATTTTTTTTTACGGTGAAGTTCTGGCAACCACAGCTGCCGGTATTTTACCGTAAATGTCACAGATTTTTTTTTACAGTGAATGCCTGATCTAAATGCACTGCAGCGGGGCAGTTTGTCCCCCACTCAATAAGCTCAATAATGGTCACAGAGATTATTTTTCTTAGATGTTTCAATTGCTGTCTTATTGTGTTCTGTTGTTATTAATAATAAAACTGTCATGCTTGACGAATAGTGTTTTTATCACTGGC
Source organism: Sinocyclocheilus anophthalmus (assembly GCA_018155175.1). Lineage (NCBI taxonomy): Eukaryota > Metazoa > Chordata > Actinopteri > Cypriniformes > Cyprinidae > Sinocyclocheilus > Sinocyclocheilus anophthalmus. The sequence continues at coordinate 239,109 of JADLZN010008610.1, forward strand.
TAAATGACTTCTTTAAACTTGTTTGATGCAATTTCCTGCATTTTCCTGAGGGACTAAGGTAAAATCTTATGAAAAGATTTCAATTGTGTACTGTAAGAACATTTTTTTAGAAAATTGGAAAAGGTACTAGTAATTTGCTCCAAAGACATTTTTCTATTTTCAAAAAACAGGTGAAACGGCAGTATTAATGCAGTGTTTTAACAGAAATTTCTTAGAGTGCAAGAACAGGTCTGTGCTCAAAAATAAAAGTTTTTAAGTTTCAATTTATTAACATTAATTTAATGAATTAGGAACCGTAAAAAAAACTAAAACAATGAACAACAATTTCATTTTTTAATAATAGCAATTTATAAACATAAATATTTACAACTGTTTATTGTTAATTATGTTATTCATAATAAATTAATTAGTGTTAAAATATACATGATGACGTTAAAATATGCATAAATTAACATTAACAAAAATAAATGTTTTTAGTTACATTTAACCTTATTACTCATAAAAAAAAAAGATCATTACTGGTAGAATGGAAAATGAGTTTTTGCTGAAATTTTTTTTTTTTTATTAAAACACTTGAATTCTATAAATAGAAACACCTTCACAAAGCAATTTATCTGCACTGGATTTTGAGAAGCTTTATAATAGGAAACTCTCTATTTGCATTTTATTGCAAGATATTGACAATTTGATTTTAAATGTCAGTGTCAGAAATGTGATTTACCTGAACTACAAACAATTTCATGGTCAAATTGCACATGACAACTTGGCTCATATCAATTTCTGTTGCAGAAATGGATCTAAAATGTAATTTTGTGAAGAACATGACAGTCTGTATAGCCGGTGCTAGTAACTTTGTAACTTTGGTCATAACATAGTGCAGTGACTGACAAAGTGTTTTTGAAAAAACGCATACATCTGCAACATGTTCTTGTCTGTAATATGAATATTGTATTGTTAGTTCTGTACTATGTTGCATAGATCATATATCTGCATTTGAAGTGTTGTTAAACAATTTTAACAACGAAAATGCATATAATGTGAATGATATATAATGTGAAAAAATCAAATAAACTGATTTTTTTCACCATATTTGGTGTTTTTTTTTTAAATCCTAGGTGCACATGTTAACTCCCACCCCCCCCACAGCTGCGACAGAAGGTTACAGATGCGTTGAGTTTAGAGAACCACACACAGGTGTATCACTAAGCCGATACCGACAAACGCCAGAGATAGGAACCCCTGTTAGTAATACACAGAGTTCCCCCGGCAGGCAAATCTCATTCCTAATATGCAAAGCATATTATTGATTTAGTGAAGTAGTATAATTAAGGTCTACATGAATAACAATCAGACTGAGGGAGAATTAATCAAGGTGAGCACAATGAATTGAGTATTCATAGAAACCATACAACAAGATTTTTTTTGTCCATATCTCTATATCATTAAAGGGATAGTGAATGAAAAGTATGAAAATTCTGTCATCATTCAAGTTGTTCCAAACCTGTATGAGTTTCTATCTTTTTTTTTCTGTTGAGCACAAAAGAAGACATTTTGAAGAATGCTGGTAACCAGAAGTCAATGGCTACAGTTCGTTTCAGCAAACAGGCTACAGTTGTCATAAACAAATGAGAAAAAGTTTGTAACCGTATCTGTCCAGTGACACAGTCATATTTTTTTGTTGCCAATGCAATTCTTGTACAACTGTAATGAAAGTATGAGATCAGTTTTGAAAATGTACATTCTTGTGCAAACAGTACAAAAGTCAAGACATTTTGAATGGGAGTGAATGATGTATGATGCATTATGATAAAAAAGAGAATTCTTGCCATGACATAAAAAGCCTGACTATACTGAGGTTGAACATGCACGCAAAACTGTCCCTCAAAACTAAGGCAAATTTGTCATGCATCTTTATACTACACAATGTCAAAAACCTAATTATATGTCAAGCAGTGTAGGAGTATCATTCTGTTTGAACCAGGACTCTAAAGAGCAGCACAATACTGCAGTCAAGAGGGTCATGTGAAATTAAATGGTATCAGTTGTTTCTGCTGTGATTTCCTGTTTTTTTTTTTTTTACCTTGAGTGATCAGGGCTGGAACCCCCCCCTCCCCCGCGGACCGCCACACCATGGACGCCCCCCCAAACCACGCCACCCATGCAGACAAGCACGAAAACGGTTTTGCAAAACGTTTTTTAAACGGACCCACCGGACCTGCCGCCCTGCGTTGAAACGCGCATGTCCTGAAGAGAACCAAAGAACGTTCAATAGTATGGCACGCCCACCCCCCCTGAAGAAGGACCATCCCCTCTCCCAACTGTGTTCTTTTGAAGAATTTGCCCCCCGGCACACAGACACAAATAGCATCACACCCCAATCAGGTATAATACGTGTTAACCTACTAGCCAAAAATACGCTCTATGTTACAGTCACTGCCCTTGCCATCCAGAAATAAAAGAGAACATTCCAATCAAATGAAGGGATTTGTGTAAACTGTGGTTCCTAATTATTGTGATTCAACATTTGCCTCGCATTTCAGGATGTAAATACAAACATTTCAGGTGAAGGATAATCTACTTCTTACCTCCGAGACTGTGTTATTATCTATATGACCTTATTATTTTTATTCTGAGTATTCGGCTTATCATTATTGCTGAACACTGTTGTTGTGCTATGGTATTGTAATATTTACCATTAAATAATCAGAGGAGTATAGAAAAGTTTATTAACGTGTCAGTCCATAATACAATAGCAATAATATATAAAAATGTCTGGTATTTTATGGTTGACACTTAATCAGTAGTCTAGCCCGACACCTTCACTAAGGCAAAAGTTAGACAGACTTAAAGTAAGTTCCAGATCTATACTTGTGCTCTGATTATTTCAGTTATTTTGCCTTTAATGAAAATAAACATGTGCAAACAAACGGAGATATACGTGTATTGGAATTTATTTGGATGTTAATTACATTGTGCTAGCTGTCTCTTTAATACCGGGTGGTTTATACATGTTGCTGCTGATTGGGCTGCCATGTTTGACACACCCACCAAAGACAAATAAGGAAAGAGGACAACATCGGGCATTCAAACCATTGCACAGCGTTCTACGTTGAGAAAATGTCGGTTTCAAACCGGAAATCTCACTCCGGTGAAACACAGGGTGACCAACCGAGTTTATGAGCTTGAACTTGCCCCAGGTTTCTATGGAAGCCCGTAGTATCTCAGCCACTTGAAACACTAAAAAAATCATTAAAAGGTGTAATTGTCGACTGGGCTATGGTCAGAATTCTGACTTTTTTCCACAGAATTGTGAGATATAAACTGGCAATTGCGAGTTACAAAGTCAGAATTGCGAGATATAAAGTCAGAATTCTGACTTTTTCTCAGAATTAGTGAATATAAAATCACAATGTGCAAGTATAACCAAGTCAGAGAGCAAGAAATAGACCGAAAGAAGAATAAAGCGCAATTACTATTTATTTTTTATTCAGTGGCGGAAACGGGCTTCCATAGGTTTCATCTCTGCAGATGGTCTCATTCCCCAGACTAGTGACCTCAAACCATAAACCAACAGCAGCACTTTAGTTCTTCCACCATCCACTGACAGTTTCAAGATTATTTGTGGCTTGAGAACGCCACCCTCGCTATTTTTCATTCACCACCTGCTTCTTCACATGTTATTCTTTAAAGGTTAAGCGCCACAAGATATTTGGATTAGATTGGTGAGATGGCACTTGGTTTTTTCACAAGGTAATACCTTTAGTGGCAAGTAATTTCTTGTGTTTATCATCCTGGCAAGCTGTGCTGTGCTGTGCTGAGCTACTGCAAATGTTGGGAGTTAGAGGAGAATCACTGACATGATGAGTAATCTTCCGGCTTGAAACATCTGCGTTGTCTAGAATAACACCTGAGTGCAAACTGAGAGCTGACTGGGGTTGTTTGGAAGGCCAGAGAGACTAAATCGTCTTGATCTGTTTTTGATGGGTATACATTTTTCATTTAATAGAGACGATAGACAAGATGCCTAGAAGATGTGTGCCATCTTCACCCACATCTCCTGATAATCACCACAGGGCTCTATTCACAGCAAACTCAAATTGTCCAGATGTGTGACTGTCTCCAGAATCAATACTGTGATTGATGGAACTGACGGTCTAGAGGCTCTGAGCCAATTGATGTAAAAATTGGAAGTTCAAATTGAACACTATAGGATGTTTAGAATGTCTTGTTTAGCTGTATTTTGGTTTCTTTTATTTAATTAATTAATTTGTAGCAAAACCTCGCATAACAAAACTGCAATAGGATGAGCAACACCCCTAATGTCAATATATTGTGGAAATGCTATATTTTTCCGTTTATTTATTTATGTTTTTAACAACCACATACTAGTTGTTTTCATATTATACATTTTTTTTGTATTATTCTGTAAATAAGTTAATGTGTAATTCTATATCTGAATACTGTGGCCGGTTGCATAAAAATTTTAGTCTTTCAAGTTAGTCATCTAATTTTTTCCCCCTTGAAGAGTGGTCATAATGTCGGCTGTGTTAAAACACAGATTGGTGTCATTTAAATCTGAACGATATGACTCATTGCCTGTTGGTAAGTGCTAATTGGTTAGACTAGTTGTTAAGACACAGTCTTAGATGCTACGTCTTTGCAACTGGCCCCTGGAAGTGGTGAAGTGACAATCTAAACTATTATAATATTATAGTATTTTACTTGAGTATATTATTAGTAGTCGTAAGTTAGTAGAGTATTGTTATTAAATAAATCTAAATCAAAACATTTCACAAATATTTACTAGGTTATGTTAGTATATGATTGATGAACGACAAAGCAAATCCTAAACATTTACAAATTCTATCTCTACAAAAGACAGTTTCTGACTTCCTATTATTGGAATGTTGTCAGTTTCCTTTGCGTTTTATCAATACATGCTGTAGGTGTTATTCAGACGGATTAATTAGACTCATACTAGGTAAAATAACATATTCTATAATAATTATAGGTAAACAAGACGTTTCATTTTATCATGCAACATGTGTAAACGCAAATGGGCCGATGGCTAGCTGTACATACAGTAAGTAATAACAAATCCCCGCTGATTAATTTTCACTAGGGCGTTCTAAATATTCATGGTTTTGGCAGTCATCTGTCAGTAAATTCAGTGATCTAGATCTAGTGTCGTTTGCTGATGTATTTATTCATTCAAGGAGCTTGCTCTCGTTTCTCAATGGTGGCGCTTCTGATTTCATCTGAAGTCATGAGTGAATTCAGGATTCATCATGATGTTAATGAACTTCTCGGGCTTCTTAATGTCCGAGGAGGAGATGGTGCTGAGGTTTATATTGACTTACTGCAGGAGAACAGGACTCCTTATGTGACCACTACAGTATCTGCACACAGTGCTAAGGTGAACATGAATTATCTTCTGTTACATTTTTTTCAAGTCAAGTTGAGCTTTATTGTCATTCTGCTACATGTGGGGACATACAGTGGAACTAAATGTCGTGCCTCACAGGACCACGGTGCTACATAAATACAGGCATACAACAATGAAGTAAAACAGTAAAACCTATACACCAGGGGTGCCCAAGCTCGGTCCTGGAGGGCCGGTGTCCTGCAGAGTTTAGCTCCAACCCAATAAACACACTGACCAGCTAATCAAGCTCTTACTAGACATACTAGAAAATTTGTAGCAGGTGTGTGGAGGCAAGTTGGAGCTAAACTCTGCCGGACACCGGCCCTCCAGGACCAAGTTCGGGCACCCTTGCATACACAACTAGCCCTAATGATGATTGGACTATAAATCTAATATTATATAATATATATATATAGGATATACTATAATACAGTGGGTCAGGAAGTATCAGACCCCTTACATGTTTCAAGCTTTGTTCTAGTGCAGCCATTTGTAAAATCATGTAAGTTAATTTTTTTCCTCATTAATGTACACAAGCACCCCATATTGACAGAAAAACACAGATTTTTTGACATTTTTGCAGATTTATTAAAATAAAAACTGAAATATCACATGGTCATATGTATTCAGACCCTTTGCTGTGACACTATTATATTTAACTCAGGTGCTGTCCATTTTTTCTGATCATTCTTGAGATGGTTCTACACATTCATTTGAGTCCAGCTGTGTTGATTATACTGATTGGACTTGATTAGGAAAGCCACACACCTGTCTATATAAGACTTACAGCTCACAGTGCATGTCAGACCAAATGAGAATCATGAGGTCAAAGGAAATGCCTGAAGACCTCAGAGACAGAATTGTGGCAAGGCACAGATCTGGCCAAGGTTACAAAAAAATTTCTTCTGCACTTAAGGTTCCTAAGAGCACTTTGGCCTCCATAATCCTTAAATGGAAGAAGTTTGGACGACCAGACCTTCATAGAGCTGGCCGTCCGGCCAAACTGAGCTATAGGGGGAGAAGAGCCTTGGTGAGAGAGTAAAGAAGAACCCAAAGATCACTGTAACTGAGCTCCAGAGATGCAGTCGGGAGATGGGAGAAAGATGTAGAAAGTCAACCATCACTGCAGCCTCCACCAGTCGGGGCTTTATGGCAAATCTCCTCAGTGCAAGACACATGAAAGACCGCATGGAGTTTGCTAAAAAAACACATGAAGGACTCCAAGATTGTGAGAAATAAGATTCTCTGGTCTGATGAGAACAAGATAGAACTTTATGGCCTTAATTCTAAGCGGTATGTGTGGCGAAAACCAGGCACCTGCTCATCACCTGTCCAATACAGTCCCAAAAGAGAAGCATGGTGGTGGCAGCATCATGCTGTGTTTTTTTTTTTCAGCTGCAGGGACAGGACGACGGTTGCAATCGAGGGAAAGATGAATGCGGCCAAAGTACAGGGATATCCTGGATGAAAAACTTCTCCAGAGTGCTCAGGACCTCAGACGGGGCCGAAGGTTTACCTTCCAACAAGAAAATGAACCTAAGCACACAGCTAAAATAACGAAGGAGTGGCTTCACAACAACTCTGTGGCTGTTTTTGAATGGCCCAGCCAGAGCCCTGACTTAATCCCAATTGAGCAGCTCTGGAGAGACCTAAAAATGACTGTCCACCAAAGTTTACCATCCAACCTGACAGAACTGGAGAGGATCTGCAAGGAGAAATGGCAGAGGATCCCCAAATCCAGGTGTGAAAAACTTGTATCTTTCCCAAAAAGACTCATGGCTGAATTAGATCAAAAAGGTGCTTCTACTAAATACTGAGCAAAAGGGTCTGAATACTTAGGACCATGTGATAATTTCAGTTTTTCTTTTTAATAAATCTGCAAAAATGTCAACAATTCTGTGTTTTTCTGTCAATATGGGGTGCTGTGTGTACATTAATGAGGAAAAAAATGAACTTAAATGATTTTAGCAAATGGCTGCAATATAACAAAGAGTGAAAAAATTTAAGGGGGTCTGAATACTTCCGTAACCCACTGTATATATATATAAATGTTTATATATATATATAAAAAATAAAAAAAAAAAAACTATCACGAAGCTTCACATAAACACTACCTATACACAACTAACCTACTGACAGATTTTGACTATGAATATACTATATATAACTGTTTACCTATACATAAATTTAAAAAATACAGACTATACGGATGCTTCACATAATACTGTACATGTGCATGTATTGTGAATGCAGGAGACTAATTTACCACGTCTTGCAGGTCAAAATGGCAGAACACTCCAAAACTCCTGAAGACTTCTTGAGGAAATATGACGAGTTGAAGTCAAAGAATGCACGCAACCTCGATCCACTGGTGTATCTGCTTTCCAAACTCACTGAGGATAAAGAAGTAGGTTTAATGAAACTCATTATTCATTTCCACACAAGATGTTCACATAATTTCCCCCTAAACTCATACATTTGTCAGTGTCTTCAGTTCTTGCAGCAGAATGCAAAGGAGAGACCTGAAATGTCTGCAAATGCAGCATCCAGCACTGCCACGTCGTACAGCATTCCTGCAACCAGTGGCAAAATGTCTATGCAAGAACTGGAGGAATTGCGGAAAAAGCAGGGAAATGTCACGGCCAGCTCCAATGCGCCTCAGGTAGTATGAGGAAACAAAGTGATATTAATTATTTTTTTTTGTTGATTTAATAGGGACAATGCACATTGATGAACATCAGTATGAAATACAACATTTAAATATTTATAGCAACATTGCTAATTTACATCCATAGTCCCTAGGCATTTAGTACAAACAAAGACAACTTGTGACAGTATACCAATTACAAATACACCATACGCAAAGGGATAAAGCATCATGCAATAAAGTGATCACAGGTCTGGTTTGCCTTAAGCAACTGTTTAAAATGGATCTTAAATGTAGGGAACACCATTGTTGTGAGTGGTATGCTATTACAATATTTACTTCTCTTTATGCACAGCACTGTTTGTCCCAATGTGGTGTGCCTATGTGATGACTAAAAGTGATGCCACTGTTAGTCCTCTGTTTAATTTAGTAATTGAGATGCAAAACCAAAAACAAGCATTTTTTCTTTTTTAAATCTTATAAAATAATATTTTTTCAGAATATTACGATCATCAAATGAGAATAATATTTTTCTTTTTTCAATGCTTTTAGATCATGCCGTCATGCCAGATAATCAATAAATGAATCAATAAAATGAGTAAATAAATGGTTTGAAAATAATTATAAATGGATAATAAAATGATTAAATGAATGAATTAATGAATATAAAAGAAAGAAAGTAAAACACAACACGAATGTATGGTTGCTTTCTTGAAGCAACACACACAGGATGCTACAAAGTATCCTTAGATACTTCAGGGCCTTTCGCAAGACTTTTCATCTTCAGAAAGATCTTTCTTCCTCACCATATTTCTTGAGAACTGTGACTTGCTTAATAATGTAGAACAACCTCTTTAAGTAGGATTTTCATTTACCTAAGAAGACCTGGCAGAATATTTAACAAACTCGTCTGAGATTGATAATAAATATCTAAAAAGATATGAGAAAAAAAAACAAGCAAACATATTCTTTGGGGGGAAAAAAATCTGGTATCTGAATGTTTATTTTACTGAAACCCTACTAAAATGTCACTTGCAAGAATGGAACACAGTGTACACTGTAATTTTTTGCATTCATTAATAAACATGACTCCGAATCCGCCGATCCTGATTTCTGGATATTGCACGAGTTTACAATGATTTTGTTTTCTCTTACAGTCTTCTGAGGTCATCCGTAAAATGCTGAGAGACCGACATAACAAGAAGAACCCCACTCAGCCGAACCCTGTGTTTCCAAACTGGGTGTATGACCGGCCTGCGCTGATTGGGAATTTCATCACTAGCCCCACTCCTGTGGGAGATCCCATGGTGGCTGTTGGTATGTGACATGGCTTTCCAAAATCAGAGCCTTTGATGAGTTACTTTATTAGTAATTTGATGAGAGGTGATGAAGAAACACCAATACTTTATGTATCATGTGCATTAAGTAGATTTGCATGGACAAATAATTTATAATAAACACTGTAAAATTACATAAAAAATAAGAATGGTCAGTTTTGATTTCATGGGGACTTTAACGTGTATTTACAGGTACAATTCCGCTGGCTGCACAGGAACAAGCTCTGGTGGAGGACCTGCTGTACGTGCTAATTGGTGTGGATGGAAGAGACGTCACAGCTCAGCCTGTGCTCGGCAGACAGAGCCGCTCCTTCATAGTGGATCCTTCCCTCGGCATGTCCATCAAAGAGCTGGTCAACCGGATATTACCGGTGGCATCCTGTTACTCCACTATCACACGGTCAGTGAACAATATGACCTTTAATATTTATTTTAGTCCCTTGTTTACATTACCACAGTTTGAAATTACGTTTTTCACTCACCAGCCACTTTGACTAAAATGTTTAAGTTGCCAACCTTTCAGAATTTCAGAAATAATCCAGATGATCAAAATCACATCTTACATTTAAATTGATTTATTATTAATTATGTGATTCTGAATCATTGAACGTCCGTTTTATGACTTGTTTGCGGATGCTGTAAAGATAAAATGAAATAGAAATAAAAACAAAATTTTCTGTGATTAATAATAACAACAAACAATTATAATAATGGTAGCATTTTTCCATATATGGATATTAAGTTAAAATAGTTAATGGACTGAAGATGAGTGGAGCTTTTAGCTTGTGTATGTGCACGCATACAAATAAGCAATGTGTTTGATCTTTTAAAGACATTTTTGTTTTGCTAATGTTGGAGGTTCCTGGTTGGAGGACATCATTTATGACTCATAACCTGCCAAATTGGCTAATGATTTGATATGTGTAACCTGCCACGGTTGATTTTTCACCTGCATCTGGTGGGTCGGCGGTGTTAATTTTAAACCCTGGTTGCAATATTAAATCAGTTTTGTTAATAATGTCAGAGGGCTTTTATAAAAGGGGTCATATGATGCCATTTCAAGTTTTCCTCTGTATTTTGAGTTGATAAGATCCATAAAATTGCAAAGACTAAAGTCAAACCCAAAGAGATATTCTTCATAAAAGTTAAGACTCGTCCACGCTTCCTAAAACGCTTCATTTAAACACGCCCCCACATATCTACATCACTGTGTTGAAAGATTTGCATAACACTGCACAAATGTTCACACAAAGAAAGAAGGCATAACTTTTACTCTCACTGTAGTATTGTTGCCGGCACCGCCATTTCGTGGAGACGCTGTGTGTGTTTTATGAAACGCATTGATATTTCATGTTCAAATTTTGCATGGCTTGCTCACGTCATCTGAGACTCATATAAACTAATTGCAATTAATTTGCATATTCGGTGTCCAGCTTCACTGAAGAGAAGTCGTCGTTTGAGTACGGTCAGGTGAATCATGCCTTGACTGCAGCCATAAGGACTCTGATGAAGGAATATCTCATCCTGGTGACACAGCTGGTGCATCTCAGACAGGGCACGCTCTCTCTGCAGAAGCTCTGGTTCTACATACAGCCCACCATGCGCACCATGGAAATCCTGGCCTCCATCGGTAGAGCTCTCAACACATGTGGTTACTGTTAGAGATGCACCGACCGATCGGCCAGGGATCGGAATCGGCCGATTTTCCTCATGATCGGCCCGGATCGGTGACCGTTTTGTTACCAGCGGCACAGACAATAACGTCAGCCACACATTCTCGCTCTCGTCTCTCCGACGACCCCTTCTCTCTCACACAGGCCCAGGTTGCCAACTAATTTTCAGGGGGAGTGGGGGAAGTTGCTAAAGGAAGGTCAATTTGTTGCTAAAAATTGCTAAATGACGTTGTGATGTCATAGCACGATGACATCATTACGTAATTATGACACAAAATTGTCACTACTTCGAATCTCAGCAAGAAAATATTTTATATATGTTAATTTAGATTAGTTTTTCAAATAATATGCATGATATATTAAAATATAAATAACTGTATTTTAAATACATTGAATTATTGAACACTTACACATTTTTGAACAATTAGGGCCTACAATTAAAGTTGTTGTTTTTTTAGCTAGTAAACTACACATTCTGAACAATTATAGTTTTAAGCAGTGTATTAGCAGTTAGTTATTATGCTACATTCTAAGAAAATATCTGTAAAAATAGGGCACAATATACGATATTATTAATACTATAATACTATATTAATATTAAATCTAAAATTTTCGTATTGATTTTTCACAGTTTTTGTTTACAGCATTGTAAATTACACAATTGTAGGATAATGCATATATGAGGATAAAGGATAATGTACTTGGAAAATGATAGACCTTTCCATTTTCTAGAATTTTCTTAACTGAGTGTACTAAACTGATCAACAATCGCAGGCCACAAGCTATAATAAGGTGTATATAGATACATATAGAGTTCAGATGCAAACGCCTCTATATGGTACCGTCCGTTTTTTTCTTTTAAAATTAGCATTTTTATCAGGCTCCTTTGTTTAGGTTCAGTCATTTTACTTTAATGGCAATGTATAGGCCCTTTTCTATGCCATTAAAGTAAAATAATTGAACATAAACATAGGAGCCTGAGAAAAATATTAATTTTAGAAGAAAAAATTTCAGATGGCTCTTAGAGGCTTTTGCATCTGAACTCTATTTTAATATGTATTATTATTAATTGAGCAATTGCTAATAGCAGCTAACTTAATTCATGTGAATTGTGTACTGCTAGGCATCTTTGGTTTACTCATTTTGTGTAATTTAGATGTAAAATGTGAGCCTTTTTATCGTTTGAGTCACTTATCAAAAGTTGCTAAAAACTGCCAAATAAAAGAAAAAATAGCTACATTTGTTGCTTGGTGCTTTTGGAAGAAAAAGTTGCTAGGGCAGTGTGAAAAGTGATAAATTCGCAACAAATTGCTAAATGGCAACACTGCACACAGGTATAATTCATATTGGGTCCGTGGATAAACTTTTAAAGGGACCGCAGTCCAATATTCCTGCTGCTGTCTGTCATGTTAATCAAAGAACAAAAGACAAAGAAAATCACTTTCTGCTCTTGACTGAATACGTTTTATAACTTTAATGGTAAGCATTAAATCTGTATTGAATTTTAACATGAAGGACTAATAAATTAATGTAATAATGGATGTGTTATTTTACATTTGATTACTTTAAATTCTGTAGTATTTCTTACCTGAATAAAAACTTACTTAACCTGAAAAACTTCATACTTCAGAAACTTCAGTTTCATAGCTCTCTTTATCGTATTGCATTTATTCGTGCTGTTGTTTGCAGTTATTTCATTTGTTCTTATTTTATTACTGACTTTTTACTTGTGTTTTTAAAATTAAAATTAAACTTTGCGTTGAAGAAAAGTAGATTTTTGTTTGTATATGCTGTCAATTATAGTTCTTAGAAAGAAAATCGGAATCGGCAGATCACACTAACAAAAAAATCGGAATCGGCCAAGAAAATTGCAATCGGTGCATCTCTAGTTACTGTAATAGCACTTAGTATTGGAAGTGTCAACAGGCGTAATGAGTTCATTTTTTACAGTTTTGCATGTAAAAATACACTTTGAGTCAAAGTATATTTTTCATGTTCATTGATAGCTGGTTCTTAATTCTTTACCTTTATTAGTTGCAAATTGGTTTACAAAGCCCTATCTGAAAGTTTAATTAAGATTTTAAAGTTTCACTGATGGTTACACAGATGTAATATTAAAAGCATCTAGATAGCTAGCTAGGCATTGATGGCAGGATTTAAGATTTTGATAGAATATTGCTAGCATGTTTTACCATGTTTTTGTCACATTCTTAGCATGTTGCTAATGTCTCCAGCATGTTTTAATGTGATTATAGCATATAATGTATTATTAACATGTTTTTTCACAACGTTAGGATGAATTAGCATGTTACTAACCTGTTTCTAAAACTAAAATGTTTTGGAATGTTACAAAATCGTGTCTGTCATGTTTTAGTATGGTGGCAGCATGTTTTACGATGTTTCTAACAAGTTAATAATGTTTTAATGTTGTTAGCATGCTTTAGTACATTAACATTTTAACGTTTCTAGTATGTTTCTAACATTTCTGAGCATGTTGTTGCTAGTATGATTTATCATGGTGTTAGCATGTTTCTAGCATGTTGTTAATGCAATGCTGGCATGTGGTGACATGTTTCTAGCATGTTTTACTGTTTGTAGCAAACATTTGTATTTCTAAATGGGGCCTTGGTAGAAATCGTGTTTCGGGGGGTTCACGTCGTCCGCACATAGTGCCGACACTGTTGATATGCTCATGCTAATGCGCTTTCTCCTTTGTCTCTTTCATGTAGACACTTCTGTTGACAAGGGTGAGTGTATGGGTGGCTCGACCCTCAGCCTGCTTCATGATTGTACCTTCAATTACACCGGAGACAGCCAGGCTCAAGAGCTCTGCCTCTATCTGACCAAAGCAGCCAGCGTCACCTACTTTGAAATACTTGAGAAGTGGATCTATAGGGGCATCATTAAAGACCCATACAGGAGAATGTGACCCTGGACCTACAGGGCTGTCAGCCATTCGGTACCCTCTTGTAAGCTTTTTAATGTTTTTTTTTTTTTTTTTTACGTCTGTTAATATAGATTTGCTTTTCAGTAGGAATAACCTTAAAAATATTTTACATAACATATGAGTCTTTTCAGAAACAGTAGAGGACAGTATTAAGCTAAAAAATTTGATTTAATTTATATTTATATATTTAAAAATATATACAGGTTGGATCTCAATAAATTAGAATGTCGTGGAAAAGTTCTTTATTTATTTCAGTAATTCAACTCAAACTGTGAAACTTGTGTATGAAAATCAATTCATTGCACACAGACTGAAGTAGTTAAGTCTTTGGTTCTTTTAATTGTGAAATGATTTTGGCTCACATTTAACAAAAACCCACCAAATCACTATCTCAACAAATTAGAATATGGGCATATGCCAATCAGCTAATCAACTCAAAAAAACCTGCAAAGGTTTCCTGAGCCTTCAAAAATGGTCTCTCAGTTTGGTTCACTAGGCTTACACAATATGGGGAAGACTGCTGATCTGACAGTTGTCTAGAAGGCAATCATTGACACCCTTCACAATTTGTAAGCCACAAACATTCATTGCCAAGAAGCTGCTGTTTACAGAGTGCTGTATCCAAGTATGTTAACAGAAAGTTGAGTGGAAGGATAAAGTGTAGAAGAAAAAGATGCACAACCAACCGAGAGAACCGCAGCCTTATGAGGATTGTCAAGCAAAATTGATTCAAGAATTTGAGTGAACTTCACAAGGAATGGACTGAGGCTGGGGTCAAGGCATCAAGAGCCACCACAGACGTGTCAAGGAATTTGGCTACAGTTGTCGTATTCCTCTTATTAAGCCACTTCTGAACCACAGACAACGTCAGAGGTGTCTTACCTGGGCTAAGGAGAAGAAGAACTGGGATGTTGCCCAGTGGTCCAAAGTCCTCTATTCAGATAAAAGCAAATTTTGCATTTCATTTGGAAACCAAGGACCTAGAGTCTGGAGGAAGGGTGGAGAAGCTCATAGCTAAACAGTAAAAGGCACATTTTTGGCTATTTAATTTGTAAAGAGCAGACAAAAGCACACACATCGATCTCAACTGGATACTCGACTAAGAAATAAGTGGAAAAGCTTTGTAAATGTAATGTCGGTGTGGCCGACTTTACATTTAAAAAAAATTTAATTTATGCAATAGTAAAAAAAAAAGGCACAATAGGTCTACATGGGGGGCAAAATGCGAAAAACCGTGTTCGGTATCTCCAGTAACTCATTTTGTTCGGCTTCGGCCAAGAATTTTCATTTCGGTGCATCCCTAATTAGCTGTGTTTAATTAGGGTTGAAGCTAAACTCTGCAGGGCTGTGGCCCTCCAGGAACTGAGTTTGACACCTGTGGCGTAGTGTGTCCCACATAATACAAATTTATTTGCTTTCAATAAGTACACATAACATGGTAACCATTCTGGACTCACTGAAAATCTGACATCATAATCTGCTGTCAGGTATGTGAATAAGTAATCTGAGCCAATGGTGTGAGAAGTGAGTCAACTGACCAATTTAGTCAGTGATTCATACTGATTGTCAGTCCGCTTGTTTGGTTTGATGTACGGAATACTTTTTTCTCAACAGCCGCTTATGAGCACTCTTCATTTGTAGCACATATTTAAACTAAGCGTTTGAAAACTCACAATGTTTCAGACACCAATAATTTAATGATTCAGAAAAGATGAATCACTGTCTGGCCAACTGAGATTTCCATCTGGAGATAAAGGTTAGGATCATGATTTTTTGTTAGTACTGCAGCAGACCATGGGTGTTTATTTATTTTAACTTCTGACATTTTTCTCACCCTCATGTCATTCCAAATACAAGACTTTCATTTATGTTCAAAGCATATAAAGTCCATGTAACCAAACTTTGACAATTTAAAAGAATCATAAAGACATGGTAAACATAGTCCATATGAATGGAATGAGTTAATCCAAATCTTCTGAAGAGACACGATTGCCTTATATGATGAACAGATTTAAAGGTTCACCCAGTATAGTTAAGATATGTTAAGTTGAGATTCTAACATGTTTCGAACTTCAAACTTGTTACTGGCTAAAAGGTTTCTATTCATAATATTGGTTTCTCCAGTCATCTCATCTGAAACGCGCACAGATCGAGCACTGTTGAAAATGATCTAAAACCGTTAATAAATATGTCTAAATAAAGGGAAGTGTTATGAATTATGAACTTGTGTTTTGGCCAGAAGCAATAGTTTAAAGTTAAAATGTCTTATTGATGGATTTGTTTCTTACAAACTTGCAGATTTTCACTTCACAAGACATTCATTAATTGTGGATTACTGTGATGTTTTATAAGAGTTTGGACTCTTATTCTGACAGCATTCATTCACTGCTGAGGATGAAATGCTAAATTGTATGTGGCTTTGGATAAAAGCATCTGCCAAATAAATAAATGTAAATGTAAATAAACACTCATCTACATCTTAGGTTGAGTAATTTTTTAGCAAATTGTCATTTTTGGGTGAACTTTGGTTGTAATTTAGGGCATTATTCGCATAAACATTGATCAAAGCAGCAATAAAACACACATCTTCGGTGTGTAGCGCTCACAGTGTCATTGTTTCCAAAAAAGCAAAACGTATAATCTTAAAGATTATTGGTTTATTTCAGCAATTGTGAATCTCCAAAGCGACCGACATATCTGTCTCTCAATATTACCTAATTTCTTACATTTTGTGGAACAGGTCAATCAAACATGACTTCTTAATGGATAAAGGAGACTTTTTCGTGCATTTTATGGACCTGACGGAGGAAGAACTGAAGAAGCCGGTTGATGACATCATTCCTCCACGGCTGGAGGCCCTGCTGGAGCTGGCCCTAAGAATGAGCACTGCCAACACAGACCCCTTCAAAGATGATTTGAAGGTCAAATGCGCATCTGTCTTCTCACCAATTACTTCAACAGTCGCACTTTGTAATATGTAGAGTATGTTTGTGTATTCTGCATTACAGTCTAGATTTCAGATGTTGAGCAATTTCTTTTGCAGTAGAAATCCAAATGAAAAACAAATTGTTGTTCAGTTTCATCTTTTACATTTTGGTAATTTTACTCAGTATCTTTTGTTTTTGTTGTGCTGGCCGATACACCATTTATCCTGCACTTACAGCGTGCCCTAATCAGAGGTAATGTGACAAGATTCCAGCAAAAAGCAATTTGTCTGTCCACTCTGGAAGTGTTATAAAGGGACATGACATAAGAAGCTAGGGCTGCACAATTAAGTGAAATAAAGCTCAAATCACAAAGGCTGCTATTTAATTACTGTAAATAAATATATAAGTAGGATGTTTCATGAAGCACAGCTGTTTGTTTTTTTTAAACTGGCAAATGAAAATGGAAATGTCATCCAGCACTTTAACGTTTTGTGTGTGAAAATGGCTACGGTCACCCATCTAAATGATTGTATCATTTGGAAGGTGGTTGAGAGCCTTCTTAAGCAATGGAAAATGATGTGCAGCTCAAAAACAGGCAACAGGTCAACACTGAAACTGCATTATTTAACAGTATTATCCTCTTCTAGATTGACCTGATGCCCCATGACGTTATCACCCAGCTGTTGCGTGTCCTCGCTATAGACACCAAGCAAGAGAAAGCCATCATTAATGCAGAGCCCACAGAGGTGTCCCTTAGCGGCCTGGAGGCTTTCTCTTTCGACAAAATCGTCAAGTGGCCACTTTCTCTCATAATCAACCGGTACACATATTTTCTGTACGACAGTATAGCTTTTATTTCAAGCAGCTTGGGATTGTAACTATGGCCCCGTGCTTCTTAAAGAAATTGTTTTGTCGTCATTTAACTGACCTTCATTCGTGTTGTTCCAACCCTGTATTCCATGCACTTAAGGTGCAGTTATATTAAGTGTTGTTTGATGAATTTTCAGCAGGAGATATCATTTAAAGGGGTCATATGATGCTTTTTTAAAGATCATTATTTTGTGTATTTGGTGTAACAGAATATGTTGTTCAAAAAACACATTATTTTTCAAATACTGTACATTATTGTAGGTCCTCTATGCCCCGCCTCTCTCAAACGCTTCGTTTTCTACAAAGTCCCTCCTTCCGACAAGCGCTGTCTGCTCTGATTGGCCAGCTGACCCCAGTGCATTGTGATTGGCCGAACACCGCAAGCACTCGTCGGAAATGTAACGCCCCTTACCATAATCGCGAGCTTCATCTTTCAAAATAAATGTAAAGACAGAGCCCGAAAGGGGAAAAGTCGCGTGACAGACAGTGATGGAGCTGGTATGTGTTTGCAGTACACAAGGCACGGTTAAGACAGCTGACTCCACTGTGATGTGATCCCCCCCCCCCCCCCTCTCTCCTCCCCTCTTCTCTCTCATCTCCATCGCTTGCGCTCTCTCCCCGCTCTCTCTCTCTCTCTCTCTCGCTCCATCGCTCTCTCTCTCTCTCTCTCCACGCTTCTCTCTCTGCTCTCGATCTGTCCAAATAAAGTGCTTTTGCTTTCGCCTAGAAACACACAGCTTCTCCCTGACATGCTGCTCAACACTAACTGTGGTTACTGAAACCACGCCTTCTTTCTTTGCGTGAACATTTGGGCGGCATTATGCAAATATTCCACATAGTGAGGTAGATATGTGGAGCGTGTTAGAACGAGCCCGTTTTAGGGGGGTGTGGCAGAGTCTATACTTTGATAAAGAATATCTCTTTGTTTCGAGACTTTAGTCTTTGCAACTTCGGGGATCTTATCTATGCACAATCAGCTTGTAACACTGCAAAGAGAAAGGAAAACTTGAAATCGCATCATATGACCCCTTTAAATAGGAATCCATGCATTTGGAAATGTTGCTCATTACACACTGTGTGATCGGAAAGGTTGCACATTATATACTACGCTATTGAAAATAACGCACATTACGCACTGCGTTATTGGAAATGTCACATTACACACTACGCTATTGGAATTGTCGCACATTACGTTATTGGAAATGTCACATTACACACTACGCTATTGGAATTGTCGCACATTACGTTATTGGAAATGTCACATTACACACTACGCTATTGGAATTGTCGCACATTGCATTATTAGAAAATGTCGCACATTACTCACTGCGTTATTGGAAATGTCACACATTACACACTACGTTATTGTAATTGTCGCACATTACGTTATTGGAAATGTCACATTACACACAACGTTATTGGAATTGTCACACATTACATTATTGGAAATGTCGCACATTACCCACTGCGTTATTGGAAATGTCACACATTACACACTACACTATTGGAATTGTTGCACATTACGTTATTGGAAATGTCTCACTTTACGCACTACGTTATTGGAAATGTTGCTCGTTACACGCTATGCTATAGGAAATGTTGCATGTTACACACTTTGTAATTGGAAATGTCACGTTACACACAGCTCTACTGGAAATGTCACACGTTACAGACTTTGTTATTGGCAATGTCGCACTTTACACTCTACACTATTGGAAATGTCACACGTTACTCACAGCTCTACTGGAAATGTTGCACGTTACAGACTTTGTTATTGGAAATGTCACACTTTACACATTACGCTTTTGGAAATAACGCATGTTACACACTAAGCTATTGGAAATGTTTTACGTTACAGACTTTATTATAGGAAATGTCCCCACATTACCACGAACGTTATTGGACATGCCGCACGTTTATGACTTTGTATTGAAATGTTTGCATGTTTACAC
This sequence comes from Sinocyclocheilus anophthalmus, assembly GCA_018155175.1. Taxonomy (NCBI): domain Eukaryota; kingdom Metazoa; phylum Chordata; class Actinopteri; order Cypriniformes; family Cyprinidae; genus Sinocyclocheilus; species Sinocyclocheilus anophthalmus. Next base: position 258,887 of record JADLZN010008610.1, read on the forward strand.
ACTAATCTATGGAATCGTCGCACTTTACACACAGCTCTACTGGAATGTCCACGTTTACAGAACTTGTTATTGGAAATGTCCGCACTGTTACACTCTCCAACTTTGGAAATGTCACACGTTAACAGACTTTGTGTTATTGGAACTTGTCGCACTTGAACACTCCTACACTAATTGGAACTGTCACAGAACTTTACACACACTCTACTGGAAATGTTTGCATGTTACAGACTTATTGTAAATGTCGCCTTTACACATTACGCTATTGGAAATTACGCATGTTACAACACTAAGCTATTGGAAATGTTTTCCGTTACAGACTTTATTATAGAATGTCTATGGGATGATATTAGACTCAGAATGATTAATAGACGCACGCACAATTATTCATGTACTGCATACATTTTATACATCTTACTAACCACAAACAAATGCCTTTCAATTTGAGTCTGTGGAATTCAGGATTAAATGATTGTGCAGGGATTTGTACAAATACAGACATGTTTTCGAATAAAAATGTTCTGTTCTGCATTAATATATCATAAATTGCTCATGCAAAAAGGATTCTGTGCATATGTGGATCAGGTGACACGCGTGCATTAATTGACGTCTAGTTCGAGTCTATCTTTTTCGGTTCATTTGGATTTTGAGACTTTATTTTCGCAGTTTACAGCATTTCACGCCCCCCACACACACAACTACCAAAGAAGTGCAATTCATTAACGTGTTCACGATTTGAAAAAATCGCAAATGTGCGTCACTACATTGAAACAAATGCTTTTCAACCGGTGTCTGCAGAGTTAAGAATTACATTCATGTGCAGCATTTTCTTCAAGTAGAGACATATTTGTGAATACAAATGTTATAGTTTGTATTAAAGTATCATCATTTGTGCATGTAGCGATTAAAATGTGCATTTGTGGATCAGGCGACGCGCGTTCATTCACGTCTCTTCTGAGTCGATTCTATTTGATTAATCTGGATTTTGTGACTTTCGTTCCGCCCTTTTAGCCTTACGCAATCCACACACACACAGCTCGCGATCCACGCGCAGCTGAGACACAGAAAATCAGCGACCACTAGATGCACTAGCCCCAGTCACATGTGCGCATTCCACTGAGTACGGTTCTGTGAATGTTACATTGTGTTTTCTTTGTTTCTTTTTGTGTTTGCTATTCTCCTCTGCCCCTAGAAATATAATAAAGATGTTTTATTGAACTTGTTCTAACTTAACTTGTCTTAAGACACAGAATAGCTTATATTAATTTTGCCAAACAAGAACTTCATAACGGTACCTTGTTTTTTTCTTTCTTTCTGTAATTCACAGCACGTTTTGTCAGTTATTTTCCTTCCTTGTATTTTATTATTATTATTATTATTAAAAGGGCTATTAGTCGCTCATTTGAGCCATTAGTAACCACACGTTTATATTTAATTAAACTATTAAATTAACTTAAACTAAACTATACTAAACGAGCGTTTTATACGCTATAGCCTATTCCGCGCTCAAGCAAATCGCATAAGATAGAACATATTTTATTTAGGCTACTTATTACTAAACTGTTTTCTGATTCAGTGTCTGCAAAGATGAAGTTGACAATGCTGATGAACGACTCGAAATGTAATAATTTTTATTCTCAATATTTTATTTCAAAATTTTTCTGGATATTTAATATGTTTAATCTCGCATATCGCTAGCACTTTTTCTGGAGATAGTTATTTTCTTACTTCTCATTTTCCAAATCTCAATCCAAATGGTTCCATATTTCCACAATGTTGCCTATTTGGAATTTGAATGCACAGACTATTATTTATTTTATTAGCCATGTAACCCAGGCTTTGTACTTAACCCCCGTTCCAAAAAAAAGTCACGAATCAAATCATGGTTCTTCTTCAACTGAAAAAATCGTCCTCTTTCACCATGATGCAAATATGGCTTGTCCCAGCGTCAGGCTGAACGCACGGATTGTACTACAGTTTGTTTTAATTAAACCAGTGTATCTAGATTTCCTAGAGTAGTATCTACGTATATGTTTTTTGACTGTATTTTATGCTGATAATGCAGAGGCTGCAGCTGTTTTGCATGCTGTAGAGACTATATGAAAGTCGCATTTCTCCTCGTACTCTGCAGATAATGGCTAATCAGCATCGTCACTCATCTTGCTATAATAATAATGATAATAATAATAGCCTACAAGAAAGGAATAACTGACAACGTGCTGTTGAATTACAGAAAGAAAAGAAAAAAACAAGGTACCGTCACAAAGTTCTTGTTTGGCAAAATTTATATAAGCTATTCTGTGTCTTAAGACAAGTGAAGTTAGAACAACCAAAACCAAACCAAAAAGAAACAAAGAAAACAATGTAACATTCACAGAACCGTACTGATGGAATGCGCACATGTGACTGGGGCTAGTGCCATCTAGTGGTCGCTGATGTTCTGTGTCTCAGCTGCGCGTGGATCGCGAGCTGTGTGTGTGTGTGTGGATTGTGCAATGCTAAAAGGGCGGAACGAAAATCTCAAAATTCAAATGAATCAAATAGAATCGACTCAGAAGAGACGTGAATGAATGCACGCGCGTCGCCTGATGCACAAATGCACATTTTAATCGCTACATGGACAAATGATGATACTTTAATACAAACCATAACATTTGTATTCACAAATATGTCTCTATTTGAATAAAATGCTGCACATTAATGTAATTCTTAACTCTGCAGACATCGGTTGAAAAGCATTTGTTTCAGTGTAGTGACGCACATTTGCAAATTTTTCAAATCGAGTACACGTTAATGAATTGCACTGGGACTTGTTCGTTGGTAGTTGTGTGTGTGTGTGTGAGCGTCGTTTGAAATGGCTGTAAACTGCGAAAATGCAGTCTCAAAATCCAAATGAACCGAACACGCTGGGCGATCGACGCGAATAGACGTCAATTAATGCCGCGAGTGTCACCTGATCCCACATATGGCACCGAATCCTTTTTGCAGTGAGGGCATTAAAATTTGAGGTATTTAATAATGCAGAAAAACCTGGAAAACATTGTTTAGATATTGCAGAAGAACTAATGTTCGATGGAATGTAAGGGAATGATCAACACAAGAAGGAGTGAGATCCCAAAAGCCATAGCCCATCTTTAAGGTCCTGATTCCACCGAGCAGTAAGATAGACCCGTACTTCCTCGGAAGGTACTGCCATACATTAATTGAGAAAAAAGTAGCATGTATGGCTTCTCTGAATCCAACTTAAATCGAAATGCATAGTTACAAGTTTAATCGTGAGTATAAAATGTAGGATAGTTCAGATTAACTGATTAGTAGACAGTGGATGTGTCAAAGTGACAGACATGGTCTTTCAAAATTAACAAAAATGTCTCGCGCGTATCGTGCATTAATACACTATCGCCATAAAAATGTCCCAGCATGCGTCACATGGAATTATGCTGGAAATGCAGCGAGACGTCTAGTAGCTTATGATAGTGGATGGAAATATTCGCGTGGTGTGATCACACACTATCTATCTTGCGAACTAATGTGTACGCAAGTCTAGCATCACTACGCGCCATGAAATGTCAGTGTCTCTACCTCATTCAATGCATTCATTGAAAATGGTATGTCTTGAGACTTACAACACGAGTTGTCATATGATAGTGTCGGGGGGGCGCAGGTTACTCACACGCGTCATACATTCTACATCGTAGAAAACTGAACATCTGCACAACATCATCCACGACTGTTCTTGGAATGTTGCACCGTACTACAACCATACCCTGGGCATTATTGACAGTAGTACATGATTTAGCGACACTCTAGTGTTCATAGTAAATGATCGCATGTTACCATTACTTAATTCGGTGAAGGGGATCGTACATTACACACAGACTGTCGTCATTGAGAAAATGTTGTCAGCAAATAGCTTGGTCAACTCGTCTATATAATTGAAAACTAAGGGGGTTGCAACCGGGGGCGGACTAGAGGGAAGAAGTACCGGAAATTCATCACACACGTTGGTTTTTGGTATATCGCATGCTTACAGCATTAGGCGGAGGATCAAAGAGATGTGATAAATGGAGGTCGGGGGGGCGAACTTAACAAACACTGTCGTCATTGGACGTAATGTGGTGCGGGGTTCCACACCGGGTGTGCTGATAAGGTCAAGGAAAATGTGATGTCAGCGTTACACGAGCACCGGTTATTGAATGTCGCCCGAAGGATACAGCAGCATCACAGTTGGTGGTGATCAAACCAGTTACCACACGTGTCGTGGATCCATCTCCACTCACCTGATCGTTAACACGGCTATGCATCAGCAAAGATGAACTGCAAGCATACCTTAACAGCAATGGAGTAGGAGTGCTGACATGGGGTTACTCAGTAGCTAAGTGAGCCTGACACTGCCATACCGAGAATGGCGTACGTTCACCAGACACATGTCTATGCTACGTGACAAAGCATGCTGGAAAGATCTGAGCATGCTTCGAATACTTCCACATCTTAAGCTATACAGCTAGCAATAAAGCAGCTAAGCAATATTCACTGCACTCTGCTAAATGGTGAGACTAAATATGTATTTTGACCTCGGATTGTGTATCTTCAAGTGAACATCTTTTAAGTAGCTCTTGTAAATTGTAGGTTTGCTGCTGCCTTTGCATTAAGACAACGGATGCTCAACTTTGAGCAGAACATTCAGTACTACATGATGTTTGAGGTTATGGAGCCCACATGGCACATCATGGAGAACAACCTGAAATCTGTAAGTCAATGAAATAAAACATCTGCTTTATTCTTAATAATTAAGGCTCATGACTTCAAAACATGCAGTTTATTTTATATAATACATTTAATCGGCTTTAAGTCAGATTTATCTAGTTTCTTTTTGGGTTAACAACCTGTTAGAAGTGTAACATTTCCATATACATGTATCCAGTGATTTTACCAGTCAATAAGTGAATTTACCTAATTCAACTTTAATTAATGAATTGCTTCTGTATATGACTGTCAGGATTCTGAAACTTTGGTTGCCAATTAATTATAAATAAATAAATAACTGCAGTTTATTGGTACTGTATAAATGTATTACACAAACACCTACTGTCATTAATTCATGTTTATTTTACATTACATTAAACATTATTAAAATGTTATTTCCTTTAAAGCTAAACAAATATAAGATGTAATATATGGAGTGCTTACATAATTCTATTAAAATTCCTTATTTGTATGCCAGTATCCATTATTGGTTTGAATTTAAAGAGCACAGTGATCATGGTTCTCTCAAATAATGGTAATCAGGCTGTTATGTAATAATCGTGATAGGTCTGGCTGAGCACAAATGGAGTTTAAATTAATTCACAGCGCTTTCTTAATTTGATTGTCTTTTTTTAGGCTTCCAACATTGATGATATGCTGTGTTATCACACCAGCTTCCTGGATAACTGTCTGAAGGACTGTATGCTCACCAGCCCTGAGCTGCTCCGCATCTTCTCCAAGCTCATGTCTGTCTGTCTGTGTTATGTTCACCAACTGCATGAAGGTAAAAATACAGACATTATTGAGAAAAACCTGCTTTTTATAGGGTTGGTACGATTTTTTTTTAATGTTTTGAGGTCTCTTATGCTCACGTAGGATGCATTTATTTGCTCAAAAATACAGTAAAACAGTAATACTGTAAACCAGGGATCCTCAAATCTGGCCCAAGAGATCCACTTTCCTGCAGAGTTTAGCTCTAACCCTAATCAAACACACCTGAAGCAACTAAGGTCTTCAGGATCACTTGAAAATTAAATGCAGGTGTCTTTGATTAGAGTTGGAGCTAAACTCTGCAGCGAATTGGACCTCCAGGGTAAGATTTGAGGAACCCTGCTGTAAACCATGTTCTATTTTAATGTATTTTAAAATGTAATTCATTCCTGTGATGGTAAAGCTACATTTTCAGTATTCATTACTCCAGTCTTCAGTGTCACATGGTCCTTCAGAAATCATTCTAATTTGTTAATTTGACTCCAAGCTTTTGAATGGTACACTAGTGTATAATGTCACAAAAGCTTTTTATTTCAGATAAATGCAGATCTTTGGATTTTTCAAAGAATCCTGAAAAAATATACTCAACTGTTTCTCAAATATTGATAATAATAATAATGAATGTTTCGTGAACTGCAAATGAGCATATTAGAATGATTTCTGAAGGATCATGTGACACTGAAGACTGGAGTAATGATGCTGAAAATTTAGCTTTGATCACAGGAATAAATAACATTTGAAAATATATTCAAAAAGAGAAAGCGGTTATTTGAAATAGTAAAAATATTTCACAATATTACTGCTTTTGCTGTATTTTGGATCAAATAAATGCAGCCTTGGTGAGCTGAAGAGACTTCTTTAAAAACATTAAAATCTTACTGTTCAAAAACTTTTGACTGGTAGTGTATATAGTTTATTGTTGTCTCTGGGGATCATTTTAACGGGATTGTGCGTGTTGTGAAATGCACAAATTTGCTATTATTTCATAATGAAGCTTTCCTGTTCTGTCATGCTCATACTGGAGTGTTTATTTTGATTGTTTTGCAGCGGTTCACTCATAGCATGAGGATAGACAGTGAGATGAAGCGCCTGTCTCTCGAACACGGCACTATGGAGGGCTCTTCAGCCTCGGCTGAGCGGACAGAAGAGTCAGAGAAAAAAAGGCTGGCCTGTGAGTCATTGGCATTGAATCAATTATTTTACAATACCAAATCTAAAGAGGCACTTTAAAAACAAGCTGTGTAATCACTGTCACCATAATAAAAAAAAACACAAATAATGATATCCTTATAATCAAACAATTAAAATAAATAATAATCATATTTTATCTCATCTCTTTTCTCATCTCTCCCAGTTCCTAGCTGAGCATGTGTACACCCTGCTGTCTGACTCTGGGTTTGAGGCGACCATCAGCAAGTTTGACAGTAACTTCAGCACATTATTGCTGGATCTTTTGGATAAGCTCAGCATTTACAGCACCAATGACTGTGAACGCAGCATGATCAACATCATCTACAGGCGAGTTGTGACAAGAACCTTACATTAAACTGTCCCTCAGTGCATGTATCGGTGCTTACTGATTTAACCTGGCCTGAGCTTTAACAATAGAAATCTCTTTGAAAAGCTTTCTTGAAAAAGAAAACATTTGAAAAGCTTATACAACCCTCATTAAAATTCAGTCTGCTCAACAGAGGTGCTATGAATAATGAGATTTCTTTTTATAGGCTGGACTTCAATGGCTTCTACACAGAGAGATTGGAGAGAATGGCTGTTGAGAGAAGCCAGAAAACTGCTGCATAGCATCATACATTATAAAAATCAGTTGTTTTTAAAGTGTTCTGTGTGTTGATTTGTCTTCTTTTTTTTTTTTTTACAAAAACATGTAGTAATATTACATGGTGCTGTTACATAAAGCACTTAAGTCTTGTTTGATCATTTTCTCCTCTCTGTTGTAAATGTATTTAATGGTCTTGTACAAATTTAATGAATTCAACCCAACTGAAAACCCAATATAATAAAGTAAAAATGTAGCTTTGTTCACTGTTCTTTATTCTTCTTTCCCTGCCTCTTATTCTAAACAACTGTATTACTTTCACAAACTTATTTTCAATGACAAGAGAAGACGGAGTGCTAATGTGCTCATGGTATTTACATGCTTTATCCAAAGATCTCCAAAAAAGTGGAACACTAGTATTTTCACCAGCTAAAAATGGTTTTAAGCCAGTTATTTCTATGTTTTGCTGTAGTGTGTCAGTAGGAAATATCAGTTTACCTTTCTAAACATTAATTTTGCTATTAATTATAATAATCCAGTGAGACTTTTGTTTGCACAATGTAAACTGATTATTTCCCACTGACACACTACAGCAAAAATAGAAATAACTGACTTATAACCATTTTTTAGCTGGTGAAAATACTAGTGTTCTAATCATTTTGGCCACCTCTTTATATATACACGTAATAATACAAATGTTGCATTATTGTACACATTTTAAAGTTGTATTACTTTTTGTTCCTAAAATCCACACTTCTCCTGTGATCAGGATAATCCTGATGTTTTTTTTTTGGATTAGATATCCTGTTCAGTTCAGTTTTTGAACAACACATACTGAAAGATTGATCCCGATCAAAACTGGATTACAAAATAGAATCTGATTTCAGAATCTTTTTTTTTTCTTTTGAAAAGCCCATTTTCAGGATTTGATCCAATCCGATTGCCAACAACCTATTACATTTCTGTTGAACAAATTAGTTAAGTGAATTATTCACTTACACAAAAGACGCCACCTACTGGCCATATGATGTGACCTGAAGAAATAAAATCAGGGCCCGTATTCACAACGTTTACTCCCGAAGAATATAGTTCCAAACAAAGATTACAGCACTGTTTTGCGTCTCTGAGCATTGGTGTTTACTTATTGAATGAATCAGTGTTTTGAATGAATCGGTTGAATAAATGATTCAGTGATTCACTCATTAACACAGTCAAATGCTTTGTTCCTGAATGAATCAATGAATCGGTTGAATTTCAATGACTCACTCATTAACAGTCACTTGCTGTCACCTACTGACTGTTTTAATTTCACATTTCGACTATTTTTTTCATGTTTTTAAATCATTTCAAATATCAGTATTCAACGTTTTATGTTAAAAACGAAACATTATTTATCCATCTGTAACTGCAGGTTAAATGCATCCATGTCCCCTTTGAGATACAATAAACTGTGTAAATACATCTAAATGCTATTTCAGATGCAGATTCCAGAAATGTTTTCTTATGTTGGAACGAAAGACACCATACCGGATGAAGATACAACATGGAAGAAAGAGTTAAAACTGAACACAATCTTGCTACTCAAGCTGTGTATGAACATTTTTTTATATATATTTATTTGCTTCTTTTCTATTTTGATTTTACTTGTACTTTTACTTTCAATACTCAAGTACTTTTAAGATTTAAAAAATACTTTTCGTGCTTAAGTACGAAAAATATCACATACTTTGCCTATAAGGCCCTAATGGGTTAGCTCCTGCGTACCTAACTAGTCTTCTACCACGCTACAATCCATCACGCTCCCTAAGGTCGCAAAACTCTGGACTTTTGGTAGTACCTAGGATAGCAAAGTCCACTAAAGGAGGTAGAGCTTTTTCACATTTGGCTCCCAAACTCTGGAATAGCCTTCCTGATAACGTTCGGGGTTCAGACACACTCTCTCTGTTTAAATTCTAGATTAGACACATCTCTTTTGCCAAGCATTCAAATAATGCATCTTATAATCTTTTACTGCAGTTATATCTGCTCAAATGCACATTATTATTCTTTAGCTTGGGTTAAACAAATCAATTTTGCTTGGTTGGAACAGCAGCTACGCTAATTATGTTTGTATTTGTTTCTCTGTTTTTTTGCCACGGATTTACACAAGCTTCAGTCTGTTTCCAGAACACCTGAGAAGAGATGATGTAACCCCTCAGAGGACCTCAGATGATGCCAACCCTGAAACAACATACAGAACTACCACATTTTGCTATAAAGTTTGATTGCATCATATAATAATTGCTGTTACGTCTTAAATTGATTTTTCCGTATTTTTCTGCCATATGTACATTAACTGACAGTCACCACTGATAAGCTACCACTAAATATTGTAGAAACTTAATATCGTGTATCGTGAAAAGCGCTGTACAAATAAACTTGACTTGACTTTAAGACTTTTACTCAAGTAATATTCTAAACGGTGACTTCAACTTCTACCAAAGTCATTTTCTGGTAAGATATCTGTACTTTTACTTGAGTATGGCTTTCAGGTGCTTTATACACCACTGCAAACAGTGTGAAGTGTTCCGGCCTTTCCGACTCGGCCAATCAAATTCAAAGACAGGGGATACCATGTTTCAACAGGCCGCACACACCTCCCAAAGAGTGCAGATTCTCAACTCACACTCTCTGAAGAATGATGTCCAATTGTTAAACCATCATCACAGACGACACCCCTAAATCTTTTACAATATGCCTTTATTTGTTCGACTCTGTGAGTCTTTGTGATTCGCGCGATGCACCGCTAGGTGTCGCTTGTGCCTCAGCTCTTAAACTTTCAAATGTGATCAGTAACTTTGGTGCATTTGGCTCAGCATGCAAAGGAATAGTCTCAAATAAAATAATACATGATGAATCAAATGTATAATTTATAACAAATACTGTGAGAATCACATCCGCAAATACAAGTGAACTGAACCGGTAGGCAGTCTGCCACATTGTGTCGCACTGAAGTAAGTCCACACCCTTCACAAACTCTCCCAAATGGATGAGGGCACTGCAGTGAGCACACAGTTTCACAAACAGACGCACATCACTATGGAAGTGCACTAAATGAAAACCTGGTTTTTCTGTCATGTTGCGCGTGGCAGTCGAGTCTGCGGCGGGTCTACCCAAAAAGAAATTGGGCAGTCCAGACCCCATCGCATCTGTGGTGTTTAAAGGTAAGAACTCCTCATGTTTCCTATTTAGCCATTAGACCGCAGAATAACGGCACCGACTATTATTTTTGTTTCTAATCATTCTAGACGAAAAGAAGAAAACCAAGCCCGTTAGCAGTGAACTGAACCCAGTGTGGAATGAGGTCTGTTGAGTTTTTATACACTTGAACGCTAATCACAGATGAACGGAAAAAGTTTCGCTGTGTATGTAAATTGCGAATGCACATGCTGTTTATTTAATGAGATTATAATGAACCGAGCATCTTCTGCATAGCACATTTCTTCAGTGGCTGTGAGAGTTTACGTTTTGAATGCTATTTTCCCCTTTAGACGCTTGAGTTTGATTTAAAAGGTGTTCCTCTTGATTCTTCCTCCTACATTGATGTGATTGTGAAAGACTACGAAACTCTTGGCAAAGACAAGTAAGTGTTTTTCAAATGCTCATTTGAGTCATATACTCAATATTAACCAGTGTGATGTTGAACTTTTGCTCCCACCTTAATCAAATGCAAGTTGTGTGAATGGCGAAGTTCAAGGCATATACAGGTGTAAATTTAGAATTGAAATATACAGGCTAATAAATTAGAATGTTGTGGGAAAGTTCATTTATTTCAATAATTCAACTCAAATTGTGAAACTTGTGTATTAAATAAAGTCCAATGCACACAGACTGAAGTAGTTTAAGTCTTTGTTTCGTTTAATTGTGATGATTTTGGCTCACATTTAACAAAAACCCACCAATTCACTATCTCAGCAAATTAGAATATGGTGACATGCCAATCAGCTAATCAACTCAAAACACCTGCAAAGGTTTCCTGAGCCTTCAAAATGGTCTCTCAGTTTGGTTCACTAGGCTACACAATCATGGCGAGGACTGCTGATCTGACAGTTTGTCCAGAAGACAATCATTGACACCATTCACAAGGAGGGTAAGCCCCAAACATTCATTGCCAAAGAAGCTGGCTTTTCACAGAGTGCTGTATCCAAGCATGTTAACAGAAAGTTGAGTGGAAGGAAAAGTGTGAAAGAAAAAGATGCACAACCAACCGAGAGAACCGCAGCCTTATGAGGATTGTCAAGCAAACTCGATTCAAGAATTTGAGTGAACTTCACAAGGAATGAACTGAGGCTGGGGGCAAGGCATCAAGAGGCACCACACACAGACGGGTCAAGGAATTTGGCTACAGTTGTCGTTTTCCTCTTGTTAAGCCACTCCTGAACCAGAGACAACATCAGGAGCATCTTACCTGGGCTAAGGATAAAAAGAACTGGACTTTTGCTCAGTGGTCCAAAGTCCTCTTTCAGATGAGAGCAAGGAAACCAAGGTCCTAGAGTCTGAGGAAGGGTGGAGAAGCTCATAGCCCAAGTTGCTTAAAGTCCAGTGTGAAGTTTCCGAAGTCAGTGATGATTTGGGGTGCCTTGACGTCTGCTGGTGTTGGTCCATTGTTTTTTTTTTGAAAACCAACGTCACTGCACCCCTTTTACCAAGAAATTTTGGAGCACTTCATGCTTTTTTCTGCTGACCAGCTTTTTGAAGATGCTTATTTAATTTTCCAGCAGGATTTGGCACCTGCCCACACTGCCAAAAGCACCAAAAGTTGGGAAAATGTCCATGGTGTTGGTGTGCTTGACTGGCCAGCAAACTCAGCAGACCTGAACTGTATTGTCAAGAGGAAAATGAGAAACAAAAAATGCAGATGAGCTGAAGGCCAATGTCAAAGAAACCTGGGCTTCCATACAAACCTCAGCAGTGCCACAAACTGATCACATTCACCTCCATGCCACGCCGATTGAGGCCGAATTAAAGCAAAGTAGCCCTACCACGTATTGATACATGTACAGTAAATAACAACTTTCCGAGCCAACAATTCCCTCAAATGTTTTAGTGGTCCTTATTAATATTCTATTTTGTTGAGATAGTGAATTGGTGGTTTTTTGTTAAATGTGAGCCAAAATCATCAATATTTAAAGAACCAAAGACTTGAACTACTTCAGTCTGTGTGCATTGAATTTATTTAATACACGAGTTTCACAATTTGAGTTGAATTACTGAAATAATTTATTGAGATGCACCTGTAGATTTAAAATTTTTGGCCTCCTGTGTTTAAGAGGTGCATTCTTACCAAAAGTGACTTGGAGTTCATTTAAATGCAGACAGAATTCAATACAGTCTTGCATCAGTTCATACCCTTGGTTGATTGACTGATTAATTGATTCACATCTGTCTTGATGCATTTTGAGGTGAATAGTAAACCATGTTAATCTTGGTTTGACACTGTAATACCCAGCTCACACACCCTCACAACCGTGTTCAGACCTGCTCTACGATGCCACGAGGAGTGGGACGGAGGCGTTTGTTCACAGTACTGGATGAATAATTGATTGTTAGTTACAGGTCTGAAGTGCAGTTTTTGCATAAAGACATCAATTGAATAAATAGAGGGGTCTTAGAGGGCTTTATCACCATGTTGGGCTATAAATTTCATGCATTTCCAGTTATTCCAGATTTTTTTTTCTGTGAGAACCGCATTGGATGAAATCCAACGGCAAACACAAAGAGGCACATAACTCCTGCTGAAAATTACATTCATTCAATTACATGCAAATTGTCTTGTTGATGTCACATGGCTGTTTTAGGGTCTGTCAAAAATGTTTCTGAAGGCTTTTTTTCTAAGCGTATAAAACCACTCCTTCATACTTCTTATGTTAAATACTTTAATCAATTAATGTAGTCATTCCTGATATGAATAGTTACATTATGTGCGATAACATGTCCAAAACAGAATATAGTCAGGTGTTACACTTAAGGGTATTCATAATTCACCCAAAAATGAAAATTGTCATGTTTTACTCACCCTCAAGTTGTTCCAGTTTCCAAACCCGCATGAGTTTCTGTCTTCTGCTGAACACAAGAGAAGATATTTTGAAAAATGTTGGTAACCAGACAGTTGCTGGTAGCCATGGGCTTGCATAGTATTTCCCCCATATTATGGAAGTCAATGGCTACCAGCAAATGTGTTGTCATTTGCTGCCAATTATTATTCAGTATATTATCAGTGATTGTGATGTTTTGATAGACTACGAAATTGCACTATATGATATTGAGATGCTTTCAACCCAAGTAAAAAGAACCGAGTTATTTAGTAAGGATCTCACTCTCATTTTATTATTCTGATAACTATACCTTGGTTTCTTTCTACAGTAAAATAATTATTATTACATATATAGGATGAAAAGCAAATATGTTGGGCTGTGACAGTTCCTTATCTCTTAAGAACACCATTATACTGATTGTTACTGTTTACCTGTTGCTGTGTTGAAAGCGCACTAGTTATGTTGTTGTACAATTGCATGCAAGCAGTTAATATTGCTAAATTTTTGTCTATTTGAGTGGGATTTAAAGTGCCTCCCAGTGTTAGTGTTTACTGACTCTGAAAGGGCTGGTCTGGCAAATTTCTTTATGGATGAAATTACAATATTTGGAGCAGCACATATTTAATAATCCTTATCCTCTTACAAACCTGACAGACAGCATTATTTATATACTATTATCGTTTTTATTAATATTTTAGCATTTTCAATTTTTAATTTTAATTTTATTGTTATGAGCGTTTGTGATTTTTATTTTATATTACTATCTAGGTTTAACGTAATTTAATTTCAGTTTTAGGTCAAGTTTAGTTTAGATTTTATTTATTTCTATTTAGTAATTTTAGTAATTTGCCAATGGTTTGTCATCTAATATTTGTATTTTATTTTATTTTGTCTTTATTTTAATAAAATAGTTAGTTAATGATATAGTTTATGACTGTCTAAGAATGTAGTCCCTGGATGTTGATCCAGCAACGGACTTGTTGTGGGCATATTTATTTTGGAACAAAAGTAGCATTGTTGCATTTCAAATCAATTCTGTTTGGCAAATGAGGAGCATCACGGCACTGATCTAATCCAAGGACTGCTTCCCGTAAGGCTAGAATTGTAGCGAACAGCACATCTAGAGTTTAATTCCCAGTGAGAGAAATTAGTGTGTGTGCTGAAGTGCAGGGAGACTGAGATTAAGTTTAAAGAATGTCTGTTTGGTCAATGCTATCGAGAGGTTAGTAAATATTAATCATACTTGGAATCACCTCAGGTTAAGGATCTCAGAAGTAACATTCCATAAAGGAAATGGAATAAGGCGAAATGTTGGAGGGTGTGGTTACCTTTGATTTATATATTTGCTCTGGTATGTTTATTTGAAACTTGAATCATCAGGTGTTGAATATTAGGTTGGAGACTATGCTGGGAATTTTGCGCAATGCAAATGTTGTTTTTATTCTCATAGGATGCTTTGATAATCAAGGTTTTTGGGAGGAATGTTTTATCAGATTTCTCATTCATTCTACTTTGGCTTCATTGTAATTCGAACATCTCAGAAGAAATGTTGGTTTAAGAGCATGCTTTTCCTGAAAAAAAGCCTTTGCCTTAAGAGTTAAAGAGATAGTTCACCATTTACTCATCCTTCACTTGTTGCTGTATGAATGTCTTGTCTTCTGTTGAAAACAAAAGTAGATATTTTGAAGAATGCTTGTAACCAAACAGTTGACGGTAGCCATTGACTTCAATAGTAAAGTCAATGGCTTCAAGTCAAATTTATACAGGTTTGGAAGAACTTGAGGGTGAGTAAATGACAGAATTTTATTTGAATTTTTTGTGAACTATCCCTTTAAGAGTTCTTATTTAAGAGCTCTTACAATGAAATGTCAAGAAACACAAGCAGAGCAAATTTATTTGTAATTTTTTTTTTTGGAAAACCAATAATATGAATGTTGCATGGAATTCAATACAGTAGATTACTACAAGGTAAAATGAATTTAGGTGTAAATTCTTCATTAAACAATTCTTGATTAAATGAACACTACAGGTAAAAAAATTAGCTTTCCATGCACTGGTACAGTTTGAGATTTTGGCTTTACGTAATGTGAAGAAAACATCCAAACCACTTTATTGCACTTTATCTATTTGCGTCATACTTTTGTTCCTTTCAGATACGAGAGCGGGAAAGGGGAAGGCCGTTCCTCAAAGGGCATTTTTTCACCGGCAAGAACTCCATATATCACTTGACACAACTGGCCAAACTTCTGATTTATCTATATTCTGAAGGTTTTTACAGAGGGATTTGTTCATATATCATTTGCCTGATTTTTATAACTTTTTTTTGTCTGTACACTTTCTTATTTCCATCTTTTGACAGTACGTTCCTAACCTTAACCTAACTATTAAAATAAAAAAAAATCTATTTATGTGAATTATTGTATTGAATTAAAGGAACACTCCACTATTTTTGAAAATAGGCTCATTTTCCAACTCCCCTAGAGTTAAACAGTTGAGTTTTACCGTTTTCGAATCCATTCAGCCGATATCCGGGTCTGGCATAGCACTTTTAGCTGCAGCTTAGCATAGATCATTGAATCTGATTAGTCCGTTAGCATCTCGCTCAAAAATGACAAAGAGTTTCTAATATTTTTCCTATTTCAAACTTGACTCTTCTGTAGTTACATTGTGACCGACCGAAAATGAAAAGTTGCGATTTTCTAGGCCGATAGGCTAGGAACTATACTCTTATTCCAGCGTAATAATCAAGGAACGTTGCTTCCGTACCATGGGTGCAACAGGCGCAATGATATTACGCAGCACCTGAAAATAGTCCCCAGCACGGTCTTAGTACATGATGTAACTACAGAAGAGTCAAGTTTTAAATAGGAAAATATAGAAATTCTTTGGTCATTTTTGGGTAAGGGGGGGAAACGAGGAAAAAAAAAAAAGAAAAAAAAACGAGATCTAACGTCTAATCAGATTCAATGATCTATGCTAAGCTACATCTAAAAGTGCTACCGCCAGATCCGGAGATCGGCTGAATGGATTTGAAAACTGTAAAACTCAACTGTTTAAACTCTAGGGGAGTTGGAAAATGAACCAATTTTAAAAAATAGTGGAGTGTTCCTTTAACATTTGACTTTAAATTTTTGTATTACCTATCGAATTTTAAGACTTTAAAAAAAAAAAAAAGTTGATAGTTTTATGAATCTTATACGCAGATGTGTGTGCTGTTTGTTTCATGAACCGAGCTCAGCGTGCTATGGTCTAATGTTTGTGGACGTACCCTTGTCATTATTTATTGTTTAAATGTGACCCTGGACCACAAACCAGTCTTAAGTGTCAATTTTTTTTAAATTGAGATTTATACATCACCTGAAAGTTGAATAAATTAGCTTTCCATTGATGTGTGGTTTGTTTGGATCGGACAATATTTGGCAGAGATACAACTATTGAAAATCTGGAATCTGAGTGTGCAAAAAAATCAAAATATTGAGAAAATCACCTTTAAAGTTGTCCAAATGAAGTCCTTAGCAATGCATATTACTAATCAAAAAATTAAGTTTTGATATATTTACAGTAGGAAATTTACAAAATATTTTCTTGGAACATGATCTTTACTTAATATCCTAATGATTTTTGGCATAAAAGAAAACTAAATAATTTTGACCCATACAATGTATTTTTGGCTATTGCTACAAAGATACCCCAGCGACTTAAGACTGGTTTTGTGGTGCAGGGTCACAAATGATATCACAACAGCCCTCTAATCAAATGTGGACAGCTGACAGGTCAATGTTTTCAGAAGGTAAATGCTGAATGTCTCGTTGTTTGTGGTGTTAGAATTAATAATCCTGGATGCTGACCTACTAAATGTCCTGTTCACAGTATTAATCTACATGGCATTATTTACTTTTGGAGGAGATCTGTCTTGTGACCTTACAGAGTTAGAGCACACAAAGATCTTTTCTCCCATGGAAACATTCCTGCATTGTGTTGTTTGCCATTGCTGTTTATTAGCATTTGATGGACTGACAGAAAAAGCAATTAACTTCACTTCCTCAGTCGGGTATATTTCAGATTTTTTTTTTTAGATATATAATGGATGGCAGTGGTTGAAAAAAATTATAGATTGGTGATGTTTTCCAAAAAGGAAGTATTTTTGTTCGTTTTTTATTTTATTTTAAATAATAGTTACTCTTGGATGATTAACAATAAGACCAGGAACATGAATAATTTTTCATAACAGAAACATTTTTCCCGGACTGTTTTTAAATGCAAATGAAAAGTTCACACAGCAGCATTTGGAACATTATATGAGACAGATGTGATGTTTTACTGAAACATGGTACAGTTAGCCTGCTTGATTTTCCACAGGACTTTGTTTTAATTATATGCATATTTTTGTGTTTTGTTTTAGGTTAATTGGCTCTGCAAAGGTCTCTTTAAAAGACCTTGCCAGTAGCCAAGTTAAGTCTCTCCCAGTGAAAAACTTGGCTCTAGTGGACGAAAATGGCAAGAGTATAGGAGTGGGTGGTTTTTCCCCTTCTTTTTATCTTTTTAAGACACACAAAAGAAAATCTATTTAATATATAGTTTGTTATTTTTGAAACATTTTGCTATAAGCAGGTACACTTGTAATCTGGACTCGCAGAACTCATTTGCACGAAACTAAAATCATTTGCATGCTCTTTTATTAAATGCTTTTTCCAGTTTGTAAAAATACTTTAAACTACCAAGTAATATTGTCAGCTTTATTTAAAACAGTTGATACTGTTTATTGCACAGCAGACTTTACAGGCTTAAAGGGATAGTTCACCCAAAAATGATGAAAATTTGATGTTTATCTGCTTACCCCCAGGGCATCCAAGATGTAGGTGTCTTTGTTTCTTCAGTTGAACACAAACAAAGATTTTTAACTCAAACCGTTGCAGTCTGTCAGTCATATAATGGAAGTGAATATGAATCACGACTTTGAGAGTCCAAAAAACATACACAGACATTGATGTGTAAAGACACGAAACGATTGGTCTGTGCAAGAAACTGAACAGTATTTATATAATTTTTTACCTCTGATTCACTGTGACGAGTCGTCGTCTTCGTTTTACGGCAGATGAACTATCCCTTTAAATGACTGTTTAATTTGAGTTTAGTCATTACATATACCTGAGAAACATGTTTACATAGTCATCAAAAATAAATATCTGATCACCTAATTTGGTAATGAGCTTGGTATTGATAGCATCACGGTCAATATCTCCACATTGGACACTGTCGGTATTTGACATAATTATGAGATAATTAGCTGCATCCTTTTGTAGGCAACCATCAGCATGACGATTGGCTACGAGCCACCTGCCGGTGCTGTGACAAACCCACAGGACCAACAAGATGGTGGAAACACAGGTTAGCTGAGTGTGCTTTAATGCTTTTCCATTTGATCTCGCAAAGGAGTGTTAGACAGATGACATGCTTGATGGTGTGAAAACTACATTTTTCAGATACGTCATGGTTAGAGATCAATTACAAGAATCTGTGAAGCTTATTTTGCAAAAAAGATTTTGGCTTTAATTGCATGTTTGCCATATTGGTTATGTCTGACTAACACATGATGTTCTGCATTATGTATTATTTTTTCGTTGATCAGCGGGGGGTGAAGAGGGAGATGTCACTGATGGTGGGGGACGGGGCGCAGTCACATCTCCTGGGGAGCCCGGCCACAAAATTCGGTCTAGGACCAGAAAACGCCATAATTTGGCTAATAAACCTCAAGACTTTCAGGTACGGGATTGTGCTGTAGTCATTAAATGCATTATGGTTTCTACGTTAAATGCTGACACTTTATGCCTATTATTAGTTATTTTAAAATGCCATTTCTGTCAAAGATCCGTGTGCGGGTGATTGAGGGACGTCAGTTGCCTGGAAATAACATCAAACCTGTGGTCAAAGTGCATGTGTGTGGAGAGACACACAGGACTAGGATCCGGAAAGGAAATAACCCATACTTTGATGAGGTATAAAGTTGAAGATTGAATTGAATTGTACTTTACTTGTACGTTCCTCATAGTTCAATAGATCAAATGATTCCGTTATTATGCACTCATCCTCACTTTTCCATACTACAGCTATTTATAGTGAGCCTGTAAAAACATTTTAAAAAATCATAAAAGTGATCCGCACAGTTGAATAAGCTATATTCCAATAACGCTTTGTGTGAAAAAATAAATTGACATTTTTGTGATTTATATTGGTCTATTGGTATATTGCTGGTCTTCACTGGAAGTAAAAAATAAAATTGAAAATTGAAACTGAAATTTCACTTTTTTGTGAACTAGTGAACACCCAAAAGTGAAAATTGTCATCATTTACTTACCCTCAAGTTGTTCCAAACCTGTATGTGTTTCTTTCTTCTGCTCAACTCAGAAGATGATATTTTGAAGAATGTGGGAACACAAAAAAGTGAAATTCCAACTTGAAATGTTATACTCTATGCCTGATTATTTGAAAATGCATTATTCCTAAAATTGATGTCACTGAGTACTATATGTATCACTCTTTACAGATCTTCTTTTTTAATGTCAACATGTTGCCTTCTGAACTGTTTGATGAGGTTGTAAGCTTCCGGGTAAGAAAGAAGCTGTTGCTGGTCACCAGCTTTTTTTTTTTTTTAAATCATGTATAAATTATCATATTTAATGAAAAATAGAAATCTAATGTAATGATTTAATTGATTAATGAATGAGTTGCTGATGATGAAGCTATTCTTCTTTTCTGCAGGTGTATAACTCTAATTCTTTCAGAGCAGACTGTCTCATGGGTGAATTCAAGGTAATTCAGTGAAATCCAAAGTGTATTTTTGTTTTGTACGAGACCCACTCTGTAATTCAAAATGAACTTATGTATCTCGTTTTCTAGCTCGATATTGGTTACATCTATGATGAACCAGGTAATTTTCTGTTAATCACAAAATATGCATTACATTTTATCTGTAGTTGAATTGATCACAAAAAAAAATGTTTTCATCCCAGCTCACTGTATTATGAAGAAATGGATTCTCCTGAATGACCCAGATGACTCGAGCTCAGGAG
Source organism: Sinocyclocheilus anophthalmus (assembly GCA_018155175.1). Classification (NCBI taxonomy): domain Eukaryota; kingdom Metazoa; phylum Chordata; class Actinopteri; order Cypriniformes; family Cyprinidae; genus Sinocyclocheilus; species Sinocyclocheilus anophthalmus. The sequence goes on from JADLZN010008610.1 coordinate 279,319, forward strand.
CGAAGGGTTATCTCAAAGTTAGCATGTTTGTGCTGGGAACGGGTGATGAACCGCCGGTGCGTCCCTTGAACATAACTTTACACTATAGATTGACAAATACAGTATTTGTCTATAAATGTTTTTTTTTTTCATTAAAATGTGCTCTAAGCCATTCTTTTCTTATTTATAATATGCAATAGCACACACTTAAAATACTTTTTAAACAATAAAACCCTGCTCTCTGCCAGTCATTCATTTTGAAACTAAAAAAACATGCTATACAAACTGTATTAGCTGATCCCACTGGTTAATGTCTGTTTGGCAGGTGGAAAGGAAGGAGCAGGACAATGACAAAGATGATGTGGAGAGTAACTTGCTGCTGCCCGCTGGTGTCGCTCTTCGATGGGTTACTCTCAAACTCAAAGTGTTTCGGGCTGAGGACGTCCCCCAGAGTATTACAGTTATTCCTTATGCATATGTTTTCCAGAGCTTTTTGGGGTCATATGATTTGGTGTCTATTATAAGTCCAGGAAATGGCAACATTAGGGACGCTGAGCTGGCACAATGGGTCACTTCCTGATCCCTCAAGGTGGCACTGCACTAGCTGACACGAACCTATTTCCCTGCCATTAACTGTTGAGTCACTATGGCTGTTAACGCTCCCGTGCTGAGAAACACAAATCATTTTCCTGATTCTCAAATTTCTATGTAAATTAAGCTAATGACTGAAAAAATCAGCCGGTATTTTATGTTCATGAACATTTTGATCATACTGTATGTTTTCGTGTTTAAAAATGATTAGTCAAGAAACTGTTCAGTATAACTGAACTAGCAGATGAAGTTGAAAATATTTAAGTTAAAGGACTAGTTCTCCCAAAGCGAACATTTACTGAAAAGTTACTCATCACTTGCTCTCCAATGGATCCTCTGGTGCCATCAAAACGAGAGTCCAAACAGCTGATAAAATCAACACAGTAATCCACATGACTCCAGTCCATCAATTAACATTGTGAGGTGACATTTTATGAAGACATTTCAAATCATCACTTCTGGTAAAATACCAAATCATAACCACACTTCTTCCAGTAAACACTTGTTCCAGTAAAACAAAAAAGTCTATCCCCGGTTGTCCTCTCGCATCAAAATCCACTGACAAAATAGTTTTGGACCGTTTCGCTTATGAACAGTGCTTGACCTTTACATATTTCTCCACCGATTCAGACGAGATGGCTTTTCCCCTGGAGAAACCTATATTATGATTACATGACTTGTATGTTAGCTTAAAGCAGTTGTTTGACGTAAAAAATATATTACGGACACGCAGCTTGTCGCTTCACAAGACGTTAACTGATAGACTGGAGTCATGTGGATTACTTGTGACATTTTTATCAGCTGTTTCGAATCTCATTCTGACGGCACCCATTCACATTGGTGAGCATGTGATGTAATAATAAATGTAATACATTTCTCCAAATCTGTTCCGATGAAGACACAATCTCATCTACATCTTGCATAGCTGAGTACATTTTTAGCAAATTTTTGGGTGAACTATTTAAAGGTGGGGTAAGTGATTTTTCAAAAATGCTTTTTTAGCTGATTTGGGCCGACTAGCAAAACAAACTTGTAGCCAATCAGCAGTAAGGTGCGTGTCTACTCATGATGTGGAGGAGAGAGCTTTCAGTGCTCACATTAGCGAGCCGAGTGACAGAAAGACAGAGATGGCGGATAAAAAACCAAATGAACACGCCCTGCGACACAGAAGCTTAGGCAAGGAGGAGTAAATATCGGATCAGCTTTCCAGCACTGGAGAGAACTCAAGGAGCTGAAGGCCTGCGATCGGATGCCGAGGTTACTTTGTTTCTTCTCGATAGGTGTGTAACACCGTGTCTGCGCCGCAACAGCTAAAGTCTGTCTAGTACACTGCGAGTGTTGAAAATCATTTGGAATTTGTGTCAATACATCATAAATAGAGCTCAGCAGCAGTTTTCTGTCAGGGATTTTTCGTGTCGTGCCGCGCCGCATCCAGTATAGACCATAGATATATATATACAGTGTGTGAAAGTGTTGGCCCCTTCGGTTTTATGTTTTTTTGCCTATTTGTCACACTTAAAAGATTCATATCATCAAACAAATTAATTACACAAGAATGCACGTAAATCAAAATTCCATTTTAAATGATTATGTATTTTTTAGGGAAAAAAGCTGTCCAAAAAGTAATTGTCCCCTAAATCTAATAACTGGTTGTGTCTCGCTTTGCAGCAACAACTGCAATCAATTGTTTGCGATAACTGGCAATGAGTCTTCACATCGCTGTGGAGGAAGTTTTTGTCCCACTCGTCTTTGCAGAATTGTTTTAATTCACCCACATTGGAGGGTTTTCGAGCATGAATGGACTGTTTAAAAATCTTAATCGGATTGAAGTCTGGACTTTGATTTGGCCACTCCAAAACCTTAATTTTGTTTTTCTTGAGCCATTCAAAGGTGGACTTGGTGTGTGTTTTGGATCATTGTCCTGCTGCATAACCCAAGTGTGCTTGAGTTTGAGGTCACAAACTGATGGCTGGACTTTCTCCTTCAGGATTTTCTGATAGAGTTCAGAATTCATGGTTCCGTCAATTATGCAAGTTTTCCAGGTCCTGAAGCTGCAAAGCAGCACCAGACCATTACACTACCACCACCATATTTTACTTTTGGTATGATGTTATTTTTCTGAAATGCAGTGTTACTTTTAATCAAGACGTAATGGGACACACACCTTCCAAAAAATTCAACTTTTGTCTCATCAGTCCACAGAATATTTGCCCAAAAGTCTTGGGGATAATCAAGATATTTTTTGGCAAATGAGAGATTTTTTGTGTTCTTTTTGGTCAGCAGTGGTTTTTGCTTTGGAACTCTCCCATGGATGCCGTTTCTTTCTTATTTTTGAATCATGAACACGGACCTTAATTGAGGCAAGTGAGGCCTGCATTTCATTAGATGTTGTTCTGGGTTCTTTTATAACCTCATGGATGAGTCGTTGTTGCGCTCTTGGAATAATTTTGGTTGGCCGGCAACTCCTGGGAAGGTTCACCATTGTTCCAAGTTTTCTCAATTTGTGGATAATGGCTCTGACCGTGGTTCGCTGGAGTCCCAAAGCCTTAGAAATGGCTTTATAATCCTTTCCAGACTGATACATGTCAACTGTTTTGATTCTCATCTGTTCTTGAATTTCTTTAGATCGTGGCTGATGTGTTGCTCTTTAAGCATGCTTCACTTTGTCAGACAGCTTCTATTTTAGTGATTTCTTGATTCAACAGGTCTGGCGGTAATCAGGTCTGTGTGTGGCTAGTGAAATTTAACTCAGTTTTTTTCTAAAATAATGTGGTTAATTGCAGTTTTTTTCATGATTTAACAGGAGGGGGAAATTAATTTTTCACTTAGGGCCACGTAGGTTTGGACAGCTTTTTTCCCTTAATAAATGAAATCATCATTTAAAAACTGCATTTTGTTTTTACTTGCATTATCTTTGTGTAATATTAAAAATTTTTGATGATCTGAAACATTAAAGTGTGACACATGCAAAAAAATAAGAAATCAGGAAGGGGGCCAACAATTTTTCACACCACTGTATGTCTATGGTGTAGACAGCCTCACTAATTACAATTAGTTCCATAGGATTTTGTCGCGACGCGCCACTCTCGTCCCGTGTAGACACGTGTCACATTGGTTTTGCTTTGGTTTTTCACAGAACTAATCCTTGCCGGGTTGTGTACGTATGTGGGGGCGGAGCTATCAAAATAGGCGAGACTCTTTTGGGGTAGGGGTGTGTTTTTTTGGTGATTTCAAATGTCAACATTGGCTACCAGAAATCACTTACCCCACCTTTAAGTAACGTATCTAAGTAAATGTAAATAAAAGTAACATTTACTAGAAAGGTTATATTTAGTAAGTTGTTCTAGATTCTTTTCCCAGTCTGTGAAAAAATTAACTCCACTTTAAAGTGACAGAAGTTGTAACTCTGAAATTGTTTTTTTTTTTTTTTAGTGGATGAATCCATCACCCAGACTCTAAAAGAGGCCGTTGGAGGTCAAGAAAACAAGAAGAATCTAGTGGATCCATATGTTGAAGCCTGGTTTGCTGGTAAAAAGGTACAGCCCACCCAGACATATACACACTTATTGCTTCTGTCTTTCATCTTAACTAATTATGTCTTTTAGCTCTGTACACAAATAATTGAGAAAAACGCAAACCCAGAGTGGAACCAACAGCTCAACCTACAGGTCAAGGTAATTGGCTGGATTGGGAAAGATTTGTTTCTGCACTTTATAAATGTGTTAGTCCTTTGAAGTTTCCCATTGGTGCTACTTGTTTTACAGTTCCCGTCCATGTGTGAAAGAATCAAGCTGACTGTATTTGACTGGTGAGCATCAAAGCATATTGGTAAGGTGTCGCCACAGCGGATATGAACTTTTGAAATCTGTGTTGAGAGAATTCCCTGTGTTATTAGTCTTGGAATGTGAGCTGGGAGTTAAAGTTTGGTCAGTGTTTTAAACTGGGAGGACACAGGCAGGTAGTATGAGTCATAGCAGTGCCGTCCCACCCTCTCCCACAATGCATTCCTCCCCATAAACCAGACTACAGCTGCTCAGGGAACAGTGGAAAAACTGAGACGGCCCCTAGCTGGACTGTTTGTGTGACACACTGGAACATTTAAGCTCACTCCCCCTCTTTCTCAGGGATCGCCTCAGTGGGAATGATGCCATAGGCACCACGTATCTGGATCTGACCAAAATAGCATCCTCTGGTGGTGAAATTGAAGGTATAAAATACAGTATATGCTAATCATTTTCATGTCAAACTTTTTCTTTTTTAAATGCAGGGTCATATCCTGATATTTTGAGATTGTGCTATGAAACTCAAAACATTTTTGTTTGTTTTCTTTGTGATAGAGGATCATCCAGGAGATGAGTTTTCAACATATAAAGGTTGAATATCTGCACGGATTCCACATCTGCAATCCCTTGTGTCCAAACACACAATATAGGAATAAAAAATTAAAAAACACTAGTTAACATGCAGTTCTTTTAAGTTTCATTAAACACATTGTTCTCTCAAACCAACCATCTTTATTGGTCTGTGAGAATTTGGTACCCAAGGGGTTGCAGTTATTTTATGCTTATTATGAATCCCCGCGCACGCTCTTCGAATTAGCATAAGCACAGAACACTTATGCTATTTCATGTTGCACACCAAGTAATTAAATAATGCAATTCACAATAACATTAATCACCTAAATAAAATGGCATGGGATAATTATGCATCTCGGTTTCAAAACCGGTCAAAAGTTTGGAATAATAAAAAAAAAAAAATGTATTATGTTTTTGAGAGCAGTCTTTTAGGCTGTCTTGGTGACCATAAGAAACTTATTTTAAAAACGTTAAACTTTTTTTTTTTTTTTTTGACCGGTATATATCGCTTGTTATTGTGAAAATGGTGCTGACATGCAATTTCATTGTTTTCCATAGCAGGAGTTTAATAATAGTTTATATAATGAACTTTGTGCACATTTAAAATCACTTCTAATAATACTAATCAAAATACTAATTTAAGGAGCTCTGCTTTGGGATGCTTTAACAAACCTTACTCTAACATCTATCCAGCTACTATCATGTCACTAGAAACATTTTTATTGATTGTGTTTTTCACAGGAGAGACTGGGGATTCTGAGATGGGCTTCCTGCCTACTTTTGGCCCTTGCTATATAAATCTGTATGGCAGCCCGAGAGAGTTCTCAGCCTTATCTGACCCTTATGAAGACCTTAATTTAGGCAAGGCAAGTGCAGATGATGAATTTGATATGTTTCCATCCCCAAGTATTGAGAATTTATTTGCAGCAAAAATGCATTTCAAGTAGGCTGAAAAAATTGTATATATTTGCAGGGTGAAGGGGCGGCTTACCGAGGTAGAATACTTGTTGAACTCTCCACAAAACTTGATGGGAAGGCTGACAAGTCTGTGGAGGAAATACCAAGCGATGATATCTTAGTTGTTCAGGTGAGGCTCTTTGTTGAGTTCCCATACAAAGTAGTTTTTCCACTTGACGCCTTTATTTACGCTTTGTGCTCCTTTCTTTGAATAGAAATACCAGCGCAGAAGGAAGTATTGTCTGTGTGCAGTGTTTCATAGTGCAACTATGATCCAAGAACCAGGGGAGCCCATTCAGTTTGAAGTTAGCATTGGCAACTATGGCAACAAGATGGACCTAACATGCAAACCTCTGGCTTCGACCACACAATACAGCTGTGCTGTTTTTGATGGTGATGCACATTTGGTGTCTAATAAAGATACTGAGTAAATGAAAATAGAATCTGTGGTGTTAAGTTTTGTTTGGTTCTTCCAGGTAATAATTACTACTACCTGCCCTGGGCCGACACCAAGCCTGTGATTACCATCACATCCTTTTGGGAGGATATCAGTCACCGGTTAGACTCACTGAACACCATTCTGTATATATCTAACCATTTGGTAAGTGAATGTTTTAAAGTTTCTAGCAGTACACACTCTCTGTTTACATCACACACCAGTGGTTCTCAACTTGTGTGAATAAAATGTATTCTTTGTGCATCAAACCTGTTAATACGATTCATCCTTTTGCAGCAAACCAACCTCAGTGCGTTAAAATCTGCAGTACAGTCCAAAGCTACAGATGCAAGGCTAGTAGAAATCTGGCTGAAGCTCATCAATCAGTTAATGGAAGACATCAGCAGGTAATATCCACTTTAGCTCAACATTCATCATGATTTTTGTCATGCATGTTTTAACTTATACAAACTCCTGTGTCTCAGTTTCAGAATTCCTGACATGGAGGGGAAGCCCAATCTCACAGCCCTGGACATCCAGCAAAAGATGTTACGGGACCGTGCTCTGGAGAACATCATGAAGGGGGCAAAACACTTGTTTGAGGAAGCCACAGATGTTAATAAGTGCTTGAGCATCATTGAAGGCTGGCTGGACAAACTCAAGCAACTCGCTGAGGAGGTATTTTTTTATCCTGTGTAGGATTGGAGCTACAATTAGGGATACACAAAGTTTTTTTTTTTTTACTAATCATTACTAGTAAGTTGATTATAAATATACTGACTCTGGATATTTAGTTTTGTATGCTCATTTAATTCAAGTGTGCTGTCTAGTGCTCACTTAGCACAGTTAATCTTTAGAAACTAATAATTTAATAACAATATAAATTTTTCATACTGTACATTATAATGTTGTGACCTAACTTAAAATAGCTTTTATTTATTTTTTTGTATTTTATGTGTTGTTTATTTGTTTAGACAAATTAGTGTATAATTTTACTAATCGGCTATTTATCAGTTAGCATCCATTAAAATAATTAGAAGTTAATTGGTATCAAACAGAATTGTAATATTGATGCATTCCCAAATATTACAAACTCAAATTCAGTTGTTTTGTTCAACCACTGCTGTCCCTTTTTCTTTCCTTAGGTTTCTGCCCATGTGTATATATATATATATTTAAAAAAATCACCCCATAGCTCTTAATTATACTTTAAATTACCAGTACTTGGTTAGTCTCACATAGCCAGACTTTCACTATCAACAAAGTCAGGTCAACATTGCTACTTAGTCTTACCAAGAACTGCCCAATTTGTCTTTGACATGTCTGTTTTTACATGTGGTTTAGGGTTGGTATTATTTTTTATGACTATAGCCCTATTGGTAACACTTTATTTTGATAGTCCTCTTCAGACATTCTACTAACAGTAAGTAACTTTGCAACTACATGTCAACTAGCAGTCATTAGAGTATTAGTAGACTGTCTGCTTAATATCGTCTTAACACTTTATTTTGATGGGTCCACAACATACAACATTCTGACTGTCATTTATTCTTATTCTGTCTGATTTATTCTAATAACCCTAAACCTAACCTAACCGTCTACTCTGAGAGTTAGTAGACATATAGTTGCAAATGAATGAGAATTAGTTGACGTGTAGTTGCAAAGTTACTTATAGTTAGTAGAATGTCTAAAGTGGACTATCAAAATAAAGTGTAACCGAAATTAATTCAAAATACCCCCCCCCCCCCCCCCCTCAGTTGAAATCCGTTTTGCACAACTGCCGAACATCATACGTAACTGTCGTGCTTTGCTGTGCTTTGCCGCAATTTATTTCTAATGCTGAAAATATTGACAAGAACAATTTTTATAACTGCTCCCCCACAGCGCGGGGAGCAGAACGAAATAAAGCCTGTAAACATTGCGAATTTGGTCTTTATTATCGCAGCAGCAGGTATGCAAAACAGTTTTAAAATGTGTGTTAATACAATAACTACAAATATCGCTTAATTAATTCTATACCAACTAAGGCATCTATTTACTAGTTTTAAAGGAGATTTAATAATAATAATAGGATTAATATTATAAAATATGCTTGGAATAAGAATACATTTAACACTAAATCCTTCTTACTGATCTTCGGACACTGATCTTCTGCCATAAATACATTTTTAAATACATTTTGCACAATAATAAGAAAAAGTTGGTAAATAAAATGAATTTTATTTACAGCAGACAATCTGGCCACGTGAGTAGCTCGTTCCCGGGTTCGTAGAATCACAGAACTAGCTTCTCCACTGTGAATAAATCCATAAATTTTATTACTGATGTGCCATGTAAATGTATTTTTACAGATGTCCACATGAGAAACAATTACCATCTTGATCAGGCTTATGACGATATTAGACCAGCTTAAAGAAAATACTCCAATCATTGCATAGCACTATAAGGCTACAAGCAGAAGAAATTATTGGAAATCATCTAAAAAGTAAAATGTACTGATTATTTCACAGATATCACTTTTTTTGAATATTTAGCTGCTACTATGAACCTCAAACAAAACTCTGAGTCTCTTTTGTGATGCCACAAACATGAAAAACTGTGGCAATTCAGTTATTACTTCTTCCTGTAAAGCACACATTTTGTCCTTTATGGTGCCTAGTAAACAACTCCAGACAAACTGGCTTCTCAGGAAGAAAAGTGGAGCTGGTTTTCTACCAGTGCAACCAATGTTTTTTGTACAGTATACTTTTGATGGTCAGAGACCTAGTGCTAGATCAGAACTTGAGCTAATTCTTGTTGGTCAGACTAATAGAATATGACTGTTAAACATCATCTGTATCAACATTAATCTCAGAGCATCTTTTTTCAAAGCCTCAGAACAGCATGCCTGATGTGATTATCTGGATGTTGAGAGGAGAGAAGAGGGTAGCATACACTCGCATCCCAGCCCATCAAGTGCTCTATTCATCCTACAGTGAGCAGGCATGTGGTCAATACTGCGGGAAGACCAATACTGTCTTTATGAAGGTATTTAAACATATGACATAAAACATGTTTAAACTTTGCTTCATGAAAAGTAACCCATGATTCCTGTTTTTCCAACAGTATCCCATGGACAACAAAAAAGGTTTGAAAATTCCCGTCCAGTTACGTGTGAACATGTGGCTTGGGCTGGCAGCAGAAGAGAAGAAGTTCAATCCTTATGCAGAGGGAATTTTCAATGTATTTGCAGAATTGGTAAATATTGTTTTTTTTTTTTTATGCTTTTTAGGTCTGGAGAGAAGCAGTCTTGAGTTAGGAGCTCATTTTAAACCATTGTCTCTCACAGTATGAGAACCAGGCGCAGGTTCTAGGGAAATGGGGCACCACTGGTCTGCTGAATCGTAGCAAGTTTTCTGATGTCACAGGCAAAGTGAAGCTGAAGCAGGAGTATTTTTTGCCCCCGGTTGGCTGGGAGTGGGAAGGTGATTGGCGGGTTGATCCAGAGAAAACGTGAGTTGTTCGCCACCCTCAACACAAACATTTGGAAATAGTTGGCACATTTCCAAGCATCATTATTGCTATTTATCATAATTAGGTGTAGACATTTAAACAAACTAGCAACACTAAATGTTATACTAAAGGCCAAAATTCAGTGCTATAAATATTTTAACTCTCCTATCACATTAAAAAATGTTTATACATCTTTTACATTGCAGGGTCAGTTTTGACCTGGAAAAACATGAGCTAATAAAACCGTCATAATTAAATTTTTTTTTTTACTAAAACATATTGTATCTGTGAGTGATCGACAAAGTAGTCCGTGTGACATCAGTGGTTCAACTGTAAAGTTACGAAGCTACGAGAATACTTTAAGTATTCTCGTAGCTTTGTAACTTTACAGTTGAACCACTGATGTCACACGGACTACTTTGTCGATCAACTTAGTCCTTTTCTGGTCCTTGAACGTGGTAGTTACCTTGCTGTCTATGGGAGGGTCAGAGAGCCCTCCGATTTCATCCAATAGCAAAAAAAAAAAAAAAAAAAAAAAAAAAAAAAAAAAAAAAAAACAGAAAAAAAAAAAAAAAAAAAAAAAAAAAAAAAAAAAAAAAAAAAAAAAAATAAATTGTGTTCCCGACATGAACGAGGTCTTACGGGTTTCGAACAACACGAGGGTGAGTAATTAATGACAGAATTTTCATTTTTGGGTGAACTACCCCTTTAACCAAAAGTTCAAGGAACAAATAGTCTAATTTTGAATAGGAAGAGAGTTTGAAAGGGCTGAAGTCCACATTTCACTCTGCTGCCACCTATTGATAAAGTATTGTACGTTCAGGCTGTAGATCACCTTTTCTATCCAAAAAGTTTATGCCAATAAAATAAATATATTTTGTTTTAAGCATTACAGGAGTAATACTTACAGTATCTCACAGAAGTGAGTACACCCCTCACATTTTTGTAAATATTTTATTATATCTTTTCGTTCATCTTCGGATGAACGAAGGTCTTACGGGTTTCGAACAACACGAGGGTGAGTAATTAATGACACAATTTTCATTTTTGGGTGAACTAACCCTTTAACACCCCTTTGGGTTGTAGTTAACTAGAAATAGTTTATTTGTTATGTCACCGTCTGTGTATTATCTTTGTGTGTGCATATTCAAGTTTACCAACAAAATTCAGGCTTAGAGTTGTGTCAGATACTGGAAGTTTGAAAAAAAAGTATTTTGATACAAATCTAGCTAATTAAAAAAAAAAATAATTATAATTTTCAAGTGTAAACCCAGTCCATTTCTGGGTCAAAACTGGCCTGAATTGAAAGGTGTAACAATTTAGCTTAAATGGTTATATCTCTTAAATTATTTTTTAAAATCTGAAAAAAGTAAATGATGTGTATTTTGATAGTCTTAATCCATGTTTTTTTTTATGTACTAAAATGAATGTTTTTACAATTTTTAAATGCCGCTTCCAGGTCAAAACTGACCTAAATGTGATAGGAGGGTTAATTTAATTGAACAGCTGTTCATATGTCTGTTCAGCCCGACAAAAACATGAGCATTTTTTGGAGAGGTGTTCTAATTTCTTTAAAACTGCTCAACCAAGAAGATTTGCAGTTTTGGTCATGCTCAATAATGGTGGCATCCATGGCAAGTTTTGTATTGACGACCACCACTCATATTTTCTTCAGAAACAGTTACAGTCTAGTCAATAAATTATGTTTTTATTGGGTGGATGGGTAGTCTGCTGACTGAGGCTGATGCAGGACACACTGAGTTCGTGGATGAGGTCTATGAGAACGAGACTCGATTACCAGGAGGAGAATGGAAGCTTGCGGCAGAGCCTTACACTGATGTGGTAAAAGCACCTGCCGGCCTTTGCTTCATATCAGATGTCTAATCAAGCCATTTGCTCATTTATTTGTGATTTCTATTTAAACCGCCTCTGCGGCACTAGTACATCTAGATCTTAGTGAAACCAAGAAAGAATGGTTTATAATAGTAGTAATTATAAATAATAATATATAATGTATATAATAATCTCTCAAAAATCCTGTTATTCTCCATTATTATCCTTTATTTACAGAATGGAGAAAAGGTTCAGGGACCTACAGAGATTGAATGCCCACCTGGCTGGAAGTGGGAGGATATCTGGACTTTTGATGACAACCGAGCTGTCGATGAAAAGGGTGAGCCTGCCATTGTTTTTTTGTTGTTGTTAGAAATGTTGCCATGTGTTCTTAACCATTGAGCTGCTTTTAAAATAATTTTCAAAAAATACTTAATTAAAAAAAAATGGACAATTTACTCATCTGCCTGTTATTCCAAACCTGTATGATTGAATTTCTTCTGTGGAGCAGAAAAGATCAAGTTTAGTTGAATGTTCACTGTTCTTTTTGATGAAAGGAAAATATACAGTGACCAGAGGCGACCTCTAAAATGGAGGAAAAAACACTATAAAGGCACCAAGTAGACCATATGACGTGTGCAATATTTCAAGTCTTCTGAAGTCATGCCTTAGCTTCATTTAAGAAACTGACTGGCACTTAATTTTCTAGAATTTATTTACAATAAATTTTACATATTCACACTAGAGCACATTACACATTAAACACATGTCATGAAAGATGTATGAAACTTTAGATGACAGGCTGTTAGGTCCTATACATGCAATCACAAGATGGCACAAATTGATTAGCCTCTACAACCAATAAGCTTGCATGCTCAACATTTAAATGGTCTGGTTCAAGTGTTAACTGTAAGCTGATCCTGCAGTGCGCTATCAGAGTTCCTCTGAAACCCTCCACCTCCTCCAGCTCCACCGGTCTAGATTTGCTCTTGGATTTATGTATGCCCATTCATGCAGCATCAGCATATCTTACATGTTCACACCAGCATGGCTGTATATCTAATGGCTGTAGCAAGTCCATGCTGTAATGATTGAAACTTATTTAGTTGGTCCAATTTTAATATTTGGGCTGTGCAATTAAAGCTGCAGTCCGTAACTTTTTTTTGTTGAGTTCAAAATTTACCAAATTTATATAATCAGCGAGTACACCATGAATCCATTTTCCAAACCGTGTTTTCGGCTTGTCCTTAATCACTACAGAACACCTATAAGAAGTGTTTATACTCAGACTATTTTAGACTGGTTTGGGTAGGTACCGCTGCGGAGTAGCCCAGTACCTGCGTGATTCATCATAGACATAAACAGAGAGAAGTAGCTCCGGGTACAAGGTTCTTCCGCAAGATGCACGCAGTTCTGTTTATTAACTGCTAGAGCGCCAAAAGTTATGGACTGCAGCTTTAAATTATGTGTATTTGTGAGTTTAGGTTGGGAATATGGCGTCACTATTCCACCTGATGATAAGCCCAAATCCTGGGTGGCAGCTGAGAAGATGTACCATGTTCATCGTCGCAAAAGAATGATCCGACCTCGCAAAAGGATTCCTGGTGCCAAAACTGCTGAAGCAAGTGTATATTCTGCATTTTAAAAGATTTTTCAAAGTTAATTAGGAATGTATGTTAGATTGTGCTTTTATAATGTGTATTTCCTAACTGTTTGACATGCAGAGGAAGGATACAGGAGATGCAGAGGGATGGGAATACTCCTCACTCATTGGCTTGAAGTTCCACAGGAAGCAGCGATCATCTGACACATTCCGGCGGCGGCGCTGGAGGAGGAAGATGACACCTGCTGATCGGGTTGGAGCCTCAGCTATTTTCAAACTGGAAGGAGCTCTGGTTAGCATCAAAGCTGCTGAATTTTTATTTTAAAGGGGTCATATGATGTTGCTAAAAACAACATTATTTTGTGTATTTGGTGTAATGAAATGTGTTTATGCGGTTTAAGGTTTTTTAAAAAAAAAAAACACATATTGTTCCACATACTGTACATTTATTGTGTTTCTCCTCTATGCCCCGCCTTTCTGAAACGCGTTTTATTTTTACAAAGCTCATCGGTCTGAAAAGCGCTGTGTTCTCTGATTGGCCAGCTATCCAATGCATTATGATTGGCCGAATACCTCAAGCGTGTGACGGAAATGTTACGCCCCTCAACATACTGTGATGCCGTGTCCTGGCCGGAGTGAAGAGACAAAAACATTAAAACCCATTACAAACGAGGCATTTGTTGCATCCAGTGGGGACATAATTACGGATTATAATGACTTATACTGTCTTTTTATGCGTTGCGTTGCATCGCGCCGCGTAAACATAAAACCATGTCTGCATTTGTGATCGGAGAAATGACAAACAACAAGCGTTACTCTACACTGCTCAAAACTCGCGTTTGAATCTTTAGTGGCAAATTCTTTAAATATAAATTACGTACTTACAGTCAGTCTGTGAGTCAGAGCAGCCGGCATGGTAGTCTACTCTTCCAGGATCAGGAAACAGTCCTCCATAAAATGTGCTGCACACATCTGAATATTTGGTTGAACTGTTCTGGAACAGTGTTGTAAATACAACTTAACCACTGATTTCTAGTTGTGTCCTCTTTTGGAAGGCCAAACAAAGTAGTTTTGCTTTCACAACGAAAAGAAGTGCACACAGGCGGGCTTGTGTGTGCGGGGCCTTGGTGGCTTGAGGCGCGGTCAGCGTGCGGGCTTGAACGGCGCGGCGGCGGGCTTGCGGTAACAGCATGTGACGACCCCGGGCTGGACTCCGCTTCGTCCACGGTGAAGCCGATCCGGCGATCCACAGCACTAAATTGATGTATTCCCTCAGCAACCAGCACTGATCAGCTCTAGGCATGACGAACGGATTTGTGTCCTCTTTTGGAAGGCCAAACAAGTAGTTTCGCTTTCACAACTAAACAAACAGCGTCTCCACGACATGGCAGCAGCGGCAACAACAATACTACTACAGCGAGAATAAAAGTTACGCCTTCTTTCTTTGCGTGAACTTTTGGGCGATGTTATGCAAATCTTCCCACACTGAGACGTAGACATGTGGGGGCGTGTTTAAACGAGGCGTTTTAGAAGGGCGTGGACGAGTCTTACATTTTTTAAAGAATATCTCTTTGGATTTTGAGACTTTAGTCTTTGCAAATTTACAGATCTTCTTTATGCACTAAGCCTTGTAACACTCCAAAGAGAAAGGAAAATTTGAAATAGCATCATATGACCCATTTAACTTATATACTTATTCTGTTTTTTGTTAGCCATATAATGACCTCTTCACGGCTGATTTGCTTGACAGGGAGTCGACATGGAATCTAAGGGTGATGAAAAAGGCACTAAAGCAGAAACTTCCGTTAAGCAGTTTGGAGCCAACACACCGACAGTGTCATGCACATTTGACCGTGAGTTAATTAAGAACAGAAATTTCAGAAACCTTTTTTTTTTGTTCCAGAATGTCCATTGAGCTTGCTTTTTCTTCCAGAATCCAACACGTACCACTTGAGAGTCTATGTTTACCAGGCCAGAAACCTTACTGCTCTGGACAAAGACAGCTTCTCAGGTATTATCAGAAATATCAAAACTGCTATATGTCTTTTAATTATCTGTAAAAGTTTATTATAACTAAAATCATATTGGTTTAATTTGCAGATCCATACGTCCATGTGTCATTCTTGCATCACAGCCAAACAACAGAGACAATCCAAAGTACATTGAACCCGACATGGGATCAGACTCTTATTTTTAAAACTGTGGAAATCTATGGCGATCCCCAGTCTCTTGCCCAGAATCCACCGATTGTGGTTATGGAAATCTTTGACAGTGATCAAGTGGTTAGTCTGATTTGTTTTTGGTAACACTTCAGTTTAGGGATCAATTTTTACTATTAAATGGTTAGTTCACCCAAAAATTTAAATTAGCCTGTGATTTACTCACCCTCAAGCCGTTCTAGGTGTATATGACTTTCTTCTTTCAGACGAATCCAGTCGGGGTTATATAAAAAATTGTCCTGGCTTATCCAAGCTCTATCATTGCAGTCAGTGGGTGTTGCAATGCTTCAGTCCAAAAGAAGTTAAATAAAAAGCACCCATCCATTAAAAAAAGTGTCTCACACGGCTCCGGGGGGGTGAACAAAGGCCTTCTGTAGCGAATCCATGCGGGTTTTTTTTAAAACAAATATCCATATTCAAAACTTGATAATCCCTTTAATCTAGTTTGCGCCAGCAGTTGCACACAGAAGCAGTTCCGGGCTGATGACGTATGATGTCGGCGTTGTGCATGCGCCGGTGAGTCATGTGAAAACCAACGTTTGTTTACAGGATCGAAGGAAGCAAAGGAAAACCAGTCTGCTCTTGGCTTATATCGAAATCCTCTGACATTCTTCTTTACAAATCATCGTTTTGTACTTCTAATAAGTGACCGTTGTTTTGATCTCTCCGCTGCGTTTCAGCGTGCGTCACTTCTGAGCGGTGCATGAGCAAAGCCGACCTCATACGTCATCTGCCTGGAGCTGCTTCCGTTTACAACAGTGAGTGCAAGCTAGATTAATGTGATTATTACGTTTTGAACATGGATATTTTTCTTACAAAAATGCATCGACTCGCTACAGGAGGCCTTTGTTCACCCAACCGCAGCCGTGTGAGACACTTTTTTTTATGGATTTTTTTAATGGATGGCGCTTTTTAATTCCCTTCTTTTGGACTGAAGCACTGCACACCCCATGCATATTGGCTGTTTATTAGTACTTAAAAAGCACATATTAATGCCTTATTCTGCATGACGATATTTTATATCCTCTAAACTTAACAACTACCTTACTAACTATTAATAAGCAGCAAATTAGGTGTTTGAGGCAAAAGTTGCAGTTAATAGTTAAAAGTGATATTTGGAAGAACAATCCATTGGAGAGCAGAACCCTGGCTAATTTGTGCTGCCACTATATTTCACTTATTTGACAATATCAGCTTTCCAGGTTTTCTGAGGATGCTTATTAAATGTAAGGAAATATTTCAGTCATAACTTAAAATTGTTACACCACAAAAGATAATTTTGGAAGAACTAATTAAAAATGAATAGAAAAAAAATTATACAAAAACAGCATATAAATACATACTAGCTACTATGTAAGTGCAAGTGTCCCCACAGCATGAATGATTTGTGTTTTGTCAATCCTGGTAGGGTAAAGATGAAATGCTTGGCAGAAGTACTTGTGTACCTGTTGTGAAGTTGACTTCAGGCATGGATGCATCTCCTAAACTCCTCTGGGAGCCTGTAACACACAAAAATGGTCCTGCTGGGGAGATTCTGGTGGCTGCAGAGCTCATTCTGAAGACCAGGGTGTGGTTCTTAATGGAATTTAGGTCTATTTAACCACATTTATGGCTGCTTTGTGATTCATTCGAATTATTCTTGATTTATCTTATGTTGCCTACTCTAGGGAAATGACACTGAACTTCCCCTTATTCCCCCCAAACGAGGAGAGAAACTCTATATGGTTCCTCAAGGGGTGCGACCTGTGGTGCAACTCACTGCCATAGAGGTCAGTTTCAACTATGTTTTCTCAGTGTTTGGACTTATTTTAAAGGGGTCAAATCATGCAGAATCAAAATTTAATAATTTAATTAATCTTTTGAGACTATGTACTATTATTGAACTGTTATTGAAATGAGACACACAAAACACTGTAGGAATTTACAATAGGGAGTCATAAATGTAGTGTAGTAAAGAAAAGTAGTGCAGAAAAGCTCTATATTCAAGTGTTTTTGTAATTTCTGTTGTTTTGTTGGATGCAGGTTCTGGCATGGGGATTGCGTAATGTGAAGACGTATCAGCTGGCTCCTGTGACGTCACCCAGTCTGGTGGTGGAGTGCGGAGGAGAGAGAGTTCAGACAGCTGTTATCAAAAACATGAAGAAGTGCCCTAATTTTGCAGGAAATGTACTCCTATTAAAAGTGGTGAGCATCCATATCTACCTGTAGAAAAAAGGTGCAAACATGCTTTAAAATAAATGCTGCTTCATTTCTATTTTGCTGTCAAATGCAATGACATTCATATTTAAATATGGTCCAAACTGTTTTTTTGATGTCATAGACTATGTCTTCAGCATCTTGGTTTCTGTCTTTAGCTTCTACCCAAAGAAGAGATGTATACTCCCCCTATAGTGCTGAAAGTCATCGACCACAGACCCTTTGGACGGAAACCTGTGGTGGGTCAATGCACCATCAATTTCCTGGAAGAGTTTCGATGTGACCCTTATGCCACAGTTGCAGAAGTGGCCATGTCTTCAAAAGGTACATTCCCTTTTACAAAGTTGTTTACTAATTTTTTTTTTCTTAATTGCAAACCAATGTCTGTGTGTATAAGGCAACATTGTATTGCTATTCCCTAAACATTCTGGTTAAACTCAATAGTTAAACATTTAACTATTAAACTTTGGCAATTAATTCAGTCCAAACTCTATTCAGACTTTGTTTTGAAGATAACTTCAGCCTTAGGTGTGCTATATATTTTGTATGTTGTAAACTTCATATTTTTTTTGTAATTGCATGCTATTGTGGCTGATCTTTTTTTATTTATTTTATTTGCATACTCATTTGTTATTAATTTTACTAACATCTTGCACCACCAGCACAAACCATCTTTTGGTGTTAAAATAGTACTGTCAGGATTTACTAAAGATGCGCAGTGAAGAATCAGCGCTGAAAAGGCGTGGACACGGTTATTTTTGCACCTCACCTTATTGAATATGCATTTGTAGGAGTTTCCCTTTGATGCAAAGTTTATGGGAGGAGAGTATTCAAATTAATCGCGCAACGCGATTTACTAATATTTGCACTCGTCAAATTAGTGGTATTTGCTCTGTTGATTCTTGTGTGCAGCTAATGCAAAATACAAATTTGAAAGAATATTTATTATTAGCATTCTTAAATTCTCCCTTTGCCTGCAGTGGCTTTGATGGCAGCTTCTCCTAGAGACCTCCATGTAAACATAGATGACGGCAGACAGCATCTTCTAGAAGCCCAGGTACTGCTACCAAGTCGCTTGATTTTGAAGATTTAGGAACTTAAGTCTCAACTTGTGAGAGAACTCTATGTAATGGACGCTGGCACACACATCTGTATGAATTTGCTGCTATTTTCAACTTTGTGAATTTCAGTATTTGTATGACATCTCAGCTGCTGTTGACAAAATAGCCATTACTAGTCACATTCAAGTATGTATAAAAATAAGGCACTTTAATCAAAATGCCTACATTTTGTAATTAAATGTAATTATAAGTTAAAGGTATAAAGGGTGTAGTTTCTGAATTAGCTCTAGTGGTGCCATACGAATGCCAGTATGTTTATTTCCAACCCTGTCAAGCTGATCAAAAATCGTTATTCTGCTTGGTGGCACTTTAATTACACACTTCACCACTAACACTAAAGTTTGTTCTGTAGCCCACATTGTGGCTGATTAAGTAAATCTTCACCTTCTGTAGTCACAGATGGGTTAAATTGGGGGAGTATCCAATCAATCTGTTGTTCTCAAAATTAGAAGTCTCATTTCACATTAGGGTGATTTGTACAGCTGACTTGCTCTGAGGAATCATACTAACTAACTTTCTTTTAATTAATTTAAAGTTACCTCCCTTGTGTATACATTTAATCATGGAGAAAAGGATCATTTAAACTTGAACAATGTATACATTTTTATCAGTTTTAAGGCTTTTTAAAAATGTGTATTAAATGTACATTCAGAAATTGAAATGCTAATATAAATTTCAGGTTCCTTTTTACATAGATTTAGATCAATCATTTAAAGCCTTTTAATGATGATTGGGGTCTGTTATACTGATAAAATAAAGCTGAAAATGTTCAAATATGAGATTTTTCTAAAGAATAATGTAATAATAATTACATTAATAATAATCTTAATGAATAATGTTTTGTGTGTGTTTGTGTGTGTGTTCAATGTGTGCCCTTCCTGGTTTTTAACAGCGTGAGAAGGTGAGTTCTGTTAATATTCTACACACTTTCCACTTAAGCTTTGGTTTTAAATCATTTATCATCATATCTGTATTTTAGCTCTATCATGAGGATGAAACTATCTATTTTGTCACTACTTTACAGGAGAAAGAGACTGTTGATTGGTGGAGTAAGTTTTATGCTTCGGTTGGAGAGAGTGAGAGATGCCGCCCATACCTTGACAAAGGTTATGGCACATTGGAGGTGTGAATTCTGTCTAAACTGTATGATAACATTGAAATATATATTGTAATGTTACTACATAAAGTATTGCTCACCTAAAGTAAAAGTCGTTCCAAACCCACATGACTTTTTCTTATGTGGAACATGATAGGAGGGATTTTAATGAATGTGCTGGTCACTCTTTCATTCATATGTATGTATATATGTATATGTGTGTATATGTATATTATGTATATATATGTGTGTGTGTATATATACACATGCATACATACACACGCGCACACACACGGAGAACTTCTGTCATGGTGCTTTTTTTGCTTCTCTTTTTTTTTTTTAAGCTTGAAAGCTTCATCCTATTGTTGTTGCATGGGAAAAAACTAGCAGTACAATATTCAGTTGTTTGGAACAATGTGTACTTGAGTAAATTATGACATTTTATTGTTGGGTGAATGTTCACTTATTGCACTTATTGACTTCACTTATTCACTTATTTTACATATTGTTGAATTTGAATCCACAAAGATTTGTTGTATGGTTTAGCATTTGTAGTGAGGTTCTCTTCTGTTGGTTTTCATAGGTATATGACCATGAGCTTGAAAGTGCAAAAGAGTTCATGGGTCTTACTGATTTCTGCAGCACCTTCAAATTGCAACGTGGTAAAAATGAAAGTGACGATGATGACCCCGCTGTAGTTGGAGAATTCAAGGCAAGATGTCTTATTCACTTTTTAAGAATAAATTTAATGCTGATTAACTCACACTTTACGTTTTTTCTGTTTGTGGTTATGTAAAATAAATGATTTTGTTTAATCGATTGTTTTCAGGGCTCCTTTAAGGTGTACCCATTGCCAGATGACCCAGGGGTGCCCCCTCCGCCACAACAGTTCAGAGAGCTGCCCGACAGTGTCTCTCAGGAGTGTGTGGTCAGAATCTATGTGGTTCAAGCCATCGACCTGCAACCCAATGACAACAACGGCAAAGTACTTACTTTCATTCAGCATTTCAGAAAACCTCATGACTCATTTTGAGTTTGTTTTTCAGTGTGTTTTAGTCAAATGAAAAAGCAAAGCTCCTTTTCTTTTTTCAGTGTGACCCATATATCAAAATCTCTTTGGGGAAAAAGTCTATTGATGACAGGGACAACTATGTACCATACACACTTAACCCAGTGTTTGGAAGGTAATGCCATAGATTTATTGAGAGTTTATCTTGTATTCAGACAGTCGAAGAAGACTAAGTCTTTTTGTCTCTCAACAGAATGTTTGAACTGACATGTTTCCTCCCACAAGACAAAGACCTGAAAATTGCCATCTATGACTTTGATTTGCTCAGCCATGATGAGAAAGTTGGGGAGACGGTGATTGACTTGGAGAACCGTCTTCTTTCTCGCTTTGGTTCCTACTGTGGTTTAGCCCAGACATACTGCATGTGAGACCCACACACTTTAATGCAAACTTATTTTCTTTGAGGACAACAGCAGAGACATTAGTTGATTAATGGTTCTATTCATGAAATAGTTCTGGACCAAACCATTGGCGTGATCAACTCAATCCATCTAAGATTCTTGAACAGCTTGCCCGATGGAAAGGATTGAGTCCACCCAGGAGCGAAGACAATGGAAACACGTTATCCTTTGGTGGCCGATTGTACTGCCTCTCTGACTTGGGTAATTTTCAGAGCTTTTTGTTCTTTTGCACATCATTATGGTGGCTTGACAAACTTTATTGTGGTACATACTGCAAACTGGGTAAAGACCTTCAACCTGTTCTGATTCATGAATCTTCATATGTCTTGTCGAATTGATTGGATGTACAGTTGTCCTATAGCAACTGTATATGTCCTATAAAATACTAAAATCTATTGTCTAATGGTGCAACGTCTTGACTCTTAAATGCTGTTTGAAACTTTTAGTCAAGGGAGTATTCAAAGATGTCTAGTATATATGTATGTGTATGCATTTTAGAAGCAAACAAGGAAATTCATGAACACCTGGGTCCTCCAAGTGAACGGATCGCTCTGCACGTCCTGAGAACTCAAGGCCTGGTTCCGGAGCATGTTGAAACCAGAACTCTTTATAGTAGCTTCCAACCGACTCTCCCACAGGTGTGTGTGATGCTATTCACGGGCCGGTTCTTCCTGTGATATACTATGCAGAACTCTATTTAGTTAGTCAAAGTACTGCTTTATTATCTGTGTTATTGACTAGTCTTTGTTTTATAGGGAAAACTCCAGATGTGGGTAGACATTTTCCCCAAAAGTCTTGGGCCTCCTGGACCTCCTTTTGACATATCTCCACGAAAAGCAAAAAAGTGAGAAGAAATTGGTGCTTTTGGTTATGCTTTTGTGTTGGATCGGCAATTGACTCATGTTCATTCTTTCTATCAGGTATTTTCTGCGTGTCATTGTTTGGAACACGACTGACGTAGTTTTGGATGAAACCAGCATTACTGGTGAAAATATGAGTGACATCTATGTAAAGGGGTATGTAAAAGATTGTAGTCTGTTAAGGTAAAACCATTGGTCAATTGTGAGATTTTGTGCTCTTTTGCTTCCATAAAATGTCTTTTTTTTTCATCTGTAGATTTGAATAACAGTACATATTGTGAAGGCCACTTTCTCAAAATGTTTCTCAGGCACTGAGCCAGAAATCTCCACTTCGTTAGCACTTACATACACCTAAACTTTCTAGCTGTTGACAGTATTTATAGAGTGATTTAAAAGTGATATCTACACATTTTTGGCTTTATCCAATGATTTCTGGTCCATATTTATTTAGATAATTTGCATATTTAAATATAATTTCATAAAACCTGTAATTCAAAACAATTGTTTTAATGTACTGTGATTAATAGATATCACTTGATTGATTAGTTAAATTTTTATACTGTTCACCTGTGGAGTCTTGCCTTAATGTGTTTTACAAGTAATATATGTGTTGTAATTCATGCGTTTATGCCTTTGATTAGTTGGATGCCAGGTATGGAAGAAGATAAGCAAAAAACAGACGTCCATTACCGATCTTTGGATGGCGATGGCAATTTCAGCTGGAGATTTGTCTTTGGATTTGAATACTTGCCTGCAGAGCAGCTGTGTCTTGTATCTAAAAAGGTAATGCAGTTTGGTTGTGTTTAATGTATTATGAAGAGCACTTGGAAGTATTAAAATACTCATTCTTTTCTGTTAAAAAGGAAAATTTCTGGAGCCTTGACAAATCAGAGTTTAGAATCCCACCCAAGCTGATTGTTCAAATATGGGATAATGACAAATTCTCTCTGGATGATTACCTAGGTGAGACGTGTGTATGCAGATCTTGGAAATGTTGTCGTCGTCATATTTTTCGGGTTTGTGTATTAATCTCACATATGTTACAGGTGCTATTGAACTTGATCTGCACCACCTCATCAACCCTTCCAAAACACCGGAGAAATGTAGCCTTAGCATGGTCCCGGATGGAACCACACCTCCAAAGTCAGACCAGTTGAAGTCTCTCTTTGACCAGAAGGCAGTTAGAGGATGGTGGCCATGCTACATGGATAAAGATGGCAAGAGGGAACTCGGTGTAAGTACAGCTAACGCAGTCTTTTTTAATGCATTTCTTTATGGTGCAGTATGACCATTCATTGTTCAATCAAATGGATATAATCAGACCTTCTCTACATTAAATACGTGCCACTTGCAAATGCGTGATATTTTGGTCAAATGGATTGTTAAGGTCATATCCAGTGTTGGGGAAAGTTACTTTTAAAAGTAATGCCTTACAATATTGCATTACTCCCTAAAAAAGTAACTAATTACATGTACTTAGTTACTTTTTATGGAAAGTAATGCATTACGTTACTTTTGCGTTACTTTTAAAATCTGGACAGGGCTTGCTTGTTTGTTTTTAAAAAAAAAAAAAAGTTAATATTTTGGAAACAAAATATGAAAAGCCTTTTCATACCAAAAGGAATGAATACGCTCAGGCTGAGGCAAAGAAATTTACGGTCAGTACAGTAGAATGCAGAAGAAGACATTTCAACACACAAGGGTTTGTCTAGAGTAATTTGTGCTTATTAGTACGGTTGAACTGGATCATCGAAGGTCAGAAGCAAAGACATTGGTTAATAGAATGGGGTTAAATACAGAAAGGATATTTGTGTTGTTTAACATTTAATTATTGCAGGTTTGCGTCATATTCTGAGTTGCATTATTTTCATTCATTTTGAGGAATACTGAATCTGTTTTTTGTTTTTTTTGTGAGAGATGAATTAATGCATATTCATATTTATTTTAGAACTACTGTAACATCTGATTTCTCTCAACATGGGGACAGGAGAGCTGTCAATCAATAAATTGGAAAAAAAAAAGTAACTTGCGTTACTTATTTGAAAAAGTAACTTGGATATTCTCTTGTAAATTAAAAAATAATGTGTTACTTTACTAGTTACTTGAAAAAAGTAATCTGATTACGTAACTCGAGTTACTTGTGATGTGTTACCCCCAACACTCGTCATATCATCTTGACATTTTTCCTAAAAGCTTGATTAATTGGGGCTAGTTTATATGTTGGTTTCAGGGAAAGGTTGAGTTGACTTTGGAGATTGTGAATGAGAAGGAAGCGGATGAGAAACCTGCTGGAAAAGGCAGAGATGAACCAAATATGAATCCAAAACTGGATCCTCCCAAGTAATTGATTTCTTTCTTTATGTGTTTCTCCTGTTCTGTGTGAGAATAGAAGATCATCACAAGATTTGTTTCTCTTTTCAACTTCTCAGGCGACCTGATACCTCGTTCTTTTGGTTCACAAATCCATTCAAGACGTGCAGGTTCATAGTGTGGCGAAGATTTAAGTGGCTGTTCATTGGCCTGGTTGTGCTAATCCTAGTGCTATTATTCATTGGGATCTTGTTGTATTCATTACCGGTAAGGACACACTTCATCAGTCCTGTTGAGACTTTACACTTGAGATGTAATGTCTACAATGCTAATACAATTGTTGTGTGTTTTTTCAGAACTATATTTCCATGAAAATCGTCAAACCCTTCAATTAAGTTCAGGAGGAGTTCAACTTTTTGTCATTTTATCCATGTAGTTGGCCAGATCTAGGTTTCAGAAATGGAAAATGAGGTACACACCATCAATACAGTGTTCATTTTGTTGTGATTTTTCATGTGGTTGTTTAAGTATTAACCTTTAATCACTTTTTGCACCAATATTAAATTGAATTATGAATTTGCACTTTTTGGTTGATGTTTGATATGATATTTAGAAACATTTGTGCACGCGAAGTGTTTTCTATTGTGGAAAAAAAATATTTTATTGTATTGTAACGTCTTGATCATTTTAAAGCTGATTGATTAAAAAATATGTTGTTAAATAAAGATGTTAATGTTTGTATAAATTGTGTCTATTTGTTAGTAGGAACTTCAGTTAGACGTTTTGTCATTATTTTCAACATCATAAAATGTTCAGTCATATTCAGTCTACATTTATCCATGATAAATTGGCACAAACATGGTTTATCGATGAGTATCAAATGTTTATCAGTGGTTGTTTAAAAATTCTTTTATATTATTTTGTATAACCATAGGGCATAAAGTGCACATATAACAATGTATCAAAGTCAGAAATGAACCGCTTGATATAGTTAAGCAATATCAGAGTGCAGTTTTCCCTGACATTTCTATGATTGGAAATGCGATATTAATCTTATAAAACAATTCAATAAACAAGAAGTTAATAATTGAGATATAACTACAGCCTTAATCTCATGTACACATCCCCATACTTTACACACACACACACACACACACACCTATATATCCTTATAGATATAATATATATACATAAAAAAAATAAAGTAATTCTGAGCAAAGCAGTTTGGGAGTGTTTCCTTTTTTCTCTGCACTCTGAGAGAAAGGGACCTTTAATGGCTAAAAAATACAATAAAAACAACAACGGAGTCAGTATGTAGTCTTTTAGCCTACTTAAAAGCAAAAAGTTTCAAAAATGTTCTTACCAACAATAAAAAAAAAACAATTTTGTTCAATATTTTGTTGTTTTTATAACCATTAGGTGTCACTATGTACATTAGTCATATCAGGAATTTTAGTTTGTCATACAAATATAACATAATTCGAATATACACTGTAAAAAACAACAATATTATGGCGATTAGTTATTAGTTTAAAATTGCATTAAGTTAATGTGAATGTACATTTTTATTTTTTAAAAAACTCTAACACCAAATCTCGACCTTCGTGGTCATCCTGCAGTGGGTTTTTTCTTTTTCTTTTTCTCACAATGATTATAACAGTTGCTAAATAGATGACGCATTTCTAATAAATGTAAGTTAGGTACATGAATTAAAAGACTCTCTAGAATATCTTTTTGTATAAATGAATAACATTTACAAGTTACTAGGTTCTGGCCAAAGCATTCTTGCTCTATTTTTTTAATTTAAATGTAATTTATTTAAGAACGTTTGAATTGTTTTGAATACCCTTTAAAATGGACTTTTCAAAGTTGTAAATAAAACTGTCAAAAATAAAATCTATTTAAAAAAAGTCTATCATTACATATATTACAGTAAACTAATTATTATTAATAAATAACACTGACGCTCTATCAAAAAGAAAAACAAGGTAATAATTGCGTTTTTAGTGTTTATAAATTCTAATTTAATTTATAAAGAGGCAGCCCTTGGCGGATATGACGTCGTTTCTCAAGCTCAAGCGCGAGACGTGATATTTAAATAGCCACCTGAGGCGTAATCAGAGAAACGGCTCGACCCCGTTAGCGCTGCTGAATAATAGTGTACTGTGAAGCGAACGCAAACTAACGCACAAACGTTCATTACTAAACTGCAGCTCATTTCTTTGTTTGACCTGAGAGTAAAACCGCGACGTTTAAGCTCAGGTAAGTGACTTTAACTTCTGCTTGTACTGCTAACTTGCTAGTCAATTGCGACAGGTGCTGTTGAGTCAATATTTACCTGAAAGTTCTGGCAAAGTAGATCTTTTCTTCTTGGTGCGTTTATTATGGGGTTTAATTGCGTTTCATTTAGTTGTTTCTGTAGTAACATGAGGCTTTAGAATATCAGTTTGTGAAATGCTGGGTCTTATATTGTCTGTCAGATGTAGATATCAGTGTTTGTATTTCGCGGCTGTAGGCCGATGCTCTTTCTCATTGGTTCATTCAGCTGTTTTCTCTGGATGATGCGGTGAGAGATGGCCACATATGGATTATAATGGTTTAACGGTGATACTGGTGCTGTTTCATGTGTTGAAGGTGGAGGGCACCAGACCCGTCTGAGTGAGTCTCGCGCATTCCGCGCATTTTTCAGGAAACCTGCTTAGGCGGTCATTTAACACACTTGTGGTCGATTAATTGCACTGTTGCTTTAAGTGTACATTCTCTTATATGTAAAATGTATCCACGCTGCATTATGTGAAACCCATATGCTTATTGCAGCCTCACAGCCACTGAGTTTGTGTGAGATATACACACCCTCCTCTCCACACAAAAGCTACACTGTAAAAAAAAAATCCGTAATGAAACCCATATGCTTATTGCAGCCTCACAGCCACTGAGTTTGTGTGAGATATACACACCCTCCTCTCCACACAAACGCTTACACTGTAAAAAAAATCCGTAAAATTTACGGCAAAAAACCGGCAGCTGTGGTTGCCGGAATTTTACTGTAAAAAAAATACGGTAGCAACGTTTTACGGTTTTAACTTAAATTTACAGTTAAATACATTTTTCATTAAACTGATATAATGTTACTATACAAAAGAGTGAAGATGAAATCTGTTTTGCACCTTGGTAATACACGATAAAACCCAAATGGGAGGTGGTGATGAGAACAATCGCATGATGAAACCAAAAGGCCCATTGCACAAAGCAGCTTTTAGATTAATAAAACAAATAGAGGTGCACAAGTGTCATTCACACAAAACCAACTAAAACCCCCATCATGTCAAAAACACATGAAAGAAAATAATGCAATAAAACAATTTCATTTAACACCCTTAGGGTGTAAAACAACAACCCTAATATTCAAAACTGATAAGAATAAACTAAGAAAAAACAGTTATTTCAACAAAAAAAACATAAATTTTGAAATGTAACGTTGGGAATTCTGGGAATGTCAATTTACAATGTCATTATTCACTGTAAATTATACGGTCTTTTTCACTTCCAAAAACGGTATACTACCGTAAAATTAATGTCCAATACATGTAATGTCCAATACAGTTTTTCACCGAATATAGTAGGGGAATTTACCGTTAACAATTTAAACAATTTTTACTGTAGCATTTTTACAGTCTTTTACCATTAAATTCACGGTCATTTTTTACAAGTGTAGCATTCTGTCTGACTGCTGTATTGTTTATTCATGCAAAACAAACACGGGGCAAATTGAGCGGTATTTTCATGGTACTTGTAGGGTGTTCTTTAAAATTAGACAATGGCATATGCTTGTCTTTTTTTGTTTCGGTGCAATTATCTTGTCTACTAGAATAAGACTCATTTTGACGTTAGATCAGTATTTATGTAGCACTCATTTGAAGAGCATTGTTTTCCTTAGTAGTTATTTGGACTACGTTTTTCGTTGTCTAGTTTTATATTTAGTATTAGAATATAAGATAACAGATTATATTATAACGGGGTTCGTACGGTCATGAAAAACCTGGAAAAGTCATGGAATTTTAAAACACCAATTTCCAGGCCTGGAAAAGTTTTGGAAAAATAAATAAACCCAGAAAGTTTTGGAAAAGTCATTGAAATCTATTTCACAAAACTCTGTATAATAGAATTGTTTAATCAGGTCCTGAATTTCGATGCGGGATTGCGCATAGGCTGTATCGCGTATAGTTTTACTCATTCCCGCAGCTTTTGACTTTTAAAATGATGGATATTCACACATTTATTCAATAGCATACAGACTGAGTCCAGTCCACACAGACTGATCAAATCAGTCATGTGAAAACAGCGTGAGTGATTCAGCTGTACGCGTCTTCTCTCTTTGACTTTGTTTTTTGTTTTTCTTCAAACGGCTTCACATCGGCGCATCTTGTCTGCGCTACAAGAGCCGCTGCATGCTGCGATACAAGACTTTCACTCGCGTTTCCCCGATCCTATATCCCGATCCGACCCGATCATAGAAACAATGCACAGTACAAGCGCAGCTTGAGCTTCTTGAGTCTGTTCAGTAAGGAGCGTTTTGATTGTTGGATTAAAAGCTCACCGCTATTGGCTGAACGAAACATCCTCCAAAAAAAGATATTTATTCATCTTAACCTGCCAGGAAGGTCTCAAAAACACCGCACACAAATAAAAAGCAGTCCACGCACATGTGACGATCTGCAAATGCAGATTCAACGATCCATAAACACATGCAACATTATTCATATACTGTATGTGATGGAAATTAATTCAAGAAATTTATATATACATATTTGTGTAAACATTTTAAATTTATTTAGGTAAGATGCATTTGTGTGAGCATTTGGGGAAATATTTATGCTTTTACTTGTGTATTTATGAATTGTGTTTTGAATTTACGAATCGGATTTTTGTAAATGTAAATTGTGCTGTGAATTTATGAATTTTGTTTTACAAATGTGTTATTTTTGAGGCCGATCTGGCTCCATATTAAAATAGTTCAGATTCGTTTTTAATGGCAAAAGTGGTTATAAATATTTTCGTTTCTTTATTACGTTAATATAGAAATATGTTTGTAAAATGTTTTTGTTTGTTTTTTTTGCAAGCGGCCAGTGGCACAGGGACGGAGTAATCTTTAACCTAGTTTGAGCAATTTAGCCTTCTCAAAGCGTCACACTGACTAAAATAAATCTATAGGCCTATATTAAAAACGCTTAAAAAACAATGTTAGGTAAAATGGTTACTAGAAAATGTGTGCTTTATTAGGAGCGGGATCCAATCGTTTGTGCAGAAGAAGCTAAAGCGCCCACTTTTGCAGGACCTGGAGTCGCCAGCCGATCAATTGCATTTTTTTTTGCTTATAAAAGTGGAAAATTACCCAGTCATTTTTTGCGAATAAAGTAGATTAATAAATCTTCGGACTGTTAAGGGTCTCTTTATTGTGTGCACTGACAATACAGAATAGTGGTGCTTTTAGAAAACAAACGGATACGCTTTCTGGTATCGGGCTTGAGCAGGAGCGCTTCATCAAAATGAAACCGAAACCCTGCGACATTCTATTTCCCCTGTGAGTCATTATCATGGTAATTACTGCTGGTGTTTTGTGGCCAAGCTTGCGTGCGCTTTAACAGGAATCTTCCAGCACTCCTGCTGCTGGACACTATAACACGTTCCGAAGCAATATGAAAGTCGCGGTTAGACGGTCTGTGTTTTCCACAGGCGCGGCATCTTTGTCATCACCATAATAAGTTGAGGGATATCTAAAATATAAAAATAAGGAGGAAGTAAGCCTGATGCCTGGCCCGTGTCTGAACTGTGACGTGAAAATTGTACATGCATAAGTTGGGGCCGTTGGGCTCGGGATGAAATGCAGGGCTCTAAAGTGCAGCTTGTTGCATTTAAGCAGCAAAAGTACACACAAAATGACACCAAAAGGGCCATCCTGGCCACACAGTTAAATAAATAATAATATTCAGTGATGTGAAATGTGGAGTAAAGTCTGGCGCAGTTGCAGCTTGTACTTATTACTAAAACAAGAAAGCAAACGAGTAGCATTAATAGTCATTCATTTTAGTTAACATGTGCTATGATAATTTGAACAGATTTTTATTCGTATTGTAAAATAATGGAACATTTAGGTCATGAATATTGTCTCAAAAGTAATGGAAATGTATTGGTAATAAAAATGGTGTACGAAACACTGTATAAATCTTATGTTCTGTTTGGGGTTTGAGACTGCTTATTTAGTACAGTGGTTCCCAACCCTGGTCCTGGAGGCACCCCAACAACACTGCATGTTTTGCATGTCTCCTTAATCAAACACACCTGATTCAGATCATCAGCTCATTAGTAGAGACTCCAAGACCTGAAATTGGTGTGAGAAAGGAGACATGCAAAATGTGCAGTGTTGGCTGTGCCTCCAGAACCAGGGTTGGGAACCACTGATTTAGTGCATTGTTTGTCATCTATAGTTTGACGCATGAGAGTCCAACATTTTCTGTTATCTTGGTGTGAGATGGTGGTGGTGATTGTTGTGGTTCCAAGAAGAGCCAATCGATGCACTCATGTGAAAGTGTCCTGTCAAACCTATTGCATCACACAAAGGACAAGTTTGCTGATTTTCACCCAGATCTACCCGTTATTTGTCAGCAGAAGTCCGCTGCATGACCCACAATAGCCCTATTCGCACGGGATTAGTATTATCTGGGGACCTTGTGATTTTTGAAATTACCCCCCCACATCTGAATTTTGTGTGGTGCATTCGCACGGCATAAGCAAACTTCTAAAAAGTTGAAATGAAGAAAATATTAGTTTATCGTGTATTTTGGCCAGATAAAAAGATAAATAGCATGACTTCATATCAGGTCAAAATTATGACTACAGAATAATGTCAAGTAATTGGCTAAAGTGTTCAATGCCTGCTGTGCACAAATAACAGATTTTATGCTTAAATATACATTTGAATATTAATGTAGACCTCCAACTACTTTGGTTTGTATGCGTGTGTATATGTGTGTGTGTGTATCTATGTGTGTGTGTATACATACATGCATGCATGCATGCATGCATACATGCATACATACATACATACATACATACATACATACATGCACACACACGCGTGTATGTCAAACTTGCATTGATTTCTCTATAGGTTTTACCCAATACGTAATTGTCCCATTTAGTTCTGAACTAAGATAGGCGTTCTCTGACATCACATGAAGTCCTTTTCTTCCCCTAGATTGTATATCTAAAAAAAAAAAGTCACCAAATTCTAAATCAATCTATCCGAGGAAACCATTGGGAAAGAAAGAAAAAAAATTGTTTTTTTAAATTCCCCATGGTCATGTGGGATCTTGCCAGAACACTCAAACAGAATAAGTGGTTCTTTGTGTAAGACTGAATTTATTTCCTCCCATGTGTCACTGCAAATTTGGCTCCTGACTGGTCAAGAAGAATGAGCATTGGTGATCACTCACTGAGTGCCATTTTCTACTTCATTGCTTGCAGTATGTTTGCGTGAAAAGATGTTGCCAAGTACACCAGCAGGACAGAATGATCAGTACTTTAGGACTGACCCATATAATCCTGACTCTTTGATTTGGAATGAGCAATCAGTAAAGACAGAGATGGTATGTAAGCGAGAGTGCCATTAGTCAGCTTGATTCTAGCTAGTGGTCAAATGTCACCACAGATGATTTGACTTACTGTTGTTAATGTATAATTTTATACATGAAATGACATCACAAATTCTATTTGTAACATTTATGTATTTTCACAAATTAAAAGCTATTGTTAAAGTAATATCTGGAAATTACAGCTATAATTTAAGTCTGACTAAATGGGATTATAAACCACTTGTTTTCTGTAAAAAAAATAAAGTCTGTTTGCACACTGGTATGCAGTGCAAATAGTTTTACTGTTACTGCACTTTGATATTCTTCTTGACACATAGGCTAATGAATTGTCTGTCTCACACATTCAGAGATCATTTTCAAGAAATTTAGATAATTTTCAAAGCATTCTTGCCAACTTGTCAAGATTATCACAATCATTCTTGCAATTTGTTCCAAACCAAAAAACTTCAGAAGAATTCGCATTAAACATTCAGAAATTCATGTATTTGTAGTATAAATGAGGCATAAAAATGGCTCCATTAACTAACCCAAAACACACTCATATTGACCCTAGATCAGCAGAACATTATTGTTCACTCCCGCATGTTACTGCAAAGTGTAAGCCATGATGTGTCTCAGCTGATCACGTGTGATAGGATCACCAGAGATTAATACAGGGTGAATACTGGGCATCGCACTGAATTTCTTCAACTTTTTTTATTTATTTTTTTATAGCACTTTTACAGATCCCATGTTCAAATTACAGTGAAACGCCTTTAAAATGGATAGATAGCGACAGAGATCCTGAGGATAATGAGGGAGGGACAGGGAAAGTTTAGTGGTTCACATGTCACGTATACAGGAGCTGTACACAGGAAGTAGAGCAAGCCGCCTTAATTCGCTTGATCCCTCCAGAGCTCCTTGTGCCTGTGGGAGCGTGAGTGTGCAGTAATGTGATTTGTTCCATGGGATGACCAGTGACGACACATGGGATCTGGAGAGCTGGGGCTGGACGGTGCTGTGTGTATTACACCTGTTTGTTTGTTTTTCTGTATTTAAGTGTATTGCAGGAAGCCTTTGCTTTGATGCTAGTGCTGTTCTTGGTATTTATTTAAGGCTGGAACTTTAACAGCGGTAAGCTGACGTTAATTATACATTGTCAGGTTACTGTTTAGCAGGTGTTCTGCTCAGCAGCTGCTGTCTGAATGTCCTTTTGTCTCACTGTCAGACCTCAAGCAAGCAGAACGGCTCCAAAGTTCACAGACGTGAATGCTGGGATTGTTCCTAGAGAGATGGCAGTTGTTACTGTCCTTGAACCATTGGCTTGAGTTTAGAAATGGTGGCTGGGCACAGTTAGTGTAAAATGACTAGACCCATTGTTTAATTTTTACTAGATGGCTTTGATTTCTGTTTTTTGAGAGTTGAGTGTTTGGGATTGGAGTTTGTTTTCTCTGTTGTGGAGGTTTAATGTGTACAAAGTATTATGGTCTGGTCTTTGCTAGGGAGGTGGGTTTTTTTTTTATTTTTTTTTTTTTTTTTTTTTCTCCTCCTCCTCCCTCTCCTGACCCATGGTGGCCCATTCTAAGGAAAACATCACTTATATCATGTTAGTAATATAGTGTTCTACGAGCCCTAAATATGAGCTACCAGACTTTTTTTTTTTTTTTTTCTTTGTTTGGGGTGTTTAAAGGTTAAGGTGTTGTCTGATGAAGTGGTTAAGAGAGGCTCTCCGTGCATGTTTCCAAAGCTACACACAGCCTATAGGGCAGGGGTTTTTAAACCGGGTCTGACTTTAAAAATGTATTTAGTTTTATAGTAATGCACCTAGGCC
Organism: Sinocyclocheilus anophthalmus; assembly: GCA_018155175.1. NCBI lineage: Eukaryota > Metazoa > Chordata > Actinopteri > Cypriniformes > Cyprinidae > Sinocyclocheilus > Sinocyclocheilus anophthalmus. The sequence goes on from JADLZN010008610.1 coordinate 313,299, forward strand.
TGTCCGATAACAAACTTAGGTTGTGTGCTATATTGCCCCAGAAATAATGCGGTAAGCTATTATTATTATTATTATTATATTATATTATTATTATTATTATTGTAGTTTTAAGACAATTTTATTGCCACTGATATATAATCTAGGGCTGGTGCCGAATACCTTTTTTTTTTTTTTTTGAGCTGCGAAGCTTCGGTAATAATCAGACCGAATATTCGAGCTTCAGAGGGAGGGGCTATGACAATTTTTCTCGCAAACCATGTCTGCATTAGGCTTGCCGCGATAGACGGTGTTGATGGTGATACCGGTGTTAAGCCGCAACATCGGTTATGTCACTTGCCCACCGTGGCACCGATCCCCACCGTCATTTGGATTTTTTTTATAGTAATAAAAATCTTTTAGTTCAGTAAAAGAACATACTACAATTAAAAATTGAACGAGGCTGCTCAATGCCGCGTGCCGAACGACAGTCGCATCACAGATCAGATTTCATTCTCCAGTGAGGAGAGTGAGTCGAGCTGAGACAGACAAGGCGATGGCGGATGATTTAGTTTCGAAACGAAATGCAAAAGTGCCTGTTTGGCAGTATTTTGGAATTTGAAAAGCTTGTTGACTTTTGCCGTTTATCTAAGGTGATTTTGGTAGTTTTTTTAAACATTCGTTTCTTATTTAATTGGTTCCACATTATTTGCTGATTTTACTTTATATAAACTTTGTGTAATTTATTTATTTTATTTGACATCAAGGTGTATGCCGTGCCTCCAAGCTTTCTTACTCGGTTTGCTAATAAAAGTTACGTTTCTTATTTATTTGGTTATATAGTATACATGTTTACTTGGCCTATTTCCAGTTTTGTATACCTATTTAAACTTTATGTAAGTTATTTTATATTAGGCATAGCCTGCCCTATAGAATGGTGTATTTTTATTTGTTTTGTTAATAAAAGTTCTATGTTTTATATATAGGCTAAGTGAGTTTGACGTTGTATTTTGTTTCTGCATTCAAGCAATTGACGCCGAACTGCCGCTAATTCAAAAGTGAAAGTAAAATGCGCATGGCGCTTTCAAGCTATTTAAAAGCGACAGATAGTGAAGAAAAGAGGGAAACTAAAAACGAACACTGGCTTTACTCCGAATTGCCGCTATTTCAAAGTGAAAGTAAAATGCGCACGCTATTTAAAAGCGAAGGAAAGCTGGAAAAGCGGAATTGCCCCCCTCGCACGGCCATGGTGATACGGTGTTGCTTCACGCGTCGATACTGGTGGGAAATTTCACACCGTCACAACCCTAGTCTACACCGAACGCCGTGGCAAAATACAATAGAACCTATAATGCTTTCTACACTGGATGTGGCGCGACAAATTCCCGAAGGTAAACTGCTGCTGCGTTCTATTTATGACGTACTGACACAAATTTCAATCGATTTTCAACGGTCGCTTTGTTGCATTCAGTGTAGACCGACTTTAGCTGTTGTGGCGCGACACGACAACTATCGCATCCGGTGTAGACACGGTGTAACACATAAAGGCGGATCTCTGTGTCTGTCTGTGTGTTTGGATTTTTATTATATTGCGAACAGTTCTCCAAAGACTTAACGCATGGCGGGTGTAGGCTGCACGATAATCAAATGGAATCGCGATCGACAGACGCTGCGAGTGTCATGCATATCTTTCATGTGAAGAACCGGCTTCTGTGATCAGCAGTTAAATCTCCTCCAAAAGACCAGCGGGCACGCTCTCGTTGCGGAAGGCCAAATACGCCTCGCAGAAGAAACCCAGGAAACGCCTATCGCTGCAGCTGAATAAACAGAAGATTCAACAGCTTTCATGGATTTAACGTGACTAATAAACACACGACTACTGCAATATACGGTTTATCTGCGTTCTTATTATAATTTTCATTAAAATAAAATATATTTATAATGCAATGCCTTTATCAATGCTTAAATACTATGAAATATGTTACATGCCTTATTCTGTGTAAGAAGCCACAATCTCACAGAAGGATTTATTTCAAACCCTCGACTGACGTTATGAAGTGAGTTTAAAGTAAAAACATGTTATTAAATGTGGTAATATTCATGTGCTTTCAGATGGAGCAGCATTTACTACACAGAGACGTAGTTCACTGAGAAGCTATGCAAACATCTGTCATTATCGCAAACGATTTCTTCCATTTCAGAATCGTGCAATACATTTTTTTTGCGTAACTTGTCAGTGAACTTGTCAGTATGTGTAGTTAATTCTGCTCCATCTGAAAGCATGTGTTGATGATTTCCTGCTGATTACAGAACGGCTTTTTTAACAAAATGCGCATGACAATCGCATTCGATTAATCGTGCAGCCCTAGCGGGTGTGTTGCTGCGGACCCAAGGGAGTGCAGTATCGCATTTTGGTGCAATATGGACACACGACACGTTCAGAATTAAAACTTTTACAGGGTTGTCCGATACCGGTTCCTGAACGACACTTTTTTTTTCAATACCAATTTTATGAAATCAATTTAACAAGATTACATTATCTAAAAAAAAAAACTTTGTTTTTATTTTTCAGCTTGTTGATGTTTATTCAAACTCAAAGACTCATCTCCTGAGCTACTGCACAAAGGAACAAAATGTAACCCTCACAATAAATCAGTGCAAATAGTTTTGATAAAGCTCAAATAGTCTTCAGTTTAGACATATGTTAGGCTACATTTACACTAGTTAGTGTTTGTTTTAAAACGCATAGCTCAGACAGATTCATGATTTCTATTTATTTTCCACTGTTGAGCATTAGCAGCTTCCAGCGCTGTTTGCTTGTGTTCTCTCTTCCATGATTGCTGTTCTGACTCGGAGGTAATAACATTTAATTTCAGCAACATTACATGGCCAAAAAACACATTAGATGGCATTTTTGGGCCCCCTTCCCTATTAATATAATAGACCAAATATTACCACCCAAGCAAACAAAAAATATTTCTTAATCAGTGGAAAACGATACAGTGTTTTCTATCGGAATAAGCTTTTGCGTTCAGTCAATAAAAATCGAATAGTTCTTCATTTGTTTGAGAACTGAGAAAGAACATTCCATATAGTCGTGGCCACATAACCACCTCCGGGAGCAGGGTGCGAACTACGGGGGAGATAGGGGGAGCTCGGCTCCCCTTAATAAGACATTGGCTCCCCTGAAAACGTGATTTATGAAATTGAGGGGTCTCAAAAAATATTGACTTATTTTGACGTGCAATTTCAGTTTGGTGTAATGTGATCATCGTGGATTGTGTGTAAAATTGCAAAAATATCATTAATTAATTCATGCATGATGGCGATTTTCTTTAAATTAATTACTTCAAATAAAGATCACTATACATGCTGTTCTTGTCATGAGCATCAAGGTGTGGGGGCGCTGCGGTGCAAGTTCCATTCATGTTTAGTACATGTTAACTCAAAGCTTCGTAGAAAAATTATAAACGTTGGACTCTGTGGTCGATTCTGTGTTAAGATAAGGCATGTTAGTCGCAGTTATGTGTTGTGGCTGGGTTGTTATAGGTCCTGAGGGTTTTTTTTGTGACTCTCGATGTCTTAGGCCTAATTGAACGGAGGAATTATGGCATTCTTCTGTAGCCAGACGACGAGTAACTTGAACTGTTGTTCATGTGAACTCAAAGACAGTTATAAGAGTTGATGTGACAAATACATCTTTTACTTACTGTGTGAACTCATTGCCCTGTTAGCTCGGAGAGCTTTATTTTCCCTACTTAATAAGTTTTGTCAGTTGTTTTGTTTAGTGGTTTAAGTCTTGTTTCTTGGGTTGCATTGGTTAGTCACTCAATTANTTTTTTTTTTTTTTTTTTGGAGCTTCGAAAGCTCGGGTAAAATAATCAAGACCACCGGGGAAATATTCGAAAAGGGCTTCAGAGGGCCGGGGGGCTGAACATTTAGTTTCTCTTCAAACCCCACCCATGTTCTACCACTAGGCGTTGCCGCGATAGGACGGTGGTTGGACGGTTATACCAGGTTAAGGCCCCAAAAAAAAACACCGGTTATGTTCAATTGCCCACCGTGGCAAACCGATCCCCACCGTCATTTTGGCATTTTTTTTTATAGTAATAAAAAATCTTTTAGTTCAGTAAAAGGAAAAAAAAAAAAAACATTACTTACAAATTAAAAAAAATTGAACGAGGGTTGCTTCCAATGCGCGTTGCCGGAAAACAAACAGGGTCGCATTTGCACAGCTCGGATTTTCATGTCTCCAGTGAGGAGAGTGGAGGGTCGGAGCTGGAGACAGACAAGGCGGATGGCGGGATGATTTAGTTTTCGAAAACGAGATGCAAAAGGCCACCGGTTTGGCAGTATTTTGGATTGGAAAAAAGGCCTGTGGGAACTTTTTTGCCGTTTTATTCTGAGGTTGGGATTTGGGAAGTGTTTTTTGAAAAAAACATGCGTTTCTTATTTAACATTGGGTTCCACATTAATTTGGCTGATTTTTTTACTTTTAAAAACTTTTGCGTTTCATTATTTTATTTGACAGTTGGTGTTATTTGCGTGCCTCCAAGCCTTTCTTTAACTCGGTTTTTGCTTAATAAAAACGTTATTAATTATTTATTTTGGTTATAATATATTATTAAACATGGTTTACTTGGCTATTTCCAGGTTTTGCCATACCTATTTAAAACTTATTGTAAAGTTATTTTATATTAGGCATAAGGCCCTTGCCCTATAGAATGGGTATTGTATTTTGTTTTGTTAATTTTAAAATAAAAGGTTCTATGGGTTATATATAGGCCAAAAATAGGTGAGGGGACATGGTAAATTTGTTTGTTGCATTCACAAGAATGGACGCGACCTGCCGATAATTCAAAATGGAAAAGTAAAAAAATGGGGATGGAAGGCTTTCAAGCTATTTAAAAAAGCGACCAGGGGATAGTGAAGGAAAAAAGAGGGGAAAAACTAAAAAAACGAACCACTGCTTTACTCCGAATTGCCGCGATTTCAAAAGGTGAAAGTAAAAATGCGCACGCCTATTTAAAAGCGAAGGGAAAGCTAAGGAAAAAGAGGGGAAATGCCCCCGCCATGCCCACCATGGTTGATTAACCGGTGTGTCACGCTCGAGTAAAAAAAAAAAACGGGTGGGAAAAATGTCCTTCACCGTCACAAAAACCCTAGTCTACACCGAAACCGGCGTGGGCAAAGAAATACAATAGAAAAAAAAACCTATAATTGCTTTTCTACCAACTGGGATGTGTGGCGCGGACAAACTTCCCGGAAGGTTAAACCACTGCTGCCCTGCGTTATATTTAATTTGGACGTACTGGCCCCCCACAAATTTCAATCGATTTTCAAAACGGTTCGCTTGTGGGCATCAGTTGTAGGGACCGACTTTAGCTGGTTGTGGCGCGACACGACAACTGTTGCGTCCGGTGTAGACACGGTGTAATAAAGGCAGGAATCTCTGTGTCTGTCTGTTTGTTTGGATTTTATTATATTGAGAAAAACAGTTCTTCCAATCGACTAAAACGCATGGGGGGGTTTAGGGGGCTGCACGATAAAGTCAAAAAAAAATGGAATCGCGAATTCGACACGAAGCTGCGATTGTCATGGGGCATATGTCTTCAGTGACGGCAACGGGGTTTGTGATCAAGCAGTAAAAAATTTATTCCATCCAAAAGGGGGACCAGGCGGCGCTCAATCGTTTGCTGAAAAAAACTCCATAAAAATTACGCCTTCGCAGGAAAGAAAAAAAAACGCCAAGAAAATGGGCCTATGGGCTCAGGACTTTTGAATAAAACCAAGAAGGGATTTTCAAAATGCTTTCAATGGGGGTTCAAAACGTGGGGGACTAATAAAAAAAAAAACACGGGGGACTACGGGGGAATTAATATGGTTTATTCTGGAGTTCTTATTATTTAATTTCATTAAAAAAATATTTTTAAAGTATTTATAATGCAATGCCTTTATCACTGCTTAAATACTATGAATTATGTTGCGTGCCTTATTCTGTGTAAGAAGCCTCTCACAGAAGGATTTATTTCAAACACTCGACTGACGTTATGAAGTGAGTTTGGAGTTAAAATGTTATTAAATGTGGTATTTTCACATGCTTTCAGATGGAGCAGCATTTACTTCACAGGGACGTAGTTCACAGAGAAGCTATGCAAACAGCTGTCATTATCGCAAACGATTTCTTCCATTTCAGAATCGTGCAATACATTTTTTTTGCGTAACTTGTCAGTGAACTACGGCTATGTGTAGTAAATTCTGCTCCATCTGAAAGCACGTGATGTTGATTACAGAACCGGCTTTTTTAACAAAATGCGCATGACAATCGCATTCGATTAATCGTGCAGCCCTAGCGCGGTGTTGCTGCGGACCCAAGTGAGTGCAGTATCGCATTTTGGTGCAATATGGACACACGACACGTTCAGAATTAATAAACTTTTACAGGGTGTCCGATACCGGTTCCTGAACGATACTTTTTTTTCAATACCAATTTTATGAAATCAATTTTAACAAGATTACATTATCTAAAAAAAAAAAACTTTTGGTTTTATTTTAGCTTGTTGATGTTTATTCAAAATCAAAGACTCATCTCTTGAGCCACTGCACAAAGGAACAAAATGTAACCAACACAATAAATCGGTGCAAAATAGTTTTAATAAAGCTCAAATAGTCTTCAGTTTACAAATGTTAGGCTACATTTACACTAGTTAGTTTTCGTTTTAAAACGCATAGCTCAGACAGAATCATGATTTCTATTTATTTTCCACTGATTTACTGATGAGCATTAGCAGCTTCCAACGCTGTCTGCTTGTGTTCTCTCTTCCACGATCGCTGCTCTGACACAGAGGTAATAACATATTTAATTTCAACAACATTACATGGCCAAAAAACACATTACGTGAAATTTTTGGGCCCCCTTCCCTATTAATATAATAGGCCTAATATTACCACCCAAGCAAACAAAAATATTTCTTAATCAGTGGAAACCGATACAGTGTTTTCTATCGGAATAAGCGTTTGCGTTCAGTCAATAAAAATCGAATAGTTCTTCATTTGTTTGAGAACTGAGAAAGACCATACCATATAGTTGTGGCCACATAACCACCTCCGGGAGCAGGGTGCGAACTACGGGGGAGCTAAGGGGAGCTCGGCTCCCCTTAATAAGACACAGGCTCCCCTGAAAACGTGATTTGTGAAAATTTGGGGGGTCTCAAAAAATATTGACAAATATTGTTATTTTGACGTGCAATTTCAGTTTGGTGTAATGTGATCATCGTGGATTGTGTGTAAAATTGCAAAAATATCATTAATTCAAGCATGACGGCGATTACCAACTTCAACCGCACCACAGCCGCACCATTAAAGATACACCCCCTATACATGCTATTCTTGTCATGAGCATCAAGGTATGGGGGGCGCTGCAGTGCAAATTCCACTCATGTTTAGTACATGTTAACTCAAAGCTTCGTAGAAAAAATATAAACGTTGGACTCTGTGGGCGATTCTGTGTTAAAGTAAGGCATGTAATTCGCAATTATGTGTTGTGGCTGTGTTATAGGTCTGCGTGACTCTCGATATCATATGCCTAATTGAACGGAGGAATTATGGTATCCTTCTGTAGCCTGACGACGAGTAACTTTAAAAACCGTTGTTCATGTGAACTCAAAGACAGTTATAAGAGTTGATGTGACAAATACATCTTTTGAATATGCTGTGTGAACTCATTGCCGTTAGCTCTGAGAGCTTTATTTTCCCTCCTCAAGTTTTGTCATTTGTTTTGTTTATTGGTCTAATTCTTGTTTCTTGGGTTGCATTGGTTAGTCACTCAATTAATTAATTATCTTGTGCTTCATTCTCCACTTCTGAATTATGTTGTATTGATAATGAGTTATCACAAAGTAAGTCTTTGTTTAGTTGTGCTATCTTACAATCAATATATAATAAATGTAAGTTAAAGTGTCGCCGATGTAACAGGTTAAAACTTGGAGTGGCCCTACACACTTCCATATGCGACAACTTTTAAGTTAAGAATATTTAGACATGAAAATGAAGTATTAGAATATTTAAATATTTTTTTGAGTAGAAGCATTTTTTTGTTTAAATTTGAACTTGCGCATCATGACAGGGCTGCACGATTGTGGAAAATCTAACTGCGATTACTTAAAAAAACATAGATTTTTTTGTAAACCAAGATGCGATTTTTTTTTTTTTTTTTTTTTTTTTTTGTTTTTTGTTTTTTTTTTTTTTAATATGCAAATTATTTTACGCTATTGTTCTGTAGTATTCCAACAAAGACAAGCGATAAATCATTGTGTAGTATGCTCAACACACTATTAGATTCAGATACAGATGTTCTTTTCTGTAGGCCAGGCCTAAATGTTTAGATGAAATTAGGTGATGCATGAATTGATAATGAATTAAATTTTTATTTAACAACTACAATCACAATATATTGACTGATTTGTTGAACTTCCAACCATGTAAGCATGTCATAATTGTTTAAATAGCCTGGTGTAAACATTACTATGAAAGTCTGTAACAAATCACACAAACTAAAGTAGATAGCAGAATATAAAAACAAATCTGTTGCTTTATCACACTACTTTAGGTAATTCAAAGTCACTGTAATAAACAAATGTAAACATGTGCACTGCACTTTTTTAAACACTGTCTGTTAACTTTAATTTTTACTTTTTTGGTTGCGCCCCCCTTTAAACCTATAAAAAAAACCTTCCCCCCCTTTCCCGAATCCCCATCCCACCTCAGACTACCAAATAATTTCACAAAACATTATGAAAAATTAATGTTTTTTAATTTAAAAAACCTACAGGGAAAAAAACACCTGCAACATTGAAAAATAGCATAGAGAGAATAACTAATATTATTCTCTAGCTGTTTTTTTTTTTTTTTTTTTTTGTGGGGTTCATGATGTCCAACTAAGGATAGGACACACACAGGCTCCTCCTCACCAACGACATTAAACGGTGTCTACACCGACGCGAGTGGGCAAATACAAGTGCAACCATTATAATCAGTGACGGCTGTGTACACTGGATGCCGGCGCGGACAAACCAACACCTTAAAATGATGCCTTGTTCTAGTTTATGACGTAATGAACAGTTAAAATGATTTGAACCGTCACTGTGCTGCGTCAAGGGTAGAGCGTAGCGGTGCGAAGAGACAAACTGTAGGCGTAGTTAGTTTAGGGTGAAGCCGAGAGCAAGATATGCCTCATCATATTTAATGCATTTAGGTTTTAAATGACCAGTACCTGCCTGGGTCTGTGCGACTTCATATATGGCTTTTCTCTTCCCTTTCACAAACAGATCCATCTCCCATTCTAAGTTACGTCCTTTGGCTGTTTAACGTTTTATTTCTTTTCTTTTTCTGCTAATGGCCCGCGCTCGACTTGAAGCAGCACAGCTTAGACCGATGGGTGTGTGTCATCAAAGTACTGCGAGAGCTATAAGAGCACGCGGACGTCTCCTTATGCTTTCTCTTGCTGTACTTTGATGTCATACACCGATCAATCTTCAAGTCGAACACACCTCTTTACTCTCGTGTGTCACGTGACCGTGTAATCGCAGCCTCTGCGATTGAAAAATCGCGTTATTTCATATCGCGATATCGCAAATGCAATTAATCTTTCAGCCCTGCTCATGACTATACCACGCTATGTATGAGAGGCTGCAAAAGACCCAGGCGCAAGTGGAATGTACAAAACACAGTGACATTAATTTTTAAGTAAATATAAATGGCGATATATTACATCACCAAAAATTATTGAGGTCATGTACATACAGGTGCATCTCAATAAATTAAATGTCGTGGAAAAGTTCATTTATTTCAGAATTCAACTCAAATTGTGAAACTCGTGTATTAAATAAATTCAATGCGCACAGACTGAAGTAGTTTAAGTCTTTGGTTCTTTTAATTGTGATGATTTTGGCTCACATTAAAAAAAAAAAACACCAATTCACTATCTCAACAAATTAGAAATATGGTGACATGCCAATCAGCTAATCAACTCATAACACCTGCAAAGGTTTCCTGAGCTTTCAAAATTGTCTCTCAGTTTGGTTCATAGGCTACACAATCATGGGGAAGACTGCTGATCCGACAGTTGTCCAGAAGAATTCCTTCACAAGGAGGGTAAGCCACAAACATTCATTGCCAAAGAAGCTGGCTGTTCACAGAGTGCTGTATCCAAGCATGCTAACAAAGTTGAGTGGAAGGAAAAAGTGTGGAAGAAAGTTGCACAACCAACCGAGAGAACCGCAGCCTTGTGAGGATTGTCAAGCAAACTCGATTCAAGAATTTGAGTGAACTTCACAAGGAATGGACTGAGGCTGGGGTCAAGGCATCAAGAGCCACCACACACAGACGTGTCAAGGAATGTGGCTACAGTTAGGGCTGTCGCGATAACCGCAATATCGCAATACCGCGCTATTGACAAGCAAACCGCAGAGGAATGCAAGAACCGCAGCAACTGATTTTTCCGTGTTTTATTTTTTCGTAAGGTTATGCCCTTCTCGATTTACACCATGCATGTGGACTGAATATTAAACAAGTTAGTAATGATAACATAATGTGTACCATGCTGATTTGTACAGAGGCTCCGTAGATTTGCACTTAACATGCCTAAACCGACTGAATGAGAGAGAGATCGACGGAGCACGTGCGATTACTTGCATCTGTCCTCCAGGCTGAGTCATATATATTTGTGAAAATAGGTTGTCATGTCCAAGGAAAGTGAAATCTCTGTCTTAGCACCGACACATAGCTGGTCAGCAGAGCCTTCTAAAGGGGCGCTCAAAGTTAAAATGATTTCAACAGCGTGTTTCATTACGTCTCTTTGAATGAATGAATGAATCAGCGTTTTTGAATGTGTAGTTGAATGACAGCCACCACCTTGTGGTGCAACACTGTAACTGCACTGACTGACAGCCGTCTAGAACGCGCTCGCAGGAGGAAATATCATTAGAAAGTCTCTTGTCCAGTCAGATTAGAAGATCAGATTACAACTAGGCTAACTGGTATACATATAGGCTAACGATAGCCTAACAATCTTATTGTCAGGTTTATGTATGTGTATATTTATGGTGGGAAAACCACATACCGCGCTATTGAGCCACTCAAAATTACTGCAAGGGAAATACCCTCACTGCGACAACCCTAGCTACAGTTGTCGTATTCCTCTTGTTAAGCCACTCCTGAACCACAGACAATGTCAGAGGCGTCTTACCTGGGCTGAGGAGAAGTAGTACTGGACTGTTGCCCAGTGGTCCAAAGTCCTCTTTTCAGATGAGAGCAAGTTTTGTATTTCATTTGGAAACCAAGGTCCTAGAGTATGGAGGAAGGGTGGAGAAGCTCATAGCCCAAGTTGCTTGAAGTCCAGTGTTAAGTTTCCACAGTGTGTGATGATTTGGGTTGCAATGTCATCTGCTGGTGTTGGTCCATTGTGTTTTTTGAAAACCAACGTCACTGCACCCATTTACCAAGAAATTGATTCTTCACTTCATTCTTCCTTCTGCTGACCAGCTTTTTGAAGATGCTGATTTCATTTTCCAGCAGGATTCGGCACCTGTCCACACTGCCAAAAGCACCAAAAGTTGATTAAATTACCATGGTGTTGGTGTGCTTGGCTGGCCAGCAAACTCGCCAGAACGGAAGTACATGTACAGTAAATGAACATATTACTTTCCAGAAGGCCAACAAATCACTAAAAAATGTTTTATTTTTTTTATTGGGCTTATGAAGTATTTTAATTTGTTGAGATAGGGAATTGGTGGGTTTTTAAATGTGAGCCAAAATCATCAAAATTAAAAGAACCAAAGACTTAAACTACTCAGTCTGTGTGCATTGAATTTATTTAAAAAACGAATTTCACAATTTGAGTTGAATTACTGAAATAACTTTTCCACGACATTCTAATTTATTAGATGCACCTGGACATATAGTGCGGACATGCGATATATTGATTTTGCGACACCCGCCCCCCCCCCCCTCCCCCCCCCCCCCCCCCCCCCCCCCCCCCCCCCCCCCCCCCCCCCCCCAGCCCCCCCCCCCCCCCCCCCCCCCCCCCCCCCCCCCCCCCAACCCCCCACCCACCCCCCCCCCCCCCCCCCCACCCCCCCCCCCCCCCCCCCCCCCCCCCCCCCCCCCCCCCCACCCCCCCCCCCCCCCCCCCCCCCCCCCCCCCCCCCCCCCCCCCCCACCCCCCCCCCCCCCCCCCCCCCCCCCCCCCCCCCCCCCCCCCCCCCCCGGCCCTAAATGCAACTTTTAACGTAGAATACTTAGTTGATGTTTGAAAGGTATTTTAAATAAAATCACTTTTATGGTTCTTGGTCAATTTATGGGCACATGACGTGCACTTTTTGTTTTGAGTAAGTGTAGGGCTGCTTGATTATGACAAATCATCATAATTATTTTGGTCAATATTGTAATCATGATTATTTAACATGATTATGAGTGGGCCATATGACAAACTTTATATTAATGTTTTATTTAAAGATGTGTGTGTGTAGATAATCACTCACTCACTACTCACTCTCTCACACAAATAGGCCTATATATTTTCTGTAAATAAGGTTGCCATGACATCTAGATTTTGGATACCAGCGAAATGTCATCATTCTCAATACCACAGCAGAATCCTAGGGTAACTAATATTAGTGGGAAAAAAAGTCCTTTTAATTATTGAAAATAATTAGCCTAAACTTTCAGTAATAAAAAAGCAAAGGACAAATGCAGTAGAAGTAAAAAGATACAAGTGAAAGCATTCAGTTAATACCCTACTTCAGAAATTGAATAATCTAATGCAGTGGTTCTCAAACCTCTCAGAAGTAACCCAGCATTGCCATTTTGAGTCTCCCTATATCTGACCACCCACTTCAGGTGTTGGGCTCCCCAACCCCCCCTCCCATCTCGTTCGTTTTTTCAGTCTGCACGATGAGTTGAATCAGGTGTGGTAGATGAGGGAGACATACAAAATGTGCAGGGCTGGGGGTACTCCAGAACAGGTTTAGAACCACTCATCTAATGTAAAAATAAAACCGCAGTGTCTTCATTTTAAGAATTAAACTTTGTTTGTTTCTTATTAAAGCTACAAAAGTCCTTCAGTCAAGAACAGTGAGTGATTGTCTGTCTTTTGTATAAGTAATATCGAGTACACAGTCGGCAGCGGAAATGCTGCTGGCACTTTACGAGCTGCACGGAATCCAATTTACTGTTACAACGCGTATTTGTATCCCAACTGTTTACATTTCCTTTATTACATAACCAACGAGGGTTTGCGTATAGTCACCAAGCGATGCATTTTGACACATTTTTGCGTGTATTTGACCGTTTGGAACACAATTAAGCTAAAAGTTGACTTTACATTAGGGCTGCATGATTAATCGAATGCGATTTGTCATGCGCATTTTGTTAGTAAAGCCGTTTCTGTAATCAGCAGTAAATCATCATCACGTGCTTTCAGATGGAGCAGAATTTACTACACATAGCCGTAATTCACTGATAAGTTACGCAAAAATATCACGAATCTGAAATGGAAGAAATCGTTCGTGATGACAGCTGTTTGCATAGCTTCTCAGTGAACTACGGCTCTGTGAAGTAAATGCTGCTCCATCTGAAAGCATGTGAAAATAACACATTTAATAAATTATTTTTACTCCAAACTCACTTCATAATGTTAGTCGAATGTTTGAAAGAAATCCGTCTGTGAGATGAGGTGGCTTACACAGAATAAGACACGCAACACATTTCAGCAGTGATAAAGACATTGCATTATAAATATACTTTATTTTAATGAAAATTATAAAAATAAATACTCAGATAAACCGTATATTGCCATAGTCGTGTGTTTATTAGTCACGTTGAATCAATGAAAGCAGTTGAATCTTCTGTTTATTCAGCTGCAGCCATAGGCATTTTCTGGGTTTCTTCTGCTAGGCGTATTTGGAGTTTCAGCGCGAGAGCGCCCTCTGGTCTTTGGATGGAGATTTACTGCTGATCACAGAACCGTGCTTCACTGAAAGATACGCATGACAATCACAGCTTCTGTCGAATCGAATCCTTTACATGTCTGTGTTCTGTTCCGTCTCGGAGCGCATACACAGAAAGCCTCCTGAGGAACAGCGCAAGTTCTCTTTCGCACTTTTAATCATTTTATCTCGATTTATTGTATTTACATAATCATTTGAGGCCGAAATCGAAACCATTTCGATTAATTGCACAGTCCTAAGTAAGTGTTTTATTTTGATTTTAATTTTATTATTGACTTCAACCCATAAACCCCCCTTTTTTTTTTTTGAAACTCAGGAATAATCCAATGATATGAGAAATTGACCAGATTTGACCCCTTCCTTAAGACATTGTTCAGTTATTCTATTTCTAGACATTTGTCAGAAAATAAGTGTGTGAAGTCTGTGCATTAGAGGTCTTCACGGGTCCACTTGGATCCGAAAAACCAGAGGTCCGACCCGAGACCCGAGTGGGTTCGGGTCCAAAACTTGGAGTACTTCGGACACTGGTCGGGTTAGGTATTAGCGGTCTCGGGTAATTTAAAATAAACATGCATTTTTCCAAATGGACCCAAGTAGACCCGAATTCTTTTAAACTATCCCGAATGCGTTCTAAGGAATGTAGCGTTACAATTGCAAAACTATTTTATTGAAGTTGTGGTGAAATAAGTATGTGTGTGTGTGCATACAGAGGGGAAAAAAACATGCTTTCCATTGATATAAGGTAATTTGACATTTTTTTCATAGTCATTTTTGTTTGCTTGGTGTTTGTGGTTTCTGGTGTCTTTTACTGTTGTAGGGTGTAAATGGATGTTTGAAATAACTTGCTGAAGTGATATGTAACTAATGAAGTTAACAGACCTGCAACCGCATAGCTGTGTGTTTACATAGTCAGCCAATCAGAATCAAGCATTCAACAGCCCTTTGGTTACATTTTTACTCTCTCTTCTATGGTAGCTGATCCTAATTAGTCTTAATTAGTGCTTTTTGTCTCCATCAGTTCCAGCTACTCATCTTCAGCACAAGACTTTGAGAGGGAGCTCAGGATTGGGCCCGTCTACGAATCACCCAGGATGTCCAGACGCAGTCTCCGTCTGCACACCAACACAAGTCATTATGGAGATGACGGTCTGCTTGACTCGTCTCTAAACCACAGTGCCTCCTTCAGCCGTGACCAGTGAGTGCAGTTTGTCCATGAAACTCAGCAGGGGATTATTAAGCAAAAATTATATAAGAATTAGGCCATTAGTGCCATATTATAATGCAAAATGCATTTTCTTTTCTTTTAAGGAATTTTAGTTTGACCTTTAATGTTGGCATAAAGGAACAGACAAATTAAATTATTTAACTAAGTGTAGAAGAGACAAAAAAGCTACCATTTAAATTACTTTTGTTTTATGTTTCCAGTGGCCAAGTAACTGAAATCTAATGCAGTTGCAGAATTAGCCACACACAGATGCAGCTACTTTGTGTCCACTAGAGGTCCTCTTGCCATCATTATTAAAGGGGTCCTGTTATGTCTTTCTACGAAGTCTAGATTTGGTTTTTGGGGTGTACAGGAATAGGTTTTCATGCTTGATTGATCTCTCTTCCCTGTCTGTCTCAGGTGACCTGTTTAGTGCCGGGTTCAATAAGGCCCCTCTTTCCAAAATATGAAATCTGCTCTGATTGGTTAGCTGGCCCACTATGTTGTGATAGGCGTACCGCAAGTTTCATCTGCTCAGCTGTAAATATTAACAATGGTGTCAATTTTGCCTTTTGTTGTAGTTCTTGAAGTGTTTTCTGTTAAAGAGAATATCTCCCTTTGGGGTGGACTTTGAGCTTTGTAACCTTCCAGATCTTTTTTTACACTCAAAAAGCAGCATTACACAGTTGAAAGAATAATAGAACCCCTTTAACATGATAATTCACTTGAAAATGAATTTCATTTACTCACCCTAA
The DNA here is from genome assembly GCA_018155175.1 of Sinocyclocheilus anophthalmus. Taxonomy (NCBI): domain Eukaryota; kingdom Metazoa; phylum Chordata; class Actinopteri; order Cypriniformes; family Cyprinidae; genus Sinocyclocheilus; species Sinocyclocheilus anophthalmus. The sequence continues at coordinate 329,240 of JADLZN010008610.1, forward strand.
AGTCGTTTCAAAACTGTTAAAGAGTTTCTTTTGCTGACCACCGAAGATATTTTGAATGTGGGTAACCAGTTTCTGGTCCCCATTGACTTCCATAGTATGGAAGAAAAAAATACTATGGAAGTCAGTGTGGACCAACAGCTGTTGGGTTACCCACATTCTTTAAAATTTCTTGAGTGTTCAAGATTAGGAAAAGTTGTGTAGTGTATTTCAGCTTTGTCACTTGTTTAAAAAAAAAACACAGCTTTGTAAGAAAGTTGATGAGGACGATGAAGATCTCGAAGATGTTTATTGCAGAATGAAGGAGTCGGAATGAACCACGAACATCCTAAGCTCAAACATTTTATACACTTGGTTTACTACCCTCAATGTAAATGAAGTTGCTTCTGTTGTTACAGCTGTGGTCTGTATGTTAATTAAGTTCTGACACCCCTATGTCTGAGGTGGTTCTCAGTGTCTCACACCTGCTCCCATTCTACAATTGGTCACCATTTGCTCAGGATGTGGTCATCCCAAGGGATCTACAAACAACATAACTGTTGACTTTCTTCTCTATAATAAAGCCATTTTGGGAAATGAGCATGATCAAACATATTGTGGAGTGGAATCTGGGTCGGGGCAGACTATAGATTCTTACAGCTTCAATGCATTAACAATATTGGCTAAAAAGGAGGAGGCATCAGGAAAATAAAGCCAGCAATATTTTGGTTCCGTTACCGTCCTCTCTCTCCTCTTATTCTGTCTCTGTCTTGCAGGACACTGAAGAGCAGAAGAGCTCATCACTCTGTTTTAGGGACACCACAGATTGTTCAAACTCCGAGGTCTGCCTCAACGTCAATCCTGCAGGCCCAAAACAGCACACTGAACAGCTGTGCGCCCAGCAATGCCTCTCTGCTGTCCTCTTTCTTAGACGAGTCCTCCATACAGCAACACACCCTAGTCGACAGCTTCTGGGGTCAGTGCCAGCAGACCTTCATGATCACAATGATATGATACTCTGAGTTGAAATGAACAGATTGGTGGACAACTGAAGCATTGATTTGATTATTTATTTTTTTGTAATATTAGGTTTGGATGAAGACTGTGATGTTAAGGGTAAGTGTTTTTTTGTTTGTTTTTTATTTTTTATTTTATTTTGGAGCTGTATTTATTTTGATTGGATTTTTATTTTAGATCAGACAATCATTGCACACCACAGCACAGTGGAGGCCAAAACACAGACCTCTACAGCACAGAATGGCTACATTTGCAAAGACTGCCCCAATGCCTCTCCATCCAAGAACAACAGTTCCCTTCATGATGCTACTGGGCATCAGGCGCCACCCAGCACAGCCTCCTATCCAAACACTACGTTGTACTGCAGGGACAAGAATCGCAAACACAAGCCAGGTGAGACAGTTTGATAACGCACTATAAATCTGCTGTTTCCCCTTTTCCTGTAATGTCAAACACCTTGCATGATGGGGTCAGGTTTCTCCTGGTCTTCAGAAATGGGCTCGGAGTCCTTCAGTTCTTTGGATGTGGAGTATTGAAGGGAAAGTGCCGGCTTGACTTCATTGTGTCTGCAGGTTTGCTGGGGAGGTTGTCTGAGACGTGCCTGCATAACAGAAAGAGAATTGCTGCATTTGTAGTGTACATATGCACAATACTGATGCAGACGGCTCTGCTCAAAGGTATCAGCCTTGGTTAGTCTGTCGTTCACCTCTCCAGGCTGTGGGGTTCCTCACTAGATGGTTTATGGCTGTTTGGGTGTCTGTCTTTTCAACATGTCACTGTCCGAGTGTGAAACTAGCCTATGTTCAGATTAGGTTCTCGAGTACAGTGACAATATTGGAAATATTTTCCATAGTATCTTCATTTTAAGATGCATTTTACACCTTAAAATGAAGAGACCCGGATAATTGTTTGGATGGATTTGGATTTTAGTACAGATCTGCACACTGCATGCATGCAAAGCAGCCTGCTGGGTAAAGATGTTCTCCACAACCACCGTCACTCACTCTGTCTCTGTTCACAGTCTTTTCTGACCACTCTCACTTTCAGATATCTTTGATCATAAGACCTTATGTGTTGATTTAATATCAGTCCATATCTCTCCAGGCCTGCTGTCATCAGTGTTGCAGTGGTGTGTGCGAGTGTGTAAGGGAATCGCTCGCTCTACAGCCACTGTGCTGAGGAAGACACTGCAGTCTGTGCAGCAGAAGAGAGCAACCTCCGGCTGTGCTAACGGAGGTATCGCTTCCTCTCAGACCTTCTGGTGCCTGGATATTATGTCCACTTATTAACCGAACTACTGTTCACACTGTACAAACAGCCAGAAACAGGCAATTTCTTATTCTTAAGCAATAACTTGTTACGCTCATGATGTCACATTCCAAGTCATTTCAAGAGAAAATCATTAACTTAAGGAATTGAGGCTGTTTTGTTGTAGGTTTTCTAGAAATGTTAGATAGTTCTTAACTAGGCTCTTGATTGGTGACCGACACATTTGTTCTCAGCAAATAGTTATTAAAGAAATTGAATTGGTGAACTGGGGCTCCAGCCCTCTACGAACACTTTGGCAATTGAATCGCCATTGGCTAGTACATTTTTTTTTTTGTTATGCCAGACTTTGTGTGTAATTATATGTTAATATATATATATATAGATATATATATATATAGATATATATATAGATATATTTATATATATTTATATATATATATATATACACACAACCAGTGGGTACGGAAAGTATTCAGGACCCCCTTAAATTTTTCACTCTTTGTTATATTTCAGCCATTTGCTAAAATCCTTTAAGTTAATTTTTTTTCTTCATTAATGTACACACAGCACCCCATATTTGCAGAAAAACACAGAATTGTTGACATTTTTGCAGATTTATTAAAAAAAGAAAAAATGAAATATCACATGGTACTAAGTATTCAGACCCTTTGCTGTGACACTATATATTTAACTCAGGTGCTGTCCATTTCTTTGATCATCCTTGAGATGGTTCTACACACCTTCATTTGAGTCCAACTGTGTCTGATTATACTGATTGGACTTGATTAGAAAATCCACACACCTGTCTATATAAGACCTTACAGCTCACAGTGCATGTCAGAGCAAAATGAGAATCATGAGGTCAAAGGAACTGCCTGAAGAGCTCAGAGGAAGAATTGTGGCAAGGCACAGATCTGGCCAAGGTTACAAAAAAAATTCTGCTGAACTTAAGGTTCCTAAGAACACAGTGGCCACCATAATCCTTAAATGGAAGACACTTGGGACGACCAGAACCCTTCCTAGATCTGGCCTTCCGGCCAAACTGAGCTATCGGGGGAGAAGAGCCTGGTGAGAGAGGTAAAGAAGAACCCAAAGATCACTGTGGCTGAGCTCCAGAGAGGCAGTCGGGAGATGGGAGAAAGTTGTAGAAAGTAAACCATCACTGCAGCCCTCCACCAGTCGGGGGCTTTATGGCAGAGTGGCCCGACGGAAGCCTCTCTCCTCAGTGCAAGACACATGAAAAAACACCTGAAGGACCCCAAGATGGTGAGAAATAAGATTATCAGGTCTGATGAGACCAAGATAGAACTTAATTCTAAGCGGTATGTGTGGAGAAAAAAAGGGCACTGCTCATCACCTGTCCAATACAGTCCAACTCAGTGAAAAATGGTGGTTGGCGCATCATGATGTGGGGGGGTTTTCAGCTGAGGGACATGTACGAGGTTGCAATCGAGCGAAAGATGAATGTGGGCAAGTACAGGGATATCCTGGACGAAAACCTTCTCCAGAGTTCTCAGGACCCCAGACTGGGCCGAAGGTTTACCTTCCAAAAAGACAATAACCCTAAGCACACAGCTAAAATAAAGAAGAGTGGCTTAACAAAACCTGTGACTGTTCGTGAAGGGCCCAGCCAGAGCCCTGACTTAAACAAAATTGAGCATCTCTGGAGAGACCTAAAAAAATGGCTGTCCACCAACGTTTACCATCAAACCTGACAGAACTGGAGAGGATCTGCAAAGGAGGAATGGCAGAGGATCCCCAAATCCAGTTTGTGAAAAACTTGTTGCATCTTTCCCAAAAAGGCTCATGGCTGTATTAGATCAAAAGGGGGCTTCTACTAAATACTGAGCAAAGGGTCTGAATACTTAGGACCATGTGATATTTCAAGTTTTCTTTTTTAATAAATCTGCAAAAAATGTCAACAATTCTTTGTTTTTCTGTAAATATGGGGTGCTGTGGGTACATTAATGAGGAAAAAAATTAACTTAAATGATTTTAGCCAATGGCTGCAATATAACAAAGAGTGAAAAAAATAAGGGGGTCTGAATACTTTCCGTACACACTGTATATATATATATATATATATTTGTTTGTAAAATGGCACCGTTTTATAAATATTTGAAAGTACACTCTTAACATCAGTCAGTCAAGCATTATAATTTGATATGATAATCAATCATTATTTAATGATTGAACTTTAGTAATTGGAATTAAAACTTGATAGCCATGTATGAATGCATATTAATCATTTTACAGGACCTGGGGGTGGTGATTTTTTGGTCATTCAGTGTTTCTGTAAAAAAAAATTAAAATTGGGGAAAAACTAACAAAAATACTGATTAGATAATAATGATACGAATTCTACTAAGAACACTATAAAACGCACCAAGGATTAATGAGCTACTGGATTCATGAATATTAATCAGGTTGTGTGCGTTCGCTCGAACGATGTGCTTGAAATCAAAACAGGGACGATAAGAGGTGAGCGCAGCAATGAGATTGCCGTTTGGCAATAGTCCGCCACTACAGGAGAAAGCGGTGGTAGTTCTTAAAAGCTGAGAATGCCAAAGGAACTCGTTATTTGACAGCAAATACAACAAAGAATATCGTTTACATGTAGCGCGTCATTTCTCTCTAGCCATATCTGCGGCGTTGTGGGTTAAAAACCCAAAGGGCGGGACGGCGAGTCGTGCGCTTCACACTAGAGTTTATGGTACGTTAAACACAGGTGCGTTGCACGTCCATTCAAATGAACTGAAAAACAGCACAGATCGCTTGGCAGAGAGTGAAACTCTGATGCTCTCAGTCAGAGAGTGTTCGGCGAGTGAAAATATATCTGAGCTAAACTTATACTTGGCCTCCAACTCACACTGGCGAGTAAAATATGAGAATTTATTAGCTATTGGCTAATATTAGACATCATTTAGTCGCCCAGAGAAGATTTAGTCGCATATGCGAGTGATTTACTTGCAATGTAGAGGGTTGGGCTCAATTAACGCTAGAAAACTATTTAAAAATGGAATCATCTGGCCCTCAAAACAAATGTAGTTAAGGAGCCCTGATGTAAACAGCCCCTTTCTGGTATCCTTGCAGGCATCATACAAAAGATATCTGGTTTGCCGGTATTCCGTCAACTTGAAATTGAAGTTGCAATAACAGATATAACTGTTTGTAAACCAGGTTAGTAAGTGGGTTATCACAGTGGTCTTATATTAAGTATAATGTTAGTCACCCTAAAGGTGAAGTGCATCTTCTATGTCACTTACGGAATTGAATGCAACTTCCAAAACCCCATGGAGCCCATTTTATTATTATTTTATGACACCATATGAACACAAGTGTTCACACTGATACTAAAATGACCATTCGTAAAAATTATCATCATTCTTCCTCTGTACTTGGTAAGCAAAATATATACAGCCCTTTCCATGAATAGGATACAAAGTGGGCCTGAAAATGATTTGTGTGCATAATTCAAGTACATTTAACCACAATAAATTGACAGACATCGCATGTTTAAAACTACTTTCTTTCCACGGCATGTTGATTTTAATGGTAAATTATTTAGTTAATTTACTTAAGTTTAAAAAATAATGGAACTCTCTTGCTTTAGCTGCAGATCTGTTTCTGGTTGAGGACGCCGTGTGACAACCACTAGTCTTTTTGTTTTGTTTGTTTGTTTCTCCCCCTCCTTCTCCTAGGTTTTGCATTTGAGCACCTGTCTCTTCTTTCTGTCTTTGTAATTTTAGTCCCTTAGTGGAAGTCTGTCTCAGGATTGGCAAATGCAACTCATCTTTGGTTATCCCATGACACCTGAACAGTCATTTCTGATGAACCCTTCTCACCCTCTCACTTTTTATAACAGGCCACTTTAGTCTCTTCCATGGTGTTTGACCTCCTACAGCCACTGTAACGTACAACTTTTGTTCTCCTTCCAGATGTTTCTTCGAAGCATGATTACACTGTGCATAAACAAATGCACCTGTCCACCATGAGCACTGCCTTGGTTACATGCAAATCTCTCTTGTTGGAGTCTGTCTATGCAGAGCTGGGATTGGAGGAGTGAAGAAGACCGGTACAGAATTGTGAAGGACTCTTGGCTTTATCTGATGTTTGTTTGTTCTGTTTTTCATCATAGGCAATGAGAAATACTACAGCAGTATGAGTGTTAAAGAGGTAGTGCTCCAAAAGGAACGACCGAAGATCAGCGGCGTACTATGTAAGTACACATACTTCACTTTCAGATATTTTTCCACTTCAAATCATTAGGCGTTCATATTTAAAGTCGTGTACTGTAAGGAACAAGGCACACAGGGTTGGATGGACATGTGGGTGAGTAAATGATGACAGAATAACAGCATTTTTTTTGGTCCGTTATAGTTTTAATTGTGCCAGTTAATCATGCTGCCTTTTTAAGATACCTTTCCTTTGGTTAAACTATAAGGTAGTATTGCATATTTCCATTGAGAATGCATTTGTAAACGTAAATCATAATTGTAATCAATACATCAAATTGCCTATGCATTTCGCATGAGTAGTGCTATTTTTCATGCCACTGTTGGCTGCTTACGTGGTTTCAATTAAGTTACGATTGCTAATTGATTTATTGGCCAGTGTTGGGGATCTGATTTTCACCGCAGGGTATATATCAGTGTAGATTTAAATACAAATTAAACGGCCATCTAAAAAACTGACTGACTTGTTTGATTGCGACCATTAGAAGGAAGCTGCTTAGGTAGAGTCACTAGGTATTGTAGTTGCATACCCTGATGAATAATAGCAGAATGATTCATAAATGATTGCTCTAGTAGATGCACAGTACAGGCTCGGTGTTTGCGCATTTTTGCCTACAGCATTGGTTTAAAAATGTCTATTGATTAGAAGCACAACAAATGTTGAGGGAGTAGAACTTTAACACGCAATTTAACGTGTCATTTTCAACCGTGCACCGATTCTGACAGGTGATGACTGCAAAGGGAAGCACAATTTTGCAACGGACACTCATTCTTCCCAGGAAGAGAAGCCTGTAGTGACCTTATGGTCACTCATAGTTTCCACAGGTTATATAATCATCTTTCTTACCCTCAATCTTTGGTCATTCCAAGCTTATAATTTGGGAATAGTTGACAAGCCAGTTAATGCTGCTGTGAGCTCCTTCCCTGCATTGATGGTTTTCAGGTTGTGGTCAGGGCATTTTCTCCCCAGCAGGTGTGGGTTTGTCTCTGTGAAGAGCTTTCAGACAACTTTGCATGGCTTTTCTCTTTGTTCAGCTTTCTGCGGCTCTGATTCCATTTGACAATCTCTTTCCTTTTCACATGTAGTTATTATAACTCTTATAAGCATCTTTTCTTGTCATGCATCCTATTTGTTCATGCATATTAAATACATTCAGGCAATAATCCTGTTAGAGCTCTTGTTTACAGTTACAATGGGGTCCTGAAATTACAAAAGAGCACCCAGCGCATATTGAATATTTTAAACGATTAAAGCATTGAAGTAAAATGAAGAGAGATTCAATATGCTGCACTAGTGAAGTCAGTAATCAAATGTAAGCAAATTAGTGACATTGACCTAGTGTTTTTTTTTTCTTGTCCAGATTGTTGTCAGATTTTCCTCCATTGAAGCGCAAGTTGTTTTTTAACAAGGTTTTTATAACTTTTTTTTTTTTTTTTTCTCGCATCATGCAACCCTCTGTCTGATCCTTAGATGGCATGACAGCAGAAAGGGCCTGTTTATTTCTAAGACATTTATGTAAACCTCTTTGCATGAGAAATACTGCATTGCTGCTTTCAGTTTTAAACTCGTCCATCCCTTTATTTCAGCCTCTATTTCAGAACCAGGTGTTTTAGCAGTTTATTTGCATAGTGCAACTCTTCTCAAATGCAACTTTTCAAAAGGTCAAAGAAAATGATAACATGAGCCCTTTTAAAGCATGCAAAATAACAGAAATGTGGAGTTCATTAAATTCTTTTTTTTTTATATCACCTTTTCACTCTTTCACACTTTTAAATAAAAAAAAGAAAAGTGTTGAATTGAAGAGTTTTTACTAGTAGTCTCATGACCTCTAGACCCTACTGTATGTATTTCATCTACTCCAATTTTAGGAGGCTTGTGTTTTTATTTTCAGGATGAATGCTACAAGATGAAAAATTTGAAATTTGTCAGCTTTTTGCAAATCTCGTGTGTGACCTCTCGCTGTACACCCTACCCCTCCCTGCTCAGTGCCCTAAAGAGTATGTGCTAATCAAATTTTTTTTTTTTTCTTTACTCATGCTTTACTCTGTATGTTTCCAGGGAAGACAACCTCAGGAAGCTTCTTGTTGCTGGTTGATTTCTTTGCAAAGTGAGTTTTGCTCTCTTTTCCAATCAGTTCTTTCTGTACCTATCGGTGTCTAATGCACATCCAGTGTGGTTACATAAGTGTTATTTAACACTTGATTCATTGATAACAATTTCAACTGAAATCTTCACCATGATAGAACACTTACCCTATGTTTCTCAACTTTCTTGATTAAATGACTACTAATTAAATTTAGGAAAACTCTGATCAGACTCTGATAACAGGTCCGATAACTGGCTAGCTTTCATTTTATACGAAATTGTATTATCATTGAAATTTTCTGTGAATTGTTTACACTTACTTGCAGCAAATGGACCATTATTTAACTCTGATCTATGTTCTTCCAGCGTGTGCCCGATCTCATTTTGAGTACTAATCTTTTTTTAGTTTTATTTGACATTGTCAGTTCTGCTCAAAGCAACAGTAAGTGATTCTCAAAAACTATCAAAGATTTAAGTCTCTTAATCACACTGAATGGTCACACATCACTATAAATACAATATAGCTAGATCTAAAATCTGTAGGATCACTTGTTATTGTTTTGTACTGGCCAGCCCCAAAACTTGCTATTTGGTCAGGCACGAAGACATTATTGAAATACAGTACAACTTTAAAATGTGTGTAGTTAAATGTGCTATACAAATAAATTTTACTTCATTCGTTAAATAGACAGTCCATAAACTTAATTGGTAAAGCCATACCGGGAGCCAAAACACTGCTAATGTGTTAAAGTATGTCACACAAATTTTAACCTGTCTTCATCCTCTCTTCCAGGTGTCTCCCTATGCTCTCGAAAGTCCTTTTTCTTGTACCTTTCCTTCTGTTTCTTGGTGAGCTTGATGTTCATGAGTGATTATTGGTCTAAATGGAAATAAGGTCCTGCATCCTCATGCATTTCTTCTGTGTCCTTCCTGAAAGCTTTGTGCTACTGGGGGCCGTCCGGACTGTTAGCCATGCTGCCTTCTGCTAATGTGATGGTGTGGAGAGACGCTTCCCGTGTCACCCCTCCATCCACCTCCATGGGCGACTCGGAGGAGAGACAAACTCCCCCTGACACACACACTCAGGTTGTATTTACCCTTAGGATTTTACTAGTGTATTGTAACCTGCTGAATTAGCTTTCTTTCTACAAATACCAAAATATTAAGTTGACCGTCTTCTCTCCCTCTTCACAGAGGCCCTCAGTTCTGTCGTTGTCATCGGTAGAGGTGGAGAGGTTAATGCGTTTAGAGGACAACTTGTCTCAGCTGTGGGATCGAGTAACGGGGGGTTTGCTCAGGCAGGAGGAGCAGCACACTGAAGTGCTCAGTCTGTATAACACGCTGCGCTCAGAGCTCCACACAGAGAGACTCACAGACCGAGAGGGTCTGGGAAAGTGGATTGGAGACCTGCTGGAGGAGCGATTCAGCCTGCTGAAAGGCGAGGTGCAGAAAGAGGCCAAGTACACGCAGCAGGTAATTAGTAAATCAGGGATTAAAGTTCCTTTGCTATGACTGATTTCCGTCAGTTCATTAAGACGGAAAAAGTCACTTGCTTCATTCCTGAATGATTCTGCCGCTCGAACGAATCAATTGAATGAATGATTCAGTGATAAAATCAGTGACTTGCCGCCACCTGCTGGTGGATTTAGTTTAATTTTTAGTGTATAATTTGTTATTTGATCATTTCTGTTTTAAAAATTGTATATTTAAAACATTAATCGCCACTTGAATTTATGAATTTAATTGCACTCATGCCACCTCTGAGCCTCATTAAACATCTGAATGTACCTACAAGCCATTTTTGTGTTCTTCTGTGCCATCTCTGTAGTACAAATGTATTAATACTAATTTCATATGATTATTAACTTATTTGTCTTATTCTACTTATTTTATTGCAGGGGTTAAAGCAAAAAAAAATCTTTTGAGGGAAAAATTTCTCTTCGACACCCCATGCCTCAGCCAACCTATCTGTTACCAACCCAGTTTAAGAGCAGTTTTTTTTTCTTGTAATTAGGAGCGCTTGTCCTCCTAATTAAAAAAAATTAAGGAGCATCTTCTGATCAATAATGAAAAATTCTGATCAAAAATTAGCCTTCCTAATACGAGGTGACAATTGACTCCTTAAAGTGACTTACAGGAATATTTTCTTTTTACCTTTGTAATGGCATTTTCATCTGTCAAATTCAAAAATGTGGTTCTTTTTAAAATTTTTATTTAAAACAATGTAGATTAAGACATAAGTTACCAATCATATGAAATTAATATTAATAAATTAATTTGTACTACAGAGGTGGCACAGAAGAACACAAAAGGGGGCTTGTAGGTAGTCTAGGTACGTTTTCAGATGTTTAATGAGGCTCAGAGGTGGCATGAGTGCAATTAAATTAATAAATTCATTGGACATAAGTTTAAATATGCAATTTTAAATACAGAAATATGATAAAATAACTGAAATTATACAAAATGAAACTAAATCCGCCAGCAGGTGGCGGCAAGTCACTGATTTTTTTTCACTGAATCATTCATTCAATTGATTCGTTAGAGCGGCTGAATCATTCAGGAATGAAGCAAGTGACTGTCTTTATGAACTGATGGAGATCCGTCGCAGCAACAGTTTTAATCCCTGAGTAAATGCTCATCATTTAAAACAATTTAAATTTGACCATGATGTGAACAACTTTTACCAAACATTAGAAGAGGTAAGGCAGATATTCTGTATGTGTTGAAATGAACATACAAACATGAGTCACTGACAGAAATTGAGATTAACATTTAAAATGCAGACCAAAGAATATTGGGGTGTCAGGTTGTTTTATATTGTTCTCAGTTTAACAGACATGTTTATTGTCAGTTATATATTATGTAATATCTTGATGAACAATCTTCAATTCTGTCTCTGTCTGCAGCATCAGGAAAAGCATGCAGAAGAGCGTCAGTCAGAGAACACTCGACTCGCTGAAGCTGAGGCTCTCCTTCAGATGTTGGCACGCAAAACTGAGGTGCGACAAATTATACAAGGAACACACAAGATGCTTTCTTATCAGCATGCAGGATTTAGTTTATTTAGTGGGAGGCTCTAAACCACTGATGTGAGTTATCTTTGGGCCAGAGTTCACAATTTTTTTTGAATGTGATATGACTTCTGATTCAGTAATCAAGTGAGTCAGCTGTGCAAATTCAGCTGTATTGATTGACTTGTTTAATTTAGGAGTTGCAGAGAAAACAAGGCCCTGCTTTTAGAAAGATTCCTGAGGCTGAGGCGCCCGCCCCTGATCCTCACAGGTCATTATCTTAAATCTGGTTTAAACCGTCAACAGTGTTGTGTCTCAATCATTAAAGTAATATTCAAGGTACTTCATGTAAACTGGTGTAGTAATGCATGTCTGTTCCTCTTCAGTGAAGAGGCTGAGAGCAGCTCCAGTGAGGATTTGCTGGCAGAGGTGAAGCGGCTAGAGGACACTTTGGAGCGCATCAGAGACGATGTGCAGGGGCTGATGGGATGCAGAGAAAAGTGTGAGCAGCTGGACTCCCTTTCAGTCTCGGTAAGTGCTCTGTTGCCATTTCAGTTCATCATCTGTAGTTTTTGCAGTGTCTAATTTTCATACCTGGCATTTTAACATCCTTATCTAACCCTTATAAAGCATTGAAATAATTTTATCATGGAAGAAATGCATTTCTAAAATAATTAGAGAAAAATTCTAAAACTTAAAAAAATATTTATATAAAAAAAAAATAAGCATCTTAATAGTCTTGCTACATTTTTAGAGTTTTAACCATTCACTTATTAATAAGTTATTAATCCGATACAATATTGTTTTATAAGCTTATGTACCACCAGGTGAAAACTGGAATGTGTGGCAACAGTCCTGATGTTTGCATCCACATATAAATGTTTAAAATGAGATTACTACTAAATGGAATATTCCAAAAGCCAGATTTTTTTTTTTTTTGCCATCTGTTTGAACAATCTCGTAACTCCTGGATCTGCTCTTGCAGGTATCCGAGCAGGTGGAGAAGGAAATCAGGTCTCTGTTTTATGGCAGCGACAAAGCAGAAGACCTGGAGCTTCCTGAATCTCTCTTGCAGTGGCTTTCTGATCACTTTGTGAGCACCACTGAACTGCAGGCTTCACTCAGCGCTCTGGAAAGCAGCATTCTGGGTAACCTGTCCCTTCAGGTAGAGGAAGGCCAGTCACCTTCTAAAGAGACGATCACCCAAACTGTACGACAAGCCACAGGGGAGGCAGGCCTCTCCGAGGAAGTAAGCTATTGAGAACTTGTCTTGGAGTATTTTAAGAAATGAATAACTCTTTGTATAGATATGTAATGCTACTTTTGTGTTTTTTGTCTCCACAGCATGTACAGTTGATTGTCAACAATGCGATGAAGCTCTATTCAGAAGACCGCACCGGTCTGGTGGACTATGCATTGGAATCTGGAGGTATAGTAAAAGTCTTATCTCTGTGGCTCTAGTTTGTCATTTTTACAGTTGTTTGTTTAGCTGTAGGAATGTAAAACACAGAATTAGGGATTGCATGCATTCCATCTAGCAATATGTGTTGACGGTGCTCTGTAGATTATTTATAAATTGTAGTCCGTTACTGATTCCATAGTACATGACAACTTGTATTTAGTAGAGTGATCCACTGCATTACACATTTTATGTAATATAATAGATTATTTTAACTAAATTTTACATCTTTTAATCACATTGATTTAAGGTGCATTCACACCCGTCTTATTTGGTTCGATTGAATCGAACTCAAGCCACTTGTGCTTTTAGGGGACACTTTTAAAATTCATCTTAACCTACTTTGAGTAGGCCTAATATTCATTGTCATTTTTCATCATGCCATAAACTATGTTGATCAACAGACTTCTGCCTTTATGTAAGTTCATAAAAACATTGTAAGTTACTAATTACAACACTTTCATTGTACTGAAAGAGAGCAAAGAACATTTTCACTTCAGTGCTGCGAGTTCAAGCACTCTCAAAAACTCCCATTATAATCACTGAAGCTGTTTACACTAATAATTTATATCTTACATGCATTCGTACGCACATCTGCAATTTGTTGTTTCTGATGAGAGAACTTGCCGGAGAATTCAGTCAGTGAGCTCGCACAGTGAATAAAACCGCGAACGGCTCTGATTGCTCATTGCATTCATAAGCTCAACAGACTTTTGTGTGTGATTGGTTATAATGCACAGTGCTGTAAAAACGTGTATGTCTCTGGCTCTGCGCCAGCCAGTGAATGCAGATTTGAATTTAGCGGCTGGGGGGGCAAGCTTGTTGATATGGGGGTACTGGCCCCCCTTCCTTCCCAGAGCCGCCCCTACACCCTAGGCTGTAAAATTGTTGCGCATTTTTCAGTGGAACGTTGTCTGTCTTTGAATCTAATAAAGTCTGTATGCTACATGGAGAAAGCTATAATATAGATCGTGCTTGCTCTTTCCTTTTGCGCGTTTAAAAAAAAATAATTTTTTATCGAACCTCAAACTCATCTATGCCACTTTGTTCATTCTTGAAGTAAACTTTTGCCCGTTTGGTGATTTTAAATAAATTTGTTTTGGACTGCCATTTCCCTGCTTTACATGTAAATAAGAAATAACATGAAATTGTGCCATTTAATGTGTTTGGAAAAACAAAAGCCTTCCAAAGACAGTAATGCATGGTTAAATAACCCACTGAATGATAATTCAAACAAAAATGAATGTGTGCATTAGTAGTTGATGCAGTGCTGAAACACTTCCTAAACCTAAAATGATTTTTGTAAATCCAGTGGTCAAATGCTGTGACCTCTCAATTTCCTCTGTCAAATTACTAGTTTTTGAGTGAATGTCCACAAATCTGGAAGACTTTCTGAATTTATATATGCAGTATGCTATTTTAGAAAGGGAATTTTAAAAGATGAAAGAACTAAGAAGAATCAATAAGTGCTGAACTATTTCTGTTGTGCGAATAACATGTAATCGTGTAATTATAAAAAAAGTAACTGTAGTCTGATTACAAATATTTTAAAGTGTGATATAATTTAACTAAGTACTTAATTTTTGGAATCTGATTATGTAATCCAGATTACATGTAATCCGTTACTACCCATCAATGTGTGTGGATATTAGATGAGCCCCATAAAAACCTACCTTACTGTGTATTCTATCATCAAGTAGATGAGTTTTTAAGAAGGGTAGTTTGTGGGCCATGGTGTGACTTGAGCATACGTTTTGTTTTTTGCTTGTTTTCCTCTTTCTCTCTCAATGGTGCAATTTTTACCTGGTGCATCTTTTCGGAAAATAGCTTTAATACAATAGCTGTTTGTTTGAACTGGTTGTTCATCTGACTGGGAGAAAAACATGCTATTTGATAACTGGGTGTATTGTGGTGAATTTGAATGTGTGTGTGTGTTTGTGTCTGTAGGAGGCAGCATCATAAGCACACGTTGTTCAGAGTCCTTTGACACCAAAACTGCACTGCTGAGTCTGTTTGGGCTTCCAATGTGGTACTTCTCCCAGTCACCTCGTGTAATCATACAGGTTTGATAACTTTCACAATTCTGATTTTCATTCATGTACATTTATTTTTAAAGTCTAGCATTCATTTAATGGTAGTCTCTCTCCATTCGTTCTCTTCATTTGTCCCTCCAGCCAGATGTGCATCCTGGGAACTGCTGGGCATTTAAAGGTTCACAAGGTTATCTGGTGATCGGGTTGTCCATGAAGATTGTGCCTACAGCCTTTTCTCTAGATCATGTGCCCAAATCTCTGTCGCCCACCGGAAACATCAGCAGCGCCCCACGGGAGTTCAATGTATTTGTGAGTACACTTGGAACTGAAATCGTATCGGGGTTTTCACATTTCTTGACTAAAGAATATATTACCAAGATTTTTATTTATTTATATATATATATACAGTGGGGCAAAAAAGTATTTAGTCAGCCACCAATTGTGCAAGTTCTCCCACTTAAAAAGATGAGAGAGGCCTGTAATTTTCGTCATAGGTATACCTCAACTATGAGAGACAAAAATGAGAAAAAAAAATCCAGAAAATCACCTTGTAGGATTTTTAAAGAATTAATTGGTAAATTCCTCGGTTAAAATAAGTATTTGGTCACCTACAAACAAGCAAGATTTCTGGACCTCACAGACCTGTAACTTCTTCTTTAAAAGCCTCCTCTGTCCTCCACTGGTTACATGTATTAATGGCATCTGTTTGAACTCAATATCAATATAAAAGACACCTGTCCACAACCTCAAAAAGTCACACTCCAAACTCCACCATGGCAAAGACCAAAGAGCTGTCAAAGGACACCAGAACCAAAATTGTAGACCTGCACCAGGCTGGAAGACTGAATAAAAAAATACTATGCAATAGGTAAGCAGATTGGTGTGAAGAAATCAACTGTGGGAACAATTATTAGAAAATGGAAGACATACAAGACCACTGATAATTTCCCTCGATCTGGGGCTCCATGCAAGATCTCACCCGTGGGGTCAAAATGATCACAAGAACTGTGAGCAAAAATCCCAGAACCACACGGGGGGACCTAGTGAATGACCTGCAGAGAGCTGGGACCAAAAAGTAACAAAGGCTACCATCAGTAAAACACTGCGCCGCCAGGTACTCAAATCCTGCAGTGACAGACGTGTCCCCCTGCTTAAGCCAGAACATGTCCAGACCCGTCTGAAGTTTGCTACAGAGCATTTGGATGATCCAGAAGAGGATTGGGAGAATGTATTATGGTCAGATGAAACCAAAATAGAAATTTTTTCAACTTGTCGTGTTTGGAGGAGAAAAAATGCTGAGTTGCATCCAAAGAACACCATACCTACTGTGAAGCAGGGGGGTGGAAAAACATCATGCTTTGGGGCTGTTGTTCTGAAAAGGGACCAGGACGACTGATCCGTGTAAAAGAAAGAATGAATGAGGCCATGTATCGTGATATTTTGAGTGAAAACCTCCTTCCATCAGCAAGGGCATTGAAGATGAAACGTGGCTGGGTCTTTCAGCATGACAATGATCCCAAACACACCACCCGGGCAACAAAGGAGTGGCTTCGTAAGAAGCATTTCAAGGTCCAGGAGTGGCCTAGCCAGTCTCCAGATCTCAACCCCATAAAAAAATCTTTGGAGGGAATTGAAAATCCGTGTTGCCCAGCGACAGCCCCAAAACATTACTGCTCTAGAGGAGATCTGCATGGAGGAATGGGCCAAAATACCAGCAACAGTGTGTGAAAACCTTGTGAAGACTTACGTTTTACGACTTACAACAGTGTGTGAAAACGTTTGACCTCTGTCATTGCCAACAAAGGGTATATAACAAAGTATTGAGATGAAATTTTGTTATTGACCAAATACTTATTTTCCACCATAATTTGCAAATAAATTCGTTAAAAATCCTACAATGTGATTTTCTGGATTTTGTTTTCTCATTTTGTCTCTCATAGTTGAGGTATACCTATGATGAAAATTACAGGCCTCTCTCATCTTTTTAAGTGGGAGAACTTGCACAATTGGTGGCTGACTAAATACTTTTTTTCCCCACTGTATCATAGAGATTGCACCGTCAAAGAACCGTTTCTAGAAAATAAAATATTGTAGAGTGGAGTAAAAGTCAGTGTTCAGTGCCACATGATCCTTCAGTAATGATGCTGAAAATTCAGATTTGTCATAACTGGAATAAAGATGTCACAATTTTTAAAAAGTCCTAATATTTTGAGGTTTTCCAGGTGTCTAATATTTCAGATTTAACTTGGGGTCAAAGTAATATATTTTTTGTTCTCTGTTCTATGAAAGGGTCTTGATGATGAGCAGCAGGAAGAGGGGCAGTTGCTTGGACAGTTTGTTTATGATGAAGATGGAGATGCTCTTCAGACCTTTTTTGTATCTGTAAGTATCACACAAGCACAATTTTCCTGTGTATTGTGATTTCTGTTGTTTAATGCATTTAATCACACTGTAGCTGCATGAAAATCAAGATGTAACTGACTAATGGCTTCTTGTGAATTGTTTTTTGTTGTTATAAATAAATAACGACGTCAATACAGGAGAAAAAAAATGTAAAAAGGAGGAGGCAGCTTGTCAGTGTGGACGTTGTAATTGTCATCTACCAGCAGTAGCTAACAGGGTCATGCTAACCAGCAAGTATTTATTTGTAATCATTGATTGATTGATTGCCTAATCTTGTAATTCTGTCTCTGTCTTCCTCAAGGAGGAGGTCCCGAGAGGTTTTCAGATCATTGAGATGAAAGTGCTGTCTAACTGGGGTCATCCTGAATACACCTGTGTGTACCGTTTCCGGGTTCACGGGAAGCTTCTTGATGAAGAACTTGCAAGCAGTTAAGACTTTATGAACTCCTGACAGTCTGTCACTCATGCACTGAAAAAAGGAATTGAGCTCTTGAGAATAATGTGCCATGAGTTACACAGTTGGGCCTGGGATGACCTGAGGACATCTGATAAAGGATCGCATGCTGGTACATGTACTGTTAGGCCTGAGGGCCAGATTCAGCACTTGCACTCTTCTGAAGCATCACCACTATTGACAGTCATCAGGGTTATGCTTTTTTTTTTCTGTCGTTATTATATAATTTTGTTATCATTATTATACCCTATTTGGCAGGATTGTCACCAGCAAAAAATGCATTGACAGTGCTGAACTACAAACAAACAAACCAGTGAAGAATGTATTTTAGACTAAATGTGTATGTTGTGTAAAGTTCCTCAGCTTTGTTGGGGTTTTTTTCCAATTTTTTTTTTTTGTTTTTTGCTAGCTAATATGTGCTCTATTTTAAGAATGGCTAGAGAAAAATCGCTATTTATTTTTGTGTATTTAAGTTGATTTAAGTGACTTGGATTGTGTATTTTTGTAAATGCTTTTCATGATCTTTAATGCAGAGGATTTTGTAATTGCCATGTCTTCATAGGTTGGCTTTTCAAATAAAATTCAATTTTTTTTTATTATTTTAAAGAAGGTTTGAATGGGTTTATTATAGGGCTGGGACGATACGCTAATCCGCTGATTCAATACTATCCCGATACTTGTGTGCCGATTCGATATGTATTGCAATTTATATAACTCTTGTGATTCGATATTACCATTTATTTATTTCAAAAAAAGACATACTCTCAGTAGTACACACAGCGAACGTGCATTAAAATGTACATGAATTACGCAAATAAAATAAGCAAATTATAAATTTGAATCAGAAAATATGCACAGTATAAGCAAATTAAAAATGAACATTACAATATATGCACATAAAAATGTATTAAAATATGCACTTTGAAAAATATGCATCTAAAAAGCACAGTAGGCCTATAACATTGCACATTTTAAAAATTACAAATAAGCCCTCCTGTATGCATATCCCTATCGACATCCAACAATTACAAAGCAAATATTTTGATCACAACTAAAATGCATATAATGGAACATTCTGAGAAAAAATGAATAGCATATCTGTAAATAAAGAATAATCAATAGGGGGTTATTTGCCTTAAATTATTTAAACACGTTAAGAATTTTGATTTATTTGCACACAATAATGCGGTAATGTTGACAGCCCTAATTTATATGCAGAGTTGGGAGTAACGCAAGTTATGTAATCAGATTACTTTTTTCAAGTAACTAGTAAAGTAACGCATTACTTTTCAATTTACAAGAAAATATCGGAGTTACTTTCAAATCGGTGACACTTTTTTTCCCATTTATTGATTGAAAGCTCTCCTGTCCCCATGTTGAGAGAAATCAGGAGTAAGATGTTACTTTAGTTCTATGTGAACATGCATTAATTCATCTCACAAAACAAAAAATCTGATTTAGTTTTCCTCAATTAAAAAAAACAATTAAAAGCAATTCAGAATACGACTCAAAGCTGCACTAATTAAATGTTAAATAATACTAATATCCTTTATTTAATCCCAGTTTATTAACTAATTTGCTGCTGCTGATCCAATTCAACCATACTAAGCAAAAATTGCACAAGATAAACTAACATTTTTTTATTGCTGAAGAAGAGTGTTGAACTTTCTTTTTCTGTGTATACTGTACAGACGTGAATTTACATTTCCTTCAGCCTGAGGCTTTTGGTATGTGAAAGGGCTTTTAGGTTTGCCAAAAATAGAACTTTTTATATTAAAAGCAAACGAGCAAGCCCAGCCCAGATGTAAAAAGTAAGTGTAATTAGTTACTTTTTTAGGAAGTAACGCAATATTGTAATGCATTACTTATAAAAGTAACTTTCCCCAACACTGTTTATATGCATTTTATGCAAGTATTCTGCTATACTGTTGTAAAGATCTCATTGATTAACATACGAGCTAGAATTAATCTTAGTTTTTGGCCAATACTAAAAAAACAAACAGCTAGGCTACACAAAATTGCATATTTGTTGTTCAGTTCATGCCTCTGAATAAAATTAGGGTGTTTTAAGTGTGAGTCCCAAATTCTTCTAGCCTGTATCCTCCTGAGACCCAGCTATGGAGTTTTTGCCTCTGTAGTGGACATATTTAGGGGAGTTCTTCACATGTCAAGTTTTTAAGTCTGGATGTCCTGTACAGAGCACTTTCAGGGCTTTTCAGAGATACCAAATTATTGGATGTTTCACCATGGCCACTCCATCTCCTTGGTTTTTAAAAAAAATTTTTTTTGGGGGACATTAATTTAGTGATCAAATTGTACATCCTTATGGAAATATGATAATATTTTGTCATTATAATTTAAATCAGATTCATTTTCTAATTGTTTGTCATAAATAAACATCTCAGAAAAATGTTATGAGGTTTCAAATCAAAATATGACTTCCTGTTATGAAACAGGACATATTTTCATACACGTCCACTGTAGAGGAAACCAGGACTAAAAGCATGGTATAACATTTTGGGAGACAAAGAATTGAAAATAGGGGAAAACAAATTAGAATAAATATCTTTTATGAAATATTATATAATTATTATGAAAATGGCCAATACTACTTCAATTATTACACTTCTTTTGCAACATGCGGTCCAAACAGCACTTTAATATGCATTCGATGCAGGATAGTAACATTGTGCGTAAGGGGAAATTTTTAAACACATATGATAACGCAAAAAGGGTATACAAATAATTTTAATTTTAGAACCATCCTTAAACAAAGTTAGTTATAAAAAACCTGAAACCTAAATGGTTGCGTATTAAAGATAATTCCCATGTTTTATTTTTGCCTTTTCATGTCTACTCTTGTCATTTTATTTTTCGAAAAACTGAGTCCTGGTGTCCTCTACAGAGGACATAGCATAACTTCTGAATAAAATATAATTTTTCAAAAATATGATTTTACCATTTTTTTTCTTATGCTCTAAACAATGCAATGACTTTTTAAAACTTTTCAAAACTTTTCATTTCTGGTTCTCAGGAGGATATGAGCCATAAAAACCTGATGTATCAAATATGATATAAAACATATATGCAAACTTCTTTGTATTTTCGTTTTCTTCTGACAACACTTTTTCATATGTCAGACTTTACAGGGTTAAAAAGTTCGTGTGACAATACTTCATTGAAAACATGTTTTCTACTTTTTATAATTATTATGCATGCAGTTTTAATTAACTCTCATTTAAAATATGAAATATTGGATAAACGTTTTCATCATAACTTTGTTCAAAATCACACTATTGACCGCTGTGTGTTTTAGAGGCGTAGATCCGCTCCAGTCCATCAGGGGGCAGCAGGGAGTGTGTATATTGTTTGGGACGGGACTGGTTATGTGTGTGTGTGTGCAGACCGGGATCAGATTTTTGGGTGGTGGCCTGTTTGTTTTACTGGAACAGCGACAGCAGCAAGTGCTCTGGAATGCGTTCGCTCAGCTCACTTTAGTTACTCAGTCGAGTTTGAGCGAAATTTCACATTTCCTTTCAACTTCTATCGACTCGGCTCTTCGTTTGTCCGTGTTGAATTTTGAGGACGGGATATCTCGGTCAGAGCAGCTTTTATCGATTCGTTCACAGAGAAAGCTAACGGGATAGCGTGCTAAGTGAACACAGATGCAGGCCATAAAGTGTGTGGTCGTCGGGGACGGGTGAGTTTACCGTTTTGGAATCAAGTTTTACGCGTCTCAGACCTTTCTAAGTTTCCTCTGTGGTGTTTTGAGTTTCGATAACTTGTGAGCCTTTATTTTCGAAACTTTTGTGCGGTCTGTGTAGCTCACAGATGTTTTAAAAGTGCTTATTTCACACATATCACTCGTTAAATCTGTGTTGGGCCTATTGTGTTGCAGCAGCGAAAATAGCTTATGAATTACTTTAGACTTTAATATTTGTATACTGGAACCGTACAGTGCCTTTTTCTGGGGTTTTCCGTGTAAACTAACCCGTCCCTGAGTTTTTTTTACATGTTAGGTCCTACAAATGCAGTAACTTGCACTTAAGTAAATGCAGTCTAAATGTGTGGGGAGTGTTGCAGTGATTAATGGAGAAGTCAACCCACTTTTATAATTCACATGAGTAACACCGGCTGTTATGATGTTTATGCACTGCTATGTTTGTTTAAGACCAGAATGCCCTGCTGCTTTGCTGTTACTGAAACCTATCACTGTTTTGTTGGAAAAGCAATTATAAGAAATGACATCAGTTTGTGTTATATAAGACATGGTCAGTTCTGTCATTGGATGTATTATATGAATGATTTGAGGTGTTGTTTTTTTCAGGGCTGTGGGAAAAACATGCCTTCTGATCAGCTACACCACCAATGCTTTTCCCGGGGAATACATCCCTACTGTGTAAGCAGTCCTTACTCTAAACTAGTTCAGCCAAAGAGCATACAATTGACTATTGCGAATATGCGTACTAGATAGAATTTTTGCTACAGTATTGCATTAAACAGTCAGTTGTCAGAATGGCCATTAAAACACTGCATAGTCTTCACTGTGTTAATGAAATATACATTTTGGGGATTTTTTTAAAGGGGTCATATGATGCGATTTCAAGTTTTCCTTTCTCCTTTCTGGAGTGTTACAAGCTGATTGTGCATAGATAAGATCCCTGAAGTTGCAAAGACTAAAGTCTCAACCAAGGATTTATTTATCAAATGTTGAAGACTCTGCCACGCCCCCCTAAAGGATAGTTAAAACGGCCCCACATATCTACCTCACTGTGTGGGAATATTTGCATAATGCCGCCAAATTTGCACGCAAAGAAAGAAGGCGTGGTTGTGTTAGTGTTGAAGCAGCATGTCAGGGCGACGCTGTGTGTTTCTAGGCGAAAGCAAAAGAAAAAAAAGCACTTTATTTGGCCTTCCGAAAGTAGATTGATTTAGGTGATCTTTAAGATCACTTACAACAAAACAGCAATACATTTTATGGATGACCGTTTCCTAGGAGAGGAGGTAATTCTGACTTTGCTATGACAATCTGGCGCTTCTGAATCAGCTACTGTTTTGTTATTAGTTTAAGTATGTGCTATTGACTGTTCAAATGCAGAGTTTGCCAGAGTTGTGTGTGTGTGTGTGAGAGAGAGAGGAGAGATGAGAGAGAGAGAGGGGGGGGGGGAGGGGGTCACATCACAAACACATACCAACTTCATCACTGTGTCTGTCACGTGACTGTTCCCCTTTCGGGCTCTGTCTTTACATTTATTTTGAAAGATGAAGCTCGCGACTATGTTAAGGGGTGTTACATTTCTGACGAGTGCTTGAGGTGTTCGGCCAATCACAATGCACTAGGTCAGCTGGCCAATCAGAGCAGACCACGCTTGTCAAAGGAGGGGGCTTTGTAGAAAACAAAGCATTTGAGAGAGGCGGGGCATAGAAGACCTACAATAATGTACAGTATTTGAAAAATAATGTGTTTTTTGAACATTAAAGCATGTCAACATATTCTGTTACACCAAATAATGATCTTTAAAAAAGCATCATATGACCCCTTTAAGATACTTAAGTTTTTCAGTCAACACCAGAGTGATTTTTCTCTCCATTTTGTTTTATCAACATTAATGACACAGTCAGCTGCAAGTATTTGTATTGGGCTTTAAGACTGAATGCACGGATATACACATATAAAATATTTTAACTAAGTATTAATGATGTTTAAGCAGTGTGTAGTTGCCAAGTTAATGAGATTCTAAACGGATCAAAATAAAAACTACTGGTATCGGATTGGCATCGGTATCAGAATCAGAATCAGAAAGAGCTTTATTGCCAAGTATGTTTGCACATACAAGGAATTTGTTATAGTGTCACAAGCTTCCAGTACACGGAGACAACAACAACACACAAATAATAAAAATGAGATGTGAATAAAATAAAATACACATGCATAAATATAAACCACAAAAAAAAGAATAAATTGTATGTACAAGTGTGCTATAGATGGAATAGGAATAGAATAAAAAAAAATAAGTTGTAGGGATGTACTAGAATGTAGGGTGATAAATAAGTATAAGGTTATTCCACATACTGTATTTTAATTGCACAATGGGAGAACATTAACTGTTCATGAGGTAGATTGCCTGGGGAAAGAAACTGTTCTTGTGCCAGATCAGCAGATACTCAAAGCTTCTGTATCATTATTGTAATTAGACATGGAAACAGTGGCATTTAGCTATTCCAAATTATTTAATTAAATTATAAACATTTTTGTTGTTTTGACCCCATGACCTTCATAATATTAACAAGAAGCAGTTAAACATTTTTTTTTTGCCGAAGAAAAAATGTCTACAGGTTTGGAACAAGTTTTTTTTTTTTTTTTTTTTTTTTTTTTGTGAACCTGGCCCTTTAACGTTCTGGTCTTGTTGTGCCAGTTTCATCTGTGCATGTTATTCCAAGTAAAAAAAAAACGTATGTTTAATCTTTCATCAGAATATAGTAAATGGCTTCACCTCTAAAACAAAAGTTTTTTCACTTCATGTATCCCTCTTTCTTTTAAACCCCATCTCAGAGTCCATTCTAAAATGTATTTGTCCCATTACATAACCTGTTTAACTTATAAATCTGTTTGATATTGTAAGTACAATAGGTAGCAAGTTGCATTTCCCATTCATTTTAATATTCGTCATATCTTATCTCTGAACCGTATACTGTCTTTCATTTAGATTTGATAATTATTCTGCTAATGTGATGGTCGATGGAAAGCCGGTGAACCTGGGACTGTGGGATACAGCAGGGCAGGAGGATTACGACAGGCTTCGACCGCTCTCCTACCCTCAGACGGTACAATCATAATAATAGGGCTAAAACCGATGTATAGTAATTGTTATATATATATATAATTACATATGTATTTGAGTTTCAGTGCCATATGGATAATATTTGAGGGAGTTTTGACTCTTCGCCTTTATGAGTCATGAGACCAGGAAGGATCTCGAAACTAGTTTGATGACTTATGTTCTGGAAACGTAATAAACACTACGCCTTAACACAGTAAAATGATAAAAAATAGCCCATGTCCTGATTCCTGGTAGGTTAAAGTGATTTCTTATGTTGCTGAGAGCATTAATGGCAGCTCTGTGTTGTCGTCGTCTCTCTTGCAAAGGCTATGAGAGTGAATGGCTCAATTGTTAGCCGATGTCGTTCAGGCACAAACCTCACTGTGTTTTTGTTGCTCTCTTTCACTTGGGAAACAAGTGGAGTCAATTTACAGTTCATTAATGCAACAGCCTAGTCAATGCTGTGCTTTGCAGATAAAATAATTCTGAAAGAATTTAGCATTAAATGAAGATTTTGTCTGATTGTTTTTCTCGTTTCTTATAGGATGTCTTCTTGATTTGTTTCTCTCTTGTGAGTCCAGCCTCGTTTGAAAACGTCCGTGCGAAGGTAAGCAAGCGCTCAGATATTTAGTGGTTTAAGTCAATGTAGGCTATATTTGTTCTAAATATTTCTCACCATGAAAATAGCCACAGAAGCTGGAATGGCATTAAACACAAACAATCAAACAACAAAGTCAATGTAGGTGACTTCCGAAATGATCACAGTTAATGGAAAAGAGGAATAGTCTGTCTGGCTTGACTGATTGAGCAAATGTGGTTTCAAAGCCTTAAAATAGCATGTTGATGCAGCTGTAATAAAGCAGACGGAAGGTCTTTTTAAACTTCCGTGTCTGCAAAATGTCCAGTGACGTCGATTTCAAAAGATCAAGTGGCATTTGCCATTAGTCACTGCTGGGTGCGGGAGGTTGTGGTGTTTATCCACAGGTAAAGCATTGGTTAGCTTGGGAAATGGCACAGTAACATGCTATTAGTGTTTGAGTATAGAGTAACCTACGTATACTGTGCACAGTGTGCCAGTTTTCTCTATGCATAGAATGATTTTGCATTCAATAGAAGCTCAACATCTGTCTCTTTTGATTTCTTTAACAGTGGTATCCAGAGGTCAGACATCATTGTCCCAACACTCCGATAATTCTGGTTGGGACTAAGCTTGACCTGAGAGACGACAAGGACACTATAGAAAAGTTGAAAGAGAAGAAACTCACACCCATCACCTACCCTCAAGGTCTCGCTATGGCCAAAGAAATAGGTCAGCACTTCAGTATTAATACACTGGCATTTAAATGCATTTTATTATTGCCTTTACACTTGTGTATGTTAGGGATGGGCTGACAGTTTCTTAAAGCTGCAGTCCGTAACTTTTCTTTTTTTTTTTGGTTAAAAATTATCCATAAAAATAAATTTTTGAGCAAGTACGTAACCAGCCAGTGTTTAAAACTATCTCCTTACCTTAGCCTGATTCACAACGGTAAGCTTATAATAATGTTTTCTACCGCCGCGTCATTACGTCACGTCTGTAATCATAAAGAAGTTGTCCTGGCTAGTAGGCTATATAAGGATGCTGCAGGTGGCGGATCGTATATAGCCTTTTCTCACAGCAGCTGGAAAAATTAAACTTATTTTGACGGCGGATTGTAATCTTGAAAGGATTATGTGTTTATGAAACACGTAAATGACTGAAATTAAATTATATTTCATTTTTAAATGTGCATCTGAATACAGATAACCTACGTGGGATATAACACAATTTTGTATTTTAAAGAGAACCAGTTCTAAGGAAGAATAATTAGCTTTTTGGGTTAAAAGTATTTCTTTATATGAAATTTGAAGGGTATGACAATTAGAAATTAGATTGTACAAAAATTTAAATCTACACGCTAACACACACATATACGTGGTCACGCAGTGCTGATGTTGTTAACATTAACAAAGTATAATAATAATAATTTGCACGGTTTGATGTAGGGCTGTGCAATTAATCGAAAAACAATTTAGATTTTGGCCTCCAGCGATTATGAAGATACAATAATCGAGATAAAATGATTATTGTGCCCCATTCCGCCCCCTTTCCAGCGGTGCGCTTTCGTTCCTCCAAAAAAGCCCAATTTCATGTGCAAATCAGTAAAATCATGTAACGTGACTTTTGCAAAATGGGACATGCTTGATTTATTAGAGTGTATTAGATTTATTCATGTTTTTAAAAGCGCTAAAGAGAACTTGCGCTTCCTCGGGAGGATTGTCCAAATGCGGCGCTTAGTGATTATTCACATAAACCTTTGTCGGTCATGTAGTAAATCAACATAAAAAAAAACTTAAAGCAGTTTGTTTCATTTGTATCTTTTTATTCTATTGCATTTGTCCTTTGTTCTGTTTTTTTAATTACTGACAGTTTAATTATTTTCAATTGAGCACTTTTTTGTTTGTTTGTTACTAATATCAGTTACCCTAATACTCTGCTGTGGTATTGAGAATTGTGAAATTTCTCTGGTCTCTAGAATGTAGATGTCATAGCAACCTTATTTACAGAAAATACATATTTCATATATATCGAACTCTTTAAATAAATCACTCAAAGTTTTGGCCATATGGCCCACTCATAATCGTGATTACAATGTTGACCAAAATAATCGTGATTATGATTTTTGCCATAATCGAGCAGCCCTAGTTTGATGTGATATGAGCTAACCAATCGTTAGATTTAATCACTATTGGTAGCACGATTAATTGTAATGCTTTTTTCCTCAGTTGGTCAGAACAAAAGTGGCAGACTTGTTACTTACTTGAAAATTCTTATTTGGGTCGTACTTCCAAGACGTAGGCTAGAATCTGTGATTCCAAAGTACAGTATCCACACCAGTGCGGTGACTGACAGTCACACATCAAAACATTTGATTCATCCATGCTGAGGAGCCGTAACGATGCACAAAAGAAAAGAGGCAAAACTTACGGACTGCAGCTTTAAATTCCAAAATCGATCTTTTAGTTTATGCTGTTTTCTGTTGAAACGTGATTAAAACATCACTATACTAATTTGTAGAGTGACTGCCATCCAATAATCAATAATCATAATAAGCTTTGTATTACTTTTGATATTAAGTCTCAGCTTTAAAATTCTCTTCTTTTAGCATGAAATTTAAACAATAAAAACAGTTTTGTTGCTCTTTAATGTGACATGGCAGATTGCGGTAAGTACCTCAGTTTAAGCCTATTTACTACTAGTTATAGCACAACATAAACGCTTACTGAAATGTTGAAGTACTCACTCAATCTTTTAATTGTGGAAAGACGTCATAACGGATAAAAAAATTACCTCAGCAAAGCCATTTAATGTTCACAGCTTGACAGTTTGCTAGAAAAATAACTCTAGAGAGAAGCATTTTGTTAAATATATGGCATATATTACATATTCATTAGATTTACTACCTTATATTATATTTTTACCTGTTAATGTCTCATTGCATTTTTGAAAACATCCCTTTAAAAATTTGATAATTTATGTGACGTTTAAATCTTTTTGAGTGTTGATTTATTAAATACATTTAATGAATTGATTTTTAAATAAACTTTATTTCTTATTCAAATTTAAATGGGAAGCTGAATAGTTGGTTTTCAGCCAAATGCAAACTTATTTTCATGCATCCGTTTAAACCATCCCTCCATCATTTCATCCAAAAGTCTATTGTAACTAAGGAATGTTTAGTGCGAGAAATGCAATGTAAGTGTACCAGCCTTTTTAAAGTGTGGATCCACTTTAAGTACTCTTGTATGTGAATACTACAGGAGCTGTGAAGTACCTGGAATGCTCAGCCTTAACGCAACGTGGCCTTAAGACTGTGTTCGATGAAGCCATCCGTGCGGTCCTGTGTCCGCCCCCAGTCAAGAAAGGAAAGAGGAGGTGTTTTATCCTCTGAACTGACTGTACTCACAGCACCAGCTACAATCTGCGCTCACCTGAGAGGAGAACAGTGGAGGCGGGGATGATGGGAAATGTTTTGTTTTGGGGAAGAAGAAAGAGTCTGCACAGTGTATCCGTACAGATATTTCTCCCTCTTGCATTGTATTTAGAATTGCACCACTAACTAGCTGTTAAGATGCCAGATTATTTGCTTCCGAGTGATGAGGAGTGGCATCCATAGTTGTTTTCCTTCCCGTACAGCAAGACATTCCTGCTGCCTTCTAATGATCTCTTTTATTTTCCCCTCATTCTGATGAACTAAATACTTTTTTTCAGTGTATTTCTCCATCTTTGTGAGCCCATATATTTTGTTTACTATCTGCGTTTTTATAGAAAATGAATTATTGCCAAACGTTAAACCCACATGGATTTAAATTTGCTCACACTAACAGTCTAATTTTTCCTAAAGGGTGGGGGGTGTTAATCATGCACACTTGTAAAAGACGGAGATTGCAGTAATGTTGAAGGAACTATTTTACAAGAGGACAGCTTAAGTAAACACTATTTTTTTGGTTCCTGTGTCACGGTTTCCATGCTAGAGAGTTTATTTTGTTTAACTGTATAAGAAACAAACCTAGTTAAAATGCATATAACAGCTTTGTTTGGTCAGCATATAGCATATTTTCACTACTGTATCTGAATATTCAGAAGGGCAGATCTCGTTTAATCTCTCTCTGTATTTTAGTCGGACAGTGTTTTAACCATTTTACAGTCCCAGTATTGTATTTAGACTACAGATCTACCAGTGCCTAGTATCAGACCAGGGTTTCATTGCGAAGCTGAGCATGTCGGAAGTTTCTGTACTGTAGAGACCTCAACACTACGGCATGGGGTTCATATTCTTGAAAGATCCCCTTGAAGACTGTGCTACATGTATAAACCGTTTGTTGTAAGGGTACAGACATTAAGTATTAAACTTCTAATTGGATTTCAGACATGGTTCAAGACAAAATGGTTGGAATTTGCCACATGGAAATTTTAATTTGGACACTTCTGTAACTTTTAAAATGCTTTATTCATGCTTTTTATTGTCTCCACTAAAGCTACAATGCATTAACCTTTATGTCTGAAAATAGAAACCAAATATAAAAACATTTGTCTTTGTTCTTCGTTTTCCATGTACACTTTATGGACAAAAGTATTGGGACACCCCCTTCTAATAAACCGGTTTGACTGCTTGAGTACATATCTTAATGTTTAAGCATATTATGATATTCTAGGAAATTGTGTGCTTCTAATTTTATAGCAACAGTTTGGACAGGACCCTTTTCTATTCTAACATGACAATGCCTCTGTGTATAAGGCAAGGTTCAAAAAGAAATGATTGTTTCAGTCAGTGTGGAAGAACTTTACTGGTCCTAATCCCAGCTGAACACCTCTGGTGTGACTTTAAATGCAGACCTTGAGCCAAAAAAATCATCACCAAACACCAACTTGTACATATGGGTACAGTCATTTTAGACACTTCCAAAACCATTGCAATAGAGATGGAAATAAAAAATTTAAATGCATGAATTATGTTTCCATCTTTATTGTGAAAGTTTTGGAAATGCCCTTTTCTTTTCTAAAGAAGGGTGTGTCCCAATAATTTTGTAGACCAACCCAGAAGTTAGCATCACCTTGGTTCTCTCAACCATAATTCTACTGGCTTTTGGATTATTGCAGAAAATAAGTTGGCCCCGACAACCTCGTTAGCAACTGCTTTTTTTCAAGACAAGAAAAAGCTTTAAAAACAATCACAAAGGGGTATTACTAATGTATTTTATGTTGTAGAATAAAATGTGAAATGTCTTGTGTTAACTGCAGACCTTATTTCAGGCATTTAACCAAAAATCCATTTAAAATAAACCCATCGACTTTGGGGCAACAGAACCAGAAGTGCTAAAATACTAACTCATTTCTAGGTTTTGGCCAACAAAAAATACATCATCCCTACATTTTTAACACATATTGTAGCATCATTAATAGAGTGCTATTAATGATGCTACAATAGGTGTTACAAAACTGTAGTGTTACTTTTTTCAGACTAAAAGTACTTTACTGATTATTTCTTTTAACTGTAAATTGTGAGAGCATTGTTTTTTTCCCTCATAATTATTGATCAGGGTAAAGACACTACCACCATGGCAGACCAGACGATTGTGAAATCAGCAGAGGAAGCTGTGCTGGTTAGTTCTTCAGTATTCACTGTTCCACTTCTCCAGCACAAGTTTGGCTGAGACAGCATCTTGTATCCCCATTCCTGCATTTAAAAATTCAAAATATCCAGCTAGTCATGACAGCTTTGCTTCCACTGACACTGACAAGGACTAATTAGTGCTTTCTAAGAAACATCAGGAGATAACAATGAACAAATTCCACATGACATTCCCAAATTTTCATTACAGCTGGCTGAAGATCAGCGAGGTTTTTTAAAGCTTGCTTAATAAAAGTAACAGATATTTCCTTTTTGTCTGGAGAGGACTGAAATGCAAACGTCAAGCTTTTTAAGGCACATTCTGCTACTATGACTTTCTATCAGTGGTAAGAATGCCCCCCTCCCCCTTTTATCTTCAGTACATCTTGTTCTTGATTTTTGGATCACAGCTGTTGAAAAACAAGTTACCCAGTGACTTGAATACTGTAGTCTTCTCACGCTGAGCAGGAAAGGATCCATTTATAACTTCTCCGAGCTCTGCGAATACTTCAGCCTGGGTAAATAATGAGCATGTAAACTACTTAGGAATTTGGGTGTACTATATGTATGGCTCGAATAATTGGTGGTGAAATCAGCTATATTTTATTGATGGTAAGTAAAGCATACTCCAGACAGAATGATGTCTCCTGACTCTGCTGTCGCCCCCTCTCTGCTGTCCACATACACCACAGCCTCTCTCATCAAGACATCATCCAGTTCCCTCCAGTCTGGCCGACAAGCGCCAACCGCTGTCACAAAACAGATAAATACACAATGTAGTAGTAACTATCATGTTGACTTGTTGAGGCTGTTCATTAGCTGCATTGACCATCAGTTGGCCTCAGACGTCACGCCCACAGACCGTTGGCTGAACGTCTGATGCATATACAGCAAACAAAAGTGGAAACACTTCTGGGCTGCGTTCAGCCCTGACAAAAACGGTGCAAAACGTTTTTTAAACGGAAATGGTGGTGCGTTGAACGCCCTGTTCTGATGACGCAAGAGTTGCAACTATGGCAGCTGAGAAGGCCATTCTTTGTGTTCTTTTTGAAGAATTTTCGGAGCCTGATGAAATCGGTATAAATATGTGTTTAATACTGCAAAATATGCTCGATGGTACAGTCACTGCCCTTGCCCTCCCGAATAAAAGAGAACATCCCAATCAAATGAAGGGATTTGTGGAAAAATGTGGTTCCTAATTATTGTGATCCAACATTTGCCTCGCATTTCAGGATGAAAAGACAAACATTTCAGGTGAAGGATAGCCTAATCCACTTCTTACCTCCGAGACTGTGTTATGATCTATATGACCTTATTATTTTTATTGTGAGTATTCGGCTTATCATTATTGCTGATCACTGTTGTTGTGCTATGATATTGTAATATTTACCATTATATAATCAGAGGGGCATAGAAAAGTTTATGAAAGTGTCACTCCTTAATACAATAGCAAAATATATAAATACAGTGGTGTGAAAAAGTGTCGGCCCCCTTCCTGATTTCTTATTTTTTTTGCATATTTGTCACACTTAAAAGATTAAGATCATCAAACAAATTTTAATATTACACAAATATAACCTGAGTAAATACAAACTGCAGTTTTGAAATTATGATTTCTTTTATTAAGGGAAAAAAGCTGTTCAAACCTGCCTGGCCCTACGTGAAAAAAAGTAATTGCCTAAATCTAATAACTGGTTGTGCCACTCTTTGCAGCAACAACTGCAATCAAGTTTTTGCAATAACTGGCAATGAGTCTTTCACGTCACTGCGGAGGAATTTTGGCCCACTCTTCTTTCCAGAATTGTTTTAATTCAGCAACATTGGAGGGTTGTTTTTTTCGCCCGAGCATGAATGGAACGTTTAAGCTTCTCAATCGGATTTTAAGTCCGGACTTTGACTTGGCCAATCCAAAACCTTAATTTAGTTTTTCTTAAACCATTCAGAGGTGGACTTGCTGGTGAGTTTTGGATCATTGTCCTGCTGCATAAACCAAGTGCGCTTGGGCTTGAGGTCACAAACTGACAGCCGGACATTCTCCATCATGATTTTCTGATAGAGTGCAGAATTCAATCAATTATGGCAAGTTGTCCAGGTCCTTAAGCTGCAAAGCAGCCCCAGATCATCACACTACCACCACCATGTTTGACTGTTGCTGTGATGTTCTTTTTATGAAATGCTGTGTTGGTTTTACGCCAGATGTAACGGGACACACACCTTCCAAAAAGTTAAACTTTTGTCTCATCAGTCCACAGAATATTTGCCCAAAAGTCTTGGGGTAATCAAGATATTTGTTGGCAAATGAGAGACGAGCCTTTGTTCTTTTTGGTCAGCAGTGGCTTTGCCTTGGAGCCCTCCCATGGATGCCGTTTTTGCCCAGAAAGAGTCTTATTGTTGAATCATGAACACTGAACACAAGTGAGGCCTGCAGTTCTTTAGATGTTGTTCTGGGTTCTTTTATGACCTCTTGGATGAGTCATCGTTGAGCTCTTGGGGTAATTTTGGTTGGCCGGCAACTCCTGGGAAGGTTCACCACTGTTCCAAGTTTTCTCCATTTGTGGATAATGGCTCTGACCATGGTTCGCTGGAGTCCCAAAGCCTTAGAAATGGCTTTATAACCTTTTCCAGACTGATGACATGTAAACTGTTTTGATGTTCTCATCTGTTCTTGAATTTCTTAGATCGCGGCATGATGTGTTGCCTCTTAAGCATGCTTCACTTTGTCAGACAGCTTCTATTTAAGTGATTTCTTTATTCAACAGGTCTGGCAGTAATCAGGACTGGGTGTGGCTAGTGAAATTTAACTAAACTTTCTAAAATAATGTGGTTAATTGCAAATCTTTCATGATTTATCAGGAGGGGGCAATACATTTTTCACGTAAGGCCAGGTAGGTTTGGACAGCTTTTTCCCTTAATAAATGAAATCATCATTTAAAAACTGCATTTTGTATTACTTGCATTATCTTTTGCTAATATTTAAATTAGTTTGATGATCTGAAACAGTAAAGTGTGACAAACATGCAAAAAAAAAAATCAGGAAGGGGGCCAAAACTTTTTCACACCACTGCATGTAGTATTGGTACGTACATTAATCAGTATTTAGCACACGTTCCAAAGAAAGGATATGGACAGAAGGACATTGCAATACTAATGCTATTAGACAGACTTAGAAGTTCCAGATCGATATTTGTGCCCTTATTAGTCAGTTATTTGGCCTTTAAAATTCTACTAAACCATGTGCAAACAATATAAGTGTCGTGAATTTATCGGATGTAATTGACATTGTGCGAGAGTCTCTTTTAATACCGCTTGGTTTTTACACACTGTGGCGGTGATTGGGCTGAATGACAGTTTGACACCACCCACCAAACAAGGAAGAAAAAAAATCCTCAAACACCATTGCACACCGTTTCCAGGAAACATGTCGTCACGGTTGGAGCTTGAAATTGACCCAGATTAGTTCATCTCTCGAGTCTTCGGGTTTTTCGAGTCGTTCGTTCATCACGTGACAGCCCCATAAGCTTACCCTATGCAGTCTGAGCCGGAAAGAGAATTAATAATAATAACCAACTCTTTATTAACTTTGCTACAACATTCAGTGTTATGGAAAATAGATAACCATAATGACAGAAATTCACACATTTATAAACTGTTAAGAAGTAAAAAGCTACAATTTGAGACCAGAAACGCATCACGTAACTGTAAGAGTAAATAATAATTATAATAATGATGATAATAATAATAACTATGCACCAGTTTGTAAGGAAGCTTGTAAATTAACTAATTTCTCTATCCAATGCTGTCACGTCAAGTGACAAAAGAACAAACGACTCAGACCTGAAGACTCGAGAGATGAACTAATCAAATCTCTTTCCGGCTCAGACTGCATAGGATAAACTTATGGGGCTGTCACGTGATGAAAGAACGACTCAAACCCGAAGACTTGTCAGATAAGAGGTGAGGTGAGCTAATCATAGACTGAAGACTCAGCTAAACAATGAATTAATCTTTTCTGTTTCTTATAGCAGTTTTGTATTGTTTGTAGTGTGATCAACGTTTGCGTAAGTAGTAGACGTGTTAGGGAAGTAACACGTAACATTTTAATTATATTTTGCTAAAATGAACGAAATGACTCGAAAAAAGATTCGTTAATTTTGCTGAACGAGACTCAAAGGTCAGAGTCGGTAAAAATGATCCGAACTTCCCATCACTAACAACGCAAACAAAGTGGAAAAAATTCAGGAGTTTAAAAGTGTCATCGGATGGTTGAATTCTACAGGATTTCCGGGAGACATGTGTCAAGTTCTTTAACGTTCCGCTGGAAACAAAGATGCCGTGACGCCAAACCCCCTCACAAAACGCCAAGCCGCCGTGTTTACAACTGTGACAATGAGCGCTTATCAGGATCAACTAAGTGCTGGATTTTCAAAAGTATGTGAAAATTTTAAAGTTTGCGACATAGAATCTTTAAAATACGTCAGAGAGTTTTACACATGGTTGTGAACGAAACGAACTGTGATGGTTGTTTGACATGTCGGTGGTCAAACGGCCCTCAGGGCGGGCCTAGAATGAAAGCTGCAATGGTTCCAGACATTCAGGAAGTCTAGTCTGAGGTCTGGATCGAGACCTAACAACAGTAAGAGCTTGGTTTTGAAAGGGACTGTAGCTGGCTTCATAATCACTAATTATGGATCGTTTTGGCCTTTGCAGTCCTCTGAAATGTTGAGCATGTAAAGCATCTGAACGGGGATTCTTTTAGTCATGGACATATTCTACGTCTAACAAACATCGTACTTATGGTTAACATTCACCCAAAATATTGTCAAACTCTGTGGACCATGACCTGCTAGGGTGCAACTGGTTGGACCCACTCGCCAAAGATGACGGCTGACTTGCCCCCTCCCGCGCCACACCACCCGCATCAACTACCGCGACATTCAGTCCTGAATCACGGCCCGACTTAGCAGAACAATGTTACCGGATATTGGGATCATTAACAACCGTTGGCCATTTCTTACTGCTGATCCACAAACGGGAACTGAAGTGAATACAACAATGGATTACACACACACACGCGCCGCCGCACAAACAGTTTTGAATGACTTGACATATTTCTATTTCATATGGTTACCTCTTTGAACTTGAAGAGATTGTAAAGACATCAAGTGGCTTCTAGCCTGTGCCTGAACCAAAGGATGACAACACGTCTGAAAAGGCTGGCTTGAACAAGTGGAGAGCGAAAAACATATGCAGATAAGTGAACTTTCGATATTAGCTTCAAATCATTACAAATTTGGGGTCGGTTTCATGAGGACCCTAATAGAGGATATGGCTGATTGCTGCAGTTGCGTTGGCTGTGAGGCCCCCTTTTACCCCCACATGATATACCGTAGAAATACCGTTACAGAACTAAATCAATTAATATATATACTATATATATATATATATATATATTATAATGCTCTCTTATGACCTCACCAAAGCTGCATTCATTGGACCCAAAATACAGACAAAAGCAGTTAATATTGGGAAAATTTTACGATTTCACATATCAGCTTTTACGTGAATATATATTAAGTAATTATTGTAATTTGTCATTAGTGAATGTAATTTATTCATGTGATCAAAGCGAAATTTTCAGCATCATTACTCCAGTCATCAGAGTCACATGATCTTCAGAAATCACTCTGATTTGCGTCAGAAACGATATTATTATTATTGTTGGTGTTGTTGTTATTATCATCGATATTTAAAACAGCTGAGTACATTTTTTTCAGGATTCTTTTATGAAAAAAACAAAAAACAGCATTTATTCGAAATGGAAATCTTTTGTAACATTATACACTATATCATTATTATTTAGCAAGGATGCTTTAAATGGATCAAAAGTGATAACTAAAGACATTTAGAATGTTAAGATTTCTATGTCAGATAAATGCTGTTCTTCTAAACTTTCAATTCATCAAAGAAACCTGAAACAAATTCTACTCCGCTGTTATCCACCTAATAATAATATTAGAATGAAAATCAGAATATTAGAATGATTTCGGAAGGATCATGTGAAGACTGGAGTAATGACTACTGAAAAATTCAGCTGTTATCACAGGAATAAATTACATTTTCAACTTTTGTAAAGCAAATCAAAGTCATGTGGTCCAAACTAAAATATTAAATAAAACAGGAAATGACATCACAGAGATGTTTGTACTGTAAACCAGTGGTTCCCAACCCTGGTCCTGGAGGCACCCCAACATTGCACGTTTTGCATGTCTCCTTTCTCTGACACACCAGATTCAGGTCATCAGCTCATTAGTAGAGACTCCAAGACCTGAAATTGGAGTGTCAGAGAAAAGAGACATGCAAACTGTGCAGTGTTGGGGGTGCCTCAAGGACCAGGGTTGGGAACCACTGCTGTTGACTCTTATACGTTATTGACCCAGATAACAATTTAGTAAATCCCAGACATGAACAGATGTGCATCGGATGTGCAGGTTTGTGTGGCTCACCGCTGTCACATTCCCATGCTCGGGATGAAAGAGTAACACAGTTGCTTGACTTGATGGTAAACTGGATCCCTCTGCACGCTGGTAGAATGCCACCATCTTAGTGCATAAAATACCCTCAGCGGCCAAATATGCAGGCATAACGCCCAAAAACCTGAAAAACGCAGCAAGTGTTTATTCCTATGGGTCTATGTCAGTAAGCGATCGTGATATTTAGAGATATGGATTTATTCATACCCACTGTGTTGTTGTATAGGGACCACAGATCTCACAGGCTGGATTATTTCTGAACTGTCCCGTTTAGAAAACTTTCCAATGACAGACTCCAGTCTGGGAATCAGATCATCATAAGTGAGCAAACGCTCGACCTCATGTTTGTTTAATAAAACGGGAGACTCGCTCATAGTGTTTTCACCTGTCTGCGATCAAAGACTTCTGTTTGTTGTGGACTTTAGTTTCTTAGTCACGTGGTTCACTGGAGTCAAATGAGCAGCTTCCTTCTCTTTGGATCTAAATAAAAGCTCTTCATACAAAACTACAAAAATAGAAATAATAATGAATTGTGGGTTTAAATGGTGTAGGCATGACGATTACTCATCGTCTTATTAAATGCGCACAAATCTACATATTATTACAAAAGTCAACAGAATGCGACGTCACCTTTTATTTATATTTCTCATATTTTTTTATTATTAGTATCTCACTGGCTGGCAATTGTCATCTATCGCCAAAGATATGTAACAAAATATATAAACAATGTAAATGTAGTGTAAAAATCATAATAATAATTTAAAAATGGCTTTATGTTGCTATAGGCATTAGCAAAATGTGTTGAACTGATGATCATCTTATTGGCAGTAAGATTACATTTCTCATGTTTGTTGACTTTCATTTCAGATGACTGAAATTTAACAACCTGCGGCGGTTACGTGGAAAAATAAGTACTACATAATCAACTACATATCAGTATTCAATTTATATACCCAATTTTTCATGCACAATACTCTCAAAACATTCTTCTCCCTTTTTCCCCAAACGAATAAGCTTAGCTTAATTAAATCTCTAAATTTCACTAAAAATATGAAGTATACTTTCACTAAAGCGAACTGCATAGTTTAAAAATGCATGATCTGCTTTCATTTGTACACATCTGACAGTATTTATTGCGGTTTTATATTCACTTTGCATTGGGTAACATCAGAAAAATGGCAGAATATTTCATTCCATTTGAAAAATGCCAATGTATCAATGTTATACATGCAGTATGTGCATCTATCAAATATAAAGAACCCACACAAATCATCATTTGATTTGAACCAAACTTTATTTCGGCTGTCAATTGCTGAGGAACACACTCAACATTGTTTGATTCTAACAAAAAGGGGGGGGGAAATCCTTGGGGGTTGTACAAAAAGATCATTTATAAAACCTGAAAACAAAAGTGTAAAAAGTATGAGCTCAAACTAGGAGTCTTTCAATAGCCATCTGCACAGACTGAATCTGAGGTTTCAGCTGCGATCCCTCCTTGATGGTGACTGATGTGGCAATGACAGGTCTTGACACTCCACATGCACGTCCGAGAGCTTGTTTAGAGCGCACAAACACATACGGCACGTTCTTATCCTCACACAGCAGCGGCAGGTGCAGGATGATCTCCAGAGGTTCGGCATCAGCCGCCATCACAATGAACTCCGAAATCCCACGGTTAAGAGTTTTGGTGGCTGTGGAAGACAATAACAATCAGAGCTGGCAAAAGTGTCATTTACAATAGAGTGGGGGAACTATGATGTCCCTTTGTAGGCAAAAACCCGGAAGCGAGTTAGCATTTTAGCACTTCCGGTTCCATCGTCCCAGACTCAATGGTGTTTTTTAAATGGGATTTTGGTTAAATCCGTAAAATAAGGTCCGTGGTTCACACAAGCTCAAGATACTTTCACGTTTTATTCTACGACATAGAACACACCAGTTACACCCCACTCATGATTTTTTTTAAACTGTTACGTTTCCTTAAAAAGATGGTTGCTAACAAGTTGCTAAATGGGACTACAGGCGCTGTCCGAGACATATAACGTCATCACGCCGAACAGTTTATCAATTTACAGTATTTTCCAGTCGTAGTAGAATACAATTGTAGAATAACCAATTAATAGTTTCCCGCATTTTATATTGTTGTTCAACAGTGTTTTTTGTTTTGCCCCTTAATGCAACAAGTCTTCTGATGGAAGATGCTCGTTTTATTAAAAAATTAAAATCGCTTTCCTGCTGATGCAGAGACTCTGGGTTCGTACCATAAGGTAAACTTATATGATTATTCCATGCAAACACCACATTTACCGGCTTAGTCGTGGTGAAAGTGAAATTTGAACGATGCATAGTGCTTAAAGCTACGTTAAAATGAAATGTTTACAGCCACATGAAGCGGTTAGAAAGCATGAGGATTTTCTAGAAGCAAGGATAAAACAACA
Source organism: Sinocyclocheilus anophthalmus (assembly GCA_018155175.1). Taxonomy (NCBI): domain Eukaryota; kingdom Metazoa; phylum Chordata; class Actinopteri; order Cypriniformes; family Cyprinidae; genus Sinocyclocheilus; species Sinocyclocheilus anophthalmus. Next base: position 369,160 of record JADLZN010008610.1, read on the forward strand.
TTTTGTGTACCCATCCTAACAAAACGATAGCTGAAATGTTACTTTATTCACTAAAATAAGTTTAATCTTGCCATATCCAAAATCTCGCTCACTCTGCTGTTATTTAATAGGTTAAATGCACTAGAATTTTATTGAATAGTACGTGGAGATGTTTTTTTAATTAAAATATTCATATTTATCAAGGATATATTGTCTTTTAATGCACTTTATTTCGAAATGTAACAGAAATATGTGCTTTCATATGTCCTTTAGTTATGATTATTTCACTTATTCACTATACTATTTATTATTGTCTCATTTCCGTTTTAGTTTGGCTCTAGTTTTGTATTTATTCCAGTTTATATGAAAAGGTTCATGTAGCGTGGATTAAAATTCATATACAGAGTAAATCCTTTTCACTGACTACGTTAAAAATACGTTTGAAGAAGTTGTGGGAAGCATGGAGGTGGTGACGCTGAAGGCGAGCGACCGTGGTGCTGTAGTTTCGGTTATAGCCAAGTTTCGAGAGTCGGACTCGTAACCCAAGGTTGCGGGTTTGAGTCTCGTACCGGCAGGGATTGTAGGTGGGGGGGAGTGAATGTACAGTGCTCTCTTCCACCTTCAGTACCACGACTGAGGTGCCCCTGAGCAAGGCACTGAACCCCCACCTGCTCCCCGGGCGCCACAGCAAAAAAAATGGCTGCCCACTGCTCCGGTTGTGTGTTCACGGTTTGTGTGTGTTCACGGTTTGTGTGTGTGCACTTTGGATGGGATAATGCAGAGCACTAATTCAGAGTATGGGTCACCATACTTGGCCACATGTCACACATCACACACATCAAAATTCATAAAAGTTATATTATTTTGTGAAGATTATCTTTATGGACAAAACGTGTAAGTTTCATGAACTATGGTTGAACACAGAGCTTATTTCTTTGCGATAATCCAAAAGCCTATGGAAAAATCCTATAGGCTTTTTGTCGAGGGAACCAGTGCGATGCCAACAGCCGATCCGCATACAAAGTGACGTCACAGTTCCCCCACTCTATATCTAGATAATTAATCAGTTTACTATACCTCAATTTAGTGTCATTTTGGTGATTAAAGCTTTGTTTTGTCTTTGTTCCCCATTCTCAATAACCACACAGCTTGAAAGAACAAGTTCTAAGGGGGCAATATACGGCTGGGTTTTTAATAAATTTGGCTGTCTATGCAGTAGAAATGCTACTGTTTTTAATCTGTGCTGCTACATAACTTCAACACCGACAATGCACCAAGCATAAAGGCAGAAGATTTTAGAGCAGTCAATTTTGCCGAATGTTTTGTCATCCAGTGGACTTCCGCTGACAAAAAACAGACATCTTGATGCAGGTAACATGGAATAATACACAATTTTCATTTACTTAGACGGTTGACACTGTAACAACACAAAGGTGGTTGAAAATCTTACCCTTTAAAGATAAGAAAATGTCATAAAATATTATGAACAGATACGTAAAATAAAAAAAAAAAACACAATAAATGACTTATCAATAACCCATAAAAAACATTACATCAACCAATAACTGTTGCACTTTCTGATACTAGAGGGGTAACACTTCTGTTATTAAGCAGGAGTTTTGATAGTTTGTGTGAGGACTACTAGCATAATAATGTAGTGATATAACGGGTAAGGATTGTTGTTATGCTCTTCGTGGACATGCGTTCATCAAGCTGAGGTAACGTTACTTTACCTTCATTGGCCCCTTTTCTCAACTGTTTGTAGTTCGACGCCTGCTGCACCAGGTCCAGGATGGTTTTGGAGAGCGTGGCGTCTGCCAGAGGATAGGCTTTCGGGTTCACTTCAGCTTCAGTCTGTGTAAAAAGGAGGACGGACAAAAGAGCAAAGCGTTATCAGCAAGACACTCAACCACATGAAGTTAACCAAACGACACTGATTATCAGTGTTGGGGAAAGTTACTTTTAAAAGTAATGCATTACAATATTGCGTTACTCCATAAAAAAGTAACTAATTGCGGTACTTGGTTACTTTTTATGGAAAGTAATGCGTTGCGTTACTTTTGCGTTACTTTCTAAATCTGGACAGGGCTTGCTTGTTTGATTTTAAAATAAAAAAGTTATATTTTTGGCGAATATAAAAGCCTTTTCACACCAAAAGTGAAATGAATAAGCCTGAAGGGAAGGGAAAAGGCTGAAGGGAAAGTACATTTACGCCCGTACAGTAGAATGCAGAAGAAGAAATTCAACACACTTCAGCAATAAACAAAGACACACAAATGTTCGTCTAGAGTAATTTGTGCTTATTAGTACGGTTGAACTGGATCATCGAAGCTCAGAAGCAAAGACATTGCTTTATAGAATGGCATTAAATACATAAGGATAATTTGTGTTGTTTTAAACATTTAATTATTCAGGTTTGCGTCATATTCTGTGTTGCATTTTTTTTATTCATTTTGAGGAATACTGAATCTGTGTTTTTTGTGTGTGAGTGAGATGAATTAATGCATATTCATATTTATTTTAGTTCTACAGTAACATCTGATTTCTCTCAGCATGGGGACAGGAGAGCTGTCAATCAATAAATTGGAAAAAAAAAGTAACTCAGATATTTTCTTGTAAATTAAAAAGTAATGCGTTACTTTACTAGTTACTTGAAAAAAGTAATCTGATTACGTAACTTGTAATATATTACCCCCAACACTGCTGATTATCTGGTCAACGTTATGTCTGATAACACGGTTTTCTGATCTACAACTGAAATGCTTCAAAAACATTCAAATAAGAGCCCATGTATAAATACTTTTATAATTCCGGCAGGCAACATTAAAATAGCTACACGTTGAATGCAGTGAAGCAACATCCTAAACGAGTAAGTCCCACGCGTATACGTTACTCACCATTGTGTTTGTTGTGATTTGTCCGGTGACTAACTTATAAACACACGGGTCCTCTCGGCAAGAGCTTCACGGAGGACAGTACTATTTAACTAAACAGAAAATGTATAGAGTTGAGCAAATAAACAAACGAAATCGCTCTAATGGCCAGCGAAGCTTTGGGATCTTCACTACTAACACGTGTTTGTGATCGATACACTGCGCATGCTCACATGCAACCCACTTCCGGTAGTCTTTTTTATCTTTTTTTTTTTTTTTTTTAAGCTTGAGCTATTGAAAAACAATAAAACTATTGTTATCGCAAAAATCGGAATTTTGAAGTTCTAAGTTCGGGAAAGCATACTAGCACACTATTTCACTAAGAGTAGTGTGTTAGTATGCGGCGAAACAAATTAAAATTACGCTTTTTTTTTTTGTTTCGTTTTAATAAAATATATTTTCCTAATTCAGCACTGGTTTCGGAAAAATCTCGATGTTTCGTCGCAAGACTGTCTTGTGTCTAACGTTAATGGTTTTAACCGATCTCGAGTCAGTTTTTGTAACGTTAGATAATTAATTAATTTAACGAATTTTAATAAACGTGATATAATGAAAAGTGAGAGCTAGAGTTAAGATCCTAGTAAGAGCCTAAAACATAAAACAAGCACTACAAATGAATAAAATAACAAAAACGAAACAGAGGTCATATCAAATGATATTTAACGATTTGTAGATTACACTTTCGTAAAAGGCGTCTTCATGCACTTTTAAGACTGTGCTCACTTTGTGTTTATATAGAGTGGTGTAAATTAAAATTAAAACACTAATTTTGAATAATGTCAATGTACGCAAACTCCGAGTCGCCATGTGGCAGTATATATGCACCTGTGCTTCATTTTAGTTTCCACGAAGAGAAGCAGAGAGTGAAGGATTTTGGGTAGGACATCCTTAGGTCAGCCATATTGCGGTGGTCCGTCTGAAGGAGAGAGAGAAGATGAGGGGGATCCGGGGAATAAGCCAGCTATCGGTGAGAACTTGATTAACGGGGTTAAAGATGACTAGTAGAGGTTCTGCTGCATGGTCCTGTGTTGTTTTGTACGAGTGCTGTCTAGATAGGACAGATGCTGGCCTTGTTCTCATACAACCAAGCTAGATAAGAGATATATAGTATATATAGTTGACAGTTCAGCTGTGTGTATGTCATTTCATTGCATTCCTCGTTTTGAATGCAGTTAACTTCTATAGAGCAGCGATTCTTAGTCTTTATGCCACAGCACCTATCCTAACATTTAAAAGGGTTCTATATAGTTTAAGGCTGTAAAATAATAATGGCCATAAATACAGGTGCATCTAAAAAAATTAGAATATTGTGAAAGAGTTTTTTTTTTTTGTAAATTATTTAAAAAAGTGAAACTTTCATATATTCTAGATTCATTACTTGTAAAGTAAAAGTTTCAAAGTTGTAGTTTTTTTTTTTATTTTTTTTATTTTGAATATTAAACCTTACACTCATGAAAGTCAAAAACCAGTATCTCAAAATATTAGAAGATTTACATTTTTTTATGTTGAGTTTCATTAAATGACCATCCCTAAAGTATAAATTCCGGGTATCTCTGTTCTTTGAAACCACAATAATGGGGAAGACTGCGGACTTGGCAATGGTCCAGAAGACAATCATTGACACCCTCCACAAAGAGGGAAAGTCACAGTAGGTCATTACTGAAAGGGGTGGCTGTTCAGAGTGCTGTATCAAAGCATTTTAAATTTAAAGTTGACTGGAAGGAAGAAATTGGTTAGGAAATGTGCACAAGCAACAGGGATGACTGCAAACTTGAGAATACTGTCAAGCAAAGCCGTTTCAAACACTTGGGAGAGCTTCACAAGGAGTGAACGGCACTGTAGTCCACCAATCATTTGGCGCTTTTCCACTGCGTGGTACGACTCGGCTCGGTACGGCTCAGTACGGTACGGGGCCCCCCCCAAAAAACGGCTCGGTCCGGCTCGGTTTGCGTTTCCACTGCAGTTCAGTATCGCTTTAGTGTGGGCGGGATTATTCACATGTCGTTCTAGTTGCGCCGCCTCTACTGCAGCGATCCTGAAAAACTTTTCATTCCGCGTCGCCCCATCAAGCTCTCGCTGGATCCGCTCCTCTGCTATCAATGGAGGAATGTCTGTACTTCCTCAACAGGGGGAACGGCCACTTTTTGGTTGTTAAAAAAAGGTTTGCTCGTTCAAAACAGTTGCGTTCGATCCTTCGCTGGCTGTGCTGATTTAAATCTAGCGCTTCTTTTGTGTTTGTGTCGCAAGTTCAGTGACGCAGGTATTGACGATTCTCTCCGGCCAATCCGTGATCAGCAGAGTTTACATGTCACGTTTTGGTAACGGTACGGTTCACTTGGAACCCCAACCGAGGTGGTACTAAAAAAAAGTGCCAGGTACCAGGTACTGTACCCAGTGAAAAAAAACCAAAAAATGAACCGTACTGAGCCGTACCATGCAGTGGAAAAGCACCACAAGAGTCACCACGTCAGACGTTTCATGACAGGTCTACCAAGCCACTCCTGAACCAGAGACAGCGTCAGAAGCATCTTACCTGGGCTAAGGATAAAAAGAACTGGACTTTTGCTCAGTGGTCCAAAGTCCTCTTTCAGATAAAAGTAAATTTTTCCTTTCATTTGGAAATCAATGTCTGGAGGAAGACTGGAGAGGCCCAGAATCCAAGCTGCTTGAAGTCCAGTGTGAAGTTTCCACATTCAGTGATGATTTGGGCTGCCATGTCAACTGCTGGTGTTGGTCCACTGTGTTTTATCAAGTCCAAAGTCAATGCAGCCGTCTACCAGGAGATTTTGGAGCACTTTATGCTTCCATCTGCTGACAAGCTTTATGGAGATGCTGATTTCCTTTTCCAGCAGGACTTTAGCACCTGCCCACGGTGCCAAAACTACTTCCAAGTGGTTTGATGACAATTATATTACTGTGCTTGATGGCCAGCCAACATGCCTGACCTGAACCCCATATGGAGTCTATGGGATATTTTCAAGAGAAAGATGAGAAACAGTCGATCCAACAATATAGACAAGCTGAAGTCTCAATAGTGCCACAGGCTGATGGCTTACATGCCACACCTCACTGATGCTGGAGTTTGTGCTAACGGAGCCCCGACCAAGCATTGAGTGCATAAATGAACATACTTTAAAGAACTTGAACTTTTCTGTTTTGCAAATCCTTTTTTTGATTGATCTTAGGAAATATTCTAATATTTTGAGATACTGGATTTTTGACTTTCATGAGCTGTAGGCTCTAATCATCAAAATTAAAACAAAAGAACTTTTGAAATGTTTTACTTTACATGAATCTATATGAATGTTTCACTTTTTGAAATAAGTTACAAAAAAAATATTATAAAAATATAACACGATATTCTAATTTTTTGAGATGCACCTGTATGTCCAAATATTATTTGGGAAATATTTAGTTTCAATTAAGTTACATTAAGTTTTTCATACTTATTATAGTACTCTTAGTTGAATGTTTTTTAAATTTATTTACTCATTTATTTTTTCCCCCTTATTTTAATGTAATTTTTTATTTATTTTAAATATGTTTATGCTGTTTTTTCTCGAAACATTTCCATGGACCCTAGCACTCAGCTGGACCCCAGTTTGAAACTTCTAACTTTTTAGTCTGTTTTGACTGTTCCCTTAAAGTATATATAATTTGTATAAAATGTTTGCTAGTTAACCATCATGGTGATTTGACAACACTTTCAGGTTGGAAGTTGTAGAGCAGGAAGAATGACCGAATTTGGTGTATTCAGCACAATATGGGGAAGAGAGAAATGTTTACTGATTATTATATCACTGAATATTTATCCTTGTATTAGTTGTCATGCAGTGCATTAAATCTTGTAGCCCTTTTTGGTTTTATAGCTTTTTTTGATGACCTGCAACTACACTACCTGTGAAAAGTTCATAAACTTGTCTGAATTTGTTTTTCATGATATTAAACATGTTTAATTTATGCTACAATGACTGTAATAGTCATATTTTTAGACAAATATTCAATGAAGTTACCAATTTTATTAGTCACACTCATAATCATACTCAGTACAACGTGTAGTGAAATGCTTTGAACAGAATAGATTTAACATGGGTATAAAGATCATAGAAAAATAAATGTATTATTTGAACATAAATTTTTTGAAAAACAAAGAGCATAAAGAAACAGAAAATATATGAAAAAATAAAATCGAACATCCAAATATTTTTATGCAGTGTAGGAAATTTCAGGTATATATGTGCAAAACTGCAAATGCAAAATCATTATTTCATTAATAAGTTAGAGTTCCTGGTTTTCACCACTGAACAGTGTCCATGTTGGAATATCTGTGTGTGATCCATTTCTTTTGTTTTTTCTAAATGAATTTTTAGCTTTTTATGCAATGAAACCATGACTTTGTACAGCTTTGAATGTTTTATAACGTATTTTTGGTGTCATGATGGCTTCAACCTACACGCATATGAAAAGAAGGGCCTGTGGCTCTCTCATTTACTCTTTTGTTTGTGTCAAATGTAGGATTATAATTTAGTAGCGTCCCATGCCTCGCTCTTCCTCTCTTTATGCTGCTCTTTTGGACACGTTTTCTTCAGAGGCGTGATGTCTTTTCTGATTTTCAGAGGAGGCTTTATGCAGCCCAGGCTGCCCATAAGGTGGATGTTGCGGCAGCCGTGGAGCCAGTAAAGTTTCTGCCGCAGGAAGTGCAGGTCAGTAGATGATGATTTGTCTCTCTCTCCACAGAGGGAGCCACTCAAAGGGACCAGCCCTTGACTGTGCCTCTGCCGGGCGTCAAGGTCTCGGCAGGTGCCCCTCACATGTACCAGGATGTTTATGTGGGCGGGTGCTGGGGAGATACAAATATGTTTTATTAAACTATGTTAAATACTGTCAAGGCAGTTTTTGTTTTCGTTATGAATCACCACGGAATGTTTATTAGAATGTCCATGAAAACATGGTGAGGATTAAAGGGGTCATATGATGCGATTTCAATTTTTCCTTTCTCTTTGGAGTGTTACAAGCTCTTGGTGCATAAAGAAGATCTGTAAAGTTGCGAAGACTAAAGTCTCAATCCAAAGAGATATTTCTTTATAAAATTTAAGAGTCAACCACGCCCTCCTAAAACGCCTTGTTTAAACACGGCCCCACATGTCTACTTCACTTTGTGGGAAGATTTGCATAACGTCGCCCTTATGTTCACGCAAAGAAAGAAGGCGTAACTTTTATTCTCGCTGTAGTATTGTTGTTGCTGCTGCTGCCATGTCGTGAAGACGCTGTGTGTTTCGTTGTGAAAGCGAAACTACTTTGTTTGGTCTTCCAGAAGAGGACGATATTGCTTCGTCATGCCTAGATCTGATCCGTGCTGGTCGCTGAGGAAATACATCAACTTCGCGCTGTGGATCGCTGGATTGGCTTTCACCGTGGACGAAGCGAAGTCCAGCCCGGGGTCATCACTCCTTCGTCAAATCCGCCGGCCGTGCCATTCTCAAGCCTGCCCGCCGCCGCTCACTCTAGCCCGCCGTGTGTGACGCTGTGTTGCATTGTGAAAGCGATACTACTTTGTTTGGCCTTCCAAAAGAAGACACAACTAGAAATCAGTTGTTAAGTTGTATTTACAACACTGTTCCAGAACAGTTCAACCCAAATATTCAGATGTGTGCAGCACATTTTATGGAGGATTGTTTCCTGATCCTGGTAGAGTAGACTACAATGCCGGCTGTTCTGACTCACAGACTGTAAGTACGTTTTTATATTTAAAGCATTTGCCACTGATGATTCAAACACAAATTTTGAGCAGTGTAGAGTAGCACTTGTTGTTTGTCATTTCTCCGGTCACAAATGCAGACATAGTTTTATGTTTATGTGGCACGATGCAATGCAACACGTAAAAAGACAGTTTAAGTCATTATAATCCGTAATTATGTCCCCACTGGATGCAACAAATGCCTCGTTTATAATGGATTTTAATGTTTTTGTCTCGTCGCTCCGGCTGGGACACGGCATCAACAGTATGGTAAGGGGCATAACATTTCCGTCACACGCTTGAGGTATTCGGCCAATCACAACGCACTGGATAGCTGGCCAATCAAAGCACACCTCGCTTTTCAGACCGATGAGCTTTTTAAAAATCGGCGCGTTTCAAAAAGGCGGGGCATAGGAGAAACAATAATGTACAGTATGTGGAAAATAATGTTTTTTTTTTTTTTTTACCTTAAACCGCATAAATACATTTCATTACACAAAATAATGTTCTTTTTAGCAACATCATATGACCCCTTTAAGTGAAATTTTGAAATAATTATAAACTGAATAAATATTGTAAATCGTATGTGAATTAAATCTCTTTAAGTGGTATTACAACCATTATTTTTTCATTATAAATATCAACAGATTTTTCTAAGAACAGCCCAACTGTTTTGTATATTATCAAATGTGTATGGGTTCAAACCTGAAATGTTTTTTTTAAATGCATTATTAAAATCTCAATACAAATAGTATGGTTGCTTATTTAGGTATTTACTTGATATTTAGACAAATTAATATTAATTGTGTGTTTATAGAGGAACTTTGAATTAAAATGCTGATATCTGCAAAACATGCTTTGATACGATTAAAATGTCATCAAATTCAGTGGCCTGCAATCAATGTATAAATATTACAATATTATGTGCCAACTGGTTTTCACACAACTGATTGCATTCCTATAAACTCACAAATGCACCAGAATGTAACAAACATTTAATTGTTTTTGGTTGATTAAATTAACTTGGAAAATTGCAAATCCTTTATCCTAATTGGGACTTCCACAACAAAATGAGATACTCCAGCTGTTAAAAGAATACATTTATACAGAACAATAAAACAAATCATACAATATATAATAAATTTTGGTCAAACAAGTCTGCTAGTATATCTTATAAATATATATATCGTTTAAAACGTTTTTTTTATGCATTGCATCGATGCATTATATCATTAGTCACTTGAAAATAACAAAACAATGATATACGTAACCAGTACAAATTGGAGGGTGTAATTACAGTCATTCTTTTATTTATTTTTTTTGGTCTCTTCCAGGTGACTAAATTGCCTAGCGGGTTAGTGATTGCTTCCTTGGAAAACTATTCTCCTGCTTCTCGGATTGGTGTGCTCGTCAGGGCTGGAAGTCGATATGAGACGATCGACAACCTCGGTGTCTCACACTTGCTTCGTCTGGCTGCCAGTCTGGTATATATCCATCATGACTCTGTGTTTGACCGCTGTATTGCTTTTGTGCAGCATTCACTTCTCTATCCTTCTGATTCCAGACAACCAAGGGAGCGTCTGCCTTCAAGATCTGCCGCGGTGTTGAGGCTGTAGGGGGAAGCTTAAGGTCAGTTTATCGTTGTCACTGAACCGCTTCTTCTAAACATCTGTTATAGGGCTGTCAATTTTTTTTTCCGAATTTTGAATATTCGTCGAATTTCAAATAAAAATCCACATTCGAATTCGAATCGAATTTTAGGTGTGCGTCAGGCAGCTTTATCAGTGGTGCACGAGATGCGATGACGATGTAAGTGTCATTGCATTTTAATGTTTTTGTTAGCCTATCCAGTTGAAGCCACTAGATGCGGCACTGCTGCGTTGTTCATTCAAAATATTGCGGGAAAAAAAGAACATCAATGCGGAGATGATGTTGTTTACGTCAAAACCGAATCCAAGCCGTTCACACAACGCATATTTATCACATTTTCTAGAGGGACGTCTATCACCGTTGCACTCGCGTCTCACACAAGAGAGCCGCATGTTTAGAAAGCCATGTAAAATTAAAAGACTTTATAACTGTTTTTTCCCCATCCCACTGCATCTCAGGTTTTTAAATGAAGAAAGTACTCTTTGTGATTGGTTTTCGGTCATTTGTATTAAATTATACATACATGCATGATTCTGTTTTATTTCTAATTGTTTAAGCAACTTTAATTATAAGATTTATAAACATTATTTTAAACATTATGCACTTCTTTCAAAGATAGTCGTGTTATTTTATTATGCTTTCAAGAAACGTGCATAATATTTTCGGCGATGTGGACCTCAGCGAGACAGAAGCAACCCCCCCCCCCCCCCCGCCCCCCCCAAAAAAGAAAATTATGCCTTTTAAATTCGAATATAATTCGAATATTGATAATATTTAAGTACAAAATTCAAATGTAGTTTTTCAGCCATTTTGACAGCCCTAATATGTTATCTATAATATGTATGGTATGTGACATAATAGAGTGGTTTTCAGCTGCCTTCACATCAGGACCCAAGTTTACCTTTAGCTTATTTGACTTTTTTTGACTGCTCAAAACCACAACAGATCTGCCACCCACTTTTGATTTGCAACCCACCCGTTAAGAACCACTGGCTTAATATATATATGGTGCATTATTATACACACATCTGTTATGTTATGTGAGTAAATGTTTATATTATATTTTTACATGCAGTGTGTCAAGCTCCAGGGAAACCATGGCATACACTGTAGACTGTCTGAGAGATCATATGTGAGTAGAACACATTAGTTTGTCTGTATGATCTTTTCTTCTACTGGAAACAAATATGTTGTCTGTGTTCTCGCAGTGACACTGTTATGGAGTATCTGATCAATGTGACCACTGCGCCGGAGTTTCGGCCATGGGAAGTGTCAGACCTCACTGCCAGGGTGAAACTGGATAAGGAACTTGCCAAGCAGACTCCTCAGATTGGTATGCAGCGTTTAAACCCTCTGGCAGTCATTTAAGACTGAAAGCTTTTGCGTTTTGTATTTAAATTCATTGTTTTGCCTCATTAGAATGGTACAAAACTTGACTTTTGGGTCACTTGCTGTATGAACATACAAAAAATTGTGGACGTGAATAGAAAAATAGAAAAATACACTCTTTTTGGGTACATTCTACAAGTCAGCCTTTATTAAATAATCTTCAAAAATGTCTTAATGTCTATAAAACCTAAAAATAAATAAATATTTAAATATGAATCAAACACCGTATTAATTGAAACTGTTATTATAGATATTATACTCACTTAAAGAGTTATTTAGTATAATTTTGCCATCATATGCTAATGTAAAAAATCTTGTGTAATATAACTTGTGTTTGTTTGTTTGCTGGTTTTTATTGTATTTGTTATACTTGTATTTTTTAAATAGTTTTTGCCATGAAAATAGCCTAAGATGCTGACATGGCATTAAATAAAAATATACTACTACTATATTATAAAAAATGTTATTATATTATTTTTCTCATATTTTATTTATTTTATTATAGAAATATTAGTGTGATGAGTAGAGGTAAATATCAAATATGATACAAAATATAACATCTTTCCTGTTAAACATAGCGACGTCACGCTTTATTTGTCTTGGTCGGTTTTGACTGCCAAGTATCGCACGTTGGGCCCAGAGGGGTTCATTTTTGATAAATAACTGTTTGTAATAAAGAATTTTGTCATATGATTGCCGGATGTGGTTACGGTCATAATGTCTCTGATTTCGTTTCCTCTGTTTGTTTGCGCCTCAGGTGTCTTGAGATTTTGCATGCGGAAGCTTATAGAAGCCCTGTCCAATTCCTATACTGTCCAGGACTACATGCGCGGCCAAATAACAACAGAACAGGTAAGGCAACGTTTTGGGAGGGAAAACAAATGGGATAGGATCTTAATTGTTTTCTGTATGTTGTAAAAATCATTTGAATCTCCTTGTAGCATGTGAGGTCTGGTCAAATATGAGTCGTATTTCCTATCATAGTACAATAAAATACGTGATATAGTTTCCGCTGGAATTGAATAGATAAATATTCGTGATTTCATAATTTGAAGAAATTAAAGGGGTCATGAACTGCTTTTGTTTTTTATTTTGTACTGTTCTCTGCGGTCCACTTATAATGTTATCAAGATTTGTACATAAAAAAAAAAATCATAATTTAGAAGTAATAAGATATTTTCTGTCCTGTTTTGACCCCCCAATCAGAACGCTCCGTTTGAATAGGCGTGGCGGATTTGAGACTCTGAAGTAAACGCCCACTTCAATGATTGCTCCGAGACAGCCTACATTCATTCATAGATGGATGCTGCTGTGATTTAAGTTGAAAACTCATGAATAACTCAATACATATCAAACGATCTGGGGCCCGTTCTTCATACGTCGCTAACTCAGTTAGCTGGATGTGATTGTTGACGATTTGACAAGATCCAGGATTGTTCGGTTCTTCGAAGCTCATCCCGGGGTCGCTGTCATTGCAACAGGATTATTAAGCTATAACCTGTCGGGAGCAGGCTTATTTCAGGTAAACAGGATTAGATTGTATCTTTTTAAGCAAAATTGATATTTAAAATCTGTCCCAGCCAATGCTACCTTATTACAAGAGTACCCTACTAATCCAGGGACAATAATTTAAAAATAATAATCATTTAAAAATGAATTTAAAGATAATATAATAATGTTGTGTAGTCTTAAATACTATAAGCAGTCATTTTTACTCACTGAAATACTTATTCGTCATAAAATTATTACTTCATAATTGTACTCGAGTCTTACACACATGGTATACAGATAATGTAGAGTCGTGCATTAATTTGAGTGATGACAGATATTATGGGAGTGGCTTGATGGAGCGCAGGAGATGCAGATAACATGACTTGACCCTTAAGAAACTTCATAATGGTCACGTAAAAAAATTGTTCAAATATCAAATTAAATGAATTGCTAATTACTACATCGAAATAAAAATGTAAAGCCTGTACAAATATTAGAAATCGCGAATAATTGGGAATCGTGTAAAAAATTTAAATAAAATAAAAACTGCACATTTATCTATTATAACATTTATGTAGTTTTGTTCGCTTGGCTGTTTCCTTATAGAAGTCCAGAAATGTGTCAAGTTTTTCGTCAGGTGTCTTTTTTAATTATATGATGTCATTACGTTGCTGTCTTGCCGCCAGCCAATCGCTGCATTGCTGATCGTGGTTTCGAGTATCGATACATAGCCCCTTTTAAACCAACCCATGAACGCGCAATTATCTCAGATAACTCAATCCAGCCATACTAATCATCAACAACAGGTGCGCGTTCGAAGAACCGAATTAGCCAGATCCTGATTAGCGCGATGATATCATCTTGGATGTGACATTTAATCTCGGATGTAATAAGCGATGTATGAAGAACGGGCCCCTGATCTGTAAGAAGAGACAAAGCAATAGTGATCTCATAATGAAAACCGTTAACGTTGCTCACATTTGTATGTTGCGAAACGACTGTCGGATCCAATATAGTCAGCACAGCATCATCTTTTAGCTTCAAACTTTCTTGAAAATCCTGTGTCGAATTGTGCCTTGTTTTTAAACAAACCTGCATTAAAATGAAGTGAACAAAAGTGACGGATGCCGAGTTCTTACTTACACTGTCTGGATCTTCATTAAAAATAAAGTTCATTCACTCTTTCCTAACGTTGGGATCAGAAGGAAGGCAATGCTAAGACTTGGCACAGCACAGCGTCTTGTCTTCAGACCCATCTTTATCGTTTGGTTTCTGCATAGACCTGCACGTTCGCCTCTCTCGTAAACACTACATGTGCGAATCGGTGGGCGGAGCTAAACAGCAGGGATGGCGATCTTCTTCTGCGAAGGCGGTGCTTATCCGCACTATTACATCATATAGTAGAACATTCCAAAAGCTGTCGTTTCGGCAGACTGACTCTCAGTTATATGCTAATGACAAATTTTGAGTTCTGAGCTTACAGGATGTTTTTATAGTACAATGACCTTCTATTTGTGAAAAGATCAAGGGAATTTTGGTTTCTTAGTTCATGACCCCTTTAAAAGTAACTTCATCGGATTTTATCCTTTTATTTGTAACTTCATGAACATTAACCAAACAAAGATCAATCATAACTGAATAAGTCCGAATTGTATAACACATGGACACTCATATTTAAGGTTTCACATGGTTGTAAAAGAGCTGTAGAATAGTAATGCACCAAGTTACTACATGTAAAGCACACATGTAAGTAACAGTCCTGCACAAATATATCACATTGCAAATAAAAAAAGTTACATTTTAATGTTCTCTGTATTGTGTCCTTTTACGCAGATGCACACCTTTGTTCAGAACAACTTCACAAGTGCAAGAATGGCCCTTGTTGGTCTTGGTATGTAATGAAATTGTTGCCTTATTAAAGGAGAAGATTTAATATGGCCCAAAAAAGGATATTAAGTCAGTCATTTGTACTTTATGCTATTGTGTAGGTTTGGATCATGCCGTACTTAAGCAGGTTGGGGAGCAATTCCTGAACATCCGCAGTGGAACAGGCACTGTTGGTTCCGAAGCCGTGTACCGTGGAGGTAGAGTGCATCATTAATACTAGAACAGTATTAAAAAGACAAAATAAAACACAGTACATTTACTTCATTGAAAGTCTCATTTTCAGGTTGCTACTGTCAGTAATGTAAGGAACTTGTCTATTGCTCTACCGCAGAGCCTAGGGAACTGTCTGCTTCCTACATAGAATACCTTTTAAGGCATTATCCGAACTAAAATGGATCTTTATAAGTGACTGTTTTTAACTCTTTCCCTGCCATTGACGAGTTATCTCGTTTTCCACACAGGGAAGGAAAAAACGCTTCGCCCCGCCCAAAGACGAGGTTTGACGGCTTTTGTGTTTTCACTGTTATACTCTCGGGGGCGCTATTACACATCTTCTGAACGAGTACAAAACCTCCCGAACAAAAAACACACGTGAACAGGACGAAACAACGAGCGATCACTTATACAAACAGATGCATATGATAAATAATGCGATCATCGGCAATAGACAGCCTATAAATGAAAGCTGCATAATGTTACGGAGTAAAATGATGATCCAGGAAGTGGTATATGTCTGTGCAAGCTTTGGAGGTGTTGATGGAAGCGATTTCCTGGATTTATGCTTTGATAATCTACTGAATATTATCCAGATGTAGTTTTTGATTTAAAAAAAAAATAGATTTTCTCATCTTTTTGCTCAAAATTATGCATTTTTATGAAACCTACCTATATTCAAGTGTTGATTAAAAAAAAGAATGCTTTAAGTTACATTTTTTTTAGGTTAAGAAGCGAACGACTCGCAGGCGCATCCTGCTATCTTATTTAGCATATTGCATATCTAAGTATTCATTAGCAGCAAAATATACTGGAGGCCATCAAATTTGAGTGAAAATCATCAAAATCGCTGGCAGTGTTGCCAGACGTACGATAATTATCATATTTGTACGATAATTTTGAACTCTGTAAGATCAAATGAAAACAAAATCACCAAAGTACGATTAATTTCATAATTTTAGGGACAATGAAATGATGGTAGTTGTAGTCATAGCGTCTTCTATATTCATACACGAAATCGGCTCATTACAGACACTCTAAATGAGCTCATGCACACCTCAGAGTGTGTTAAGAATGCAGGAGGGTGCCCTGCTTTAAAGCCAACGAGCACTGTTGCAGTCCATGATGGCAAGAACCCCTTCAACATCTGGCAACACACAGGCTTCCGATGGGAGCGGCTCAGATGTGGAGTTAACAGCTAAAGTCTGTCTACACTGATTCAGATATTCATACAGCAAAGCGAGTGTTAAAAATCAATTTAATATGTCATAAATAGAACGAAGCATCAGTTTACTGTCGGGGATGTGTCTTGTCATGTCGCATCCAGTGCAAACAGTCACTGATTATAATTGTTTCTATAGTATTTTGTCGCACTGCTGGCGTCCAATGTAAACACGGTACGCCTAGTTATCTATTGTGGTAATTTGCAAGTCGTGTCAAAAAGTTGTTGGTTTAGATAAATAGCTGTATTCTGTACGTTTGACTCGTGTACGATAATTTTCTTCCAAATACGATATTTTTGAGCTTCTGGTACGATACTTGGACATTTCCAATCTGGCAACATTGGTGGCTGGTAACTTTTTTCAAAAATGCTGGTGGGGAAAGAGTTAATCATGCTAAATGGGCCCAAACACCTAACAGTCAAACACACATAATTTAGATCTACTCATTTGGCTGTTGCTTTTATCCAAAGCAGCTTGCAGCACATTCAAGGTGTACGTTTTAGAAGTCCGTGCATTCCCTGGGAATCAAACCTAAAATCTTGACACCTCTAGCACCATGCTGTAATATCCAAGTTACAGGAACACACTGCAAAAGTAGTGTTCCTCATAAAAACACGTAAGACCAAAGATCTGTTAATTTTGATAGTTTGATGTTAGCATCTTGATGAAAAATAATGCAATATTCTGATAAACAAAATTAACTTTTGTGGTTTGTAGTTCGTATCCTTTTGGTTTCAGGCCATATTTGTCTTAAAAGCTGACAAAATTAACTTTTAGCAATGTATGCTTTTCCACTTTAGACTTTCTCTTCTGGGGAAACAAACCAATATTATCATATACACGACTACAAATATATAGTGCAATAAAATGCTCCTCTAGAATCTCTGTTTTGTCCTGCTAAATAATATATGTTTGAAATTTGCTGTCTATGTAGGCAGCTGATTGTATTTTGGAATAAAACTTATCCATCTCTAAAATAAAGACGATTCCTATATTGCACCTCATTGGCATGTATTATTATCATTGGATGATTATTGGAAAATCTGCCATGAGTCTGATCCTAAATAAATGAATAATGATGCATTCAAAAATGCTTAAAGCTAAACTTAAAAGTGCATTAATAGTGTCAGAAGCTCCTAGATAAGTGCTCTGCTTCTGAAACGCTGTGTAATGTTAGTCTCTGGCTGTGTTCTCCAGGTGAGCTGAGGCATCAGTCTGGAGGAGGACTGGTTCATGCGGTCGTGGCGAGCGAAGGTGCAAGTGCAACATCAGCCGAGGCCACTGCATTCAGTATACTGCAGCATGTGCTTGGAGCAGGACCTCACGTCAAGAGAGGCTCCAACACTACAAGCAAACTGAGTCAGGCCATCTCAAAGGTCACCGCTCAGCCCTTTGATGTGAGTATCACCTTATGTGGCCTTCATCTTTAAAAAGACTTTATACGAAGGTCTCTTTGTAACTGTCTGTCTTGCTTTGTTGCAGGCGTCTGCCTTCAATGCCAACTACACGGATTCTGGTCTGTTTGGAGTTTACACCATCTGCCAGGCTAACGCTGCCAAAGATGTACGTGTGATTTATGTCACGCCTTAGTTTCAACTTGAATTTATTCTGTGCATGGTGTTAGCAAGGCCAAAGTTGTACGTTGGTTCCCAGGAAACATCTCCTTTAGTCATAAATCAAAAGTCGTAAGGCACAATTAAGCAATAGTTCAGTAAACAAAGAATGAATATAGCATTATAATATACCACAATAATACCATTTACTGTTTTGCTCAATCAGAGATTGTTCCTAATAAAGTAAAAACAGAATTAACTGTTGAGTGTCTATGAGCATTCATGAATGCATGATTCTGGACACATCCAGTCATTTGTTTCATACCTGGATGAATTCATGTTTTTGAATGAATCGGATTACCAAATGGTGTCTGTCTGTGTAAAATAGCCAGTGATTTTGATATGCATGCAACATTTCGTTGTTAAGTCTTGTCAGTTCACAAATAAAACTTGCGGTGTTGCCCATGAGAGCTAAAGATTAAGTATGTGTTCTTAAAGTGTTCATTTTTGTGTTCAGGTAATCAAAGCAGCAATCGTTCAAGTGAATGACATTGCACAAGGAAACCTTGCAGCAGCTGACCTCAGCAGAGCTAAGTGAGTTTATATACTTGAGACCAAGAGTGCAGTACCTTTTTATATTTGATTCATTACGTGTTTTCATGTAATTATTAATGATTTGTCTTTTTGTATGAGCAGGAATCAGTTGACGGCTGAGTACCTGATGTCTATTGAGAGTTCTGAGGGCTTAATGGAAGCAATTGGTTCACAAGTGCTGGCAGAGGGTACCTACCATTCCCCCGAGGCTGTGACCCAGAAAATCAGTGCTGTGTCTTCGGTTGATGTTGTCAATGTAAGCAACTATGGTTTCTTAGGGTAATGGTAACCCAGTGTAAAGGCTCAAGGAATGTAACGTATCATATCTTGCATTCAACCCTGGGTATTGACAATCTGTGAACTGAAGAATAACTCGGAGAATCATATTGTACTGTACAAAATGTTTAATATTTTTTGCTCACTACATAATTCCTGTATTACTATTGGTGTTTTTTACTATAGTTGACTGTACTATAAAGCTATTTTAAAAAATATATTCTGAGAATAGCAATAAATGGGTATCTATAGTAATGTATCTGTTAGTTTATCTCATTTTAAGGATTTTGGATTGCAATTTTGTATAACAAAGTTGGTCTCATTTGTTTTTCAGGTTGCAAAAAAATTCATGTCTGGCAAAAAGACTATGGCTTCCAGTGGACACTTGGTCAACACACCTTTTGTTGATGAAGTCTGATGGGCACACATCAGTGCTTTCAAACATTTTGTCTTTCAACAGTGTCTAACTCTTCATTTCATTATTATGAAATGAGGACATGTTCAGGATATCTTTATTATTCCTGTCCAAAAAAATAATAATAATTATAAGTTTGTCATCAACATTTGGTCTTGATATTTGTAATATATAAAGTGGAGTAATCTGAAAAGAAGAACTCCGCACTTGTCCAT
The DNA here is from genome assembly GCA_018155175.1 of Sinocyclocheilus anophthalmus. Taxonomy (NCBI): domain Eukaryota; kingdom Metazoa; phylum Chordata; class Actinopteri; order Cypriniformes; family Cyprinidae; genus Sinocyclocheilus; species Sinocyclocheilus anophthalmus. Next base: position 388,715 of record JADLZN010008610.1, read on the forward strand.
TTGAAATGTATAGATGTACATTAATAAAGTATCTTGCAACACCAACAAACATTTATGAAACAAGTTGTGATTTGTGATCCTCTTACAGCTTCTTTATAACACCAATGTATCAGGCTGCACTGAAATTAAATTTAAAAAAAAAAAAATTCCTTTTTGAAATCTAAATATATAAACTAGTGGATTTTTACTGCTTTGTTTTTGCAATAAACAGGCTTCAAACATCCATGAAAACTTGGAAATATATTATACTGAAGTGGCAAAAAGTCATCAGAATGTCAAAGATCATCTTGATCGTGAATGACTGGCAAAAAAAATAGTGTTATCTGGTCAAAAGGCTGAGGAACACTTTCATGAAAAGTTGGTTTAGGTTTGTGTAATATATAATATTTATTATTAAGATCCCGGAGAGAATTGTTCATTCATACAATAAACACGTCACAAATTTGAACTGGTTTAAATTAAGCAAATGCCAGGTAAGAACATACAAACACCCTTGTCCAACAATTTATTTAATAAAATGTATTGCGTTCTTTATCCTTATTGCGTTCACTACAGTGTTAATATCTATAAAATATAAATTACTTCTACCTAGTTGTAAAATATTTTTGAGAGTTGTTTTCTCTTTATTACATTTTGTGTCTGTTCAAATTAAGCATCTATGCTTAAAGGGATAGTTCACGCAAAAATGAAAATTCTATCATTAATTACTCACCCTCATGTCGTTTCAAACCCTTGAGACCTTCGTTCATCTTCGGAACACAAATTAAGATATTTTTGATGGAATCCAAGAGCTCTCTGACCCTCCATAGACAGCAACGCAACTGAAATGTTTCCCAAAGTCCAAAGTAGCAAGGAGATCTGTAAAATAATCCATTTGACCATCAGTGGTTCATCCGCAATTATACGAAGCTACGAGAATACTTTTTGTGTGCAAAAAAACCCAAAAAACGACTTTATTCAACAATTTGTCTCCTCTGCATCACCCTGGTGCCATTTTGGAGAATATCCGCTGGAAGTAAACAACGTATGCTATTCTGTGTCAGCTGCAATCACCCTGAATCCCGTTGGTTTTCATGTCTTAACGGTTCATGGAACGTCAAATTGAGGGTGAGTAAATTAACATCAAATTTTCATTTTTGGGTGACTATCCCTTTAAATGAAAGCCAGAGCCGGGTTGAGAGAAAGAGAGAGCAAGGAGTTGCGACATGCTTTGATCTCGCCGCCACACAGTCACGTGGTTCACGGAGCTCTCAATAGTTCCAAAGAGTATGATAGTTCCAAACAAATCCGCGCTGTTTGAATGGGTTTAATCAGGGCAGTTTCACTATATTTGCAGCAATTTCTGGTAATTATTAACACATAATGTGCATTGATTGTGCATTGATAAAAAATAACTACCGCTGACTACTCTTTACCAACATTTTTTTTTTTGTTTTTTTTTTTTTTTTATTCTGGGAGCGTTACGGCTGGTTCCCAAACTATATTCGGCTGCGCCCCCCTTTTTGTATAGAAAATTATTTTTCATGCCCCCCTCTCTTTTTTTATTTTTTAAGTAAGTGTCTCTATGCTCTCCAAGCAGCATTTATGTATTAAAATACATGTTTAAAAAAAAAAAAAAACACTAATGTTGTGAAAGGCGCCGATTTAAAAGATCTAATTTGATGTTTTAACATATCATATTAATTCCTGTGACAAGAGCTGAATTTTCAGCACAGTACTCCAGTGTACTCCTCAGTGTCACGTGATCTTTCAGAATGCTGATTTGCTGCGCAGTAACATTTGAAACTCTGCTGAAAACAGGTGTGCTGCTTCATATTTTTGAGGAAACTATTTTTTCACGATTCTCTTATGAATATACATGCACCCTCTCAGACATGATCTTGATTGCAAAATTATATATATATTATTTGAAATATTGTGATTAACATAGTACTACTTAACTAGCCTACTTGTCTTCTTAATTTGTTCGGCTTCATTACCCACCTTTGTACTGGTGAATCTGAGGGCGAGACATGGCTAGACATAATTTCTTGTCTTTTGTTGACAATAAAATTGACAGTAAATCCTAAAAGTATGTTTGCAACAAACCCAGGAAGTTATCGACCAATTGCTTTAACTTCAAACTTATGTAAATTAATGGAAAAGATTATAGTTCACAGATTATCTTATGAGTTAGAATGTAAATATCAGTGTGGATTTAGAGGTAAAAGATCAACTATGGATGCATTAATAAAAGTCAGTAACGAAATGGAGAAGGCAATAAAAATGAAAGAAATTATGGCAGTAGTATATTTTGATATAGAAAACGCATATGACAATATGGAGAGAAGGGTTGTTAATTAAAGCAGCAATGATAGGAATAGATGGTAAAATGTATAATTTGTTATCTCAGTTTTTATTACGAACATTTATAGTACAAGTAGGAGCGTATCAGTTTTTAAGGCAGAAAATGGTATTCCACAAGGGAGTGTAATAAGTCCAATTCTTTTTAACATTATGATTAATGATATTTTTGACAATTTAGGATATGGTGTGGGATGTGCGTTATATGCTGATGATGGTGCTATTTGGAAGAGAGGTCGAAATGTACCCCAAGTGATTTCAAGTATGCAAACAGCTATTAAAAAGGTGGAAAAATGGAGTATAGAATGGAGTTTTAAAATGTCAACAAATAAATCATGTTATATGTTGTTCAGTAGGAAAAAATAAGTTTCTAAAGATATTGAACTACTATTGTATGGAAAACCTTTAGAGCAAGTAAAGGTTTTTAAGTATCTAGGAATTTGGTTAGATGCGAGATATACCTGGAAAAAGCATGTTGAGGAAATAGATAAAAAATGCAGGAAGATTTTAAATGTGATGAGGGCAAAAAGAAAAGAATCTAGAACTTTTAGCTGGAAAAGAATGGGGTGCTGAAAAATAATCAATGTTAACAATATTTCAAGCTTTGATAAGATCTATAATAGATTACGGATGCATGATTTATTGTTCAGCATCAGAAACATTATTAAGGAGTCTAGATAGGTATACAGTATAGAGCTCTTAGAATATGCTTAGGAGCAACTAAAACAACATCAATCAATGCGTTATTAGTAGAGGCAAATGAAATGCCATTGAGCTTGAGGAGAGTTAAATTGTCTTTGGTGTATTGGTTATCTTTAAAGAGTTATTTTGGAAAACATATAGATAAAGATATTTTAAATAATTGCTGGGATACTCAAATAACAAAGGGAGAGGATATGGATGGAATATAAATCAGTTAGCAGAGAAATATCAGATAACAAATATAGAATGTAGTGTGTCACCTGTATGGGGAGAGGTGCCAACATGGATAATTCCTGATGTTAAAATTGATCTAGAGATATTGGATAAGAAAGAGAATGGGAGGAAATGGGTAGTATTAAATATAATGTAAATAAGTATATTCAGGAAATATTTTATGCAAGTATGCACATTTATACTGATGGATCTAAAGACCCCAAAACAGGGTTTACAGGAGTAGGAGTATATATTCCAGATTTTAAAATATCCTTAACTAAAAGATTAACATCTAAATTGTCAATATATACTGTTGAAATTGTTGCTATCGTAATAGGACTAACATGGGTAGAGGAAGTATGACCAGACAGAGTAGTGGTATGCTCTTACTCTGCTTCTGTTTTAACATCATTGATTACTCGGCAATCTTCTAGAGAAGATTTGTTGTGTGAAATATTTACATTATTATGGCGTATACAAAGAAAAGGTGTGGTAGTTGGATTCTGCTGGGTGCCAGCACATGTGGGAATAACTGGTAATGAATCTGCTGATGAGTTAGCAAAAAATGCTTTAGGAAGAGAAGTAATAGATTTTAATGTTCCTTTAAGTAAATGTGAAATTAAAACTATCATTAAGGAAAATATTATTAAAGAATGGCAGGGTATATGGAATACAGGTAATAAGGGAAGGCATTTATATAATATTAAAAAATGGTTAATACTAAAAGAAGTGTAAGTGGTAGAAATAGAAAAGAAGAGGTTATTATAACTAGGATGAAACTTGGACACTCGGGATTGACGCTCACTGTTCATACTGGCTACATGACTGGGCTTGTGGAAATTGTGGGAAAAGAACAGTGGAGCATTTATATATAATTGTCGCAAGGTATGCATGAAGACATAAAGGAATTAATATCAATAACCCTTTAAACAGAAAGGTATAAGGTAATAAGGATTTGAATACTTTATTAATGATACTGAGTTTAACAAGATAGAGAAGGATACCGGGATATTTAAAAATACATCATACTTCTGGGTTCGTGAAAGATTTAAATATAGAATGCGGATGCTCTATTCTATTCTGGATCTGTAGGGACCACGGATTTAGTCTGGAGGAGCTGAACACGCAGCGCCAGGTGGAGCCTGGGGAGAAGGAATGGGATGGAGCATCGAATAATTATTTAAGTAGGAATATTTGTGTATATACATGTGTAAGAAAAGGGAAAGCAAAAACAAGGAAGACATTGATTATAAATAACCATGACTGCATAACAGCAAATGTAGGTGGCGATATGCACACAGGATGTAACACGCCAAAAAACGGAAGAAGAAGAAGAAGAAGAAAAGTATGTTTGCACAGCGCAGTCTCCGCCTCACCAGCAGGTGGCAGTACGGCGCTCAGCCGCTCAAACGGAGGCGGTGACGTAATCCGAGATATCCGTTGAACAGCGTTCGCGGAATTTTTTAAAAACCCAACCGAAGTATCGACGGAAGAATATACTAGTATAGCGCAGTACTTGTATATCCCACTGTAGTGTACTTAACAACCTAATACATTTAGTATGCTGATATACATTTCTGGAGTGTAGTTTTTATAACCCGAGAACCGTCCATCAGCTGAAGTTTATATCGGAGGTAACGCTATTGTTCGGTGCAAAATTCTAATTTATTTTGTTACTAACATAAGTACTTCATTCGTTATTCAATTAACACAATTGAATGTATTTTGTAACATTTGTTATTTGTTTATGTCTCGAGTGTTTTAGATGGTTGTTGGCGTTTATTTTTATCTAATTCTCCGTCATGCTCCTCCTCATCCTCGTCTCCGCCTCATCTCTTCCTCTGCTGTCTCCTTGTGTGTGTGTGTGTGTGTGTGTGAGAGAGAGAGAGAGAGTGTGTGAGTGTGTGTGTGTGTGTGTGTGTGAGAAGAGGAGAAGAGAGAGTGTGTGAGGGCTGTGTGTGTGTGGTTGTGTGGTTTGAGAGAGAGAGATTATAGAGGAGTGTGTTGTGTGAGAGAGAGAGAGCGAGAGAGTGTGTGTGGTGTGGTGTGTGTGTGTGAGAGTGTGAGTGAGAGAGGGAGTGTGTGTGTGTGTGTGTGGTGAGAGAGAGAGAGAGAGAGAGTTGTGTGTGAGATAAGAGAGAGAGAAAAGAGAAGAGAGGAGAGGTGGGTGTGTGTGTTGTGTGGAAGAGAGAGAGCTGTGTGGGAGAGGGTGTGGGTGAGAGGAGAGAGAATTGTGTGTTGTGTGTGTGTGAGAGAGAGGGAGAGAGAGTGTGAGAGAGAGAGAGAGTGTGTGTGAGAGAGAGAGAGAGTGTGTGTGTGAGAGAGAGAGAGTGTGTGTGATTGTGAGTTGGGGTGTGTGTGAGGAGAGAGAGAAGGTGTGTGGTGAAGATGAGAGGAGGTGGGATAGTTGGGAAGAGGAGCGAGTGGTGTGGGGTGTGTGTGTGAGAAAGAGAGAGAAAGGTGTAGTGGTGTGTGAGAGAGAGAGAGAGTGTGGTGGTTGTTGGGTGTGTGGAGAGAGAGTGTGTTTGTGATAGAGAGAGAGGTGTGTGGTGTGTGAGAGAGGGAGAGAAGTGGTGTGTCCTTTTGTACTTTTATTTTTTTTTTTGTGTAGGGTTTTTGTGTGGGAGAGAGAGAGAGTATTGTGTGTGAGAGTAGAAGAGAAGTGTGTGTTGTGTGAGAGAGAAAGAGAGAGAGAAGAGTGTGTGTGGTGTGTGTGTGTGTGAGAGCGAGAGAGTGTGTGTGGTGTGTGTGTGAGAGAGAGAGAGAGAGATTGTGTGTGTGTTGTGTGTGGGGAGAGAGAGAGGGGTGGTGGGGTGGTGTGGGGGGGGGTGTGCGTGTGGGTGTGGGAGTGGATGTGTGTTGAGCAGAGAGAGAGAAGTGTGTGTGTGAGAGAGAGAGTGTTTGTGTGGTGTGTGGGTGGAAAGAAGAGTGTGTTTGTGTGAGTAGATGAGAGATGAGTGGCATTTGTGTGTGTGTGGGGTGGGGTGTGTGTGTGAAGAGAGAGAGAGAGAGTGTGGTGTGTGTGTGAGAGAGTGTGTGTGGGTGAGAGAGAGAGAGAGAGTGTGTGTGTGTTGTGAAGAGAGAGAGAGTGTGTGTGTGTGGTTGTGTGTGAGAGAGAGAGAGAGAGATTGTGTGTGTGTGTGAGAGAGAGAACGTGGTTTTTTTTTGTTGTGTGTGTGTGCGAGAAGAAGTGGTGTGGTGAGAGGAGAAGGGTGGGGGAGAAGGTTTTTTGTGTGTGTGTGTGGTGAGTGGAGAGAGAGAGTGTGTTGTGTCGTGTGTGGGGTTGTGAGAGGAGAGGAGAGAGTGTGGTGTGTGTGTGTGGTGTGTGGGGGTGAGAGTGTGTTGTGTGTGTGTTGTGTGTGTGTGTGTGTGGTGGTGAGAGAGAGAGAGAGAGTGAGGGGGTGTGTGTGTGTGTGTGTGTGTGTGTGTGTTTGTGAGGTGTGTGTGTGTGTGTGTGTGAGAGAGAGACAGAGAGAGAGAGAGTGTGTGTGAGAGAGAGAGAGAGAGAGAGAGTGTGTGTGAGAGAGTGTGTGTGTGTGTTTATTGCTTATTTTCCACACGTGTAAACAAGCTGCACATTTATATTGCTAACATATTAGGCACCTAGTACAATTACAGTATAGTTTTGTTTTGAAAAATGTCAAGTATTTAGTGTATCTGCGTACTTTAGTTTTTACACATTCATGCTATAGTTAATAGACAATAGTTAAAGCTCTCTTGAATCTTGCATGTTATCAGTATAATAAGGTAATAATGTCATTTATCTGTCCTATATGTGAAGGGGGTGTTTATAAAGGTCAAAATGAGTCGGCGACCCAGCAGCAGATATTCTGAGATGCCCATGCGTGTGACAGACCAAAGGACGAGTCTGCTCAACGCGACCCCTCAAAAGTACATCCCATCTATCTTTTCTATTATATGACTTGAGAGTATGTTGAGTACACATTGATGTGGTTTTGTTGTCCTAAAATGCTTTCAGCAGGATACATGAGTTATGTTACAATATAAAACATATTGACTTTTGATTTCATTACAGTAAGGATAATGTCTTTGGCAAGCTGAACATACCTAAACCTCAGTCTACCACATCTGAGAGACGAACAAGCTTTTTTGGAAAGTGAGTCTGACAGTGGAAGTTAAACAAATGTTGCATGATCATGATTTTGTGATTTGTCATTGTGCATTATAATCCTTGATAATGATGCCATACAGCGTTTTCTTAAATCTTAAAGGGGTCATATGATGCTTTTTTAAAGATCATTATGTTGTGTATTTGGTGTAACAGAATATGTTGACATGCTTTAATGTTAAAAAAACACATTATTTTTCAAATACTGTACATTATTGTAGGTCCTCTATGCCCCGCCTCTCTCAAACGCTTAGTTTTCTACAAAGCCCCTCCTTCCGACAAGCGCAGCTTGCTCTGATTGGCCAGCTGACCCAGTGCTTTGTGATTGGCTGAACACCACAAGCATGTGTCGGAAATTTAACGCCCCTTACCATAATCGCGAGCTTCATCTTTCAAAATAAATGTAAAGACAGTAAATAATGTCATTAGTTTTACCATCAGTTCAAGCCCGAAAGGGGAACAGACACAGTAATGATGCAGTACACAAGCCTCGGTTAAGACAGCTGACTCTACTGTGTCTGTCTGTCTGTCTCTCTCTCTCTTCTCTCTCTCTCACACACACACACTCTCTCTCGCTCGCTCTCTCTCTCTCACACGCACACACGATGCGCAAAACTCTGCATTTGAACAGTCAATAGTTATAACAAAACAGTAGCTGATTCAAAAGCGCCAGATTGTCATAGCAAAGTCAGAATTACCTCCTCTCCTAGGTTCACGAAACTGTCGTCCATAAAATCCATTGCTGTTCTGTTGTAAGTGATCTTAAAGATTCCTAATGCATCTACTTTCGGAAGGCCAAAAAAAAGTACTTTTGCTTTCGCCTAGAAAAACAGCGTCTCCCTGACATGGCTGCATCAACAATAACTGCGGTTACTGAAACCACGCCTTCTTCCTTTGCGTGCACATTTGGGCGCATTATGCAAATATTTCCACATAGTGAGGTAGATATGTGGGGGAGTGTTAGAATGAGCCGTTTTAGGGGGGCGTGGCAGAGTTTTAACTTTGATAAAGAATATCTCTTTTGGTTTGTGACTTTAGTCTTTGCAACTTCAGGGATCTTATCTATGCACAATCAGCTTGTAACACTCCAAAGAGAAAGGAAAACTTGAAATCGAATATATGACCCCTTTAATTAGTTAATCATGTATGTCTTCACTTCTCTGTACCTCACCACAGAGGCATCGGGCCAGGTGGCCAGAGGAACAGCATGTTTGGGGCTTACGGGGGCCCAGAGAAGATGAAGGACCCAAGACCCCTACATGACAAAGCTTTTGTCCAACAGTGTATCAAGCAGCTTTGTGAAGTATGAAATTGTGTACATTTAAGAATATTGCAGGGTTATTATTTTAATGTATCTCTTTTTTTTTTTACTGGATGTGAATTGGCCAAATTTACCTTGAAATTTGAAAGCTTCAAATTGTATAGATGCACTTATCCACCTTATTCTTCAACGTGGAAATAAGCCTATGGGCGAGACTTCCTGTTCATTAGCCGCTATAGGGAAATAACGAGAAGAATAACAACGTGCAGTTAAACATTAAACCTGGTATTTTACTACAAAACTCAGTGTTCCATAATAAGTATAATCATTAAAATAATAAGGTAAGACACACCAATTTGCAATGTCAAGCAGCCAAATGAGCTGTTTTGTTCAGCTAAAAATAGCTGGACACAGATGACACCGGAAGCCAGTCCCATAAAAAGGACAAATGGCCGCTTCCACTCTTATGACAAGAATAACGTGGATAAATTCTTTAAATAATAATAAAAAAACTATATTGACTAAAAATCCAACAAAATGTCTAAAATTTTAACTAATATATAAAAAAAATCTAATTCAAAAATGAACAAAAACTGTAATAGTATATTAATGCTAATAACACCGCTATAGAAGGTTCATGGGAGTTTCACAGGGCTTTCACCATAAATTGATTTTTAAACATAGTAAGCATAAATTGCTCTGGTTATTTTCAGCTCTAAATGTATAAATTTCAGTTAGAAAATTATCTTTTATTAGGCAGTCAAAAAAACTATCCTGTAATCATGAGCAGCAAGAAAAATCTCAAATTAATTGGACCAAAACCCTGGTTACGATGAGTATGTTTTCTCGTTATTTCTAGTTCCTGGTGGAGCGAGGCTTTCCAGGCAGTGTCACAGTGAAGTCTCTCCAGTCTCCATCCACAAAAGAGTTTTTAAAGATATTTGAATTCATCTACACTTTACTGGAACCATCCTTTCAGATGCCCACTGCCAAAGTAGAGGAGGAGATCCCAAAAATGCTCAAAGATCTGGGGTAATGACAATATGAAAGAACAAAGCACAACTATATTAATGCATTAATACAGGGGTGTCAAACTCATTTAAGGTTGAGGGCCGGATCGGAGAAAATGTCCCCTTGTGTGGGCCGAATTACCTTTTGTTAAACCCTAGTTTGCTCACAATTACATTAATATTAACCATACAAACTACAATATAATAAAAAAAAAATCTAGGACAACTTTTTTTTAAAGATGATGCTTGGTTATTTTAGGGGTGTGCAATATTGACAAAATGTCTTATTTATTTTTTTTGATAGTGATAATTACCATATTTTGCGGAGTGTGTTTTTGAGATAGCACCTTGGTTGGTTTAAGCCCGTCATGGATAAATAAATATGACACTAAAACAGCCAGTAGGTGGCGACAAGTCCATGTCTTAATGAGTGATTCATTGAATCATTCATTCAAACAAACGGCTGATTCGTTTAGAAACTAAGCTAGTGATTGTCTTCATGATTGGGCCACTGAATCATTGACTCAAATAATTTGTTCAAAAACACAGATTAATTCAGTAACAAAATACACAGTGCTGCCTCGGAGACACACAATTGGTCTTACTTCGGCTTTGTTAAAAACTTTTTCTTGCCAAAACAGAGATAAACAGACAGCATTGTGACTAATAACACACTTAATACTAGCATCTTGTTTGTTGAGCTGTTATATAAAATCTATTCATTTGCGATCGCGCTGACATTCAGGAAAGCAACACTCTTGATATAGTTAGGCATTACTTAACTATCACGACATAAATATTAAAAACTACATTTCTTACATGGCATTTTATTTTTGCCCCCATATATTGAATTATATTGTAAACTGATATCCTTCATCCGGCACTGAAAAACTCTCATGATGTGTTTGTTTGTTTTATTGCAAAGTTACAAAATGTCAGCTCGCTCATCATTAAAACAACAGTTAGGATATTAGTACACAATAAATATCGCACACTCCTCGCTCATTTACTTTCTCCATGCGAAGCTGTCCAGTGCGTCACAGTGTCGTTTAATATTGTACACATTTACCACAGCCACGAGTTGTGATTAAACATAGGCTACCTGTCGGCATTGAGATTACTTTCTTTCCATTTCTCCTTAAATAGCCTGTCCGCCCTTCCAGGTCAAATTTCTTCTTTTTGCTGCTGGAGATTCTGGCGCCGCTTTAAAACGCGTATGTTAGGTGTCCCGAATCCCGAGGCGTAATATCAACGTAAATAAATTAGCCATTTGTGCCACTTTAAATTCAAAGTAAAATATTGTAGCAAATACACTTTATTTAATTTTCAAAATTATGTTTTATTTATTATTTTATAATATTGTTTAAATCATCCTGCGGGCCGGATTGGGCCATATGTTTGACACCCCTGCATTAATACATGCTTTTCGAATCAATTAAAATTTAGTTGTCAAACACGTTTTGATTAACCATCCTGTAATCTGTCTTAGTCACTAAGATATGGTTATGGTTTCGTTTCAGATACCCGTTTGCGCTCTCAAAAAGCTCCATGTACTCCATTGGTGCTCCTCACACCTGGCCTCAGGCTCTTGGAGCTCTTATCTGGCTCATCGACGCAGTCAAGGTGACTTCTCCAGACCTTTAACAGGGTTATGTGATCTATAATCTGTATATAAAACTGTTATGATACAAGGGAAACCTATTAATTAATTATGGCCAGTCAGTGTCACTTTCACTATTGCTCATACTTTGGGTTAAGGGTTCGTTCAGATCCTTATCTCACAGTCTACACGGGGGCGGAACCGTTTGAGGCTCTCTTCACTGGATGTCAAAGCAAATGTTCATAAATGTACACTAATTCAAAAGTATGGGGTTGAGATTTTTGGTTTTCAAAATTCACTTGTGCTCACCAATGCTGCATTTATTTGATTGGAAATATAGTAATAAAAAAATAAAAATTATACTGTGAAATACCGTTACAATTTAAAATGACTTTTTCTGTTTTAATATATTTAATGTAATGATTGTTTGAAGAATAGAAAGTTCAAATGAGCAGCATTTATTTGAAATACAAATATTTTGAAACATTACAAATGTCTTTACTGTCACTTTTAATCAATTTAATGAGTCCTTGCTGAATAAAAGTATTTTTAATGAAAGTGTATGTCAGAAATCAAACAGGCTTCCATTTACTGTCAGCTACTCATCCAGTGTAGACCGCATTGATTGATTAAAATAGGTTCTAATTGCTTTGGGCATGGAGTGGGCTCTTTTGTCTTGGGGAAGTAAGCAACCAGTTACATGCAATAGGAAACATTGTAGCATTGCCTGACATGTAGATTTGGTCTCTGCAGCTCTTCGGTGGTCTGAGAGAGCAGAGCCTGCTCTTCTCTGACTTCTCAGATGAACCGTGTGATATAGAAGATGGGGCCGAGTACAACAAGGTATCTAATGAGACCAAGTCAGCGTTGACCGTTTCAGCAGTCATTTTGTATATTTTACTCCTCTGAATTGTAGATATCACACATTTGCCAAATTTGTGTATATGTGCTGTGTTAACTCTGTAGCTGTTGATGGAGTACTGCTCTGACACCTACAACAAGTTCATGCAGGGAGCAGATACATTTGATGATGAGGATGCCGACTATGTTAATAAACTAAGTAAGTCATGTTGCAGTGCGATGGTCAAAAGTGTAAACTGGGCTTATTTGGATGGTGGACTTTTTTTTGACCTTTTGAACAACTTAAATTAAAGGGATAGTTCACTCAAAATGAAAACTCTGTCATCAATCACTCGCCCTCAAGTTGTTCCAAACCTGTATCTTGAGTTTCTTTCTTCTGCTGAACACAAAGATATTTTTAAGAATGTGGGTAACCAAACAGTTGCTAGTAGCCATTGACTTCTATAGTATTTTTTCCCCTGATACTATGGAAGTCGGTGGGAACCAGCAGCTGTTTGGTTACCAATATTCTTCAAAATGGCATCTCAGCAGCAGGAAGAAAGAAATTAATGCATGCCTGGAACAACTTGAGGGTGAGGAATTGATGGCAGAATTTTTGGGTGGACTATCCTTTAACACCTGTTATGTACCAAATTTTAGTTTAAATTTAAACCATTAAAGTATTTTCTAACTGCGTGTTATATAAACTCTCTGCAAACTTGTTAATTTTGCTCCACTTTTGAGTGCATCACCCACCCACGTCTCAAAATCCAATCAACAACCGATGCGATAAGTCATCGCCCTGTATTTTTTATTTTTTGATAATCCGTTACTCCCAGATGTATGTCACTTTGCTTTTCTACAGCATTCCGTGTGGTATAAAGTATAAGCCTTGCATTTAGCCACTAAAACCAAAAATTTGTCTTATGTTTTTAATAACCCCGATCTTACAAGATATATTCTTTTTTTTTATAACTAATGCAAAATACAGTTTCATGGTTAATACATTTTCTGAATTCTCTCAGGGAAGCTGTACAATGTGGATGAGGCGCTGTTACAGTCCCTGCAGGAGAAGCATGCAATGCTGATGGAGCATGTGGAGAGACTTGAAAGAGAAAGCCAAACTGTGAGTCTGTACATGTGTTTCCTTGTCATTTCTAATGAGGATTACTACTTACCAGAATCTACTAATTTTAAAATAATAGTCAAGTCAGTCAAACCTGTGAATTACACCCTCTGGGCTTCTCTCAAGCACCTTCATGAAATGCCAAAAATTTATATGATCCCAGATATAACAAAGAAAAAAATTATGTATTGTGAGTACTAGGGTAGATGTGACATAGGACATTTAAGATCTTACATATTCAAAGAAAGGAGTTTACACTAATGTGGGGCCTATGTGTATGTTGACAGGATCGTTTAGCAGGGAAGAGGACAGAGAAGCTCAGATTGCAGGCTGATCTGCAGAAGCTGCAGAACTATCGTTGTACTCTAGAGGCTCATAAAACTGGACTGGAGAATAAAGCTGCTGTACTAGCTGAGGAGCTCGAGGCTGCTGGTGAGAGAGATTACAAGATGCAAATGCCTTGACGTTGCGTTCAATTGCTTAATTTCCCTGTTCTTTGTGCAGATATGCAGCTGGAGGGCCTGAAGCAGGAGAGGACGAGGCTGCAGCACATCCTGGAGAATCAGAAGTTCACTCCAGCTGATATTGAGCGTATTAACAGAGAGAAGAATGAACTGCAGCAGACCGTTCACAGCCTAAACCAGAGTCTAGAGGAGGCGGAGCAGCTGGTGTGGAACGAGGAGGTCAACCTGTCCAAAGCCAAAGAGAAGGTGAGGGGTTTACAGATGTCCCAGCCAGTTGATCTGAAATCGCATACCGTTTGATTAGTTTTCATAATTTGTATAAGTAGTGCCTTAGTGACCATTAAAAAAAAAAGTTCTATATAGTACGAATATGTGTAGTACGATTGAAAACCGGACGTAGTACCATATTGTCATGTGACCTATGATGTAATTTACATCATTTACATCTCATTCAATCTCCTCTCTGTGGCCTCTTTGGAAAATCTGAGATTTGTTGTTAATATAACATAATGAGAAATTTACAAGCAATTTTTAAAAAGGCTGGTCATTTTTTTTTGATCGAACAAATTCGGTAAAAGAACTTCAGTGCAGCATAAGGGTTAAACGAAGAAGATACAATGCATCTGACATGTAAAGTGACCAACCACAGTTTGTTTTTACTTGCCGTGTACATAAATCTGAAAAAGATGATGGATAAACCAGCAGAAACTATAACACAAGAAATGAGTGGCTCAAGAAAGCAAAGTAGAACTAGATCTTAAAGTATCAAATAGAATGAATGTCTTTCAAAGATTTGATGACAATTGCTTGGTTTCTATTAATAATTCTAAGGTTCAAAAAATCAGTTGGATCCATCTAGCTGTTAACATGCTGTCTAACACATGTAAACAATATAATTTTCTCATTTTGTTGCAGGCGGAGATGATGGTTGCTGAGTATAATAAACTGGGTCGTAAGCTGAAGCTCATCCCGCAGTCAGCAGAGAACGCCTGCGGTCATGACTTTGAGATCAGAGCAGATTACAGCGCCACAACCATCACGCAGTACAAGACACAGATACAGGTACCGTCGCTACAGCTGTCCATCAAAGAGGCTTCATTTTTGTAACGATTAAGGACTTTAATTATTCTTTTCTTAACTCTGTTAGAACCCTCTGAAGAACATGATGGTAGATGTGGAGGATGAATACAGCAGACTCACCAATGTGAAGTTGAGTTTGGAAGAGACTGTTGAACAGGTGCGAGACTTCCATTCGACCTCTTGTAATTTATCTTTTAAGCATTAATGGTATTAAATTTGTGGATGGAACAGGAATCACACTCTTGCTTGAGCGCTGCAAGTCAAATGCAGCACAATTTCATGTTCTACAGTCCCACAGTTTCAGAGCAGCTCGCAATGAATTCCACTCATTTATGCCAAAGGATTATGAATTATAACAGTGTTTAATTTATGGTGTTCACATTGTAAGATGTTGTAAATAGTTGTAGTGCATATCACCATTCCAACTGTTTATTAGGTGAAGTCCAACATCTTTGATAAGCAGAATGACTTCAAGCATCTAAAGGAACAGATTCGCAGAGTCGACCAACAGCTTGAGCATGACATGCAGGTACAATGCATTAGCATTTCTGATGTTAAACCTGCTAAAAATATCAGCCTGTATGTTCACTGAATTCATGGGCTTTTTTATTGATTTTCAGAAGTGACACATTTGAAATGGTCACTCAGCACATGTGATTTGAATTAGTTATGCTGTGTGTAGGAAATGGCACAAGAGGAGGAGAAGTGGGCAGCTGAGGTGGACTCTGTTGAAGCTCACAAGAAGCGTTTGGAAAAGAACGTGATGCAGGGATTCGAGGAATCCGAGGAGGAACTCAAAGCTGCCCAACAACAGTGAGCATCTGAGCATCCACTTCATTCTTAATGTGCCACCTGTTCATCTTCTTTTACATGTATCTGAACTTCTCCATCAGGTATCACGTGGTCGTGCAGGAGACTAATGAGGAGAACCGCATGGTGTCCAAGAATCTGACTGATGTCCTCAATTCTGCAGCAAACCACCTGTGTGCAGTTGAAGTATGTGATGCTTTTGCTCGCAATTACCAGAAACATCTTGACTTTATATGTGCTACATGAGCTGGAAGATTTCGAACACCGAGATCTATCAACACTGCCTGCAACTTTTATTAATTATTAATTATCTTGCTGCACTTTCTGATTTAAAGCAGATAGAATGCGACTTGTTGCCGAAATAACCTCCCATTGTTTATTGTCTGAAATTTTCACTGTTATACTGGTGTAGAATTTACCTGTAAACAAAAGCATCTCTTTCTTTTTTAGAAACAATGCAATGAGCAGCTAAAAAGGTTTGGTAAGCTGAAGGAAGTCATTCGTGAAGATGAGACTGACATGAAACAGCTAACGGATCTAGTGGATGACTTCATAAAGAAAGTGAACAACATTTAACACCTGATAGCTTGAATTTGTAAACCGTTAGACTTCAGTAAACCCTTTTACTGATGTTGTCAGATTCTGGTCATGAAATAATATCGGAGAAGACATTGTCTTTGGAGACAGAATCATACTTTGTGTATTTATCCTGTATTTTCTTGTTTGTTTAATAAAAATATGTTTTGGCAAATTGTAGATCAAAATGTGGTGTTTATTGTAACAGTCTGCTTATATTACATAGATTATTATGGTATCAGACTATTAAAATGGCATTAGTTTTACTTCCTCTTTGTGAAATAAAAATATATATTTGCTATAAGTTAATGATTAAACACAAGGACACTTACTATATACCAAACCAAAAGCAGATATTATTGTCCTTGTGAAATTATGCATTTGTGAAAAGGCACATGTTGTACATTCTCTAGAATCTATTTGTGTAGCATAAATTTGCCCTCACAGTTAGTTGGATACCATATGCCACATTGCAGTGCATTTAGCTCATCTTTGCTGTCCATGTGGACCAGAGATCCATTCTTGCCTTATTAGTTCTCAGAGTTGATCACAACTTGTGGGCTCTGCTTGTTCACTCGCCTTTTGAGGACTGACCACAGGTTCTCTATGGAATTGAAATCCGGCGAGTTGCCTGGCCACAGTTCCAAAATTTCACTGTAATGATCTTCGAGCCACTTCTTTATCGCTCTTGCTTTGTGACATGGTGCTCCATCATGCTGGAAAATGCACGGATCATCACCAAATTGCTCATGGATCGTTGGAAGAAGTCGCTCTTGCAGGACGTTTTTATTAAGAGACAGAATTCATATGTTCTCATACTCCTTGTCAGTCAGATGTGACCAGTGTAAATTTTAATCAATTAAATAACTACTATATTTTAGTTCAGTTCTATTTAATATTTTGAGGAGATTTTTGATACTAAATATGCAATAATTATGATCCTTTAATGACCATTTAAAATATATTTTCTAGTATACATAGTATTTCTATTACAACTAGTGTAGTATTTAGGGTTAAAATACAAGTTTTTAAATGCAAAAGTTTCCCCCCAAAAAAGAGGTAAATGAAGTGTGTGGCAGGTGTGGGGGAGGGTTGCCAGAAGGAGGGGGATATTAATATGTAATGCCATGGTTTAACCACTAGATGCCCGTATGGGCTGTGTAATGTAGCCTATAGCTCTAGTCCAGGTTTATTTTTCGGGTTTGGATCCTAAAGTATATTTAGACATTATCAAACACTCGATGTTTAGAAGTTTCGATTTTTTTATTTCAGAAGGGGGGGGTGGGAAAACGTGGTTAATTACTCGCATCCCAGTGTTATTTTTTATTCACGTAAGCCTACATAAGTGAATATTAAAAAAGGCAAGCAATACAAAATTTAACAAGACAGTTTTTAAAATAATGGTTAAAAAACACAAGGCAACCAATTGCATTCAGCGAAACTCTTTATTGTATTCCTTGAATGGGCAGTCTTCATTGAAACTCATTCGATCTCCTACAGTGAGAGAAAGATTGCAGAAAGACTAAACTTAAATATGACAACTAGCATTTGGTTATGGTCGCTATTAAGATGTTTCTCACGTTATCTAACTGCAATTATAGTATAACTGTCTATTATCTAACGATTATATTACATTAAATATAACGCGAACTAATGAACTAATGAGTTAAAATGTCAAAAAAAAAAAAAATGTCTTCAATTTACCAGCGAGTCGGTGTACTTGAGAAGAACTAAAATGAATGGGCTTCAATGCTGGAACAACTATGGGTTGTTTGAAATATTGGCTGCTCCATGACACGCTTTACTTCCGCATTCCTCAGTTCCTATGGAAGCCTATGGGAGTGTCGCAACTCTGGTATTCAACGGCTCTGGCTTAAAGGGGTCATATGAGGCTATTTCAATTTTGCTCCTTTTCTCTTTGAGTGTTTACAATCTCTTGGTGCATAAAGAAATCGTAAGTTTGCAAAGACAAAGTCCTCAATCCAAGAGATCTTCTTATAAAAGTTAACCCCGCCGGAAAACTAAAACTGCTCGGGGTGTGTGTCTAACACGCCCCCACACGTCTACATCACTATGTGGTAATATTTGCGTAATGCCGCCCAAATGTTCACGCCAAGAAATAAGGCGTAACTTTTATTCTCGCTGTAGTATTGTTGCCGCTGCTGCCATGTTGTGAAGACGCTGTGTGTTTCGTTTCGAAAGCGAAAATACTTTGTTTGGCCGTCCAAAAGAGGACGCAACTATAAATCAGTGTTTAAGTTGTATTTACAATACTGTTCCAGAACATTTCAACCCAAATATTCAGATGTGTGCAGCACATTTTATGGAGGACCTGTGAGAGTAGACTACAATGCCGGCTGTTCTGACTCACAGACTGTAAGTACGTTTTTTATATTTAAAGAATTTGCTACTGATGATTCAAACGTGAGTTTTTTTGAGCAGTGTAGAGTAGAGCTTGTTGTTTTTTATTTCTCCGATCACAAATGCAGACATGGTTTTATGTTTACGCGGCACGATGCAACGTGCAAAAAGACAGTATAAGTCATTATAATCAGTAAAAATGTCCCCACTGGATGCAACACAGTTGCTTTGGGGGGTGGTTGGGGTAATGGGTTTTAATGTTTTTGTCTCGTCGCACCGGCCGGACAGGGCATCACAGTATGGTGAGGGGCTTAACATTTCCATCACACGCTTGAGGTATTCGACCAATCACAACGCACTGGATAGCTGGCCAATCAGAGCACACCTCGCTTTTCAGACCGACGAGCTTTGTAAAAATCTACACGTTTCAGAAAGGTGGGGCATAGAGGAGAAACAATAATGTACAGTATGTGGAAAATAATGTGTTTTTTTAACCTTAAACCGCATAAACACATTTCATTACACCAAATACACAAAATAATGTTCTTTTTAGCAACAGCATATGACCCCTTTAAGCTATTTTGAAGAAACTGTTTTGTTCAGTGACGTTTCCAGTGAGAGCGCAGAACTGTCAAAGGCAGGTTGGTGACGTCACATGCTGCGTCATGTTCTCTCCGTTATTCCTCACAAAGGGAAAACATCTCGCGAGCAGGGTTGTGTTTTGAAAGGTTCGCGTACGCTGTTTTACGGTATATTAGTTCAAATTGAAACGCGGAAGAACGTAGGACAAGAAGGACAACTGTAGTTATCGAAACAGCCCGACATTTGCTAGAATATCCGATACTGATGCGATAACAGACTCGTGCGCTGTGGAATCGTTTTCCTCTTTCAATGATATCCATAAATCAAGAGGGAAGATCCAACACGGATGTAACACATAGGAGTAACGTTACTTGGGATTTTCCTCACAGCCGTGCTCGAGTATGGGCTCGCCTTTCAGGCTGTTGTTAGTGGAGTTCGCGAGGGGTAATGTTTCATAATGGCATGATGTTCAATGCTGAATGTCATACTGCTGGTGTTTGCATCATAATCCCTCAGCTGACATTCAGATGGTGTCTTCTAGAACTGCATGAAGAGCATCTCCATGAGGTTCCCTCTGAAAAGAGGGAGTGAAAGTTGCATCCATCTCATACAATCCCAAACATCTAATAGCCCTAAACTCATATGTAGTTCACAGACTGAGGTATGAAAATGGATAAACTCACCATTATTTCAGGATGTCTCTTTCTCGCGGCAGATATCTTCGCTATTGCAAGTATTGTAAATCCAGACTGGATCAATACAGGCGGTCAAGAGGGTAAGAAACTTCATGTTCAGTCAAATACCATGGTAACTCTTTTAGGTAGAGCACACGTGTATCTGCATCTGTCATGTTTTTAGAGCTATCAAGCATAAAATCCAAAAAGTCCATTACAAAGCAATTGATATGGCTGTAATGTATTTATCTATGCATTAAACAAGCATTTCCTGCTGCAGTTGGACACATTGTACTCAAAAAAGATAGGAGAGTATTATTTTCCTTTCTCTACACAACCATTTATGGGTAGAATATATAAAAGCATCTGGCATTAGCTGATAAAAGCCAGTGATTAAATGTTTTGCATTAGTGAGATGCGCAGAAGAGCGCTTTTAAGCAAAATGTGTTGTTGATTACTCAGTGTGTTTGTTGCTGTATTAATGAAGTCTGTTGGGAATTGCCTTCCACAGAGATGAGATCTACCAGCAGTTAATTAGTTGGAAAATTGTTCTGTTATGTAAAAGTGGGAATAATATTAATAGAATGTTGTTGCTGCAAATGATCTTACAATGGATCCTCATATTTTCCACTCAACGTTAATGCTCAAATTGAAAAAATCCTTTAAATTATTTTGACTTATATGGGCCCCAGCAGGCTCTGCATATGTTAGTTTTGTTAAAGGGGTCATATGATGCGATTTCAATTTTTCCTTTCTCTTTGGAGTGTTACAAGCACTTGGTGCATAAAGAAGATCTGTAAAGTTGCAAAGACTAAAGTTTCAAATCCATAGAGACATTCTTTATAAAAGTTAAGCGTCAACCACGCCTACCTAAAACGGCTCGTTCTAACACGCCCCCACATATCTACGTCACGATGTGGGAAGATTAGATTTGCATAACGCCGCCCAAATGTTCACGCAAACAAAGAAGGCATAACTGTAATTCTCGCTGTAGTATCGTTGTTGCCACCGCCGCCATGTCGTGAAGGCGCTGTGTTTTGTTGTGAGCGAAACATCAACTTTTGTTTGGCCTTCCAAAAGAGGACGATATCCGCTTCGTCATGCCTGGAGCTAATCCGTGCTGGTCACTGAGGAATACATCAACTTCGCGCTGTTGATCGCTGGATCGGCTTTCACCGTGGCCGAAGCGGAGTCCAGCCCGGAGTCGTCAAATGTGGTTGCCGCAAGCCCGCCCACCTCCGCTCACTCTAGCCCGCCGTGTATTTCGTTGTGAAAGCGAAACTACTTTGTTTGGTCTTCCAAAAGAGGATACAACTAGAAATCAGTGGTTAAGTTGTATTTACAACACTGTTCCAGAACAGTTCAACCCAAATATTCAGATGTGTGCAGCACATTTTATGGAGGACTGTTTCCTGATCCTGGGAGAGTAGACTACAATGCCGGTTGTTCTGACTCACAGACTTTAAGTATGTTTTTTTATATTTAAAGACTTTGCCACTGACGATTCAAACGCGCGTTTTGAGCAGTGTAGAGTAGCATATTGTTAGAAGCACTTGTTTGTCATTTCTCCGATCACAAATGCAGACGTGGTTTTATGTTTACATGGCACGATGCAACGCAACACGTAAAAAGACAGTATAAGTCATTATAATCAGTAATTATGTCCCCACTGGATGCAACAAATGCCTCGTTTATAATGGGTTTTATTGGTTTTGTCTCGGCGCTCTGGGAGACGGGATCACAGTATGGTGAGGGGCATAACATTTCCGTCACATGCTTGAGGTATTCGGCCAATCATAACGCACTGGATAGCTGGCCAATCAGAGCACACCTCGCTTTTTCAGACCGATGAGCTTTGTAAAAATCAACGCGTTTCAGAAAGGCAGGGCATAGAGGAGAAACAATAATATACAGTATGTGGAAAATAATGTGTTTTTTTAACCTTAAACCGCATAAACACATTTCATTACACCAAATACACAAAATAGTGTTCTTTTTAGCAACATCATATGACCCCTTTAAAGAAGGTCCCCTCCTAAACAAATGTGACACAAAACAGCTGTTTACCAACCAAGTTACTTTATTTTCTTGTCCCAAAGAGATGTAGCAGAGAATAAAAAGTACAATGCTTTCTCAATGCTGAAAACACAGCACGTTACTGGAAGAACACTTGAGTTACTCCACAATATAACAGATATCTATATATCTGTCTGTCTGGCTTTGTTTACATACTAGATTCTGGTGGGTCAACTGCAAAATTTTCATAAAATGTTTCTCGCTAAACTGTATAATTGACCGCTGTCCCAGGCAACCTATGTAGCTGTGCTATATTTATCTCTGTCGTATCACTCCAGCTCTCTTCCTTTTTCCGTAATATAATTCAAATCAATATTTTATGTCCTTAGAATTGTTTGTAGAATTCTTTTCTGATTTTTTTCAGAATTGTTTGTATTGTATTCTGTGTGTGTTTGTGTATGTATGTATGTATGTGTGTGTGTATGTATGTATATATAAATATATTCCTTTATTTAGGTTCCTTTATTTACTTTTTACTTATTTTTTGGACTATTATTTCATATGTCAGGCTTTACAGGGTCAAGTTAATCTGACTTGGTGACTGTTTGAGATGTCTGGTTAAATTAAATGACTTAATTGAAACTTTGACAAATGTTACAGGCTAGGTCTTTCATATATTACATTTCATTGTATGTGAAATTTCATTGTATGTGAAAACATTGTATGATTTTTCAGAAAGATTTTCTGATGTCTTGATTCACAAAACTTTCAAAGAGAGCATGATTTGAGATATATTTGAATCCTTTGTTGGTGTATTTGTGCAAGAGGATTGTGTAGCACTAAAGCACGCTTCTTCCTTAACATAAATGACGCAATTTAGTGTGGAATCCTGAATAAAGGAGACTCTTTATTTTAAAAAAACTCTAGTTCTTCATGTTTGTTATCCATGTTCCAGGAAGGATTCAATCACATCAATCGAATCTTTTTTTTTTTTTTTTTTTGTATTTTACTGTTAGTGGTGGTGTAGCATGGGAGTTAAAAAAATGGTTGTAGAATGGCAACTGCAAGGATTGATATCATCATCATCATCATGCGCTTTTGTAAAGTGCTTAAAGGGATAGTTCATCCAAAACTTTCAAATTCTGTCAGCATTTTGTCACCTTTTCTTCATTCCTGTATGCATTTCTTCTTCTTCTGCTGCACACACAAAAACGGATGTTTTGAAGAATGTTGGTAACCAAACAGTTTCATTCCTATTGACTTCAATTGTATTTTTTTGTCCATACAATGGAAGTCAATGAAAACCTAAAGTTCAGTTACCAACATTTTTCAAATGTTGTGTTCCACAGAAAAAAAAGAGCGTCACACTGGTTTGGAAAGGACGGAGGTTGAGTAAATGATGGCAGAATTTTTATTTTGAGGAGAACAATCCCTTTAAAGGAACATGGCATTCAAAAATAAAAAAAATCTGTCATTATTTACTCATCCTATATCATACCTTTATGCTGTTTTATCATCTTCTAGCCCTATGTGGTGCTAAATGAAGACTTGTTTTTACAGTTTATAGTCACAACATGTTTGTGTGTTTTGCATGTAGGAGCTCTGACTGTTGGTCTAGTCAAGCAATGTCAGACCATCCATGGTCGAACCAGGGTATGTATCTCCCCAAGCCTTCCTCCAGAATGGATCACTACCCTGTTCTTCATCATCTTAGGCATCATCTCACTCACTATCACATGTGGTCTGCTTGTGATCTCACACTGGAGGCGAGAGGCTGCAAAATATGCCCGCTGGATCGCCTTCATGGGAAGTATGTTACCTAAAGAAAATTTGATATGCATAAATAATTCACATCTGTTTAGTGGTTTAAATAACTTTGTGTTATTTTTATTTTTTTTTTTGTAGTGGTCCTCTTTTGCATGGCCGCTCTCATATTTCCAGTTGGATTTTACATCAATCAAGTCGGAGGACAACCTTACAAATTACCCAATAGTACGGTTGTTGGGTCCTCATATGTACTGTTTGTTTTATCAATATTTTTTACAATAGTTGGACTTCTTTTTGCAGGTAAAGTCTGTCTGCCCGGCTGACAAATCCTCTGGTTATTAATTTTTTTTTATGCTACATATTTGACTTTTTCAATGCCAGTGTGGTTTAAATGATGACACAAAAAAAAATCACTTCAAAGGGCCACAAGAGGGCCTTTTTTGCAGTGATGTTGTGGTCAATAAAAGATTTATGTATGCAATAATGTACAGTCAGACAGTCATTAACACTAAATAAATCATCCTTGCATTGCCCTGGGGGGGGTGGGGGGGGGTATTTAGATAATGACTGGCGGACTGTACAATATCCCGCTTATGACATGTCTACTCACCAAATAAATATATGAATATATAACACTGATTTGTGTTTAAATTATTTTACCTGTACTGTATATTAATAGTAAATGTAAAGAAATAGTTCACTTAAAAATGAAAATTTGCTGAAAATGTACTCTCTCTCATCCGATATGTAGATGAGTTTGTTTCATCCTCGGAACACTTGCTCACCAGTGGATCCTCTGCAGTGAATGGGTGCTGCCTGAATGAGAGTCCAAACAGCTGATAAAAACATCACAATAATCCACAAGTAATCCACACCACTCTAGTCCATCAATTAATGTCTAAAAGCTGCGTGTTTGTAAGAAACAAATCCATCCTTAATTTCCTTCTGACTAAAATACAGGTTCTTTATCCATAATATTGACTTCTCCAGTTTTACTATTGTAGGTAAAAAAAAAAAAACACAAAAAACACACCAAAAACACAAAAAAAAAAAAAAAATGAATACATTTACCTGGGCCCATTATCTATATATATGATAGTATTTACAGATCAGAGGTTAAACCCCATAGAGAGACCAATATGCTCAGTGAAGACCAGGGGCCTCATGTATAAAACTTTACGTAGATTTCATCCTAAAAGTGTACGTACGCACAAAAGCTAGATTTGGCGTATGAACAAAAGTTTTCAGATTTATAAAACCATTCGTACGCCAGAACCTGCGCAAAAATCTTTTTATAAATCCCTGTCAGTGGAAGATTGTGCGTACATGCGTCTCCTCCTCAAAATCACCATATATGGAGCTTACAACGCTTAGTTTTACTATGCATAACCTCATCTGCATATTATTTCCATGCATATTCCCATCCACGTGACACCATGTTTAACACCGTCAAAGGTACAAGACGTTAGGAAAATATGACATGTGGACTAAAAATTTATATTTGTACGGTACATTACTTTGCTAAAAATTATTCACTGTCCTTGTCTTGTTTTCGAATAAATATATCAAAATGAATGTAAAAACAAAAATCTTTTTAGAATAGAGTGGATCTCTTTCTTTCCACTGGCCAAAGCAGTATATAATTTTTTTTAAACAAATCAAATGTTTTAGGATATTTAACAAATGTTTAGGATATTTAAATAGGCTATAGTAGAATCAGAAATACGGTGTGTGTAAATAAGTGTAAATAATTGTCTGCCGCTTTGTCACTGAGAAAATATTATAAAAAAGAAATGTGCAAATCAGATTCTATCCTTCAATCACAATGCTATTTTCATAATGTTCTGAAGATCGCAGAAGAAGTCTGCCTTCCACAAATAAACACCTTTCGTGCAGGTATGGCCGCCGTTTTAAGCTTAAAGGGGTCCTATGATTCGATTTCAATTTTTCCTTTCTCTTTAAAATGTTTTACAAGCTCTTGGTACATAAAGAAGATCCCTGAAGTTGCAAAGACTAAAGTCGCAAAACCAAAGAGATATTCTCTATAAAATATAAGAGTCAGCCAAGCCTACCTAAAACGGCTCGTTCTAACACGCCCCCACATGTCTACATCACTATGTGGGAAGATTTGCATAACGCCGTCCAAATGTTCACGCAAAGAAAGAAGGCGTAACTTTTATTCTTGCTGTAGTATTGTTGCTGCCGCCGCCGCCATTTCGTGAAGGCGGTGTGTGTTTCTTTGTGAAAGCGAAACTACTATGTTTGGCCTTCCTAAATAGGATGATATCTGCTTCTTCATGCCTAGAGCTGATCTGTGCTGGTTGCTGAGGAAATACTACAACTTTGTGCTGTGGATTGTCGGATCGGCTTTCACCGTGGACGAAGCGGAGTCCAGCCCGGGGTCGTCACATGTGGTTGACGCTGTTTCATTGTGAAAGCGAAAATACTTTGTTTGGCCTTCCAAAAATGGACACGATTAGAAATCAGTGTTTAAGTTGTATTTACAACAATGTTCCAGAACACTTCCAACCCAAATATTCAGATGTGTGCAACACATTTTATGGAGGACTGTGTTTCCTGTCCTGGTAGAGTAGACTACAATGCCGGCTGTTCTGACTCAAAGACTGTAAGTATGTTTTTTATATTTAAAGAGTTTTTATATTTTACATATTTAAAACAAGTTTTTTGGGCAGTGTAGAGTAGGGCTTGTTGTTTGTCATTTCTACGATCACAAATGCAAACATGGTTTTATGTTCACGCGGCGCGGCGCTGTTTCCGCAGTATAAGTCATTATAATCAATAATTATGTCCCCACTGGATGCAACAAATGCCTAGTTTATAATGGGTTTTAATGTTTTTGTCTCGTCGCTTTGGCTGGACAGGGCATGACAGTATGGTAAGGGGCGTAACATTTCCGTCACACGCTTGAGGTATTCGGCTAAACACAATGCACTGGATAGCTGGCCAATCACAGCACACCTCGCTTTTTTAGATTGATGAGCTTGTAAAAATCGACAGGTTTCAGAAAGGCGGGGCATAGAGGAGAAACAATAATGTACAGTATGTGGAAAATAATGTGTTTTTTGAACCTTAAACCGCATAAACACATTTCATTACACCAAATACACCAAATATTGTTATTTTTAGCAGCATCATATGACGCCTTTAAAATATTCGACACCGCCTCACACTACTCTCCCTCGTCTTAATTGGGGGGGGCATTTTTACTAGTAACAATTCAATTTGAGAGCTCTACAATTAAATTCTTTCTAGTAACAATGCCAATTAGAGAGCTCTCTAAATCTATTTTTAACTAGTTATAAATACAATAAGAGAGCTCTCTAATTTAATTAGAGAGCTCTGCAATTGCATTCTTACTAGTAAGAACTGAATTAGTGAGCTCTAATTCACTTCTTACTAGTAACAATTATGATTATAGAGCTCTCTAATTCAATTCTTACTAGTAAGAATTGAATTAGAGAGCTCTCTAGTTGAATTATAGATCTCTGCAATTGCGTTGTTACTAATAAGAATTAAATTAGAGAGCTCTACAATTAAATTCTTACTAGTAAGAATTACAATTACAGAGCTCTTTAGTGGGATTTGGAAAGGCAAACTTTATTTGCCTTTCCAAATCCCAATTAATCACACTTCATTAATTCACACCTTTATATTATTATTAATATTATTATTTCTTTATTTCAGACCCTTAGGTCCATATCACAAAAATGAAAATAAAGAGTAGCCTAGTCTTGAAAATACTTTACCAGACAAAATATCACCTCATTTTGGTGTTTATTATGCACTGTAACATGCATGCAGAATTTGAGCTAGTACATATATAGGCTAATTAATAGGTTAACTGTCACTCTTGACAAAATGTGTTTTAAAATTTCTTTCTTTCGTTCTCTCTCTTTTTTTTTGGTCAGACATTAGGGGGGAAAAATTCAATTGCGACATTATTTTGGGGTATTTTTTCGATAAGGTTAATTAGGTGTGTATATGCATGTTTTCTGTGCAAGTGTGAATTCACCTTTAAAGTAGCTACATAGACTACCTATATTTCTTCTCTGTAAAGCATAATCATTTTATAATGATTTTAATCAATATATAATAAAACTTAATAGATCATTAGAGCCTCAGCGCTGCTATTCATCATTAAAAGCTGCTTGAGTCCCCATTTTCTTGTTTTAAGATTTATTTTTGGCATTTTTGCCTTTATTCTGATAGAAGATAAGTGAAGTTTGGGGGGGGGGGTGATCATAAGGGTCCACGAGCCGGACTCAACTGTCAGATACCCTAGCGCAACTTGTATCGCACTGCCGCACAAGGCTATCAGGACAGACAGTCACCCTTTTTTTTGTGAATATGCATGAGGCGCAATTATCATAATGAGGTCGCGCTGAAACGAGAGCTCTACAATGCAATTCTTACTAGTAAGAATCGTTAT
The DNA here is from genome assembly GCA_018155175.1 of Sinocyclocheilus anophthalmus. NCBI lineage: Eukaryota > Metazoa > Chordata > Actinopteri > Cypriniformes > Cyprinidae > Sinocyclocheilus > Sinocyclocheilus anophthalmus. Next base: position 416,719 of record JADLZN010008610.1, read on the forward strand.
TGTAGAGCTCTACAATTACACTTTTACTAGTAAGAATGCAATTCCACAGCTCTACAGCTAGATTCTTACTAGTAAGAATTACAGTTAAGCTCTGTAATACAATTCTTACTAGTAACAATTAAATTAGAGAGCTCTACAATTAAATTTTTACTAGTAAGATCATCCAAGTAGAGCTCTCTAATTCAATTGTTACTAGTAAAAACTAAATTAGAGAGCTCTCTAATTGGAATTGTTACTAGTAATAATTCAATTGTAGAGCTCTCTAATTGTAATACTTACTAGTAAAATTTCAATTGTAGAGCTCTCTAATTGAAATTGTTTGTAAGAATTGAATTAGAGAGCTCTATAATCAAAATTGTTACTAGTAAGAACTGAATTAAAGAGCTCTCTAATTCAGTTATTACTAGTAAAAATGCACGACGACCGTAACACAGGGCTTCATTTTAAGCTAAAACGGCTTGCCATATGCAGCCTTGGTTGTGCAGTAGGCAATAATCGGACCTATTTAAACCTGTCAATGCACCGTTCGACCACCGAATCCAGTAAGTGTGCATAGTTGATGTTCTTGCTAAAAGTATTTTCTCTTAACATGAGATCTACAGTTTTAAGAAACATTAATGTGTGCCTAGCACTCCTCGCTGTTATTAAAACAGCATGCAACAAGAAAAGTGATCAAAAGACAGCGCATTCTACAAATGTCTAAATATCAAAATTCATACAAGTTTTGTTTAACTTTTGAATAATGAAGCTATGTAATGTCAATGCTTAACTCCATTAATGAGCAAAATATTTAATCTAAATGTGTGTATTGAAAGGAAAAGAATGTCTGAGATCATTAACTTCGCTATTACGCCAGTAAAAAAGTGCGTACACACGGTCTAGAGTACACGTATGGGTTTATTTTATATAAATCCCAATATGTACGTGGAAAATTGCATACGCACATTTCTATGCCTGTTTTGTGTGTACGCAACGTTTATACATGAGGCCCCAGGTGACAAATTTGAAGTTCAATCATTTGACAGAGAATTTAACGAAGACAGAGTTCTCCACACTTCCAGAGGTAGTAGAAAATGAAATCTTGGTGACATGCCAAATCACATCATATTCTCATATTCTTAAACAACCACAAATACACCATTAGATAAAACAATATATTTTCCCTTAAATGTTGAACTGTAGCACATTTACTGGTGTTTAACCAGTGATATTGTACAATGTACAATAGGTACAATTATATTTCAGTAATATTTGAGGGAAATGTATTATTTTTATTTCATTTTATCTCACTGTTTAGCTTTACAGTGCATGGCTTGTTAGGTTTTATATGCACAAATATTTTATCAACATTGTTTCAGTCCAACTTATCTCTATTGCTTTGCAGGAACTAAAATGTTATTTAATCTGGTCTCGATCTATAGGTTGTACAAGTCAGCTGCTTTCTCCTTAAATTCTTATTACATAAATTGTAGTTGATATAGATATATCTATCCAGTTAATAAATTAAAAATGTTATATTACATTTTATATTTGCATGCCCTTTCATCAGAATCATTTGACTGAAGCGACAGTCATCGATTTGCGTGCAGCTTATAGCACGGCCAGTGACACAACACTCGATCCATTATTTCAGGGAACCAAGGTTACATCAGTAACCGGAGCGTTTCCTTTCAAATGTTCTTTCACATTGTGTATGGGGAACGCATCCAATCACGCCGTGCTATGAGCAGATACAGAACGACCTGCTCTGCAAGCCCAGTCTCGGAGCACTTAGTTAAGGGCCCCTGAAGAACATGAGCTAACTAAGCCCCAAGCACAGCTGTGGGCTATCAACACAACCATTTCCACCCTAAGGGAGCAATAGTTAGATTAAACAGATAAAACCCATGCCTGCAAGGCCGTAACGTCTAGATTATATAATCTGGCAAATGTGGACGGCGTGACGACCAGCCGTCGGCTGCACAAATCTCACCAATAGAGATCCCACTGGACCACGCCCAGGAGGAGGCCATTCCTCAGGTGAAGTGGGCCCTCACACCTATGGGGCAGTGCAAGCCTTCCGAGGCATAAGCCAAGGCTATGGCATCAACTATCCAGCGAGAAAGCCTCTGCTTTGTAACTGACAGCCCTTTAGAACGAACTCCAAAGCAAACAAAAAGCTGCTACGACTGTCTGATCAGGCTGGAGCACTCAGAACACTCTTAACACTCTTAAAGCCCTTACAGGGCAAAGCACATTGGGACCCTGCTCGCCGTCTACGACGGGGAGTGCCAAAAGGGTGATAACCTGGGCTCGGTCGAGAGCACCTTAGGGACATAACCATGTCGAGACTTGAGGATGACTTTACAGTCGTTGGAACCAAACTCAAGACAGGAAGCACTGACCGATAGTGCTTGTAAGTCACCCACTCGCTTGACCGATGTTAACGCCAACAGTAAGGCGGTTTTAAGCAACAAAGGCCGGCCGTCCTCGGCCGATTGGAGTGGTTCAAAGGGAGGGACTCGCAGAGTCCTAGACCGGCACAGTCTGAGGATAAGGAGGATTCAAGGCGCACTTCAAGAACAATCAGGGGTGCATTTCCCAAAAGGAACTATGGTCGCAAGTTCCGTCATTACCAATAGAGTTCAATGGAACTAACGACCATAGTTAGCTAACAATGCTTTTGGGAAACGCACCCCAGATCATGTCTGCCAATTGATTGGCCAGCTTCGAGGGAATGTCTCACTGCGATAGCTCCCACATAAATTTTAAAGTGTGGAAGGGGTGCACCCATTGTCCAACAACTCTTATAAGAAGGTTAGCACATGGGACACGTCACAAGAGACCGGATGCAGGCTTCGTGCGGAACACTACTCATGGAAGACTGACCATTTAAGAGCATAAAGGCATCTAGTAAATGACACTCTAGCCTCCAAAATGGTGTCGCTTACTCGCCTCCCGTTGAGGCTCCAAACATGAAGGCTCCACAACTCTGGTCGGGGATGCCAGATCATGCCCTTCGCCTGCGAGAGAAGGTACTTCCTCAGTGGTATTGGCCACGGGGCTGCTACTGAGAGCTGCACTAACTCGGGGAACCAAGCTTGGTTCCTCCAGAGTGGGGCCACCAGGAGGACTGAGCATTTGACTTCCCTGACCCACTTGATGACCTGAGAAAGCAGGGCTATCGGCGGGAAGGTGTACAGGCGAGCACTGGGCCAATCGTGGGTCAGAGCATCTCGCTGCATATAGAAAAAAGTTGGGCAGTGAGAGTTGTTGTCTGAGGCGAAGAGGTCTACCGCTGCACTCCCGAAGACAGACCAGATTTTCTGAACCGTTTGAGAATGTAGAGTCCATTCTCCCGAAGATACATTGTCTCTGGACAGCATGTCAGCAGGGGCGGGGGGGGGGGGGCGATTTCAAACTGCCCGCACTGAACCGGCCTTAGGCGTGGCGGTGGCGTTTGTTCTGTTCCCCAATATGAAGGGCGTCGAGCCATCCTGTAAAAAGGCATGAGAACTGCAACCCGCCTTGGGTGTTTGATGTATGCTACCACCGTCATGTTGTCAGACTGGACCAGGACGTGGTGCCCCCTTATGGCTGGCAGGAAGGTTTTTAGGGCCAGAAAAACCGCCAACAGCTTGAGGCAGTTGATATGCAGGCTCACCACCATCTCCGCGCTCGCCGCTCCGGGGCTGACCAGGAGCCGGACACTGGATTGAGAGCTCCCCAACAGAGCTCCCCAACCCGAGTTGGAGGCATCTGTGGGGACCACCTTCCTCCTGGAGGTCAGTCCCAACTGTACGCCTGGCTGAAACGGGGGGGCCACAGCCTTGACACATCGTTGATTTATGCTGATGTAAAACGGCTCAGGCGCCACGTGTGGGATGTGACTCGCGGGCTTTGGGGGAGCCAATATTGGAGGGGCCACATATGAAGCAAGCCCAGAGGAATCACAGAGGAGGCTGCCGCCATGAGGCCTAGCAACCTCTGAAAAATCTTGAGAGGATGGGAATCCCCGATTTGAGGGAAGCCGCCAGTCGCTGAATAGTCAGGGACCGCTCTGGCAAAATCCAAGCACGCATCTGGGCAGAATCTATAATTGTGCCCGGAAAGACAGCTCACTGTCAGGGTAACAGATGACTCTTCTGAAAGTTGATCTGAAACCGAGTCGCTCTAAGTGGCTGAGTAACAGCGCTCTGTGCGTGACTAATTCCCGTTCTGATCTGGCCAGTACCAGCCAGTCGTCGAGGTAATTCAATATGCAGATTCCCATCTGCCTCAGAGGGGGGAAAGAGCCGCGTCTGTGCACTTTGTAAAAGTGTGAGGGGCCAGAGACAGCCCAAACGGTAGGACCGCATACTGATAGGCCACTCCCTCAAACGCGAATCCCAAGAACAGTCTGTGATGAGGGGCCATGTGAATGTGAAAATAAGCATCTTTCAGATACACTGTCAGAAACCAGTCCTCGGGGCAAATGTGCGCAAGGATCTGTTTTACAGTTAACATCTTGAACGGCTGACGCATAAGCGAATGTTTCAGATGTCTGAGACATAGAATAGGTCTGAGCCCGCCAATCTTTCTTGGGGACAAGGAAGTAGCTGCTGAAAAAGCCTGACTCGCTGTTCACTGAAGGCACTGTTTCTACAGCGCTTTCTGCAAGCAGTGTTTGGATTTAGTTTCGGAGAACGTGCGCTTCGTTGTCCTGAACAGAAGTCTGAATGATACCCCTGAAATTAGGTGGCCTGCGAGCGAACTAAAGCAAGTAACCTCGCCTTATTGTGTTCAGAACCCAGCTTGACATGACCGGAAAGGCTGCCCAAGCCTTGAACCGAGCTGCAAGGGGTTCTAAACTTGCGAATGAAAGTTTGCCGTGAGGGGGCGAGTGTGAGTGTGGGAAGAGGAAATTTGCTCTTTTGAGTATATTATTTGTTTTTGTTCTTTTGTTATGTTTGTGGCTGATGAAATAGTGGAAATGAAGTTTGCCATAAAATCTGTCTTTGTGTGTATTTTGATCTTCTCTCTCTTCTTTCGACACCTGGAGAGAATGGTGTGGGCATACCTGTGAGGACTTATTCTCTGAAATTGTTATTGTCTCTGAGAGAACATCGGCACTTCTTGGGAAGACCTGCAGTTGCAGATGGGTATTCTCCATCAATACTAAAGGATGGACAAAGGAAAGGAACACAATTACATAAAGGTAGAATAAAGAAATGGGGTTCGAGAGGTGGCATTAAAAATAGATTGCGCCGACGAGGCTCTCGTCATCCTCTTCCTGTGATTATCCTATCCTTAAATAATAAATTGGATGAACTAACTATAAGGGTTAAAACAGATGATTTGTTCCAATGTAGTAACTTAATATGCCTAACAGAAACCTGGCTGATGGAAAATAACTGCAATGTTGATCTTGAACAGTGGGAAAATCAATTGGTGTTGGACTTTGCCTATTTTTGGACAAGAACTGGGCAACACAATATAAATTATTTTTGATAAGAGTTGCACCCGTGATTACGAGATCATTTTGGTTGCAATAAGACCTTTTTATGTACCCCGAAAGTTTGGGCAGATTACAGTGATCTTTGTTTATGTTAAGCGGTCAGAGGTCAGAGGAAAGTATGGAGGAACTTAACTTCTGTTTTGAGACAACGGACTGGCAAGTGTTCTTTAACTTAAGTAAGGATGTTCATGAACTCACAGATGGTATCACATCATATATACAATATTGTGAAGATACAATAATACCTGTAAAGACAGTCAGGTTTTTTTCTAATAATAAGCCATGGTTAACTAAAGAGTTGAAGGTCTTAATGAAAAGAAGTTTGCTTTTATTCAAGGAGATACTGTGAGGGTCAAAGATAAAGAGAAGGAATTTAAAAATAAAGTAAAGATAGCTAAAATAAACTTCAAGAATAGAGTTGAACATAAATTATACTCAGGGAATGCAAAACAGGCATGGGAAGGTTTGCATGCAATGATGGGAAGAGAAAGAGTAAAACAGTCTGTGCAAATAGAAGATTGTGTAAGGTTTGTTAATGATTGTAATAATTTTTATGCAATATTTTATTTTAAAGATGCTAAAATTAAAAGTGAATAAGTTCTTAAGCAAATTCCAATAAATTCAGCACCCTTGCTGTCAGAGCAGGATGTGGCTGTATGTGTAACATATTAATGTTAAAGGGGTCATATGATGCGATTTCAAGTTTTCCTTTCTCTTTGGAGTGTTACATGCCGTTTGTGAATAGATAAGATCCCTAAAGTTGCAAAGACTAAAGTTTCAAGCCCAAAGAGATATTCTTTATAAAAGTTAAGACTGGTCCATGCCCTCCTAAAACGCCTCGTTTAAACAAGTCCCCACATGTTGACATCACGATGTGGGAAGATTTGCATAACACCGCCCAAATGTTCACGCAAAGAAAGAAGTTGTAACTTTATTGTTGCTGCCGACGCCATGTTGTGAACACGCTATGGGTTTCGTTGCGAAAGCACAAATACTTTGTTTGGCCTTCCAAAAAAGGACACGACTAGAAATCACTGGTTAAGTTGTATTTACAACACTGTTCCAGAAAAGTTCAACCCAAATATGCAGATGTGTGCAGTGCATTTCTGCAATATGTACATAAACTGACAGTCACCACTGATAAGCTACTACTAAATATTGTAGAAACTTAATTTGCTGTAAAGTTGCTTTGCAATGATTTGTATCGTAAAAAGCGCTATGCAAATAAACTTGAATTTAATTGAATTTATCCTGATAAATGGTAAAGTAGACTACAATGCCGGCTGTTCTGACTCACAGTCTGTAAGTACGTTTTCATATTTAAAGGATTTGTCACTGATGATTCAAACGTGAATTTTGAGCAGTGTAGAGTAGCACTTGTTTTTTTGTTGTTTCTCCGATCACAAATGCATGGTTTTATGTTTACGCGGCGCGGAGACAGTACAAGTTATTATAATCCATAATTATGTCCCCACTGGATGCAACAAATGCTTAGTTTATAATGGGTTTTAATATTTTTGTCTCGTCACTCCAGGAGACGGCATCACAGTATGGTAAGGGGCGTAACATATCCATCACATGCTTGAGGTATTCAGCCAATCACAACGCACTGGATAGCTGGCCAATCAGAGCAGACCTCACTTTTCAGACCGATGAGCTTTGTAAAAATCGACGCGTTTCAGAAAGGCGGGGCATAGAGGAGAAACAATAATATACAGTATGTGGAAAATAATGTGTTTTTTTTTACCTTAAACCGCATAAACACCTTTCATTATACCAAATACACAAAATAATGTTCTTTTTAGCAACATCATATGACCCCTTTAACAAAGCCCCAGGCCCTGATGGATTAAAGGGGAGGATCTTAAAAGCTTGTAGACATCAACTTAAAGAGCCCCTTACACAATTGTTTCAGAAATTGCTTAATGCACATACAGTAACACATAAGTGGAAAATATCTACAATAATACCTATTTCAAAAGGGTCAGGGGGAATATTACCTGACAATTTTAGACTAGTTGCATTGACTTCTGTCTTGGCAAAATGTATGGAAAGAATTATAAGTAACAATATTATGTCATCATTGAGTAATATTTTAGCTCCTTTGCAGTTTGCATATAGACCATGTAGGGGGATAGAAGATGCCACATTTACTTTTGATTGATTTTATTGTAAAGCATACCCAGTAATCTAAATTATATGCACCGGCACTTTTTATTGATTTTACTTCAGCTTTTAAGGTTTATTTACTTTTATCATTGTTGTATAGTATGAATGTTAACTCTGCTCTGATATATTGGATCAAAGATTTTCTCACAGATTGACCACAGAGAGTTTTCATGAATGGTGTACTTTCAAATGAATAGATTTTAAATACAGGGGCACCACAAGGCTGTGTGTTGTCACCACTTTCATTTTCAGTATATACCAATGAGTTACAAATTAAGAGTAATACAGCTGGCCTGTTTAAGTATGCAGAATGTATGGTTTTGGTGCAAGTGTGTTCTGAAAACCCATAACTGAGTGAGCAAATTTATTTTCGAAATGTGGCTGTTCTTGAGGATTGGTGTAAATTGAGTGCTCTGCAAATAAATGTAAAGAAGACAAAGGAATTGATCTTCAGTTGTAATTCTGGCAAACATCATGTGTTAAAGGAATTAAAGTTACATGAGCAGACTGTTGAGATTGTGGAAAGTTTTAAATATCTGGGAACATACCTGGATACAAGTTTTAGTTTTGGGGAAACTGTGGACAATATTAAAAAAAAAAAAGCAAGCCAAAAGTTGTTCCTCATGCAGAAACTGAAGTGTTTTGATGTCAGTCAATCTGTTTTGGAAATGGTATACAAAAGTCATGTTGAGAGCATTTTACAATTTGATATTACAGCCTGGTATGGTAATTTAAGAGTGAGGAGTAAAAACAAGTTGCAAAGGATAGTAAGAATGGCAGGGAAAATAACAGGTCACCAGCAAATGCAGCTTGAGGAACTGTATTTGTTGGCAACATATAGAAAAGCATCAAGTGTTGTATCTGATTTTACACACCCACTTCACTCTGAATTTGTTCCCATCTAGAGGAAGAAGGTATAAGGTCCCCAAATACCTTAGGACGGTTTATAAGCATTCTTTTGTACCAGTGGCAGTTAGAATATTAAATGAAAGGTAGGCAACTTCTTGTGGAATTTTTTTTTTGTGTGTTATGTGTGTTCTTTTTGTATTATGTGTGTAATTGTGTCGTATGAGAAGCCAAAGACAAATTTCCACAGTAGTGGACAATAAAGTTTAAAGTAACAAACTAATCAAAGCGGTAAAACATTATTCGGGTACGTGCTGTGTCTGCAGGATGTGACCCACTGGAAACAATTCTCCATCTCTCAGAGGTGCTCGAAGGGAAGGATAAATGCGAGCTCTCTTTGAGGGAGTTCCAGCCGAGGCGAGAACTGACCCCCTCCTCTTCCTCCCTGCTGGATCAGGGTCCAGCGCTACTCAAGGGTGGGGACCTTGGCACTTCGGGAATGGAAATCGTTTAGCCATCCGGGGGCGCTGCTGATTCCCAATGCTCCGCTTTCTGCTGGGGATGAGGCTTCGCAGGCTGAGTGGCAGGGGCTTTCTGGCGACTAGCAGTCGCTGAACTGGAGCGCTTGGGGAAGAAGTGAACACAGCGCTTCCGACGTCTTCTGAGCCTCAAAGAATCGCTCCGCAAACCCGTCCACAGCAGGGACAAAGAGGCCTTTCGGCGAGACTGGGGAATCGAGGAAGGCCATCTTTTTGGCGTCCCTGATTTTGGTTAGGTTAAACCATAGGTGGCGCTTTAGCACCATCAGGATAGCTATTGTCTTGCTGATCGTCCATGTCACAAAGAAGTTTGGCCTGGAACACTTATAATACCACCATTGTATACAGAGGGGATCCAGCCTGGCCGGCTGCTGCATACGCCCTGTTGGCCAAGGCCGAGGTGGTCCTGCAGGGCTTGGAAGGATGCGCTGCATGGGCTTTTAACCCCAGGGCAGATGGAGGAAACAAGTGGGCAGCTACTGCCTCCTCCAGAGGGGGGAATTTGCTGTAGCCACTCTCTTCAGCTCCGTCAAAGGTTGTGAGAGCTGCTGTAGTGGAGGGATTAACTCGGGCCGAATAGGGGGCTTGCCACCTCTTGGTGAGTTCCTCGTGAACCGCAGGCAAGAACGGGACAGGCCGTTGGCGAGAGGACTGCTGACGGCATCCTGGAAGGAACCACTCGTCAAATAGGCCATGGGCAGGCTCATCTGGAACCGACCACTCCAAGTCAAAATCCTCCACTGCCTTAGAGAGAACACGGATCAACTCGCTGTCTGGTTTCGGCCATGCTGGATGAGGAGGGAGGGCTTCGGGCTCCCCATTCCTCGGTGTCAGACGCTGTCAAAGACATGGTGCCGTCAACAGCAATCTCCTCGACGGCAGTCTTTTCCTCGGAGGCGCCAAAGGAAATCAAGCTGCTTGCAGCAGAAGAGGGGCATTGATCTTCCTGCGTGAAGCATACCTGTGCGACGAGGCGAAAGGGGGAGGGAGGGGGGTCCCACTTTATATTAGGTGGCCTTAACTACTATGTACTTACATCAAAAGATAGGTACAATGTACTTTTTGTGTTTATGTTGTATTGCAAAACACTTCTGCTGCTATTGAGGTGGGATACGGGTAAGGTTAGGGACAGGTTTGGGGGTCTGGGTAGGTTTAAGGGTGGGCTAAGGTGTAAGGGATGGTGAGCCAAAATCCAGTTAGTCCATGCTCTGTAATATATAACACGTAATCGACAGAGACTACTTTACACCTGCAGCGCGAGTTTACACAATCAACTTACCTGTAAGATAGCACATGCTACTCCCACAACACACGTGTTACCATGCGCCGCTGTACCAGCGAACGTTATTTCATAATTCCCCGACCACCCCACTTAAATTTCTCCCCCCTCTTCGGTTACACCTTACTTGCCTAACGCAAATTTGCTAAAATCTTTTAAGTTTTTTTTTTTTCCTCATTAATGTACACACAGCACCCTTATTATATTGACAGAAAAACACAGAATTGTGACATTTTTGCAGATTTATTAAAAAAAGAAAAACTGAAATATCAGATGGTCCTAAGTATTCAGACCCTTTGTTCAGTATTTAGTAGAAGCACCCTTTTTATCTAATACAGCCATGAGTCTTTTTTGGAAAGATGCAACAAGTTTTTCACACCTGGATTTGGGGATCTTCTGCCATTGCTCCTTGCAGATCCTCTCCATTTCTGTCAGGTTGGATGGTAAACGTTGGGGGACAGCCATTTTTAGGTCTCTCCAGAGATGCTCCATTGGGTTTAAGTCAGGGCTCTGGCTGGGCCAGTCAAGAACAGTCACAGAGTTGTTGTGAAGCCAATCCTTCGTTATTTTAGCTGTGTTGCTTAGGGTCATTGTCTTGTTGGAAGGTAACCCTTCGGCCCAGTCTGAGGTACTGAGCACTCTGGAGAAGGTTTTCGTCTAGGATATCCCTGTACTTGGCTGCATTCATCTTTTCCCTCGATTGCAACCAGTCGTCCAGTCCCTGCAGCTGAAAAACACCCCCACAGCATGATGCTGCCAACACCATGCTTCACTGTTGGGACTGTATTGGGCAGGTGATGATGAGCAGTGCCTGGTTTTCTCCAAACATACCGCTTAGAATTAAGGCCAAAAAGCTCTATCTTGGTGTCATCAGACCAGAGAATCTTATTTCTCACTATCTTGGTGTCCTTCAGGTGTTTTTTCATGTGTCCTGCACTAAGGAGAGGAGGCTTCCGTCGGGCCACTCTGCCATAAAGCCCCGACTGTTGGAGGGCTGCAGTGATGGTTGACTTCTACAACTTTCTACATCTCCCGACTGCATCTCTGGAGCTCAGCCACGGTGATCTTTCGGTTCTCCTTTACCTCTCTCACCAAGGCTCTTCAACCCCCAATAGCTCAGTTTGGCCGGACGGCCAGCCCTAGGAAGGGTTCTGGTCGTCCAAAACGTCTTCCATTTAAGGAATGGAGGCCACTGTGATCTTGGGAACCTTAAGTGCAGCAGAAATTTTTTTTGTAACCTTGGCCAGATCTGTGCATTGCCACAATTCTGTCTCTGAGCTCTTCAGGCAGTTCCTTTGACCTCATGATTCTCATTTGCTCTGACATGCACTGTGAGCTGTAAGGTCTTATATAGACAGGTGTGTGTCTTTCCTAATCAAGTCCAATCAGTATAATCAAACACAGTTGGACTCAAATTAAGGTGTAGAACCATTTCAAGGATGATCAGAAGAAATGGACCACCTGAGTTAAATATATGAGTGTCACCGCAAAGGGTCTGAATACTTAGGACCATGTGATATTTCAGTTTTTCTTTTTTAATAAATCTGCAAAAATGTCAACAATTCTGTGTTTTTCTGTCAATATGGGGTGCTGCGTGTACATTAATGAGGAAAAAAAAAACTTAAATGAATTTAGCAAATGGTCTCAATATACAAAGAGTGAAAAATTTAAGGGGGTCTGAAATACTTTCCGTAAAAACGGTATGTACACAATAAGTGCATTGTATTAAATGATTAATTTAAATGTAAGTAAGTACATAGTAGTTAAGGCCACCTAATATAAAGTGGGACCGGGAGGGGCACTGAGCTAAAGTGAGACCACTCGATCCCGCTGAGAGAGACCCGTTGTGCCACTGTTTCTTCCTCTTAGGAGAGAAGGAATGGAAGAGCAGAACGGGAAGGACCGCCTTCCTTAAAGAAGGTGATCCACGAGCAGAGACAGGCAGCACTCATGTTCTCGCAGTGAGAACACGAGCCTTCAATGAGCGCAGCCTCTGCATGAGCGCTGCCTAGGCAGGCGACGCACTCGCTGTGCCTATCAGTCTTGTGCAAGAGAGCCTTGCACAAGCCACACTCGTGGCGCAACATTTATAACAAGGCGTTTTGGAAATGTACTCAGAAAAGTTGCTCTTTTATAAGGTGCTGGATGGCCGCAGGGGAAAGCTGGTCTTCCTCTGCCAGGGGCTCTTAGATAAACGGAGGCGCGCAGAGCTGCAGCTTCTTTTTCGTCTACTTTGTCTTCGGCTTCATCCTGCAGAGTCAGCGAAGAGATGATCCTCGTTGCTGAAGGAGAAGATTCTGATGAAATGGCGCTGTGAGCCGACTTATATAGAGGACGGCTCCGCCCCTTCTGGTGGGCTAAAGCGCCATTGGTTTGTGCAGCTACACAAACGTGAACAAATCATGCTTCAGAACAGAGTACTAGGAGTTACACATTTAATTAACTTATACAATGTTAATATAGCATCCTATTGAAATATGAATATCCGTTTTGTACCATTGTAATATACTGATAACCACCAAAATCCGGTGGTAATGAGAAAGTCACATGAATTAATCAAAGCTCATCACAAGCAGCTTTTCCACAAGGTGAGAAGTGAAATACTAAGATATACAAGATGCACAGTGCCTTCACACAAAGACCATCATGGTATATTGAAATAATGCAAAAAAATATTCATTTAAAGATGCAAGATAAAACCCTAATATACACAACTGATAAGAAAACTAAGAAACACAGTTATTTCAACAAAAAACATCAAATATGAAGTGTCATGCAGGGAATTCTGGGAAAGTCAATTTACGGTTTTTCACTGTAAATACAATATATTATTCTTTTTCACCATATTATTCACAGTATATAGTACAGAACCTTACTGTTACCCAACCTAGGTTGCCCTCCACATGAACAAAAGAGGATCTTACCTGTAACTCAGTTATTTTCTGCAGCTTAGGAGATGTGCCCTCAAGAACCATCAGTGCCAGTGGGACAGGTTAATCAGAGCAGCATTTAATCAATAAAATCCATTAGACATCAGTAAAATAACAATGCTGATATTATACTGAGCGAATTTAGATATCACAACCTGTCCAGTCAGTGTAATGTTCTGCTACCTCTGTAGAGGGAGCCATCAGGCCCTGTATAATAGATGAGACAAAGAAGTTACTGGTCACAGAGCAAGACAGAGAACCATTTGCTGAAACTATTAAAAATTGGTTGCTTCTGTGGTTTGTATTAAATGTATCATGATTTTAACTGACTTTCTTCAACAATAGTCCCTAGTTTGTTATTTACTATTTTTTTACAAGCTCTCATCTCTTAGAGGCATTTGAGAAATTAAAACTCTTAATTACCATTTGCGCTGTGGATCTATAAAATCAAACATAGAATTTTTTTAATGCCTGTAGCAGTTCTCTAACATTTATGTCTATGTTTTTTTAGCTGAGATGCTGTGCTTTACAATAAATGGTGTTATCACTTATAACACAAGTTCAGATAACAGCATTTAGCTGACTTTTGAATGAGCGAGAGAGAGCTCTGAAGCATTCAGGACTGGTAACAGTGCATTTTCATACATTTGTAACTTTATTATCTTTAGACTCTAACCCAGCTTAAGGCTTGTTGCCATAAATTACATGTACTTTCAAATAAATTTCTTTGTTTATATATATGTATATATATATATTTTTTTACGTTATAGTAGTGCAACTCACTTGTTAAAGTCTCTTCTTTTTTAGGTAGTGTCTGTAAGCATACATCAACTTGTACTTGTTTACTATAAAACTTATTATTCTCCATCTTCATCTTTTTTCTCCATCTTTCAAACCCACAGAAAAATAAACAAATCAAGCAGACAGACAGACAAAAGTGTGAAGTAGCACAATGGAAATGTGGAGAGCCAATAAACTTTGAAACATACCAGTCTCATCCAATTAAGGTAAAAGCATTTTTTTAAGGGACATTCTTGATGCCATCCGGATCAGACAACCTTACCCTTATTTCTATCCATTTTATTGATCTAATAGCAAAAACACTACCTGACTGTCTAACCACTAAGTTTGAGAATCCTCTGTCTGAATGGAAGAGCTTGAGTCTGGGTCTGGGTTTGTGAATTACACTAGCAGCTCAAACCTCTGCTTAGTTTCTCCCCCACTTTTAATGGAGTAAGACCTCAATACACCTGTCCTCAGTGTATTTTACACCAGACCACACTGATATTCACAGAGGATGGTCCCACGTCTTTGCTGCCCCCAGGAAAGAACGAGATGCCTGCATTCTCCACCATTAACTGTAAAGGAATGACAGTTAAACCCCATAGAGAGACTAATATGCTCAATGAAGGCCAGTGTTAATTTCGTCAACTACATTTTTTTCACAGACGAAAACGTGACGATAACTAAATAAAAACTTTTTAAATGACAAAAACAACGACGAAAACCTATTGACAAATTTGTCAATGAATAAAAACAATACAAAAATGTTAGGGAGGGACGATTGGAAAGAGATCCAGTCAGAACGAATGCACGGAAGAGGGTAGATGCGCACATTTGAACTGCAACATACACACTTGCTGCACATCTCATAAAACGTAAAAAAAATTCAGCGTCTGGAAGTAAGAGAAGAGCAGACAAATGGATACATTTGAAAAGCATGACGACGCGAAATACACACAAAATTATGTCAAATTATCAGTTTTGACAAGCATTCACGTAAACACACCTGGTTATATCTTAAGTCAGGGGTGTCCAAACTCTGGTCCTAGAGGGCCGCTGTCCTGCAGAGTTTAGCTCCAACCAGCGCCAAAACACCTGCATGGACATTTTTAGTATGACTAGTTAGACCTTGATTATCTAGTTCAAGTGTGTTTAATTGGGGTTGGAGCTAAATTCAGAGAAGCACTCAATAAGTGTAATTATTCTTTCCGCCATTTAGTGAAACATGGCTCACGTCATTTGGACATGGGGATACGGGCACCATATAAAATTAAAACACATTTTATAGTAAGCTATCATGAGTACAGTCTTCATCTGAGGTGAGTATATGTCATTCAGATGACTCTTCTCATTTATTAATGTATCCACCTTAGTTTTCCTGTAAGAGTGGGCAAGGCCATTTGTACATTTTATGGGTCTGGCTTCCAGTGCCATTTGCTTCCAGCTATACAAAATAGCTTGTTCTGCTGCTGCTTGATATTGTAAACTGGTGTCTTACCATTATTTTAATGTATTGTCTGAATTATGAACACACTGGTTTGTAGTGAAAGTGAAGTGACATGTGGCCAAGTATGGTTACCCATACTAGGAATTAGTTCTCTGCATTTATCCCATCCTAAGTGCACACACACAGCAGTGAACACACACCCGGAGCAGTTGGGGGTTCAGTGCCTTGCTCAAGGGCACCTCAGTCATGGTATTGAAGGTGGAAAAGACCGCTGTACATTCACTCCCCCCACCTACAATTCCTGCCAGACCAGAGACTCAAACTCACAACCTTTGGGTTACGAGTCCGACTCTCTAACCATTAGGCCACAACTTCCCCAAACATGTTGTCTTGCACATTCACAGAAAACAGCTTACTTTCACGTTGAAAAATAAGGTCGATAGTGAAGGGGTGGATGTCCAATCCACTCCTCTTTTTATAATATTATGACTAATACCACTTCTTGCAGTGGTCTTCTTAAACCACTATATATATTCAGGTATTTTGTTACAGGCGATGTCTGTATTTGGTATCTTTGAGAGGTGACTGAAGGTCTGACCCATGTCAGGAATGCAGTAGCTAACAGTGTTTAATCATATAGCCCAGCTTTCATAAAATAAATCTGAATCATTATATAATTAAATGCTATATTTTATATAAAGAGAGTTGTTAGTTTGAACTTTGTTCCTTTTTATTTTGTTGAACATTGTTCTTGTTTATTTGTTCTGTGGTTCTCATGATAGCTGTATGAAACATGTAAAGACCAACTGTGCCTAGGGCCATAAAGGTCACTAACGCTCCACATTTATCACTAGCCCATATGTACGCTTAGCATTTGTAATTATTTTTATGGTTTATAGCACCATTAGTTGATGTTAAACTATGACAGTAAAGCATGTGTAGAAGTTTGTATCTGTGCTCTATATTGTTCTGTTCAAGTAATGTGCTGCACTACAACCTTAATGGGAAAAGATATCGTTTTATCTAATGGTGTATTTGCAGGGGTTGTTTAAGAATATTATAGGCGTGTGACCACGAGAGTCTCCAGGAGAATCAACAGCTGCCCAGATGAGAAGATTAATGACTCACCTACGACCCTTACAATAGTTGCTTACAAATGGAACTTAGTGTTGCCAAGATACTGTCTTTAAATAATTTACGTGACGAAAACAACACCATGTTTGGATGTTGCTAGAATTATCTATACTGCTAACCTATCAGAACCTGTAGAAGTGTTGTAAACTGATCATCCTGAAGAATCTAAGGATTCTTTGTAGCAACCTGTGTGTGTCACTTGATGAGAGCAACCAAACATTTGCGTTTTTACTTTCTTTTATTTTTCATTCATTCATTCATTCATTCATTCATTCTATTCTAAGGTAGTTCAAGGCTGGATCCTCTTACTCATTTTCAATGGCCTTTGGAAATGTGGAGAACTCTCTGTCAACTGAATGTACTGCATATTTGACTCCTGGTCTTCATCAGTGTTAATTTCGTCATGGATACAAATGGACAAATGGATACATTTGAAAAGCGTGACGACGCGAAAGATTTTTGGTCCGGTTTTCACGCACACAGAAATGCGCTTCTCAAACAGCGCACAACTACTGAATTCAGTTCTCTTTCACATCTTAATGGAGATATACACACAAAGGGATGTCAAATTGTCCATTTTGACTAGTATTCATGTAAACACACTCGGCTATGACTTAAGTGAAAACAGTTAAAACTGACTGCACGAATTCAATATACTGGTACACACATCCGATATTCTTCCAACAGTTTACATTCACTTAAGACATAGCTGGGTGTGTTTACATGAATACTAGTCAAAATGGACAATTTGACATCATTTTGTGTGTATTTCTCCGTTAAGACGCGAAAGAGAACTGAATTCAGTAGTCGTGCGCTGTTTGAGAAGTGCTTTTCTGTGTGCGTGAATTGGCTGTGTGCACTCAGAAAACCGGACCAAAATTTTTTCAAATGTATCCATATGTCTGCTTTTCTCTTACTTCCAGACACTGACATTTTTAAACATTTTATGAGATGTGCAGCAAGTGTATGTAAGTGTATGCTGCAGTTCAAATGTGCACATCTACCCTCTTCCGCGCAGGAGATTCGTTCTGACTGGATCTCTTCCCAAATACCAATCATTCCTCCCTAACATTTTCATCTCGCTTTTATTCATTGACGAAAATGTCAATAGATTTTCGTCATTGTTTTTGTCATTCAAAAAGAGTTTTTATTTCGTTATCATCTCGTTTTTGTCTGAAAAAATATTAAATAATATTAAACGAAGGTTGCCTTCAAAGGATCCTTCTGATTGAAAAGGCCTTCAGCGATATTTGATGACGTGGCAGCCGAGCTGCAGCCTTCCGTTTGAGAAGCACCCTTTGGCTGCCGCATCTGTAGATACGCAGCATACGCTAGTAGCACAGTGTTGTTTGGAGACACAAAGAGCGGCAATGGATCATGCTTCTAACAGTGCTTTACCAGCAAAGACATCAGGAGAACCAGTTCCTGTACGATTGAAGAAACAGAATAGGTCCAAAGCCAGAAGACAAGGAAACCCACGTAGACAAAAAATGCCTATGCCATACACAAGATGGAAAGATCTGATGACGGAGAAAATCCTGAGATAGGGCTGCACGATTAATCGAATGCGATTGTCATGCGCATCTTGTCAGTAAAGCCGGTTCTGTAATCAGTAGTAAATCTCCATCACATGCTTTCAGAAGGAGCAGCATTTACTACACAGAGCCGTAGTTCACTGACAAGCTAAGCAAAATCGCATTCATAATCGCAGACGATTTAATTTGCGCGATTATGAAATCAAAGAAATCTTTCTGTGATTATGAAAGCTGTTTGCATAGCTTCTCAGTGAACTATGGCTCTGTGTAGTAAATGCTACTCCATCTGAAAGCACATGAAAATACCACATTTAATAAAATACTTTTACTCCAAACTCACTTCATAACGTCTGTCGAGTATTAGAAATAAATCACTCTGTAGGTCTGTCAAAATTTTTTTAATTTCGAATATTCGTCGAATTTAAAATAAAAATGCACATTCGAACGCAAAAACATGCATTGGAATTTTTGTGTGCGTTAAGGAGGCAAGCTGTGTATTAGGGTTGTCAAAATGGCTGAAAAACTAAATTTTTAATTTTTTACTTAATATTATCAAAATTCTAATTATATTCGAATTTAAAATGCATAATTTCAGTTAGGGTGAAGAAAAGATTTTGGCTTCTCTCCTGAGGCCACAAGAGGGCACATCGAGCAAAACATTATACACGTTTCTTCAAAGCATAAGATGACCATGGACTATCTGTTGAAAAAAGCCCTCACTTCATAATGTATGAGGAAAATCTGTTTCAAGCGCACCGCCCGCCGGCTTTGCTCACTCAAGCCGCGGTGGTGGCGCTTTTTCCGTTGTGAAAGCGAATACTTTGTTTGGTATTCCAAAAGGGACGACTAGAAATCCAGTGGTTAGGTGTATTTACAACACTGTTTCCAGAAACAGTTAACCCAAATATTCCGGATGTGTGCAGCACCTTTTCTGGAGGACTGTTTCCGATACGGGAGAGTAGACTACAATGCCCGGACAGGTCGGACTAACAGAACTGTAGTACGGTTTTATTTTTAACGATGTGCCCCTGACTGTTTCAAACTGCGAGTTTTTGGCCAGTGTAGAGTAGCACTTGTTTGTCATTCCTCTGATCACAAATGCAGACATGGTGGTGATCGCAAGTAGCTACCTTTTTCCGTAGTAAGGGCACTGATTCAGGGAGTTCGGACATTTTAAGGGCTGTCTAAGTCGCGAAATCCTTCCACTGCACTGGAACACTCGCTCCCTGAAAAATCCCACAATGCACCACAAAAACTAGGGAGCATCGGCGCTCACTCTGCTCCCTTACCAGAAATAACGTCACATTTCTGAAGCGAATATATTTATATTCAATATTTATAATGACACGCGATAGAATATTTGAAAAGACAAGCAATTTCTGTACCTAAAAACTGTTTTTAGAACCTTACTAAAAAAAAAAACAAATAAAAGGCACTGTTTATTTTATTTGTATCTTTTTTCAATGTTTATTTATTTGTGCTTTTGCTTGTAGTTAGATTATTTGTTCTTATTTTCTTTAATTTTATTTGACAATATAGTTTTTTCCCTAAACATAGCACATACCGGACCGTACCGAAACCGTGACTCTAAAACCGTGATACAAACCGAACCGTGAGTGAGTTGAACTGTTGCACCCCTAGTGTTCTGTGTGAACGGCTTGTTTTCAGTTTTGACGTAAACAAGATCTTCGCCGCATTGATGTTCTCTTTTCGCTCAATATTTGTAATTAACAACACAGCAGCGCCGCATCTAGTGGCTTCAACTGGATAGGCTAACAAAAACATTAAAGGGGTCATATGATGCTATTGTAAAGATCATTATTTTGTGTATTTGGAACAGAATATGTTGACATGCTGAATGTTCAAACGCCGTCGGTTTCACAAACGCTCCCCTCCTTTGACACAGCGTAGTCTGCTCTGATTGGCCAGCTGACCCAGTGCATTGTGATTGTTCAAGCCCGAAAGGGCAACAGAGTGTCAGACACAGTGATGATGCAGTACACAAGCCGCGGTTAAGACAGCTGACGTGCTATGATTTCTGACAGGCAGTTCACTCTCCTGTGATGTGACCCTGTTCCCCTCATACACACACACACACGACGCATTACTCTCGGCTGCGCAAAAACTCCGCATTTGAACAATCAATAACAAATATTTAAACTAATACCAAAACATACTTACAGTCGCTGAATCAAAAGCGCCAGATTGTCATAGCAAAATCAGAATTGACCCTTTTTTTTTTTTTAGAAATAGCTTTTTTGCACAGCCAGCCCTGTAGCCTGCTTTGCTTTGCACTGAATCCACACAGCGGTTCTCCATGACATGGCGCATCATAGCCCAATACTGCGTCCCTGAAACAGCAACGCCCTATTTCTCTTACGTGCAATTTGGGAGGCGTTATGCAAACCTTCCCAGATGTGATGTAGATATGTGGGGGCGTGTTAGAACGAGCCGTTTTAGTTAGGTGTGGCTGACTCTAAACTTTTATAAAGACTATCTCTTTGGATTTCAGACTTTAGTCGTTGCCCTTACAGCTCTCTGAGCAAACAAGAGCTTGTAACACTCCAAAGAAGAAAGGAAAAATTGAAATCGCATCATATGACCCCTTAAAAAGAATGGACAACTAACATCGTCATCGCACTTCTCGGCACACTTATAAGGCTGCCCTAAGCACACCAAAATTCTTGACTGCAATGTTTTTGCATTCGAAGGGATTTTTCCTTTTAAATTCGACAAATATTCGAAATTCAATTTTTTTTGACAGCCCTACAGCCTTATCAGTGGCGCACGAGATGGGATGGCAATGTAAATGTCATTGCATTTGAATGTTTTTGTTAGCCTACTCAGTTGAAGCCACTAGATGCGGTGCTGTTGCGTTGTTAATTACAAATATTGTGGGAAAAGAGAACATCAATGCGGAGAAGATCTTGTTTACGTCAAAAACTAAACCAAGCCGTTCACACAGAACGCAATGCATATTTCGCGCATTTTCTAGAGAGACATCCATCACCGTTGCACTCGCATCTTGCACAAAAGAGCCGCATGTTTAGAAAGCCATGTAAAATTAATGCAAGTTCAACTTTGAAAAAACATATCTCCAGACTTTATGGCAGGTATTTACCCCATCCCACTGCAACTCATGAAAAAATGTACTGAGCGATTGGCTTTCGGCCCTTTGTATTAAAAACTATGCATACATACATGCTGTAGTTTTGTTTATAGTTGTTTAAGAAACTTAATTATAATTGGTTTATAAAAAAATTTTTTAAACATTATGCACTTTTTTCAAAAATAGTCGTGTTATTTTGCTTTGCATAACGTGGCAGTAGTCAATATTGCGTAGATGGCCCCTCTTTGGCCTCAGGAGCGAAGCCACAAGCTTTTTTCACTAATGAAAATATGCCATAAATTTGAATCTAATCGAATTTTGATCATATTAAGTAAGAAAGGTATCGAATTCTAGGGTTTTTGTCAGCCATTTTTGACAGCCTATCCTCTGTGAGCCCCCCGCCACTTTCCTCGAGACTCTATTCACAGCACATCAGGCAATTTACCCTTTTTACTAGTCTGTAAACATGGCCATCACCGAGGCCGAGATGCTAGTATGACGCTGTTTGAATTCATAAGAGGATGAACCTAATATAGGCAGATACTCTATACCAGTCATTTTTGGGGTATCACGGGTTCCGTGACCGCACGCACGCTCGAGTCCCGCCCGTGCACCGTTCCGCGACACCCCACGTTTAGATTAGTAGGGAGCACTTTGTTGCGACAGCGCGCTGGGATTCGCAACCCACAGACCAGCAACAGCGCCTAGAACTGACGTGAGAGCCTAAATCCAGCGCCTTAGACCACTCGGCCACGCTACCATTAGACTGCATAGATGACATATTAGCCTTAAAATTAACACCTCAAAAGCATAGTGACAAAAGTCAAAATCACCTCAGTAATCATAATTGAGCTCTCGGCTCAATCGTTGATTTAGTTATTTATTTTACATAAACTGCAAGTGTCATACGTTTCATAAAAATGAATAGTTAGAACTGTAAGCATCACATTTGGTGATGCTGACACTGGCAATAAAATGAATACCAAAAACACGAAAACATCCGCTCGGCCACTAGAGCTGGATGAGCAGTCTGTTCTTTATCACAGTGGCTACGTGCAGCTAGTCCTCACCAGTGTGGAGTCCTTGCCCTTCCCCCAGAACATGCGAGCCTACTACGGCGAAGGGCTTTCTCATGAATATTAATTACGCAATGTGCCGTTGACCTAGTGCGATCACTTGATTTGATTTTGGAATGTGGCGTGTTTGAAGGCTGGGCTTATGAATATTAATTTACAGGAAACGTTTGCACGAATAAATTAATATTCATGAGCCAAGCCCTTGCCTTAGTAGAATTCGTAATATTCCGCTGAGCTCGATAACAACATGAGGCTCCCCCATAAAAGGGCATGTGATTAATTATGGCCTTATGGCACATGGCTGTCTTTGAATAATAATCTGACATTTTAGTCTTTATGCAAATCTGTTTCCCCCCCATATATATATATTTGTTTATTTTTATATATTCAGATATTATTCAGACCTAATATTTCTCTGAAATGAGCTGTACGTACATGGATGTATTTTTTAATAAAGCCCACTAGAGGGCTGAATATGCAGCTTTGACGTTGTGCTGAGTTATGCGAGGTTGGACGAATCAACACAAGGGAACATTTGCTCGCAGGCCAGGACACGTACCACGCATCTCTGCAGACGCACAGTAAACCTGTCACTGTCCAGTGTGCGCTCGAGACACAGCCGCAGCTGAAACTTCCGTTCAAACCTGTTTTTATACAGTCTATTAGGTTCCGCACAACGCAGCACTCTTCTTGTTGGAAACTGGCTTCCTATTTAGAAAGTGCGTGAAGGCGATTTCTGAGAATCAAGAGAGAGTAAGAGTTCACCTGTTCTCCGGTTTTCGAATGAAATTAACCGCTGACACTCTTCCTCTTCATCTAGCAGCTTTATTGCATAACCGCACTTTACTTTTGTTCGATTGACTCTTCTTCGTTGGTGGTCTGTACTGTTACCACCTTTGAGCTGTTATGTTATGATTTTGTTTTGTTTTGAGCAATTGTGCAACAAATTACATTAAATAAATGCACATTTATCTCGTGGACTGAAATGACGTTGTTGCTTTCTCATTCATAAAATAAACATCTTCTTGGGTCCCTTTTAGCGAACGATGTTTTTGATATATTTGGGCAGAACACTATTGCCGGGACCTGATGCCTGAAACAGGAACAAGTATTTTATACGAATACCGTTACCTTCACATTTGATCAGCATAGGGGTGGTTCATCTAAAACAAAAATCTGTTTGCATTTTTTTTTTCTGACAATGCATCTGCTGATGTAGCAGTATTTGACACTTATTCTAATGTGCTTGTTTGTAGTTTTGGTGCACAACACAGTGGGACATCATGGCTGAGGAGGAGCTCATATTTAATATGGAGGAGGTGGGAAGTCCTCGGAATGGATGTTCTAAGGGAGATGGCTTTCCAAGATTTCCAATCAAGTGATGATTATGATGAAGAAGATGATGATGAAGATGACCTCCGTATCTGCCCCATCACTGACGACCCCATAAGCCCAACCAAAGGTTTCTTTGACTACCCAAAGGACGTCTTTAGCAACCAGCAGCTTTCGAATTCATTGCCCAAAAACTCCTTCACATACAGGGTGAGTCTTTCCCATTTAATCTACACTTTACTGTAAGCAATAATACAGTACAAGAGGTTGTGCTTGATTTTGAATATAGTCATGTGTCCAATACAGCACGACTTCCAGTGCCTTATTGCTTTTATAAAACTTTTACTACATAATAAGAAATATGAAGGGCACAAACTTTCATTATAACGTTATTGTATTAGGCAGCCACATTAAGTAGCCTCTTCTTAGATACACGTAGTCCCTAGCATGTAAACAAATGTTATTTTTGGACCAGCATACCACTATTTGTACTATTTCTGTAGTACACAGCATGTTTATTGTGTGCCGTATCAGAATTTTTTGAGTGTATGGTACTTGCATAACATTTTTGCAAAAACGTGCAGTATACAGCAACTGTATGCCGCAATGCAATAGTGGTAAATGCTTCTGACACAACTTATATAGAAATGTATAATAGCTGTTTTTATTTTTGAATTACATTTTATTAATATAGTCATGTGACAACAATGTGGCATACTAGTGATTGAAACATACATCATTGCATAATGCACAATGTTTGACATACTATTTTATACTATTACAATAGCTACTATATTATACTATAACAATAGCTACATTACGCGTTATAGATGCATACATTGTGTATTTTAGCATGACTAATGCTGTATCATTATCCAGAACTGGAACTATCCATTTCATGATCGTATTTTGGTGGTAATCCAAGCACGTCCTTATCTTGTTTATGCCCACTTAGACGATGACCTCTTTGTAATGGTAAAACAGATTGCCTTTACCACAGAGAACTAGTGAACAAATGGTTTTTCTTAACCACAAAGCATTTTGTGTTGTTACCAGAAGAAGCAGTCAACTAATGTACAGTATGCTAAAATTGTTTTCCTCCATGTCTGTGACACACTTACTTCCATATATGGAGCTCTCTCATGATGTGACTTCCTTAACCTCATGTACTGTAAATCTTACTGTAAATAAGACACATGTTTTTACTAACATTTTTGTGTTTAAACAAATGGGTTTGTCTATTCTTCCAATTTAGAACAAACATGAAACCGAGCAGGATGGGCACTCTGTCAGGTTTGGCTCTTTAACTGAGAAAGGCCGGGTATGTTTAATATAAGTTTCAATTTCTGCTGTCCCGTGCGGGGGGGGGGGACGGGGGCGTGTTACGTTTTCCTTTCCCAGATATTATTATTCCATCTTACCCCTGGTCATGTGGCTTCTGCCTGCAAAGGTGTGGCATGCCTCATTTTCATATTTCTCCTATCACCTTATTTTCCCTTTCACTCCTTCTACATTTGCTCACTGTAAAAAGAACCATATCTGTTAGGGATGCAAAGAATGTATGTATAAATAATATTTCATATGTTATGGTTAATATGATGGCTAATATTGTAAATACAGTACAGCTTTTTATTTTCTAAATGCATGCGTTATGTGGGGGGGGGGGGGGCTTCTTATAAGAAATAAAAATATTTTTGGTTAACCTGATATGGGTCGGATTATACGCAGAGACGAGCTACTTTTAGTGCGCATTTTAATCCAGCAGAGTAAAAGACATTTCTGAAAATAGTCACTAAAATATCAGAATGTTCCTGTTTCAAACCAACAAATAACTGTCACTAAGCGGCTAATGTCATATACTGTAGGTGTTATCATTTTTTATTTTAATTATTGTTTATATATATGCCTATATAGATATCATGACTTAATATTGATGCCTCTCTCTCTCTCTCTCTCTCTCTCTCTCTCTCTCTCTCTCTTTTCTTCGCTTGCTCTGTGTCCTTAGACACTGTAATGTTTCCATACTTAAGGGAGGCCCTGTAAAGTGAGAGCCTGCGACACTTTTTCTAGTGTGCTACTGGTTATGGTGTACTCACGGGCCTGTGCTCACTGGAAGCTTTGGTCCAAAAAGGATCAGAAATATTAGTTGCCAGGTACTTGCCCACAGTCTACGTTTACTGGTTTATTTTGAATTCGTGGCAGGTCTGGCCGCATCCCACGTTGAATCACAAATGCACTTGGGATCACGAGGAGACGGTTGATTACTATAGTATGAGGTATACAAGGAATCCTAGAAGTCCTCATTACAGCTGGTATTCCGAGTTTGGCAACGTGCAAAGTTCCAGGAAATAATCCAACCTGGTGTCTGTGTGCTCTTGACAATTTTCCGTTAGGCATGATCACAGAACCAGGGTAACATTATGCGGGATCCGGTCCCCACAGGAAACGAAATCGAGGAATCTAACATTGTCCAGTTGATTCGAGGGAACAGGATTCTTCTATCATTTTTCTTTTTCGTTTGTTACTGGTGAGCCAATCCCCTACCTAATGGACTCCTCGAACATTTTTCGCGCATTGAATTCAGACTTCGTTCTCCATCAATATCGTTTCCTTGTTAGATCCATCTATGACGGTTATTCTATCAGAGACGCCTCTTTTCCTCCAGTACCTTCCTTCTTTTCCCAACCATAGTTTTGTGCTTGCACACTGCTCTAAAATATAGAGTGGATCTTCCAACTTCAGTTTGTCAACCCATACAAACAGATGTGAAGGTTTTTCAAACAACTTCAATTTCTCTTGCTCAGGCAACTTGGAAACATGCTATTGAGAAAGCCAAAGCCATGCCAGATCCTTGGGCTGAGTTCCATCTGGAGGATATTGAGACGGAGCGCTGCACTCGATACATTGGCGAGAATGAATAGTAGGCATATGGGCTCAAGATATAATAAATTGTTTCAATCCGCGTAGATCGTTCAGAATGAGGTTCTGAATCCTCATCGAGCAACACATGAGCCAGTGTTGGAGCCATAGCTACAAGCTAGGTCAAGCTGATGCTTTTGAAATAGTGTACTAGCTCCCTATAGACATGCTCAACAAAAGGCATCGCCCACCGATACTACTTAAAGGGTTAAAACTTATTTTTGAATTGAGCGGTTTAATCCAGAGACACTCTTTTATGATTGAACGATTAATTTAGCCATTTATTCCAAACATTTAATCAATGCACATACAAATGCATCAAATATGGAACAGAAGCTCAACTGTACTTTGCTTTATGTGTGGAGCAAACCTCATTGCTTCTTGGGCGCAACCTGCTTGCCTGATACGCAGAAACAAACCCCATTGGTTCTCGCAGCCTCAAGCAACCGCATTTGTGAGCTCTCTGTTTACCCAAAATTCTTCTCATGATGTTCAGAAATTAACGAAGTCCTATATGGTTGTGTGACGATATTAGCACTTGGAATGTGTTTAATTTGATTGACAGAACTTGCATTTTTGGACTTGAATTATGAATTAAAATGAACCCATTTTCATAAATTAACCACTTTACATGGGCAGAAACACAAAATCCCCCATAAACTAGTCCTGCCACTATTTGAAAACACTGGGAGCTACGCTCATGTACTGAAAAATGTAACTTTGTAGCGTCGCTACTTAAATGATTGAGTCCCCAACACTGACACATGAAATTGGCCCTTGTATCTCCTACCTTCAGCACTGACTTTGTTTCCCCCTGTTTTTACAAGTCCCTGCGTTTTACGTACCCAACAACCTGAACAAGGTCTAAATCATCTCAGTGATATTCAGTTAACAGGTCAGTCCCATTTTAAGTTAGACCCACTGGTCAAGGATTAATCATAAATGTCCAGATGGATACTAACAAACACAAGGCCACGCCGTTTCAAACTCTAATTTAAACATTTGTAACTTCACAGCCGCTAAATATCCCTTGAATTTCAGCCAGTCTGGGTGGCCCAGCTGGGTCCACACCTTTGTTGTTGGGGACATGGGAATCTCATTTCATGAGAAACTACCAGTAAAACAACGCACAAATCTAAAAATCAAATACATGATAAAGGATAATAAACCTCGCAAAATCTCCTAGTCTGTTGGGAATGTCAGCCCTCACCCAGTTCTATTGCATTAATTCAGGATTTAATTCATTTGAATTCTTTATACAGAAACGATAAAGAAAAGGTTGATTTCTTAGTACCCGTAATTAAGTGAACCTGGATGTTTTGGGCTTGGCCCGTGGTATACTTTTCATTCGCATGTAATCCGTCATGGTCCCGATTAAAGTTGATCTAGGACCTTTCTAAAAAATCAGAACATTATTTGGAGTAGTAATAACCATGGTTTCTGTACTCCGAATTGATAAGAGCAGGGGATAAAAAACCCAAACAGTATTTTCCCAATAGCTTGTATCACTATTTACTGTGTCTTCTCTAGCCCCCCTGTCGGAACGCGTATCGTGATGTCTTCCCGTGCTCATCGGGGGGCCTTGAAAAGCGAGGTGTGCCTCGGATTGTGAGTCAGGAACGGCGGTATTAGTATGCCACCCGGTTGCTGTTGTATGGTGATGGCAGAGGAGTACCGAATGACAAGCGTGTCACACACAAAAGAATGTTTTAAAGCAGGCCCGGTAGCGAGAACCGCGCTTGTGGTAGATCGCTAATTCTTCCGCCGGCGAAGCGCAAAATCGGGCGGGAGCAATGCACACGTTCCTCCCATGACCGAACAAGGCATGGATGGTCTTGCAATCAACCAGTGCGGAGGACATAGATTACGCATCTCATTGAACTTATACGGTCGTTTTTAACATAAAACCATGTTGCATTGTTGATCGAGAAACACAAACAACAAGCGCTAATCTAACACTGACTCAAAACTCACATTTGAATCATCCTGGCAAAGCCTTTAACAATAGAAAGCGAACTTACAGGCTGCGATGGGTCAGCATATTTGTCAAACACCGGCATGTATGCTATTTCTCCCCGAACAGCCAAAGTCCTCGTCCTCTGTAGCCGAAGAATCTGGCGGTGCGCGACACGCGTCTTAATAGTTGGTTAACGGTTTCTGGAATGTGCTGTAACTACAACGTAACAATGATTTCCTAGCTGTGGTCCTCAGTTGCAGGCAAAAATCAACACCGATCTTCCTTCCTGGATTGTAGTACTTTACAGATTTAATAGTCGACCGGTGCCAGCGCTGGGCTCTTTCTCGATCAGATGAGCTACTTGCATGAACTGTGTTCGCGGATCATATATGGTAGTAGTCCGACAACTACAGCAGTGAGTGCGTGAGAGCCCCTTACTCACTGAGTGGAGGAACGGCAATTTGACTGGTTGGCGTGAGGGAGGCGAAGAATCACACGATCAATGAACATGACTATTCTCATGATAACCACAAACAACACGCGCAGAATTAGCCCTAATAATGTTTAATTACAATAAGTAGTGTCAGCTCAATAATGTAACAATATAAGAAACGGAAAATAACATCAAAAGAAAAGGGAATACATACGGCTGATGGGATGAACGCAGGCTAGGCGAGGCGCATCACAGTGATCTTAGAAAGGGGAAGAAAGAGAAACAAGTGCGGGTCTAACAAACATGCAGTCATGCACTCGTGAGGAGCGTGGAAACCGCTAGGAGGGGAGGGCATAATGTCAACAAATGACTTCTCCGAATAGCTGGGCAGGGAGAACAGTGTCATACTTTCCACATAAACAAACACACACTAGTCATTGTATGTATAGTTGCTGTGAAGAGTATCTGTATAGAGAAAAGAGTACCGTAATAGTATTATTGGGTCCAAAAAAGGGTGTGGTCACTTTAAGGTTTATGTTTAACAGCGCCATGTATCCACATATTTGGAGCTGATTTCCCGTTGTCCAGTAATGATAAATACATGTCCTGATAACAAAGGAGAAATAAAGCGAGACTTAAAGGATAAAGGGTAAACAGTGGTGCGTGGTTTTCTTAGATACATCGGAAGGGAATGGGCAAGAAGACAATTTATCAAGGATTCCCTCCTCAGGTATCTTGCACAAAATACACTTGTTTTCCGTGATAGTACAACACAGACAAAATTCTTACATGCATGAGTAGTGTGGTATTTTTTAAATGAAGAATTTATATTTCGTCACAGTCAGTGGGAAAAGGACCATGAGAAAGGCCGATAGAGCGTAGTCAAGCCCTTTAACATACTATAGATCAAAACATATATACACCTACAACCTAGTACGCAGAGTATATTTTATCAAGCAAAATTGTACAATGTCGTGTCATTGCTTGTCAATTTTCCTTCAGTTTTTACGCACCTTTGTGAACCTGGGTGTTGTTTAGGATTTTTTATTAAAAGATCAAACGCACGGATAATATTAAGTATTAGGTGAATACTATGTGTGTAAAATGTTACTTTTCAATGCTGCAGGACAGTACCTGACACTAAAGTCTACTTCTGAAGTATTTTCACCACATTACCAAGCCTATAAACATTGTATTAAAAAGTATAATATACGGGGAAGAACATCCCTTTTCGTTGGACCGCCAGGGCTTATGGATATCTTCCATTAATCTCAAGAATATGTTACGTCTCCATCTCTCATACGGTGTGATGAAATGGGTGTTTGTTGATCTGGCGACTTTCGATATCCCTTTCCGACTCACAGAAGAAGCGTCAACTTTTTCCACACAGCAACGGGAAGCACCCTCAAACCTATGTGGCCTAAGAGATACTGGCGACCGTGGGAAAAGATGTTGCTGTGAGGATGTGAGGTATTAGGCACCTGGGGCCTAATTATGGGGCAGGAGTTCAATTTGCGCCACCTGCCCTCCTACACGGTACTTCATATTGATGTACTTTTGTATTGTTCAAAAACTTGACAATTGTTGGTGTAAACGGGTTTGACCACTCAAATCCTGGTTCTCGTCACTCAACACAATAGAATGATGTATTAGTACTTAGCTTTAATGTTATCCCATCTTATTAGGTTGACTCAAATGCAGATGGCGTGTTGTGAATGTGACTGTCGCCCTGGATTCCCGGTTCTCAACCTGCAGCCCTACATTGGACGAGGGAAGTACCCAAATACAATTCCAACTCTGGGTTCTTGTGAGGGACGTACTCATACGGCTTAACCCCCAGGTGGATTGTCAAAGATGAAACAATCTGAATCGTTGTCCCAGTCAATGATTGTGATTATTTATTGGCACTGAATTTTTTGTGGCTTTAGCATGCATATCATATATTTCACATTTGAGCGCTCTGGCCACCCGCTGATCGTGTGGACCTTCAGGTTTTGGGGACCTTTACACAGACCCTCAGTCCACACTTAGAAGGGCCGACTTTGGGAATGGCAATCTAGCGTACTATCAACATGCGCTGCATTATTTTTCCTCCTTAGAAAATTTTGATTTGTCTTAAAGTTGCCTATGTATGCATGAGGAACATTTGTAATGATTGTCTGTGTTTTTGTGTTTTCGGTGTGCTTGGCATGGCGCTTTCTTCCACTCTCCCTTGTGTAATAAGATCTGTAGGAGTAGGGGCCATCACATCCTTTGACCTTCTCCCTTCTGAAAAACTGCACACAATTGGACTAGCACCAACAATGGCTTGTTATTGGATAAAAAACTCCTAACTTACGTGGTTACCGCTCAAGTAGGATAGACTGGCTAGTGTGAGAGGTTTGGGTTAGTTAATGGAGCTGCTCAATAGGGACTTTGCTATATTTACCTAGGTCAGCAGAGTTAGTTACCTGTCAGCATCATATGTTGTTACTGCAAACCAGACACCTGTAGCCCAATTAGACACTTGTTAGCAACCACCTTTTTCAAGACAAGTAAAATATTGTATTACTTTGAAAACGGGTATTACTAATTTATTGTATGTTGTCGAATAAAAACTCAAAGAATTTACCCAAAGAAATTTACCATTTGACTTCAGGACGTAGGAACTGGAAGTGCTAAAATGCTAACTTGTTTCTGGGATTTGTCCTACAAAAATATGTCATCCTGCAGTACATTTGTTTCCGATATATGCACCATTTTTCCATGGTTAGCAAAAAAAAAGCTATACTGAAATATTATAATTTGGTTCTGATAGTTAATTTAAATGTATGTTTTGTTTTTTGGTGTGGCCAGTGAAAATATCACTGGACCTGATCCGGCCAACATAATAAAATTATTATCACTTAGCCACAGCTAACGGTTTCATTTCTGCAGGTTTTCTAAATAAATTATTTTTTCTAAGCAGCTGTCAGCTCAGACTGTCCTCCGTGGATGTGAAGAGCATTGTGGTTCGCCCAGGGTCCGGACGACCTCTCTCGGCCACATGCCTGTTCTCCTCTCCCGGCTCTCTGAGACTTCCTCGGTTGATGAAAGCAGTGACACAGACTCGGTTCCCTGTTCTCCACTTAGTATGGGCATCTCTGTAGGCCGATCACCCATGGGTAATACTATACTAATCCGGTACTATGTGTGAATGCACCCAAGTGGCCCACCTAAGTAATATCAAACCCCCTTTAAGGCCAAGTCAGATCAAGTCGTGAGCAGGACAACAATGGTATTATATATTTTGGTATCATAGCAGATCTAGTTAATGTTATTAATAGTTATCTATCTCCTCCTCCACATTACTGTCTATGGTAATATCAATGTGTTACAGTTTCCCTCTACTCAAGAGTAAAGACAAAACAATGAATGAATCTTTGTTTAGGGTCTATCAGCTGTCAGGATGTTGCAACCATCTGGAAACACTTTTTCAAATATAAATATTTGTACAATAAAGTACAAGAGTCCCTCCACTTGTCAGCTGGCCGAGAACTCAAGTGGGCCTTTGACTGGCTGGTTGTGATGTTACTAAAATGATCAGTTCTTTTCATTGGGAAAACAGATAAATATTCAATGCATTTGGCTATTTTTTAGACAGAATGTTCTTTGTACTTTCAAAATGCTTAAAGAGATAGTTCACCCAAAAATGGGTGATTATCTGCTTACCCCCAGGGCATCCAAGATGTAGGTGACTTTGTTTCTTCAGTAGAACACAAACGAAGATTTTTTGCGTCTGGTCAGTCATAAATGGCAGTGTCGTAATCGGACACGACTTTGAAGTGAAAAAAAACATACACAAACAACCAAATTGAAACCCTGGCAGCTCCATGACATCATTGATGTGTAAAGACACGAAACGATTGGTCTGTGCAAGAAACTGAACAGTATTTATATCGTTTTTTACCTCTGATGCACCGCAATGTCTGAACTGTCCTGAGCGCATCCTCGACCGCCGGCGCGTGACGCGTCTTCTTCTTCTTCTTGCTTTACGGCGGATCGCAGACTTATAAGTGCATTACCGCCACCTATCTCTCAAATGGACCATTGACACTCCTAATGGAGATTGTAGATAAGAGTGTCAATGGTCCATCTGAGAGATAAGTGGCGGTAATGCACTCATATGTCTGCGATCCGCCGTAAAGCAAGAAGAAGAAGATGCATCGAGGACGCTCTCAGGACAGTTCGGACATTGCGGTGAAAATCAGAGGTAAAAAATGATATAATTACTGTTCAGTTTCTTGCACAGACCGATCGTTTCATGTCTTTACACATCAATGTATCGTCACGAGCCGCAGGGTTTAATTTGGTTTTGTTTGTGTATGTTTTTTTGACTCTCAAAGCCGTGATTTCCATTCACTTCCATTATATGGCTGACAGACTGCAACTCTTCGTTTGTGTTCTACTGAAGAAACAAAGTCACCTACATCTTGGATGCCCTGGGGGTAACTTAAGCAGATAAACATCAAATTTTCATTTTGGGTGAACTATCTCTTTAAAGGTTTGTGTGTTCTTTGACACTTATGAAGCAAAAATGGTGAACCATCCTTTTGTAAACATATATGTCTGCAGCAGTTTTGGGGGGGGGGGACTTTTGCCTTACTACATAATCCCACACCTTTTATTATTGTGTTAGTACTTTGTTTTTTTATAAGCACACACATCCTAACTTACATGTATAAGGCTGAATACTGGAGTATATACTAGTTTGAAATATGAAAACTGTCATGTTGCTTGGTATCAAATATTGGTATCATATTTAGTATTATGATCCGAAACAGCATTAACAAAAGTGTTCAAGCAATTAATATCAACAGCAACCTGATTGCTAGTACTACATATTCTGTTAAATTAAAACACATAGGATTCTTTAAGACATTTTTTATTTTTTTCATTCATATATACAAATGAAACCAACTTCAACATATTTTATTTCTTAATTTTATCCCCACTCCTGTCAGCACTCAGGCCATTCTAGATGAAATGTAAAGTTTGTTCTTGTATGTCAGGTTCATACAGATTTCACACTGCATTTTTTTTGGGGACAATTGAACATTCATTTTTTTCATGTCACCACTACTATGTCTTTCTATCTATGTGTGTTTACAGGCTGGTCATTCATGTATGAAATGAATGAGGCACATCGAGCTAACACAGATCACAAGGTCAGTTTATGAAGAAGAATATATATGCACCAATAAGAGTGACGTTTAATTCAGTGATGTTTTGTGGAAAATTATTTAAGTTCATTTTAGCAGCAATGCTAATTTGTATTGTGAACTGTAATTGCATTCACAGGACTCAGAGAATGGAGGAGACAGTGGTTACCCCAGTGAGAAACGCAGTGAAGGAGACTCAGTCGAACATCACAGTCAGGTACAGATTATCAGCTGGCTAGACAATGCAAATTAAAAATGATATTAAAATGATGTTTATATTATATTATATTATCACAACATTATTTGTATCTGCCACAAAAACAGTGAGGGTTTTTGATGATTGAGCCATTTCTTTGAGAGTGTCAACATTAAATCCAAACAAATACAGAACATTTTAAACTAAACTAAGAATTTACAACTGTTGCATTTAAATAAGAAATTGAAATTAGAAGCTATTCTTGCTTGTTTTCTTTGTTACACCCCCAGCAAAGTTTCCTTTCTGTTAGAGTGCATTCTAAACTTCTTGTTGTGTGCTGTGCTTAAATGCACCATGAAATGCAGCAGTAATCATTTTTGGGCTCCTGAGATATGTGATGGTAGGTTTTTACATCATCGTTTAGGGACGTCCCTTCTACAACAGACATTGCTCAGAATCGGATGAGGACAGTGTTCGTCGGGTAACTACGAAACCATTGATAAACTCACTATCTAATCATGATAGTCACCCAACACCCATTGATTTCTAATCTGTTTTCTTCTCATAGATCATTGATTTAGAGTGGTGCCCTCCTGTGATCCACCTGTTATCTAAACCTCTTAATCTTTTCATCTCATTCTTCTTTCATCTAGACCTTTATCTCATCTCACTTTCATCCTTTAACCAGTGGCAAGCTCTTCTTTCCCATACTGTAGTGTAAACCCATATGCAGTGTTCCCACAGTCATGGAAAACCTGTTAATGTCAGGGAATTTTAAAGCTGAGATTTTGAATGGCATGTAAAGCTTTCTGTAGTTGTGCTTAGATATATTTGTAATTGATTAGCAATTGCTGTTTGTGAGTGAGAATTCCTAGTCATCATGAATGACTAGAGAAGTCATGGAAGTCCTTTAGTCAAAATGTGTGGGAACCCTGCATGTGATTTCCTGCATGCATTGCTTTTTTTTGTGCAGCAATATTTGATGTTGTTATTTTTGTGGTTTTCCTCACAGATGTTAGTTCTACTGCTTCTCATAGAAATGTTTTATTTTTTAAAAACAAACAAACAAGAGATTAGTTGCATATAAAAGCATTGACAATAAAAGAACAATTCACAGATCAGCTATCCACTGATAACACAACAGACCAATATTGTAAGCTATATACAGTACCAACTATATGCATTGCTTGGTCTTGGCCAAAAAAGTAAAAAAAAAAAAAAAAAAAAGGATGGACATATAAATTAAAAAAAGGATGGACATAAGGCCTAGTTGAGTTTTTGACATGGGACAAGTCAATGATGTTGTAATTTTTTGCCGCAGTTATTACTCTGGGTGCTTAATGATATACTTTTTTTGTTGTGTATCTCAGCTGACAGAAGAAAAATGGAGTTTTTACCATTCATCTCGCTCCCACATACACAGACCTTCCTGTGTGGCAATGGAAGTAGAGAGACTTAACACTATGCTTCTCGAAAAGAAAATTGGTAAATCCATCCTAGGCAAGGTAAGAAACTGTGCCATGTGTTTTATAAACCTGTTCTTGAAACTAACTGACAAATATTACATAATATAAACATTATATTATCATACATTATTCCTTGGTTAAGTCAACCAAAAATTAAAATAGTGTCATTGTTTACTGACTCTCATGTCATTTCAAACCCATAAGACGTCTTCGAAACACAGATTAGGATATTTTAAAATTGAGAGGTTACTGTCCCTCCAATCAAAGTCCATGAAACCAATACTTTAAAGATCCAAAAAGATCTCAAAGGGGGCGTAAAACTAATCCATATGAATCAAGGAGACAAAATTTTCATTTTCGTGTGAACCTTTCCTTTAAGGTACATCTAGCCATGGTTCGCTACCACGAGGCCGGGCGCTTTTGTGAGAAGGATGCACCATGGGACCAGATTTCTGCAATGTACCATTTGGAAAGGGCTGCCATGTGTGGGGAGCTTGAGGCTATAGTTGCCCTTGGCCAATGTTACCTTCAGCTGCCACATCACATTCTACCAGAGATCGAATTAGAGGTGCTTTCTTTTCCTAATTATCTTGTTTTGATGGCCATGCTTATACTTCCTCTGTCATGTCTGTGTTGTTTCATCTCAGGCATCTGAGGAAAACAGCAAGAAGGGTTTCCGCTTTCTGCTGAAGGCCGCTGAGGCAGGAGACCGGCCGAGTATGATTCTAGTAGCACGAGCATTCGACACTGGTTTGAACCTCCCTTCTGACAGGCGAGAAACGCATTGATCAGTTTTTAGTCTTTTTGGACCAAGATGGGTTTAGGGCTGAAACTTTAATTTTGGACTTTTAAAATGCAGGGTTATGGACTGGAAACACGCCATGCACTGGTATGACTTTGCCCTTAAGATGACAGACTATGACGAGGGGGGAGAGTTTGATGGGATAAAAGATGAGCCGCGCTACCTTCTGTTGGCACGATTGGCTGAGATGTACCAGGAGGGAGGGCACAACTTGGATGCAGACCCCCAAAGAGCAGGTGAGTGTATCTCATGCTCAGGGACACCTTTAGATAACCAGAGACCTGTGGGCTACAGCATTAAGCCCAAAGTATACGTCACTTTGTACGCGTATTCAGGGTCAGTGTAAAGTGCACGTGACACGAATTTTGTCATCAGAACTGTACACGCACCACCCGATTATTGAAACTGTGCATACTTTGTACACGCAGGTTGCACATGCGCATTGAATTTGTTTTGCACTAATCAGTTGTTCCACAAGGTGACAACACTGTCCTGGGCCACTGTGGAAAAGTAGAAAACTAAACTAAAGAGGCTGAACAACAACATCAAAATAGCAGAGACTGCAACAACAACAGATGCTCGGATTCACAAGCGCTTGTGAGTGAGAGGGTATGAGACAGTTCAGCTTTGGTTTAAAAGAGTTCAAAAATATTTGTTATTGGTCATAACTTAACAGGGAAAAATAGAGCAGACATTGAGCATGGATGAAGTTTTCTAAAGCGCATGTGTGGACCGCCCGCACAACATCAAATGAAGTATACTACGTGTTCGGCTGTATGCATATGCTAGCGTATGCATACAAAAACGTATAAGTATACTTGGGGCTTATTTTAGGCTACAGTAGACCCCCACCAGCCCAAATGAAAATATCACTAGGCATTGTATCATGTAGTCATTACATACAGATTTTAATTAATGCATATGTATGAATAAATTCAAGTGACATTACTTTAGAAACTTATCGGCATTGTTTGTCTATTTGAAAAGTCCATGATAACATCAGTAAAATCCAATTTTGGCTAGACTTTAGTTTTTGTTTGTTTGTTTGTTTTTAACCAAGGCCAGTTTTGAGAATCAAAATATCCTGTTCACCCCACCACTTGCAATAGCATCTATGAATGTGCAATAGGATATATCAACTGTAACCACTGTGACAGTGACTAAAATAAAAAGGTCTTATTATATTTGAAACGAAAATATTTGATGCTCAATTTCATCCTCAAAATGAACTGACAGCAGCTTTAATACCGGAGTGAGAGCAGAGTATTTAAGTTGCGCACAGACCACAAAACTCATTGAAACCACTCCGCTGGAAGACAGTATTGGACCTTCAGATGGCCCAGTTTCTATCCATGCCATTGTAAGTTATCAAACTCGCATTCTCACACTGTATGACATCACATGACATTACACACTGTATGACATAACTAGTTGTGCTGTCAGGTTCCGTTCACACCGCAGGGCTTCACCGAAAATGCGGTTGTTAGTCCTGAAAATTTACGGGTGTGAGTTTAGTTATAGAATGCTGTTTTTGATATACAAAAAAAAAATTTAAAAATATAATTTGTTGTGCAGCCAGTAGGCCCTGGGCTTCATCTCATAGAAGCCTGTGCATTAATGCGCCCCTGCTCATGCTCTAAAGCACAGTCATTCTTCTGCAGAACTTAAGATTTAACATTGGAAAGTGTTACAACAATACAATATAATGTTAAGGTTGTGCCGATATACTGCTGACCAAAAATATTAGATTGAGTCTCCATGCCAGGATTATTGGATGCAGTGTCTTTACCAGATCCCGTCAGAGGACATCCATTTTGTCTGGTATTCAGAACTGTCTTATCAGCCTGAGAGTTTGACAGAGGAATCTGTGAAATAGCAGAGAGAAGGAGATGAAGTGATGCTTTAAAATGAGTGGGGTTTATTGAATAATTTTAGTTGCGCATGTTTTAATGCTTTGAATTCACCCTGTACTTTATCTGCCCAGCACAAATCAGTAAGTATTATTATACCAAAGCAAAAGCAATGGAAAAGTAATGCTTTATAACATTGTCCTGTGACTTTTAAAATTTGTATAATAAAAACTTAAAAGAAAAAAATAAAACACCGCAGATGTACAGTATAGTCGTTTTTTGTTTTTTTCAAATGACACACAAGTTACAAATTAATAGGGATACTTAGCTCCTTTACAATATCATATAATTAAAATGGGCAGTTTTGCTTTCTAAATGTGTCCTGAATTTGTTGTAACATTTTAAATTGGAATTGCATGCATGTGTGAGTTAAGATGTCTTTAAATTTTGTA
Source organism: Sinocyclocheilus anophthalmus (assembly GCA_018155175.1). Lineage (NCBI taxonomy): Eukaryota > Metazoa > Chordata > Actinopteri > Cypriniformes > Cyprinidae > Sinocyclocheilus > Sinocyclocheilus anophthalmus. The sequence continues at coordinate 455,629 of JADLZN010008610.1, forward strand.
GGTGATCTTTTCACTGAGGCTGCTGATGCAGCTATGGAGGCCATGAAGGGCAGACTGGCCAATCAGTACTACATGAAAGCAGAGGAAGCATGGTCTATGATGGAAGAATGAAAGTGCTGGTGTGCAAAAAAAGCATGAAAATGGTTCCTATTGTGCACCCAGCCCCTGTTTACATGCTGTTTTCAATGCCTTATGTTTTTCTTGGGTCTCTTTGACTTAAGAGAAATAATGTTGATATTAGATCCGTTTTCTAATGAGTGTGACAAGGGCATATGCTGATTGCAGATCAAAGATATACTGAGGTGCTAAATACACATACTCTCCTGGTTAATTTTTCTTTAAGAACAGTCGCACAGTGTCTGCAGCCTGTTCAGGTTGCTTCATGGGAATACATGCATTACCTGTCAATAATTTCTTTCTCTTGTTTCTGAAAAGGACAACTGGTTGTTTCTTTAATGAACATGTTGTGACTGTTAAAAATGGTATCACCGATGATTGAACTTACTTCAGTAAAATTAATTTGCTAGTATTGCTAGATCTGATGTCTAAGAACATTAAGCATCAATAGCTATTGCTGTGAGTTTGAACATGTTTTGTGTAGACTGTCAAAAACCTTTCATAATTCACAATTATCAAGGAGTGCAGAAGTGAGTGTGATCATTTTCGATGGTTGTTTTTCAAATGAGAACAAGATTACAAAGATTACAAACAATAAAATCATTAAAAAAAAAATTATGTCTCATTACACATTATGCTTGTTTAGCCAGAAATGTGATATGTTGTTTTTAAGTTCATACCGAGACGCCATTGCACATAATGCTAAGAAACAAATAATATAAGATGGAATTTCAGGCATGGCAAGGACATCCAGTGGTTCTAGCTTTATGCTTAATAGTGTTATGATATTTCATTTAAAAAAAATTATGTATGGCTACAACAATAATCAATAGATTGATCAATATGATGATTGTTTTAATATTGGATGTCTTAATACAGACTGTGAGTCCTAGGTGCTTTCCAATTGGCAAGTACGGTGCTTTCCATTGGTCAGCGATGAACTTGAGTAAACCAGTGACCTTTGGGTGACTTCCAAGAAGGACACCTGCATCCAGTGGGACGGGAGAGAGAACAATTATTAGGAAAATGGTTCAAACTAGCAGGATTCCACTATTAAAAAGTATACCTGGAAAAGTAAAAAAATGTATGATAGCAAACCAGAGGAGAGATTTCAACAGAACTGTGATACCATTGGTCAATAGCTGATAAGAATAAGGTATAAAAGCTGATGCCTGGACAGAATAGATTCTGATCAACTCGGCTTTATTGCTGTGTTCAATAAAGTCTTATTTTGAGATCTGGAACTTCATTGACAAATTTGAGAAGACCATTGTTTGTTCCATGACAATAGCACAAAATTAAACACTGAAATAATTACAGTAATTTAAGTGTATGATCAAATATACATTATGATAACATACAGACAGTCGGATATTGTCACAAAATAAACCACTTTAGGATTGTATAAGATTTATTTTAGAATAATGCCAGCATAATATGTGCAACATAGTGTTATTTTGTAGATGGTTATATCAGTATTCGTTCATTGCCTCTTTTTTATTTCAGATACAGGGGCAAAAGAAGTTAGAAACATCAAGTTAGATTTTTTTTTCTTCAGTTTTCAAATCTGAAGGCGTCGTATTAGATCAATAAATGTAAATATCTTATGACTACACTGTAAAAAAATGACCATGAATTTAACGGTAAAAGATTGTAAAAATGCTACAGTAAAATCCTGTTAAATGGTTAACGGTAAATTCCCCTACTATATACGGTGAAAAACTGTATTGGACATTACATGTATTGGACATTCATTTTACGGTAGTATACTGTTTTTGGAAGTGAAAAAGAACGTATAATTTACAGTGAATAACCGTAAATTGACATTCCCAGAATTCCCTGCGTTACATTTCATATTTGATGTTTTTTTATTGTTGAAACACCACTATGTTTCTTCTTAGTTTTATCTTGTCAGTTTTGTATATTAGGGTTGTGTGTTACACCTAATGTTGTTAAATGAATGTTTATTGCCTTATTTCAGTGTTCTGTGTGTTACCATGAGGCTGTTTAGTGTTTGTTGTGATGACACTGTGCCTTCTATAATGTTATTATTTAAAGAGCTGCTTGTGATGCTTTGCTCATCAAGTGATTTCTCATCACCACCTGCATTGGTGGTACAGTGTATTACAAGGTACCAAACAGATTCAGTATTCACATTGTTGTAATTCACATTTTTCATTAGTGAAATACGTATTGTTGTTAACTGTAAATTTAAGTTAAAACCGTAAAACCTAAAACGTTGCTACCATATTTTTTACGGTAAATTCCGCTACCACAGCTGCCGGTTTTTTACCATACATTTTTACGGATTTTTTTTTTTACAGTGTATGCATTACAGAGACTAGGACTTTGTAAAGTTCTGCCCCAAGAATGAATGATGGAGTGAAATTAGGTACAGAGTCAATTACAAACTATTAGCCTATATCTAACTGTACATTAAAAAAAAGCCCTTTACCTTTGTTAGTACCATATAACGCCTTATCCCTATATAGGTTTAGGTATAATATTGCTATTTACAATAGGATCAATACTGATGCTTGCTTTTTCTGTATATTTTGAATCCATGTAATGTATTATGTTAATTTAACCATGTTTATATTCTTTACTGTACAGGTAAGTCATTTATTTGATATAAATGTATATATCTTTTACTCCTGCTGTACACAACAATATTGGGTTTGTTACTGTAAATTAAAAATAAATTAAGGGAAACAACCTAAGTATTGTATTAGAATATACACTACAATAAGGCATTTTCAATAAGACACTTTAAGTGATTTTGTGTGATCACTTTTATTGTGCGCATAAACAGTTTTACTAGTTCCTTCTTTGCAATCATGCTTCACTGCTTCCGCCGTCTTATCAGGTTAGGGCGGGTCGTATCTAGTTTAAAAGAGCAATTGCACATTTAACGTGATTTAATTGGCCACCTTTTCTGTCGCGTTACGTCAACACAAGATCCTATTGGCTATGAAAAGTAGCAAGTATTACTACTGGCCAACCAGAAGCCTTCGCGCGGAATTTTGAATTGTTTTCAAACATTGGTAGTTATCCGTCTTATGTCCCTCCGCAGATTGACAAAGAAAGTAGTCCTTCGTTTTTGTAACGCATTACACGCTAAATCAACATTTGAACAAGGCTCCAATTAGCTAGCTCCATCCATTATGCGATTTTATATTATATTTGAGCAAATAACTGGTAGTTGTTTAGTTTTTTTGCGGAGGGATATATGCCGTCAGTCAAGACGGAAACACGCGCTGCAGTGTGCTGATGTTTGGAAGTAGTAACGTTAGTTTAAGTTAGTAGCGGCAGAAGCGACCGGGACAATAATCTTAATGCTGGATTAAACTGGTTTTTAAAAACCAGGGTTTGACATCGATGGAATATATTATATAGTTTTGATATAACGTTACACAATCTCAGGTAAATCCTCGGTTATTTTCATTTCAAGGATACAAAGGAACTGCGCCAACATTATTGACACACTATGCTATCGTACAGTTAAAACAAATCGCTAACATTATTTTCAGCGAGTGTGGTCACAAATATTGTTGGCAATATTTGAGTCCTCTCGGTCACTAAAACAAGTAGATGTGGATTTAACCTGAGCTTTTTGCCGGTTACGTAGTGTTTTAAATGCCTTTGGCCGGCCATGTGCTGATCTCGTGTCTTCAATTGTGAATGTGAACGCAAAATATATGTTGAAATTATGCATTCATGCGGAATATTAAGACACTGTTCTTTTCTATAGTAACGTTATATTGTATTTAACATCAAAGATGATATTCGAGTTAGATTCCAAAGAAAAGTTACAGGAAAATATTGCATTTACGTCGATTAAAAATTCACACCATTCACGAGGTTGTTCTTTTTTTTTTGTCTTGTGTTTGCTAAACAAGGTAAGTTGCTTTGAAATGCCTTCGTTTGGGAAGATAGTGGTGATCAAGAGAAATGGAGGAGATGGCACTGAATTCCCCCTCACAGCATCCTCCTGTCTGTTCGGAAGGTCAGTAACACTTTTTTATAATCATGGCTTACATGGCTCTTTAGGTTTTAACTTAAATTGCTGCCAAGTAGTACAGTGAGGTGCATGAAAAACAAATAAACTGTATCTGACTTAGGGCTGGACAATAATTCAATATCAATATGTATCGCGATATATATATTTTTCAATAACGGTGATATGGTTTTTAAACACATTTCCGATATTTCGATATAGCCTAGCCTACATTACCAGTGTTTCCCATACATTGATTTATTTCTGGCGTTTGACTTCATTGAATAAACATGAGCACTGCAAGTTTTAAAATCAAAACTTGTCGCAGGTGTTTTATATGAATGTATCTCTGAAGGGAAAGGACTATCTTCAGAAAAGTTTCGATGGGATTTTTATTTGATCTAATAAAGAAGTGTTCATGAGCGGAGCTGATTTGATTACAGCCGTTACTGGAGAAACCGCTAGTTCTTCCGCTCTTAAAGCGCCTCCTGCTGGCAGACAATCAGTTTGCACTTAATTCTCTTCTGCTCACCAAGCCTGCATTTATTTGATCCAAAGTACAGCAAAAAAAAAATTGAAATATTTTTACTATTTAAAATAACTGCTTTTTATTTGAATATATTTAAATGTAATTATTGCTGTGATCAAAGCTGAATTTTTGGCATCATTACTCCAGTCTTCAGTGTCACATGATCCAGAAATCTTCTAATATGCGATTTGCTGATTATTCACTATTAAACACATTGATTTTTTTTCAGGATTCTTTGATGATAGAAAGACCTAAAGTCAGGCAAGTTATCGGAATAAAAACCTTTTGTAACTTATACTACTATCTTCAAAAGCTTGGAGGCAGCGTGACATTATAAAAATTAATACTTTTATTTAGCAAGGATGATTTAAATTGATCAAAAGTGACAGCAAAAATGTTTTTATAATGTTACAAAGATTTCTATTTCAGATAAATTCTGTTCTTCTGAACTTTCCATTCATCAAAACTGAAAATTCTATGAATTCCTACATTTCAACAAATAATGACTGTTAGCACAAATCAGAATTTAGAATGAATTTCTGAGGATCATGTGACGGGAGTAATGAGCTAAAAATATAGCTGGAAATCGCAGGAATAATACGTTTTAAAATATATTTCAAAATGTTACTGTTTTTGCTGTATTTTGGATCAAAAAAAATGTTTGGATCAATTTCTTGTTTGAATGAAGGCTAAAAACAAATAAAAGGTGAACATTAATTTACTTGTGCTGGGGTTTTTTCTTTTTTTTTTCTAAAATATTATATGGTTTTATATGAGGTGTCAGACTTGGCAAATTAATTTTTCATAAATTTGCATGCACAGACATCTGTTGTGGCATTCTTGGCAGTTTTTACGAGGCTTTTTTTAATAGTGTTCATATCGCTATCGGAATTATATCGTATCGACTGAAATTAAGAAATATATCGTGATATAAATTTTTGCCAGATCGTCCAACCCTAATATGACTACTACTGTAGCACGTACACACAATCACTGCAAGTAAAATTGAAGTGCACCTGCTTAAGATGTTTAACATTTGGTTGCAAGTATCTTCTTAATTGCAATTGATAAAGAACTGTAAATGTTTGGGACACGCGCTGTTCTGCTGGTTTGATGCCAGGCGGGCTTTTCATTGATTTCCAAATTTGGCAACCACTCTAGCCAATCAGAATGCGTTACTCTAATGATATGCATTCCTGCTCATTGTAGCGATTCGTGAAGCAGAGTATAACTCCTATATCTGTTTATTAAAATTATAGTTATGTTATGCAAAATGTCAGTTCTCTCAGATATTTGAGTAAATTGTCTTACTATAAGTATTTTTCACATTTTCAATGCATATTTGTGACAAACAGGCGATTTTACAGCACCAGATACCAATGAAACGTAAATAATGTAATTTAAACACTTAAAAAGATATTAAAGGACAATAAAGTGTTAAGACTCGTATCAGTGAAACTACATCTATCACAAAATCGTAAAGAAACAGTTTTTTTTTTAAAAATGTATATTAAATATTAATTGACAACACAACTTTCAGCCAACCTGAAGTAATGTTTAAACATTTTGTCTGTTGAGGTGAGTGAACAAGAGTGAATGGTGACATTAAATATGCATGTTTTAGTGTGTATAATTTAACAAGGAAATCTTGAACAATCAATTATTAATGTACTCTTGAGTGAGTAATGTTGTATAATGGATAAAATATATAAAATATAATAAATATAAAGTTATAATAAAAAAAATAAAAAAGTAAAAAAAAAAAATAAAAAATAATAAAATAAAATAAAAAATAAAAAAAAAAAATATAAAATAAAAAAAAAAAAAAATAAAATTAAAAAATTAAAATAAAAATAAAAATGGAATAAAAAAATAAATAAAAATAAAAGAAAAAAAATATTATAAAAAAAAATTAAAATAATTAAATAATAAAAACAAAATAAAAAAAAAATAATATTTCTTTAAATAAAAAGAAGAATAAAAATTTAAATAAAATAAAAAAAAAATAAAATAAAAAAAAAAAAAAAAAAAAAAATTTCAATTACTTAAAAAAATCAAGTATAATCAAATCTAAATTTATATAATTTTTAAAAAAATTTAAAATAAAAAAAAAAAAAAATAAAAAAAAAATTAAATAAAAAAAAAAAAAAAAAAAAAAAAAAAAAAAAAAATTATTAATTAAAAACTAACACATAATATAAATAAAAAATAAATAATAAATAAAAAAAAAAAAAAAAATATATTTTAAAAAAAAAAAAAAAAAAAATTTAAAAATATTTTAAGTATGGTGGTGAAACTAGAATGACCCAATAAATGTGAGAGAAATTAATGTCTTGCACCAAGTATCATGTTTCATATTCACCAGTAAGGCAAATGGACTTAGGAGTTTTAATGTGGACTCTTTTTACTGCTCTAGGAAGCTAGACTGTGATATTCGGATTCAGCTGCCACAGGTGTCTAAAGAGCATTGTAAAATTGAGCTGAATGAGAACGAGGAGGTAATTATATTGTGTTGTTAAACTAAGTTTAAATTTGTCTTGTTTTCTTTTTCTTTCCACTAAAGAACACATGACATGCTATTCATGTATGGACTTTTCTCTCTTGTTTAAGCTCATTTTGACCAATTTGAGCTCCGTGAACCCCACACGTATTAACGGACAAGTTCTTAATCAATCAGAACGTTTAAAGCATGGTGATGTCATCACAATCATTGATCGTTCTTTCAGGTGAGTCAGATGTTTGCTATTATTTTAATGCTGGAAAACAATCTTTCTTGGACAATCCTTGTTTGGTAGAATTTGTTTTATGTGGTTTATTCTTGTCAAAATGTCAGGTTTGAGTACCCACCTCCTAAAACACAGAAGAAGACGACGCTGTCCACACAAGCAGTCCAGGTGTGTACTTTATGCGAGTCTTGCGAGACAGATGATAGGTATTTTTTGTTCATTTATCATTTATTTCTTTGTTGAATTTTGGTTCTTTTTTTTCTTGTAGGCTTTGCAAGAGCAGCAGGAAAAGGGCACACCTGTTCCTACAGAAGAAAAACCAGTATAAACTGAAGATTAACAGAAACGTGACAAAGCAATCAGAGCATTCGTTTGGTTAGTGATCATGAGATTTGAGGCTTTATTCTTTGTTTCTGTTATATTAGTAGTAGTAGCAGTCAGGGCTTGACGCTTCCTTTTTCTCAGGTGCATTAAAAAAATTTTAGGGGCGCACTCTAAAGTAAGAAAGTTTCTCATTATTACGAGAAACTAAGTCATTATTTCGAGAAAGTTTCTCATTATAACGAGATACTAAGTCATAATTTTTAGAAAGTTTCTCATTATTATGACTTACAAAATTATATTTTTTTATTCAGTGGCATAGACTAGTCAGGAGACATTTACAAGCAAAATTATTTAATTTATCAGAATACAGAAAGTACACAAGGTTTTTAAATAATTTTGCTTCATACTCTATTTAATAGGCTAATTATGTAATTATTTATAGTACTATTAAATTGTATGTACATTAGGAATGTGACGGTATAAAATTTTCACAATAGTCGTTGAAGCTTTTGTCACAGTATATGGTTTTATCACAATATATAATCTAGAAAGTAAAAAAAGCGTTGTCCTCCTAACAGGTTAAATAACTTTATTAAAGATCTTTTACTAAGGAAAGACTTTATAAAAAAATAACGTAAATACGCAAAAATATAAGTTAACGGTGTTCAAGATAGAGTGCAAAAGATTACGTTCAAATGATTAAGAAAAATACACTGTGTCCCTAACTACATGCAACACGACCATTTAAATTCCATCGGCCTTTTTAATTCAGATAATCATATGAGGCTGTATCCGCTATTTTTTCATCAATTGCAGAATTAATACGTTTGTTATAGGTTACTGTGGTAGTTAGGCTGTTTGTATTTTGTAATTGTATCGCACTTGTGCTCCTAAATACATTTTACAGTTCGCACACCTCTATTTTTAGTGGAAAATGTGAGTGAAATGCTCGCACTGTCGAGCCCTGGTAGTAGTAGTAGAATAATATAATAATATATTATTATTTTTAAAATATGATTGAATATCAATGATTTGTGTACTGTATTTACAGACACTTGTTTAAAAGATGGGTCAAATTTGCCACCATCTGTGGAACAAACTGTTGAGAATGAACCAGAAGGCAGCAAACTTAAAAAAGACAGTATGTCACCTTTTTGTGAGCTGTACCAAATGGTCAAACAGGACCTTGCTGCAAAATCACCATGGAAGTCGGAGCTACCAAAAACACCTCTTGCAAGACCTCAGGTTGGTCACGTTCTGGCTGCAGATGTTAAAAGTAGTCCAAGACATTCCCAACCCAAAAAAGAAAAAAAGAAAAAAAAAAAAAAAAAATCTACCAAGAAAGCGAAGATCCTCAAAATCCAATTCTGAAGATACGACTGTACCAGCTATCCCTCAGAGCTCATTGAATGCAAATGTGGAGGAAAAACCCAATGACGATATCCATCTGTATGGGGGGGGGGGGGGTGGGGGGGGGGGTGGGGGGTGGGGGGGTGGGGGGGGGGGGGGGGGGGGGGGGGGGGGGGGGGGTGGGGGTGGGGGGGGGGGGGGGGGGGGGGGGGGGGGGGTGGGGGGGTGGGGGGGGGGGGGGTGGGGGGGGGGGGGGGGGGGGGGGGGGGGGGGGGGGGGGGGGGGGGGGGGGGGGGGGGGGGGGGGAAGTCCGTCCCCCTCATTGATGGAGAAAAGTATAACTCCTTTCTCCCAGAAGAAGAGAACACCCTTGAAAACACCTCAGAAGTTCAGTGCTGGTGAGGTAGTCCAGCAGATTCTCTTAGAGCCACAGCCTGAAGAGAAAACTCCTAAATCCCCAAAAGGATGGAGAAGTAGTGGATCACAGAATCAGAGCCTTGCTCATCAAATGCCTACAGTCCAGCCTCAGACTCCAGGCTCGGAGGATAAGAACACCGAAGTGAAAATGTCACCAAGAACATCTCCAAGAGCAAATGCTGGCAAAAGGTTTCAAGTCCAAGATGGTCTGCCTAAAATTACGGCTACCACATTAGCGTCTAAGAAGCAAGGTGAGATGGCTTGTTTTTCTCCTTATGAATGAATTTGTAACACATTAGAAGTGCCTGCATTCTGAATCCACCATTTGTCATTTTGAAAAATGTTGCAAATATGTGTGCCTATTTAAGTCATATTCATCATACTTTTTTGTTCTACAGATGAGCTATGTGATGGTAATGAATCTCACAATGAAGTAACCATTCCAAAAGCAAAGAAAAAGCGAGTGTCCTTTGGTGGTCTGTTAAGCCCCGAGCTATTTGACAAACGCCTGCCTCCAAATTCTCCCCTTTGCCGTGGGGCAGCCCCACGACACAGTTTGGGTCTTTCCCAAAAACCCCAATCTCTTCTACGACGAGCATCTGCCATTGGTCTTTTGGTAATGCATAAAACAGCTTTTTTTTAGGACTATGAAAGGGGTCCTATTATGCTCTTTTACAAAGTCTTGATTTTGTTTTGGGGGTGTACTAGAACATGTTCTCATGCTTGGTGGTTCGATAATCGATTGGTTTCGGCTTTGATGAAGGTCCGCCTTCCGAAAAACAAAATGTGTTGTGATTGGTTAGCTGTCCCACTGCTTTGTGATTGGCGAACAGCTTAGACGGTGTTTCAGTACTGCCACGCCCCTTGCTCCGTCTTTCAACAAAAGCTTTTGGCGAATCCGGCACTACTCACTCGTGTTGTGGAAGCTGTCCTCAGTAAAATGCGCAGCACACAATAGCAAATTGGGGTTATAATGCTCAGGAACAGAGTTAAAAAGTAAATTGCAACCACTGTTTCCTGACATTATCCGCTTTCGGAAGCCCAAACAAAGTCGTTTGGGCACGGAGGTGAAAAAAACAGCGTTTCAGGCGGTCGCACACCGAACGAGAAGCGCAGCATCGCGCCACGTCTTTAAAATTCAAATACATTATTTTCTATGAGTGTAGGCACACCGGCAGCGCCGTTCGGCATCTGTCCATGGCGCCCAGCTACGTCGTGTTGTACTTGTAAGAATTGTTCTAAACCAGCGGTTCTCAATTCCAGTCCTCGCGTACCCCCGCTCTGCATGTTTTGCACGTCTCTCTTTGTTAACACACCTGATTCAGATCATCAGCTCGTTAGAAGAGAGCTCCATGCGTGAACTGTGTTCCGATTTACATGGTCCCTACACAGTGTCCATTGATCCCTACTCCCTGAGCAGAGGAAATCCATTGAATAATAAAATTTTAATTCACTTCTCGCCCCTTAGCCCTTTGTATGGAATATATACGCTCCCTTCAAACTGGAATCATGGAGGAATATCCGGTAATGTCCACTTCGCAGGGCACTTACAGTCAAATATAACAAACGTATGAAGCAATAAGAGAAACATACAAAATATGCAGAGCGGGGGTACGCAAAGACTGGAATTGAGAACCGCTGTTCTAGACATGCCAAAAATTTGAGGCTACAGCACCTCTTCTTTTTGGTTTTCTCTGATGCACTAACTCTGCAGTAGCACTTCTTCTTCATCGTCTCGTCTGCTGCACTCACTCAACCAAGCGTTCTTACCACAACCTCGCCCCTCCCCACCCCCCCAACCATTCGAATTTCTGTAGGCGGGAATTATTTGTAATGATATTCTAATGAGCCGCTTTGTGATACAAAGCCTGGAAAACAAACGCTGTAGTCCAAATGAGCCATTCGTTGTAGTTCTTGAAAAGGGATGTTTAAAAAACTAAATATCTCCCTTTGGAGTGGACTTTGAGATTTGTAACTTTCTAGATCTTTTTAATGCCCAAACATACACACTACACACTGACTAAAATTAAAAAAGTGAAAAAGCATAATAGGACCCCTTTAAATCTTTGAAACTTCTGAAGGCTTTTAATCCAGTTTTTTCCCTGCATTTTTTTAGGCTCTTCGACTTGAAGAAACTTTCCCAGAGGCGCTAAAACGTTCTCCAAAGAGAGCTTTACCCAAACGGACAGCATCTCCAGCAAAGACTCCATCACCTGCCAAAAGGTCACCGAGTATCAAGGCTAAAACTCCATCACCTAAACCTCAAAGGTCACCGAGTATCAAGGCTAAAACTCCATCACCTAAACCTCAAAGGTCACCGAGTATCAAGGCTAAAACTCCATCACCTAAACCTCAAAAGTCACCATCTGCTTCAACCAAGGCACCAACATCATCCTCTACTCTTGCTACACCCAGGACACCTGCATCTGCTAAGAGAGCTTCAACTTCAGCGATTGAGGCTGTGGGTGGCATGTCTTTAACTAAGACACTTAGGGTGCAGGGGCGGTTTTCAATTTCTCGTATCAGTACTCCATCACCTGTCCAGGACCAGGGGGACGAGCCTGAAACACAGTCAACCATTGTAGAAGACGTGCCCCAGAAATGTTTAACACCAAAGGTACCTTTAAGGAGAAAGAGCATGAAGTCTTCTGCAAGTAAAACACCCATAAGTGCAATTAAAAGTGCACTTGATGTCATGCGTTCAAGACACAGTGGAGCATCACGGGCTAATCTAAAAGGTGAAACATTTAAACTGGTTATTCCAATGCTTTCCTGTTTATGATACTAAATCTTTCATCAGCTTAAATATGTATTTACATTTTTTGTTTGTTTCTTTAAGTGTTGACCTCTTGGGCTGATATTGTGAAGTTTGGTCAGACCAAACCTCAAACGGAAGTTACAACTAAGAAAAAAACTACAAAGAGCAGTATAGTGAAGAAAACTGCAGTGCCAAAACCCAAGGTAAAATACAAAAGATTATCAGTCTCGAAATAAAGGTTTTTGTTCTGATTAATTGTTCAAATTTCTGTTAATGGTTTTATTCAATGAATGGCTCATTAATTTGTGGCTTTATTACAAACAGCATTTAACTGTTGCTTACCTATACAGACACCTGCACGGAGGCTGAAAGATGTTGTCAGCACTGGGCATGCGGCATCTCCAGTTACCATTGTTGTTGGCAGAGCCCATATGAGGACTAACCAGTCTGTTGGTGCTGCTCCTAAAATAGTGCCAAACATAGCACTATTCAAAAAGGACATGAAAATGGATGAGTACTTGACAGGTTTGTTCAATGTTGAAGAAAACAATGTATGCAATTAATGTTTGATGAAATTGTTAGTTCAAGTTCTATGTTTTGTGTAATGTTAGGTGTTGCAGAGATTTTCAAAACACCAGCCAATACCAGGTCTAAGAATAGAGTTCCTGTGAATAATGAATGTCCAGAGATTCCTCTGGATGAGATTTCAGTGATGAAAACACCAGAAGAATCAGGTAAATGTTTCAGATTTGTGTCACAAGGGATCTACAGTGTATTGTTTTGATATAACTGTGATTTCATGCCGTTGTTTTTCATTTCCCCACATAGGTGAAATGATGATGTCACCATTAAGTGTGGTCTCCACTGCCAAACGTGGTTGCTACAATGAAGCAGTGACACGACGACTTCTGGACAACCAGGATGGTAGTTTGTTGGAAGACGAAGGTCTTTCTCAGCTCCCTGACAACTCAAATGAGGCAAGTTGCCATGACATCATTCCAGATGTAAAGAGACCTTCTGACGTACAAACGGAGGAAGAGGAGGCTGCACCTGAAGCAGTAGTCAAAACCCCAAAACAGAAAGCAGCACCATCCTTGTGCCTCACTGGAGTCAAGCGACTCATGAAGACACCCAAACAGAAGGCCGAACCAATTGAGGACTTAAGAGGAAAGTTGCTCAAGACCCCCAAGAAATGTAAACCTTCCCAGGATGAAAGTCTAGAAGGTGTTAAGGAACTCCTAAAGACTCCCAAATACAGGGGAGCTCCAGTAGAAGACATGGTTGGTGTGAAAAGAGTGATGCAGACCCCAAAATTGAAGAGCAATCCTGTACTCTGCGCAGCTGGTCTTCAGAGGCTTATGAGAACACCCAAAGTAAAGGCTGAGCAACATGAAGACCTGACTGGTGTGAAAGAACTGATGAAGACCCCTAAACACAAAGGAGAACCAGTTGAAGATCAAATGGGTGAACAAAGGCTGATGCAGACTCTCAAAGAGAAAGTTGAACCTGTAGAAGACTTCTCTGGACTGAAGCAGTTAATGCAGACTCCCAAGCAAAAAGGAGATCCTGTCAGTAGTCAGTTTGGAATCAGTGACCTGAGAAAGACCCCTCGAATTAAAGAAGCAATGGCACAGGATTCAACTGGGCTTAAAGAACTTGAACCAGAGAATAGCTCTTCCCTGACAACAGAAAGCAGATTGACTGAGCCTACTGAGGTAAATGGCAAGGTTACCCCATTAAACACTCACACCATGTTTTCTCAGTAGATAATTTAACTGACAATGTAAGTTTTGTCATGCTGTTTACTTGCATTGTAGATATGTAAAGCTTCTTTTGATAGATGCTTTACTTACACACTAAACATTCCGTAATGGTTGACTTCATTCTTTGTTTTAAAAGCAATTGGGAGTTGTTTTTATTTCCTTCAAATATAATAAAACCTTGTATTTTTCATCTTTAGATTCAAGAACCAGTGGAAAGTGGCTCTGGATTCATGCCAGTTGAAGGCGAGTTAAATCTGCGTAATGCACATTTGTTCTCATCTATTTTGTTGTTCTTAGTCCTAAAATTTGGGAAATTAGGCATTTATGACAGTTAACTACTTGGATTACTAAATGAAGTTGTCTTTACTTGTAGGTTTGGATGAGGAATGTGACAAAGAAAATGTCTGTCCATTTAAAACCATGGAGACTGAAGTTGTCAAATCTGTGGATCTTCAGTGCACAGCTAAAGCAGTTGAATGTAATCAGAGTGATCAAGAGGTTGAAACTGTAATTCCCCAGAAAAGACACCCTGACCAGAATGAAGTTTCAGTTGAAGCTATTGATGTATTTTCTTCTGGGGCAGATGAGAAAACCCAGGAGCAGTCTGAAGAAACTGTATGCGTATCTGACAATACCAATGCAACAGTTGAAGCTACCGCAACTTCATCCACTGCTGAGCAAGAGGAGCTAATCAAGTCTCCACCTGCCAACAAAATTCAGCGTGGCAGTCGAGGAAGAGCAGCACAGAAATCCAAAAATGAAATGGCCAAAGCACCTGCTGTGTTGTCAATAATTGAAGAGGAAAATATGAGTAGTCCAATTCCTGCTAGCCCTACCAGGGGAAGGAGAGGCAAGAAACTTCTTGAAGTTCCAGAAATAGCTGCCAGCCCAGTCAGAAAATCAGCCCGTGGTAGAGTTCCCAAGCACAGCTTTGTGGAAGAAGAGGCAAAGAATACGGAGGCTTCCCAAGTACTTGTAGAGTCCATAAATACTGAGATACCTGACAGCCTTCCTGTTGTTACCAAAACCAGGAAAGGAAGGGAAACTAAACAAGATTATGCTGATGCTGTAGTTGTGCCCACTGTTGATGCAAATGCTGTTGTTCCACAGTGTCCTGATGCCAATGAAGAGCAGGTCCAAGCCCCTGTTGTGAAACCTGGGAGAAGAAAGAAGATGGAAAAAATAGAAAGCCAAACTTCAGAAGACCTTGAACAGAAAACAACTGAAATTGTTTGTGAGGAAAATGCTGTTGCACCAGAGGATGTCAAGTTGCAGACTTCACTAGGTACTGAAACGGTCTCTGCAACTAGAGCTAGGAGGGCTAGGCCAGCAAAGAAGGAACACTTGAAAACCGAGCCAACCCCTGCTTTGGAAAGCGAAATTACAAGCACTCATGTTGTTGTAGTGGCTGAGAAGCCACTGACATCTGTAGCAAAGTCAGGGCGTGGAAGGAAAGGTAAAAAAGAAACTGTCAAGGACCAACCCTTGGATGATGTTGATGTCACTGTTGTTTCCAAAGCTGTGTCAGAGGCAGATGTTGACCACAAAGAGGATCCTCAAACACTTGTGGTCAAGTCTGGCAGAGGAAGAAAGGCTAAACAGCAGAAACCACAAATAGCTGAAGAGGTTGTTGACCAGCCTGCTATAGATACCTGCACATGTTTACCTGGGACTGAAGAACACACTGAAACAGTGGTCAAATCTGTGAGGGGGAATAGGAAGGCAAAGCAGTCAAAGGAGACGGTGTCAGTTGAGGTTGAGGAGAACATTGTCAGCCCAGTTGAACAAGCAGAGACCCATGTTGTGAAATCTGGTAGAAAAAGGGCTGTTATTGCAAAGGAACCTAAAATGGTTGCAGATGTTTCTATCAAAAGAGGTAGCCGTGCTGTTGCAGACCCTGCACCACCAGTTGCTGTGATATCTAGCCGTGCACGTAAAGCAGTTGCCAAGGCAGTGTCTGAGGTTACCGAGGATGTGGCTTCATCAGAAGAGCCTGTTAAACATGCCAGGAGAACAGCAAAAGCACCGGAATCAAAGAAAGAAGAAAATACCATGACACAAGGAGATTCTGAATTTGTTGCTGTTGCACTGGAGAAAGTGGAAAGAGGAAGCCGTGGCAAAAAACAGAAGGATTCAACTAAGGACATCTCTAAAAACCCAATCAAAAAATCTGCTACAGTTGAGGAAGCTAATAAAATGAAACCCTCAAAAACGGTTAACTGGACCCCAGATTTGGTCATCTGTAAAGATATTGAAACTTCTACAAATGTAAAAGTACCAGCTGAGACAACCTCCACAGAATCAAATCAATCAGCTGATCTGCCACCCAGAGGCCGCAGAGGGAGGGGAGTGAAAAAAGAAGAACCTCCCATTGAAGACTCTCAAGAAGCAGCTCAGGTACATGTCAAGCCATTGAGGAGAGGAAAGGCAGTGGCTCCCTCTGCGCCCAAATCAGAGCCCACTGATAGCAAGACATCAACTTCCCTCAAAAGGAAAATGAATGAGGGGATTGAGGTAATGGATGAGTCTGTAAATAAGGAACCTTTGCCAAAGAGAAGAGGCAGAGTAGCCAACAGCGCTGAAGTTGCAGCAGAGGTCTCCAGCAAAGAGAAAACATTTGAAGCTGAACCAGAAAAGGCTGAGCCTACTCCCAAGAAAACTGGTAATAGAGCTGCAAGAGGACAGAAAAGGACAGCCCAGGAACCAGATCCAGCACCTGCTAAGGCTCAAGAGTCTGTTTTAGGTAAGCATACTGTAAATGCTGTCCTCAGTGAATTCCTGAATGTTTTAAGAACTTTACATTGGGGTTTAGTAAGAAGTGGGTGTTCAATGAACCTGTGCAACATGGGACTATAAAGTAGTTTGTTTAGGATTGTGGATAAGGTTCTTTTCAGATGTAGCCATATCGTTCAGTGAATTTGTCACATCAGTCTTGCTGGTAATAGCCTTCAAATAATGTACTAAACATTTTTCTGCTGTGAGCTCACATGGTTTGGGGATTATTAAAGCAATAATGTGGTGCCACAAAAGCTAATGGGCTTGATAAGTGCCTTGGCTGTATACAGTTTAGACCTGTGTTTTATGTTCATGAATGTGTGATAATGATTAGATTTTCTGTTTTGTGTTTGTTCATGCTGTGCTGTATTATTCACCTGTTGAGAGTGTAATGGTAACGTTTTGTGTTCACACAGGAACCACCACTCAAAAAGGAAGGCGTGTGAAAAAAGTAGAGGAAGCAGACGACTCTACAGAGGCAGCTCCTCTCAGACGCACCAGGAGGAAGTAAAGCACTGATCTTACAGACTGGTCTTAATGATCTATTCTCTGTAATCTCTAAAAAAAAAAGGTTTAGTTTTATATGTTTGTAATATTTCATTATGCCTTTTTCTATCATTTTTGTTTACCAGTGTAATTTTAGCTGCTTTTATCTTAGGGAAAACTGGTTGTGTACACTTATCAGATGCGTTTGTTCTCTTAAACTCAGAGGAAAGGGGCATTGAGACATGCAGACTTGTTTTTACTTCAATGTTTAAAGAATTTCTACTTTTTAAACTTTTAACTTTGCTCAAAAACATTTATCTTCTATATTCCCTTCCTTCATGTTTAAATTTTTTTTATTTTATTAAAAGAATAAAGTAAGTGAGGGGTGCAAAACCAGGCTTAATCGGTCACAATTCTTAAGCCCAAGAGTGTGTAATATGCTGTAGTAGGTAGTGTACATGTGACATGCTTGAAAGTTTTAATTAAAAAGATTTTGGGCACCTCATGTTTGTTAGATTTTTTATTATTTTTTTCCCTAGATTTTTATTAAATCAATCTGTCACTTGAAGATGTTGAGACCATTTGTTGTATAGGTTGTAATGCAATGTCAATGAAGGTGTGCCAGAAAACAGCCAGTAGGTCAATAGTACCATATTTCGTGTGGGGGTACACAAAAAACTGTGAATGGTGTATATCCACTGCATTTACAGCAGTTAAATTACCATGGTATATTGTATAAAATCATGGTAATGAACACTACAATAGTACCAAATGTACAACAGCATAAATGATCTCAGAAATCATGTTTTGTATTGTGTTCTGTGTACTTGGCGTTATGATGTTGATGTACAAATCTGAACAAGACGGGTAAAAGATCAATTCTAAGATTGCCCAAATTGATTTTTGTCCTTGCTGCTCTGGACCGTAAGAGAGCAAACCTATGACATCAAATGAGGTTTACAACAGTCATCTACAAAACAAAGCTGTCGATGGAAGATAATAAAAAAAATAATTTAATAATCTGTACATCCTCTTCATAATCATATTTATACACAATGAAAAATCCTGTGGTCATACCATGGTGCTGAATAGTTGCAATTATAAATTAGCCATGGTATTTACATGGTGCTACAAAGGCGTTATGGTGTAACGGTTAAGATGCCCCTTCCACCTTTAATTTTTCTCTTGATCTTGCTACTGAATGTAATCTAAACAGATTTGTTGATTGGCTATACTCTTACTAATACTTGACATTTGAATAATTTTTTAGACTTATTCTCTCTGACCAGTTTTGAGGTTATATGATCTTTTATAGTCATTGGATAATCAGTAGATATTTTTTTTATTCTGTGCATTTATGATCTGTTTCGACCTCAATCTGACCATCACTATGGTCTTAATAGAATGATAACCTTCGGTCCGCCTTCTCTCAAGACCTTAGCTGTGTCCTAAAGTTAAAGGGGTCATATGATGCTTTTTTAAAGATCATTATTTTGTGTATTTGGTGTAACAGAATATGTTGACATGTTTTAATGTTCAAAAAACATTATTTTTCAAATACTGTACCTTATTGTAGGTCCTCTATGCCCCGCCTCTCAAACACGTCGTTTTCAACAAAGCCCCCTTCTTTAACAAGCGCAGTCTGCTCTGATTGGCCAGCTGACCCAGTGCATTGTGATTGGCCGAACACTGCAAGCACTCATCAGAAATGTAACGCCCCTTACCATAATCGCGAGCTTCATCTTTCAAAATAAATGTAAAGACAGTAAATAATGTCATTAGTTTTACCATCAGTTCAAGCCCGAAAGGGGAACAGAGTCGCGTGACAGACAGAGTGATGAAGCTGGTATGTGTTTGCAGTACACAAGCCACGGTTAAGACAGCTGACTCCACTGTGATGTCACAGCAATAGCAAATACTTAACAAAACAGTAGCTGATTCAGAAGCCCAGATTGTCATAGCAAAGTCAGAATTACCTCCTCTCCTAGGTTCACGAAACGGTCATCCATAAAATGCATTGCTGTTCTGTTGTAAGTCATCTTAAAGATTCCTAAATGCATCTACTTTCGGAAGGCCAATAAAGTGCTTTTGCTTTCACACTGAAAAACACAGCGTCTCCCTGACATCGCTGCTTCAACACTAACTGCAGTTACAGAAACCACGCCTTCTTTCTCTGCGTGCACATTTGGGCGCATTATGCAAATTTTTCCACATAGTGAGGTAGACATGTGTGGGCTTGTTAGAACGAGCCGTTTTAGGAGGGCAAGTTTTAACTTTTATAAAGAATATATCTTTGGTTTTGAGACGTTAGTCTTTGCAACTTCAGGGATCTTCTTTATGCACCAAGAGCTTGTAAACACTCCAAAGAGAAAGGAAAACTTGAAATCGCCTCATATGACCCCTTTAGTGCACAACTTTCGAGGGCACGCCTCCGAAGTGCATTATGGACGCTCCGCCTTCGCATGATTTCCCAATTGTGCCACCAGGGGTTCTCGATTACGCTCTTTTGCATACTAGAGGACCATCCTGACAGGATAGGTGGAGCCTGAATTGTTAATTTTAGTTTTTATGTTATAAGTCATAATGGAGGGAAGGGGGGGGGGAAAAAAAAAAAAAAATTTTTTTTTTTCAGGGCTTAAGCCAATACCTAGGCCAGGTAAATTACACTGGTTTGCTGCGTTCTTAATTGCTGGATTACAACTTTAAATGCAGGTATTGGCTTGGAGCTTACTTGAATAATGTAATGATACACATGAAAAACTACAAAACACACACACACACACGTAGTTCAAATGCTGACTGATGTCTTGACAGGTTTTTTAACAGTTTTTGGCTGAGCAGGGAGGCCCTGACAGTGCTGCTGGATTTCTGAGAAGAGAATGTCAACAGTGATGGGGTGCAACAATCCAGACCCTGGTGTTTCTCTTCTGTCTGCCACAGTACATCATACAGAGTGGTCTCCAGAGTGTTTAACATGCCTTGTTCCACTGTCACTGCATTGTCCTCCGAGTCTCTGAGGAGGTGGTAGCCATTCACCAAGAGATTCACCTCCTGAAGACCCCAGAAGACAAAACTGATGTTGTTTTTCTGATGTTAAACCTAAGCTATGTAGTAAATAGTTGTAAAAAGAACTTTCAGTAATGTATAGATCAATTTGTTTTAATGTGTAAAAAAATTTATTTACAGGACATAAAAATAAACATATAGAAGAATGTTTTGTAAGCTGTATTAAAAAAAGACAAAATGTACAGAAAGCACTCGGGCTCATTTACAAATAAATTACATTACAAAAATGAATAACGTATACAACTTATCATTTTGTTTTTAACTTACATCACAAAAATAAAACTACAGAAATTAGGCAATGTTTCATTGACATGTTCCATAAAATATAAGATATCGAAAAATGTTAATGTACCCATTTTTCCACTGTTTTCTCTTCTTGAGAGAATAGTTAATAATTGATTTCTCATCCATTCTCTCTCCTGTGCTCTCCTCTGTCTCTCTCTCCTGTGCTCTCTCTCTCCTCTGTCTCTCTCTCCTGTGCTCTCTCTCTCCTGTGCTCTCCTCTCCTCTGTCTCTCTCTCCTGTGCTCTCTGTCTCCTCTGTCTCTCTCTCCTGTGCTCTCCTCTCCTCTGTCTCTCTCTCTCCCGTGCTCTTCTGTCCTCTGTCTCTCTCTCTCCTGTGCTTTTCTCACCTGTGTCTCTCTCTCCTGTGCTCTTCTCTACTCTGTCTCTCTCTCCTGTGCTCTCCTCTCTCTCTCTCTCTCTCCTCCCTCCCTCCTCCTCTCTCTCTCTCTCTCCCTCTCCTCTGTCTCTTTCTCCTGTGCTCTTCTCTCCTCTGTCTCTCTCCTGTGCTCTCCTCTCCTCTGTCTGTCTCTCTCTCCTCTGTCTCTCTCTCTCCTCTGTCTCTCTCTCCTCTGTCTCTCTCTCTCTCCTCTTCCTCTCTCTCTTGTGCTCTTCTCTCCTCTGTCTCTCTCTCCTGTTCTCTTCTCTCCTCTGTCTCTCCTCTCTCTCTTGTGCTCTTCTCTCCTCTGTCTCTCTCCTGTGCTCTCCTCTCCTCTGTCTCTCTCTCTCTCTCCTGTGCTCTCCTCTCCTCTGTCTCTCTCTCCTGTGCTCTCCTCTCATCTGTCTCTCTCTCTCTCTCTCCTCTCTCTCTCTCTCTCTCCTCTGTCTCTCTCTCCTGTGCTCTCCTCTGTCTCTCTCTCCTGTGATCTTCTCTCCTCTGTCTCTCTCTCTCTCCTCTTCCTCTCTCTCTTGTGCTCTTCTCTCCTCTGTCTCTCTCTTTCTTCTCTCCTCTGTCTCTCTCTCTCTCTCCTGTGCTCTCTTCTCCTCTGTCTGTCTCTCTCTCCGCTGTCTCTCTCTCCTGTGCTCTCCTCTCCTCTGTCTCTCTCTCCTGTGCTCTCCTCTCCTCTGTCTGTCTCTCTCTCTCTCTCTCCTGTGCTCTCTTCTCCTCTGTCTGTCTCTCTCTCCGCTGTCTCTCTCTCCTGTGCTCTCCTCTCCTCTGTCTCTCTCTCTCCTGTGCTCTTCTCCTCTGTCTCTCTCTCCTGTGCTCTTCTCTACTCTGTCTCTCTCTCCTGTGCTCTTCTCTCATCTGTCTCTCTCCTGTGCTCTCCTCTCCTCTTTCTCTCTCTCCTGTGCTCTCCTCTCCTCTGTCTGTCTCTCTCTCCTCTGTCTCTCTCTCCTCTCCTCTGTCTCTCTCCTGTGCTCTCCTCTACTCTGTCTCTCTCTCTTTCTCCTGTGCTCTTCTCACTGTTATCTCCTCGTCCTCTGTCGCTCTCTCCGGGCTCGTCTTCCAATTTTTTTTTTCCAATTTAATAGTCTTTTTCTTGACATGACAAAAATTAGACATTTGTTTGCCCAAGAATGCAGCCTGGACGCTACAAATAGTACAACATATGTAATTAATAGAAAGACAAATAATAATCCTATTGAATAGTAAATAATATAATATATAAAACGTATTAAGGCATGTAGTGATGTAAGTATAAAACTAGAAATAAAATAAAATAAGTTCAAGTCAGTCAGTCACTTTATTGATATAGCGCTTTTAACAATACAGATTTGTGTCAAAGCAACTGAACAGCATTAATTAGGGAAATATTGTGTCAATAATGCAAAATAACAATTAGTAAACACTAATTTTTCAGTTAAAGCCCGTTCATCATTGAATTCAGTGATGTCAACATCCAGCTCCGTTTAAATAATATCTTTGCAATCATGTCAACGATAACGCTGGAAATGAATTGTCCCCAACTAAGCAAGCCAGAGGCGACAGTGGCAAGGAACCAAAAGTCCATCTGTGACAGAAATGGAGAAAAATCCTTGGTAGAAACCAGGCTCAGTTGGGGGGCCATTTCTCCTCTGACCAGACGAACCAGCAGTACAGAAAAATCAATATAAGACGTAATAAAAAAGACGATGAACAATATTAACAGCAATAATTATATGATGCAATCAAACTTATAGCAAAATTTGGTAGTTCTGTATATTGTTTCAGGATGGCATCATCTGAGGTCCTCTGAGGGATTTGGCATCATCTCTTCTCAGGTGTTTCGGGATCCAGACGAAGCTTGTGTAAATCCTAGTTACAAACAAGAAACAAATACAAACATAATGATAGCGTAGCGGCTTGTTCCAACCAAGCAAAATGATTGTTTAACCCAAACTACGAAGAATACTGTGCTTTGTTAGATATAACTGCATGTAAAATATTATGACTGCGCTAAATAATTATGAGATGCCTATTTGAATGCGTGGCCAAGAGATGTTCCTTTAATCTAGATTTAACATGAGAGAGTGTGTCTGAACCCCGAACGTTCTCAGGAAGGCTATTCCAGCGTTTTGGAGCCAAATGCGAAAAAGCTCTACCTCCTTTAGTGGACTTTGATATCCTAGGTACTACCAGAAGTCCAGAGTTTTGCGACCTTAGGGGGCGTTATGGATTGTAGCGTGGTAGAAGACTATTTAGGTATGCAGGAGCTAACCCATTAAGGGCCTTATAGGCAAGTAATAATATTTTGTAACTGATACGGAACTTAACAGGTAGCCAGTGCAGAGACTGTAAAATTGGGGTAATATGATCATATTTTCTTGACCTGTAAGGACTCTAGCCGCTGCATTTTGTACTATCTGTAGCTTGTTTATTGAAGATGCAGTACAACCACCTAGCAGTGCATTACAATAGTCCAGTCTAGAGGTCATGAATGCATGAACTAGCTTTTCTGCATCAGAAACAGGTATCATGTTTTGTAGTTTGGCAATGTTTCTAAGATGGAAGAGTGTTGTTTTTGTAACATGGGAAATATGTTTTTTCAAAAGACAAGTTGCTATCTAATATAACACCCAGATTTTTGACTGTAGAGGAAGTAACCGTACATCCGTCTAGTTGCAAATTGTAATCCACGAGATTCTGCGTACTGTCTTTTGGTCCAATAAGTAATATCTCTCTCTTTTATCCGAATTTAATAGGAGAAAATTTTTGGTCATCCAATCTTTTATATTTTTAACAGACTCTGTTAGCTTAGATAATTTTGAAGTTTCATCTGGTCTTGTTGATATATATAGTTGAGTATCATCGGCATAACTGGAAACTAATCCCGTATTTCCTAATAATATTGCCAAGTGGCAACATGTATATCGAAAAAAGCAGAGGACCTAGGACAGATCCTTGATGCACTCCATCCCACATACGGGATTAGACTATTTACAGAAGCAAAATAAGACATCTAAGTATATAATCAGTAATTTAGGCTAATATAATCTACATGTGCTGGAAACATCAGATCAGGGCAGATTGAGTGTTTTCTCTTCTATAGTGACAGGCAGACTATTGAGCAGCAAACACACAGCAGTTCTTCTGTTCTCCTAACAGATATGGCAGTTTCTCCTGGTTTGATAGAGTTTTAAATGTCTAATGGATCTGCTGTATTTTATCATAGAACACTGTCCGTATATCTGTGTATTTGGGGCATTCTGTTAGGAAGTGCAGTTCTGTTTCCATCTGATTCAGATCAGAGTGTGAACACAGTCTCTGCTCCGGTGTCAGCCATGTTTTTCTGTTCTGCCCGTCGCTATCATCAGCTTGTGTCCGCTGGGTCTGTATCTGGTCAACGTGCTTCTCAGTTTCTGATCTGACACTGTGTACAGATACTCTGCCATACTGTACACTCTCTTTAGGGCCAGATAGCATTGCACTTTACTCTGCTGTTGTGTTTGGGTTTGCCAGTGAGTGATGTAGTTCTGTTTGGTTTGTGCAGTAATCTGACTGATTCTGATGTTGTGATTCAGAGCAGCAGTAGATGTTAGTGAAGCATCAGGACTGAAGCTCTGGATCAGCTGAGGGAAGGGCTTGCTTTCTTTGCTCATCTCTTGGTATTGCAGAGCGTTATAATGATATGATTGGGGGTCACTGAGCTTCATATGTTTCCAGAATTTAATTGCCTTTTTTGTATCTTTATGATTAGAGGATATTTGCCTAATTCTGCCCTGCATGCATTATTTGTTGTGTGACGGTGCACGTTTAATATATTTTTACAGAGTTCTGCATGCAGGGCGCAATTGGATGTTTTTTCTCCCATTTGTTGAAATCTTGAATTGGGATTTGTCATTGGATCCCCCAACCTCACTTCCATAGAGGGCAATGGGACTCAATTACCGTGTATTCTATATTTCAGCCAATTCTAATGGGGATTTCTAATGACATTGCAGTTTTATGGCGATAGAAGGCCCAGCCATGCTTTATCTCTCCGTTGCAATTCACACATGATAAAGTTTCCCGTGGATGTGATTTTCAAACCCAGGTAGCTCTCCTCGTCTCTCTCTCCTGTGCTCTCCTCTCCTCTGTCCTCTCTTCCTTTCTCCTCCTCCCTCTGTCTCTCTCGTCCTGTGGCCCTCTCTCGTCTGTCTCTCCTCATCTGTCTCATCCCAGCTCTGTCCTCGCTCTCCTGTGCTCTCCTCTCCTCTGTCTCTCTCTCCTGTGCTCTCCTCTCCTCTGTCTCTCTCTGGAGTTTGATATCCTCCCTGAGTAGCTCCACCAGCTTCCACTCACTCCCTCACCTGTCCCAGGACACTTAGCAGATAAACCATGACTGTTAACAACAACAGCACAATGAATTTCAGCAAAAAAAAGTGTCTATTAACTTGCTTACTTTGTATTTTCCCCAGCAGGCTCATTTTCTCCATAACTGTCCTAGAACAAGAGAAAATGGAAACACTTATGAAAAATATTAAGACAGTGGTGCGATCTTTGAAAATATGTACAACATATTTAAACATATGTAAAAATTGGTGCTACATTAGAAAATATGACAGCAGGACATGCATACAAAATACTGAAGTGCTTAAGTTTGGTTAAAACATTTGTAGACATATCATGCATGACATCACTACAAAAACACAACAAAGGGAAAGACTGTTGCCCTATATAGTGGTTGTCTTATTGTTTGTGGGCTTTGTGTTAAAAAAAACCCTGACTTTTAACGCTTTCGCTAGGTATTTGTAAATGAAAACACAATACTTACATTTCAGTGTGAATTCCCCCACAGAACTCTCACCCATAGATATATATAAGTAGATGCCTCATTAGCGACTGTTTCTATAAACCCCGTTGTCATCTGAGCGCAAGTGATTCTGGGATATGGTATGTGCACTTCATTTTTCCTGTACACAGATGGCGCATTGAGTTGCTTTCGATTACGGCAGCCTTTTAATGCAATCGGCCTTGGAATGCGTTCTTCGGAGGGTGCATTCTGAATTGGGACAGCTTACGTCGTGACGTGACGCAATCACACTTCAAATGCGCACTTCGGAGTCAACGCACTTCAGTTTGGGACAGCCTTCATTGCGCCGCTGTGATGCAATCGTAGTTGAAATGCGCACTTCACATTGGGACACAGCTTAAAAAAAGTAATGCCTATGACCCTGGAGGCAGAGCCAATGTTGCCACTTAGCAATTTTGCTGCTAGATTTAGCAACTTTTCAGTCTACCCTAGCAACTTATTTTTTTCAAAAAGCACCTAGAAACAAATTTAGCTATTTTTAAAAAGTTTATGGCAACTTTTAGCAACTTTTGTAAAGTGACTCAAATGATAAAAAAGGCACATATTTTCATCTAAATTACACAAAAAGAGGAAACTATTGAACAGCTAGCCAGCCAAGCAGCACATCAACCTGGAGAGAACTGGAGAAAGATGCCTAACAGTACAAACATCAAATGTGACCCTGGACTACAATATGGCAAGGGGCGTAACATTTCAGTCACACGCTTGAGGTGGAAAATAATGTGTTTGAACCGCATAAACATATTTCATTACACCAAATACACCAAATAATGTTCTTTTTAGCAACATCATATGACCCCTTTAACAGACTTCCAATGTTAATAACATAGGCCTATACCTTTAGAAGCATGGATGTGTCTGTTACTTTAAAGGTGTGGTTCACACAAAAATAAAAAAAGTCATAATTTACCCAGGTTGCTCTCAAATTGCATAAAGTTCTTTCTTCTGTTGAACACAAAAGAAGATACTTTGAAGAATGTGGGCAACTAAAAAGCATCACTTTTATACTGGTGTAGAATTTACCTGTAAACAAAAAACATCTCTTTCTTTTTTTCTATATTAAACCCCATGTTTTGTGAGTGCATGACTTGTAATTTTTAGTAAACCTCCCGTTTTTATATAGCTGATACACATTAAATTCGTTAGAAGTAAAGAGTATTCTTTTATATAATTACTTACAGACTATATTCTCCCTTATGACAGCACAGCTAAATATTGCAAACTGACATTTTATAATAAATTTTACAATCCTCCTTTTGGACTAAAATGTATTTATATTCAACATGTATTTATTTCCTAGATGATAAATGGACTGAGCCTACAGTCACTATGAAACACGTGCTGTAATGATGTCATATAATAAAATACAATACAGTGTAGCACATACTACAATTTGAAAGTCTAGTTTTAGCGTTTATGGGCATTTTTTTACCTTTATAAAGCCATTTTTCAATAAGTGTGCATTATCTTTTGAGTCAAAATCTTACATTTAATCTGTCAATTAGAATAATAAGACATTTGGGCTGTTAAGCAAATGAAATCAGTATTGACAAAATTAATCATTGCAATGCAGAGGAAACACAGAAGCTGCATCTGAAGTTGCATTTAGATGTATTTACACGCATGTTTTTTGTTTAATGCAAGACATGAATGCATTTGATCTGCAATTACAAATGCATAAATAATGTTTTGATATTTTAAACACAACATGTTGAAAACTGATGTTTGAAATTATAAAAAAAATGAAAAGATACTTTAAATGTGAAATTAAAACCGCCAGTAGGTGGCAGCAAGTCACTGTTAATAAGTGAGTCATTGCGATTGAACCGAATTATTGAAACAGTTGATTCATTCAGGAACGAAACACCTCTGATGCTCAGAGACGCAAAACAGCACTGTGGCTGTGCTTGGAATTTTGAATTATTTTTGAACTGTTGTAAAAATCAACATCACATTTGTAATCATGCTGATTTTTGGAGAAAAAACGGCACTCTTCGTTTGAAATTGATTAACTATATGAAGTGGTATAAATGTATAAATTTTCTGCCCCCATTTCTTGAATTTGTTTACCATTCTTAATGCACTTTAATAGACTGAAACTTGCAGTGAAAGAACGCGTACGCACATTAGTCTAACCTATAGACGTCATCACGTAATGTATGCATGCACTCTGTAGATGTGTTTTGTTAGGTTTTTGCGATCTACAGGTGCATCTCAATAAATTAGAATGTCGTGGAAAAGTTCATTTATTTCAGTAATTCAACTCGAATTGTGAAACTCCTGTATTAAATAAATTCAATGCCACAGACTGAAGTAGTTAAGTCTTTGGTTCTTTTAATTGTGATGATACTGGCTCACATTTAACAAAAATCCACCAAATCACTATCTCAACAAATTAGAATATGTTCACATGCCAATCAGCTAATCAACTCAAAACACCTACAAATTTTTCCTGAGCCTTCAAAATGGTCTCTCAGTTTGGTTCACTAGGCTACACAATCATGGGGAAGACTGCTGATCTGACAGTTGTCCAGAAGACAATCATTGACACCCCTCACAAGGAGGGTAAGCCACAAACATTCATTGCCAAAGAAGCTGGCTGTTCACAGCGTGCTGTATCCAAGCATGTTAACAGAAAGTTGAGTTGAAGGAAAAAGTGTGGAAGAAAAAGACCAACCGAGAGAACCGCAGCCTTATTAGGATTGTCAAGCAAATTCAAAAAAATAAGATTCAAGATTTGATTGAACTTCACAAGAAATGGACTGAGGCTGGTCAAGGCATCAAGAGCCACCACACACAGACGTGTCAAGGAATTTGGCTACAGTTGTCGTATTCCTCTTGTTAAGCCACTTCTGAACCACAGACAAAAATGTTTTTTTTATTGGACTTATGAAGTATTCTAATTTGTTGAGATAGTGAATTTGTGGGTTTTTGTTCAATGTGAGCCAAAATCATCACACAATTTAAATAACCAAAGACTTAAACTACTTCATTCTGTGTGCATTGAATTTAATTTAATACACGAGTTTCACAATTTGAGTTGAATTACTGAAATAAATGAACTTTTCCACGACATTCTAATTTATTGAGATGCACCTGTACTCGATAACGTCAAATCAAAAAACAACAATTATGATATTATCGCAGATGATATAGATATATTGGGTGGACCAGCCGTCAATCTGAGTGGACCAGTGCCACCCTGGCCCTTATGTAGCCTCGCCACTGGTATACAGCAAATGTACATTTTTCACAAGGCAGCCCCACCCATAGACATGGCCCCACCTGCTGAAAACCGGTGTTGTGCCCAATTCTGACCCCTGCCATTATTACCCCCCTAGTATTGGTAGGTTTAGGGTTAAGTGTGGGGGAGCGGTTAGGATTAGGCAATGAGATAGCGATTTCAAAGAGAGTGGTAATAATTTGGCAGGGGGTCGAAAATGGGCACAACACTGGAACTGAAATTCCCCGCTCAGAGTTTCTGCTGGAAGAATAGAAGGGACGGATGCAGGGAACATCATGGATTTGTTTCATGTAACAGCGACTTGGACGCATTTCTTGGGAATGACCAGTACTGCCTCTCAATGGAGCTCGATAAAGACATCCAGACAACGTAAAGAGGGTTTCACTGCAACCTCTGCATCGTTAATTTACCCAACAGTAAGTTATAATAAACTAAAACATCAGCGCCAACACAAGTGAGACATGTTCCTGCACTTTGCAAGCCTGCTATAATACAAGAATTATATATTAAAAAGTACTTGCACTAATTGTGGAACTGCCACTACAAATTAGGGCACTTTTCACCAAAAGGTAGATTTGTAACACATTAGATGGTAATACCACGGAATTTATTTTGTATCATGAAGTCTTATAAATACTATGATTGTTATTAGGTAAAAATTCATAAACATGGTATACACCAAAGTACGGTGGCATAATCCTCTCATAACGTCACTGTACCAGTTTTTTTGTAATTTGCTTAATGTACTCCATCAATTTCATTTTGCATTCAACTCATGTATTTCTGTTCAGGGCCAAGCCTGGAAGACCATGTTAAAGGAAAGAAACACCAACATCTCCTGCGGCTCAGAGCTCAGCGTAAAGCTCAGGAGGAGAACAGAGTGTTTGTGAGTGGCTTTAAACCAGACACGTCTCAAACCGATCTGAAGGAGTATTTCGCACAGTTTGGGCCGGTGTCAGATGTGATCATGGACAAGCAGAAGGTTCATATACTGTCTTTACCCTGTGGTCTAGTTCTCCTGGGGTAATAATTGAATCGTTGTCTTGCTTACATCTGCATTTGATGTAACATTTGCTAACCCTATGTAAACATTAACCCTGAGTTAAGTAACATTAACATATAGGGTTCATTTGAGTAAAAGGAGATGTAATGTGAGATTTGTTGTTTTTTGTAGGGTGTCTATGCTATAGTTGAGTTCTCCGAGCTGCAGAACGTTCAGACAGCTCTGGCACAACTACAGCATCAGCTCAATGGACTGAAACGCCATGTCAAGCCCAGAGAGAGGAAAGAGTTTAAACTGGCCAGCAGGGGGAAAAAAGACTCCAAAACCCCCCAGATCAGCCTGGACAAACTCAACTATGAGCTCTGCAAGACTTCATCTGTAAGAGAGCGTTTCACATCCAGGCAGCACAATGAAAAGTGTGTTTGCTTCATTAGAAGTTTTTTCTCATTTATTTTTCATGTTCTTTTTGTGTGTGAAAGGTAAATGAGCAGATGCTGAAGGTGGTGGAGAGTTTCGAGTTGAAAGACAATGAGAAGAAAGTGCGAGATCTTCTAGTTCAGCTGCTACAGGAAGTCTTCACAGAGTTCTTTCCAGGTTCTCTCTTAACTAAAACATGAACCAGACAAGATGTGGCATTGACCCTGTCTATTTTTAAAATGCGTGTTATAGAACTTATTGTGAACAATTCACCTGTTCATTTGTTTCTTTTTTGCAAAAATGAAGTCCAGTCAACAACTTATGCATATAACCAATTCCTGCCCTACATTTGAGAGAGAGATTTGTTGCTCTGTCTGTTTCATTACAATTTGAATCGATGCAGAAGAGTGCAACAGTGACCACACATTTTTTTTCTACAGCATTGGTTTTTAATATTTTTCCTGTTCAGTTTTTCGTGATTTTAAAAAAGATTCTTCAAAAAGTCCTTGTGTCATGTGTTACAGATTGCCAAATTGTGCCCTTTGGATCCTCTGTGAACACTTTTGGGATTCACTCCTGTGACATTGATCTGTTTCTTGACCTTGAGAACACCAAAGTTTTTCAAGCTCGTGTCAAGTCTTCTGAAGCGGTGTGTTAGCAGCTCTAATACTGGGCGACTGTGACCTCAAACATCACGTAATCAGACTATTTACTTCTGTCAATCTGTAAAATCTCAAAAACTGCCAATTTTCAGCAGACAGGAGAAAACCAGTCTGAGGATTGCCGCTCTGAAGACTCCATTTTATCCGACATTGACCTGTCCACTGCCACTCCTGCTGAAGTATTGGAGCTGGTTGCAGTCATTTTGAGGAAGTGCGTTCCAGGTGTGCACAAAGTCCAGACACTCAGCACTGCCCGGCTCCCTGTGGTCAAGTTCAGTCATTGAGAGCTCAACCTCCACGGTGACATCACCATCAACAACAGGTTGAAAACAGCCATTTTGGCCACTTTGTGAAATGGAAAATCTTGGAGTATAGTACCCCATTGGATAATCTTTGTCTATAATAATGTTTTTCCTTCTGCACCAGATTGGCAGTAAGAAATACGCCATTTTTGCAGTTGTGTTCAGGCATTGACTCCAGACTGCGACCCTTAGTCTACACCATCCGATTATGGGCCAAGCAGAAACAATTAGCGGGTAATAAAGTTGTGCATGACAATTAATTGTGAACATCAGATTAAAAAAATGACTATATTTTTTGTGTTTTACCACATATGAGTGCATATATTTATGGCAAAGTTTTTTTATCAGCATATTAATAGTTAATAAATAATTCTTGACTGTAAAGTGATGTGACTATAGTACAGTAATAACTCATCAAATATAATGTTTTTAATCAAATTATTCAGGAATGCAGAACCACCTTGAGGTATGCTTTGAACTGAACTTTTACATTTTAAATAATTTATTACATTGTTTATATTCCAGTGTTAAGTGTTAGACTCGATTTATGGGGTTAAAAATTTTAATGGTGTAATACCAAGCTTCGCTTGTTTTTGGCAAAATATAACTTTTAACTCAAAATATTCTTTTGATTTTGGGGTAATATGAATGACCTGAACATTTCTTGACAGTTTTGGTGCGATTCACATGTACCGTTTTCTCAGGTTAACCTTATACATTTTGAATATTATAGGGAACCTTTCTGGCCCTGGACCGTTGTTGAACAATTACGCTCTTACACTGCTGGTGATCTTCTACCTTCAGAATCGAGACCCTCCTGTGAACCAGCTAAAGAACATGGCCTGTGCGTTAACCAGGACTGCTCTTCATTTAACTTCCTTAATCATTTGTTTTTTTCCTGTATTTTATGACTTATTACATATTTTGTTGAATTTTTATTACAGGAGTATTAGATGCAGATGTAACAGGATGTCAGACTAAACCGTATCTGTCATGAGAGCCTGAGATGCATATTAATAATGACTTTTGTTTGTGGAGGTGAGGAAGAAGAGTGTATTATTGAGGAATGAGATTGTACATTTCCTAGTCAGCCATTTATTGCACCGCCCAGCAAAAACACTGAAGATCTCTGTAAGTATACCATATGCTTTACATTATCAGTTAACATGTTTACATTCACTTTCTTAAACTGGTTACCAGTTAACTGCATAGGTCATCAGTGGCTTCAGCATTAGCTGATCAACACAGCTGCAGTAGATTTTTACGGCATGTAAGCCCTTATGGGTCAATGTTTTATGGAACTATAGAACACACTGTACTTTTGTCCCTCACATCCTTGATGCTTAATTTGTAAAAAAATAAATAAATGTGACACTACCCTGACTAATGTTTATTGAAGTGCACGTCTGACTATATATTCACATCCAGCAAAAATTGTGTTTCACGATAGAGGAGACGACAATAAATGGTACACTGTGTTCTCATGCAGCCTCCTGTAGGAGAAGTTCTACAGTCAAAAATGAATCACTGCATCTCTAGAAACTGCAAACATAGTAGAATACAAGTCCATACAAATTTCTTGATTTTTGGAATACTTTTTAGTGATTTAACATCGCAACTTGCACAACTAACAGATGGAATACTCGGAGAATAATCTTTGTTTTGATGTCACAGGTGTTTATTTTTAAACCCGTTTGTTAACTGGTATTTCAATAAAATAAGTAGTTATCAGCCTACTGATGTGCATGAAAACATGCTCAGTATTTTATCTGCTTTGAGTGTGCTCCCTACCTAGATATTATCATAGGTGTCCTCCAACACAAAGGCTGTAACAAACAGCAGGCAGCAGCAAAATTTAGATAGTTTGATGTTACCTGATGATCAAAATCAAAGACAGCATTGCAGGTATCCTCTGTGGAGAAGTTTCCTTATTTCCTCTGGCATTGCCCCTCTGCCTTTCGCCGTTAACCAAATATAGTTTATTATATGGTCTCACTTTATTTTAAAGAGCAGGTCATATGTGTTTTTTAAAGTGTCCTAATATTGTGTTGGAGTCCCCTACAACAGGTTTAAATGCATCTAAGGTCAGAAAACACTGAAATTTTCCCAGAATATATATTTATACATAGAGTCATTTGTCCTTGATTTCGAAACGGTTCGTTCGATTCAGTTCTGAGTGAAATGTCTGTAAACCCCTCCCTTCCATAAGCCTACTCTGCTCTGATTGGTCAGCTGGCCAAGCCTGTTGTGATTGGCACAAAGAGGAGCGCTTGAGCAAGTTAGCGAGCGCTGCCATCCGTGTTGCCAAGTCCGCGGTTGTTTTTGATGTGGCGGGTTGTAGCGACCCCAATAACATCATATTTAGGCACTGGAATGCGAATTTACCAGGGGAACCCCGACTTAAAGAGTGCATTTGACCCACCCAAACGGCGATTTTGTTAAAGGTGACCACCCTGAAACACTTTTTGGTCGTAGTTTGAGTTCAATTGGCGCGGGTTTTTGTTGTGACAACCTGGCAATCCTAGCATGTACCTTTACATAAAACAATAATATAGTTCTTAAAATAATGACATAAAAACTTTTTGTTTAACACTTATGCAAGCGAATCGTGCCCACAGCTAGTTTAGCTGCTAAACTGTAAACACTTACAGGTGTGGTTCACTGTTGTTTTTTTTTTTCTAGGCTTGATATTGTTTTTATGGGGGGCAGTCTTAAACATGTGTTTAATGCTTTCGTTTTTCTAAAAACGCATTATTTTTCACATAATTTACCTATATTCCACACCGCTCTGTCCCTTCTCTGAGGGGCTGATCATTTCCTTCTTTTATGATGCCCCTCCCTCAGAAATAGGTGATGGGATCTGATTGGTTAGCTAGCCCAGTGTTTTGTGATTGGCTAAAACGCCTCTAGTGCGCGTCTAAACGTCCCACCCCTCACCTCCCTCCGGCGCATGTGCTCTTGTTGTATGGACCCTTTTTCACATTACATGTTCTCAGCAGCGCGAAGTCCGTCCTAGTTGGGTTAACTTGAATAGCAGTGAATGGGAGAGTAACACAAATATATTTTTTGCATTCCTATTTGCTCAAATAGCAAAATAAAAACTCCACGATAGTGTTTTTATGACTTTCAATAAAAGGAAAAAAAATTGAGAGAGACTGATAACGGCAGTCGGAAGAGAGAACGATGTCAAATTCACCGTCCCTCCCATAGACGCTGCATTAGAAACACCCTAATACCTTGTTTGTAATTGATGCAAAGGTGATATAATACAAAGATTAGTGTTATAAATGTACATACATTTTTTTTACAAATATGAAACACTTTCGAGGATTTACGATGCTGATGACCGTTAAATGCATCATCACAGTCTTGTGAAAATGGTCCATCGTAAGAACAATGGCGTCGTTATATCGTTCTCAGTTGGCCCGATTGAGAAGCAAGGGATGTATTGAAGAGGGTCGTGTATTAGAGGTCTGCGCGGGACGTTTTTTTCTTAGTCCCCGGCTTGGGTCCTTGCAGGCTTTTATGTCACCCACCCGCACATCCCGCTATATATTCCCTCTGGCACAAGATTTTCTTCCCGACCCGACCATTCCTTCTTTTTTAGATCTCGTTTCCAGAATCTCACTTTTAAATTTCTGCTACTGAAAGAAAGAGAGGCTGACAAATAAAAGTGTAGTAACTGTATGTTACTGCACAAAATTGTATGTTATTTTATTAGTCTTGTCAAGAGTCTTGAATTTATTGACTTTGACTTGAATTTATATGAATTATCTTAAGACACAAAATTCATTTAATATTTTATGCAACACAGTAGGAAAAAAGTGTCAGAGAAAATAAAAATGTTGTACAAATATGGTATTTCTTATTTTTATTCGTCTTGTTAGGATACAATTCGTTTAACATTGACAACACAATAGGGAAAAAGTGTCGCAGAGAGAAAAAAAAATGTAGGTTGTACAAAAATAGCATATTAGCTATTTTTATTCGTCTTGTCAAATACTAAATTTGTTTGACATTTTTCTGTTAACACAGCAGGAAAAGTGTTGCAGAGAAAAATAAACAAATACGACATCTTTAATTTAAAATTATAGGCTAAGCAAAATACAAACAAAACCGAGTTGAACGTCCTTCAAATGAAAGTGCATCCACACTTTGCTCCATCCTTATTCTGCTCTGTCACTCATCGACAACCTGCCTGTTCTGTCTGAGGGCCACAGGTACAGCCTGCTCTGAGCATCGTTATGCACATACTGCGCACAGACCATGCAAATAAAATGTGTGACGTTTAAAGCATGCGTGCAGAATAACAGTCTTGAGCGCAAGCTGTACCGGTGGTCAATAAGAATAAAGCGCAGATATGCTGTTCTAAATGGACGTTGGGAACGGGATATTGTTAGACCGCCCGCTCCAGTTCAAATTACACCAGAGTTACCGACAGCGTTTTATTCGGGAATTTAATCCCGCGGCGCAAAAAAATCCCTCTATCGTGCAGAATCTGTGCAAGCACGCTTTTAATAGTAGGCCTATGTTTTTTTTTTTGTTTGTTGTTGTCTCATACTTTTAGATATGATGTTATTTGTAAATTCTACTGCTTATGTTAGCTTTTAATATCCGGTTTTATCCTGATTAAAGCTTTAATACAGTACGGCAACTGCACAGCACTTTCACAATGATTATAAAGTCTGTGCGCTACACTATATTCTTTATTATTAAACGAAGTAATTAGAACAATGACACATTAATAGACACATTCTTAGGAAATAGTGGGGTCACAGCGAATTATCAGAACTATTTCAGTAAAACAGTAATATCGTGCTTTATAGATTAACCTGGAAAACTAAAGCTGCACTAGGTATACATCACATATTAGTAAAAAAAACTTGATATTTTGAGCACTCAGTTGAAAATTTACACATAATGTATCAATCGTACTTACAGGTTGTGGTTCGGAGAGCTTGTTGGTCCAAATTAAGAAGATTAGAAGCCAACAAAGATAGCAAGATTAGAGAAGCAGTCCTCGGTAAAATGACAAGCACAACAAACGTTTCGAATTGTATTTCTGTGTTATCGTGGAACACAGCATCTTCTCGACACCGAGAGTGTCCGTATTTCGTGGGCAGGTGGGGATTATGCTAATGTGTTACCCAGTGACGTATACCGATAACAGGCAAAAGATTCGAAAATATGAAGACTCGTTAAGGCGATTCAGAATCGAATCTCTCTTTTGAGAGACAATATCTTTTCTCATTGGGCACTTTTTTGATTAACACTT
Source organism: Sinocyclocheilus anophthalmus (assembly GCA_018155175.1). Classification (NCBI taxonomy): domain Eukaryota; kingdom Metazoa; phylum Chordata; class Actinopteri; order Cypriniformes; family Cyprinidae; genus Sinocyclocheilus; species Sinocyclocheilus anophthalmus. The sequence continues at coordinate 492,334 of JADLZN010008610.1, forward strand.
TGCGACTGTTTTACATTGAAGGCAGCTACCTTACAAACTGCAAAAGAGATATTTTTCGAAAACACATATGACCTGCTCTTTAAGGTCCAATTCTTGCTATTAACAAACAATTAACTGTGACTTTTGCGTCAATCTCTTAATTTGCTGCTTATAAATATTTAGTAAGTAGTTGCTAAGGTATTGGGGATGTTTAGGAATGTAGAATATACTCATGGAAAATATGTGCTTTATAATCCGATTGTAAAGCACATATCTCTATTTTGTAAAGGTGATTGTTGATTAAAAATTTTATAAATATTGTACATCCCTGTTGCGTACTACTAAGTAGAACTTGTTTTTGAGTGCTCAAATCACTTGAACATGCTGCTCTCCATACTGACATCAGTAGACTGTGCCTATGATGTTAATTACATCACAAACGGTCTGCTAGAGATGTACAGTTTAATCGTGTTATTCTCCCTGTAACTTTCCCTCAGGCACTTTGCTTTTTGGATTCTTCACTTTCTACTCAAAGTTTGATTTCTCTGCATCAGTGGTGTAGGCCATGTATTGCCTATTACAGATTTTCTCCAAAGTGATGAGGAAGTGGTAAACACCTCTGAGGCCTCTGGTCCCAAACCACTGTGTTCCTCTGTCCCCAAACTGAGGCCTATGAATGTCCTGGATCCATTTGAGCTAAACCACAATGTGGTGGGGAACCTTAATGAACGAACGCAAAAGAACTTCAAGTGAGAATGTTGCGAGGCTGAGAAGTACTGCCGCAGTTTGCAGTATCAGCAAAAATCAACCAAGGGCAAATCCTGGGGCCTTGTGTGGCTCTTTGCGCCGCCGACCGAAGCCGGACCCCGTTCACAGGTCGACACTTAGAAGATTATGGAGGTCAGCATCCTCTTCAAGGCAGCTGTTCTCCCAGAACCCTTGCGTGCCCAACTGGCATTGGCTGGGCAGGGTTTTAGAGGTCTTTGGTTTGCAAAAGTCTGCTCTGCTGTGCACATGGTGTTTCATGACGTTTTAAAATGTTCACCTTTAGAGGAAACCTAAACTACAGCTGTTTGTCAAAATCTGGACAAAGCAGACAGAGATGGAAATGAAATGGAGGTTAATAACCAAAGTGTAGAAGACTCTGGTCTACAAGCCAAAGGTGAAACTGGTAAGAAGAGACATCTTACAGTGGATGAGGAGGGTCCGTCGACCTCCACTGTTATACAAGCCAAAAGACAGAAGCTAGATGCTGATGTGGAGCACCCAGAGCCGGTCCACTGGACTTGGACTCAAAGGAACCGCGTTTGGGCAGGCCGACGGAAAGTGCTAAGAGATCTCTTGAAGACTAGTGATGAGACTTCCAAACCTGAAGGAGGCTGCGTTGACATTGAGAGCAGGGTGACTCAGAGCATTGTGGAGAAAGAGGAGAAACTGCAAGATTTGTTGGAATTCAACGTGGATGCAGAAGTTGTCGGTGGGAACGAAAGCACCAAGGTTGTCCTCCGTTTTCACCCCAGCCATGATATCACAGGCGTCTTTCAAGACTTCTTCCATTTTCTAGAGTCCTTCCTGCCTAAGATGGCTGAAACTATTCTAGGGAGGGCAGAGTCATAATTTTTTTTTCTTTTGTTCAAAATTTGTGTGAAATTTGCATAAACCCCAACTTTCAAACAGAGCTCAGAGGTCTGCCCTTCTAAGGAAAAAAAACAACATATGTAGGTGCGTAGGAAGTTTTGAGAAATATTTACTCGTATAATTTCTTAGTAGCCCAGTGGCGTCTTATGGGTAACAATGTAGGTATTTAGTTTCACCTGTATTCTATTGGGGTTTTTTGTAACAAACTACAACATCCTCGCCACTGATAATTTTTAGGCATGTTTGTGCCTCCCATGAAAGGAAAATATAATCAATGTGGACCATCTCCACCTCCCAGTAATAGTTTGCACTTCAAACCACCAAAGCTTGTTGGTTCTGTTCATGCTAATTGGGGTCTAAATCAAGATAAAAGTTTTTACTAGATAGATGGGTTTTCTGTTTAAAGCCTTCCACAGTTGGATGTTTGTTGATCACATCTGAAAATTCTCACATTTCTGTTGTTAATGAACTTTCTATTTTTATATATCAATTTATTTACTTTACTGGCCCAAGACTACCTGCCATTGCGTTCACATGTCGTTAAATGTCGGGTCCTAAATTGGTGGTAAAATTACTTGGAAGTGAACTAAGGTTCTACTAAAACGTGATCTCCATATCAATACATCATAAAGCTGGTATGACAGTTCTTATATCTCAATGGTTAGTTAGTGTGGTATCTGTCTTTTTATTTTTTTTTTAAACCGGTGACTATTTTCACTGGATGACGATTAACTGAAATCGCAGAACGTAAGTACAGAAACTCGTATATACACTACGCTCAACACAGGTGTTGACAGCGGGGAGCCCTAGCTCAGGTCGGGTCTACAATTTGAACCAAATGTGGTGAGATTAATTGATACTGGAGGCGCTCCTAGCAAATCAATGAGTTACTCGTACGGTCCGTTTAGGACCTTGTCCCTCGCTGGTGATGAGGAGAAGAGTATCGCCTTTTATTGCGCATAGCCCGAGCAGTGATAGTGTGATGTTAGATAAGAAAAATGTGACTAATATGATTTCAATAAAAAAAAAAGTGAGTTTAATATTTTTTACAATAAGACTCGGTGACATGAAAACGTACATGTATGTTATAACAGAAATGACTCACCTGTAGTAAAATCAATAACACACCTCATGTGGCCTTTCCCCTTAATTACTTTTTGCAGCTTAATTTCCATTTTAATGTTCAGGACCTGTTCTACCCATCAGCCTGCTGTCCATAAGGTGGACGTTATGGCCGTAAGACATACTTAGAATGGAAAAGCTGTGAGTGCTCTGGAATGAGAATTCAGAGGCGTGTACAGAGATAAATGACTGTAATTACACAATGAGGCATGCGGCTTCATTACAGCTGCTGTATATGACACCTGAGGATTAGTCACAAATGAACAGCACACATCCTGCCTTATTTCATGCAATCTGATATGCATGCAAAAGTAATTAAGACAGATAAAATGGAGGAGGTAATAAAACTTAAATGACATTTTTTAAAAATTTGTATTGTTGGAAAAGAGTTTGTGGGAAATGTAGGAGAGATTCACAAAATATATTTGCTGGTATTGAGCATGTATATGCGTGCATTCCGCTTTTTTATGGTGCATTACAAATTATGTCATTTGTGACTTCTGTGAATTAAAAGACTGGCTTTAGACGTTGCATCAGAGGGTCCATTTAGGAAGAAGACTATCAGCGTTATAAATAAACAGATAATCTTTTATTAAACTAGAATGCTTTTCAAATAAATTAACTAATATTTACATTTTAAATAAAACAAGTAATTGAACTGAACAGTAACCATTTACGTTTCTATTAGTGCAGTCAAACGATATGCCATCCAAACTAAAAGTTTTTGTTTATGTAATATATGTGTGTACTGTGTATATTTATTATGTATGTACTGTATAAATACACACACATGCAGGTATATATTTAAGAGAAATATGTTGTTTATATACTAAATATATTTATATATAATATAAAACATAAGAATATGAATATACACATTTAAAGTTTCAAAATATATACTGTATGTGTTTGTATTTATATATACATAATATATGTGTGTACTATGTATATTTTTATGTAAACAAAAACGTTTATTTTGAATGCGAGCGCGATTAATCGTTTGACAACTGTTTCTATTAAAAATATTTAAAGTTAAAAAAATAACATATTTAAATGATAAGTTTTCAGTTTTTTTTAATATACTTTTTTTTCTCAGGATTTGAATCATTTTATGCTTTAAATAATGACAATTTTGAGCAGTGGATTTTGTCGCACCTTTTTTTTTTTTTTTTTTTAAAAAACAAAAATAAATATATTAAGTTGACAGTTGTGTATTGATCTTTGTTAAAAGGTATTTTCTTTGGTCTTATCTCGCCTGGCAAAGTCAAAAGAAAAAAAAAAGCTTTGACAAAACTTTGCAATGATTTATAAATTTGGATTGCATAACTTTAGGTTTATGTGCTAGTATTTTGCAATCAGCATTAACAAGGCTGAACATTTAAAGATTTATTAACCTCTCACATTTACATTGATCATATTTTTCTTTGTTTTTATTAGTTGCATGTCAGGATACTTTTTGACATAAAAATAGGTTTATTCATATTAAAATAAAGCGTCAATTGAAGTAAAAAAAAATTATAACAATTTGATGAATGATTATGTATGCAATCTTGCCTCAACAAGAGAAAACAGGAAGAGACTCTAAAAATGGTCTCAAACATTTTCTTATGCCAAAACTGGCAAATGAGACCTAGTCAGCTTACATTATGGAAACCTAAAATAGTTTTCCAACATGACTTCAGTATGACAGTCTTATTGTTGAAAAGTGGAGGCACCTCATAATTATTTAATGGCAACACCTTATTGATCCTGGACCAGTCACAAAAACACATTTAACCTGTAAATCTTTAACGGCACATACGCTGGTATGTATTTGTTTTAATTAGATGCTAACTGAAGAAGAAAGAGTTGCGTGGTTCTGTAACCCGTAACCTCAGTACACAGCAGATTTGTTGTTAACTGTTATCTATCTCCCAGAGGAAGAATTAAGATATGTCATGTCAATAAAACAGCTACGTGATAGCAAGCATTTAGAAGTGTGAAGAGGGCATTTATTTACCATTTTACTGAGTAGCCAGTGTCTTCAGCAACACTTGAATAGAGCCTTTCTCAGCCTCGAAAACAAGTTTTTCTGAGAGTGTTACAAATATATTTAGCATGGTTTATCTTTGTGCAGTTTAACAATGACAGTCTTCCCATGACTAATTACTACTAATCTAAAAAAAAAAAACACTATAATACTTGTCATTATTTGATATGTAATGGATGGAAATTGACTTCAAATAAAATTTTATTTTGTTTTTTCATAAGAAAGTCCCCATTTATCCCCATTTCTTTTTGTTGAGGTAATTTAAAAATAATTTAATTGTTCCTAGTTTTTTAAATTGATTTAAATCGTTTTATTTACATTAAAATATGATTTTACTCTATACTATCATTATAATATATATATATTATATTAATGTGTTGTTGTTGTTTTAAAAAAAAAACTGAATTTGTCTTTGTCTCTGCACTGTCTATCAACTTTCAAAACAATATTTCCACTTTTGAAAAAAATGGTTTGATCATTATGACATATTTACAGATGTGGCATCATGGTTCAAACAAAGGTTAGTTCGTCTGCATAAGTTTTACATTATTTATCCCTTTTCATATATCGGCTTTGTCGAGCTCAAAAAAGGTCTCTTACAAAACATAGACACATTTTGAAAAGTACATAAATGCAATGTACGGCACAAAAAAAAAAAAAGAAAAAAAAAAAAAACAATGTTGCATCTTAGTGTTATAATATAATCCAATTTGATAGCTTGTAACCAGATTTAAAATGAATAATTATAATGATTAATATTAATAATATTTTAAGACTCAGGCCCTGGAAGAAACACATTTGTTTACTGCTAATTTGAATATTTGAATTGATGTGTCCAATATTGTGGTCCCTTGATGGTGGGTATGGCCTTTGTAGTTTGGATATGAGATTAGAAAATATGAGTTTAGCAGTATCCCTTTCAAAAGAAATTATAATAAAACTTCCTGAGAATGGAGTTTATTATTAGAACTTTAATAAAGAGGAAATCAAATCAGTGCAGGACTACAATATACTTATACATTAAAACAGTATCAGTTTTCACTATGGCCGTCATCATTTTAGCATGTTTAGCAGCCTATATTACTACATGGCCACTCACTGAAGTCTATGTTAAGTTTCACATATCTGAAATGTCCATTAAAGTCATTCAAAGCACCGGCTGGAAAAATTCCCACTCTCTCTAATGTCTTATTCTTAGACATTAGGCTATCAGTCTTATACTTTGTGTCTCTCAGGTCATCTCTCTGAACTGAATCAGCTCATGCAAACATGCCAGGCTGCTACCAAAGCACTCTGCTCACATTAGCGAAGCCATAACGCATGATAAGACTGATAATAATTTCATGTTTTTCTCTGATTCCCTGTAACATTATCCCTGAGACAGGAGGACAGCCATAAATGCAGGAAGTTTCAGGATTTTGTGCGCGTAAGTGGCAGACGCACGGTAGCAAAGTTAAAACAATGAACTACTGCACCTTTTCTTAAATGGCTTTTTACTGTAGAGTTCTTCTCTTTGGCTCCTTTCTGTCTGAGAGATGGCAGTCTTGCCTCTGTCTGTGTGTGTCTGTTTTTCATGTGTCTTTTGTGTTTGCTATAGTCTTCTGCACAAACAGCCTTAACCAAACATGGCTTAATACATGTTAATTTTATAAAGATTTTAACACAGCTGAACATTTACCATCAATATGTTTTTAACTGATATCTTTTTGTATTGATTTTACACAAGTGTGTTGTAAATTTAACAGAGAAGGTAACAGTTTGAACACACTTGACACTTGACTGAATTTATGTTTCCCGTAAGCATTATATACAGTATATACGTATGTGTATATATATATATATATGTATGTGTGTGTGTGTGTATGTATATATATACAGTATGCCTTGCGAATGTTTTCATACACATTTTGTTTTGTTGCTGCCTTATGTTAAACTGCTTTAAATTAGTTTTTTTCCACAACAATCTACACTCCATACACCATAATTGTCAAGCAAAAAACAGGTTTTTAACATCTTTGCAAATGTATTAAAAATACAAAACTAAAATGATTCCATTGCATAAGTATTCATACTGGGACAGTTGAAATTTAGCTCAGGAGCATTCATTTTGCTTGTAGATATTACTACACTTCAAGTGAAGTTAACCTGTGGCAAATTCAATTGAATGGGTATGATTTGGAAAGGCACACACGTTTTAATAAAAGGTCTAACAGCTGATAATGCATATCAGAGCAAAAACCAAGCCATGAGGTCAAAAGAACTGCCTGTAGAGCTCAGAAACAGGTTTGTGTCAAGCCACACATCTGGGGAAGAGTTCAGAAAAAAAATTCTGCTTCATTGAAGGTTCACAGAAGCATGTAGTCTCTATTATCCATAATGGAAGACGTTTGAAATAACTAGAACTCTTTTAGAGCTGGCCTCCTGGCCAAACTGAGCAATTGATGGAGAAGGGCTTTGGTTAGAGTGGTGACCAAGAACCTGATGGTCACTCTAGTTGAGCTCCATGATCATATGTGGAGATAGGAGAAACCTACAGAAGGACAAACATCGCTGCAACACTCCACAGATCTGGGCTTTATGTCGGAGTGGCCAAACTCAATCCTCTCTTCAGTTAAACACATGAAAACACACTTGGAATTTACAAAAAAGCACCTAAAGGACCCTCAGACTCTGAGAAACAAGATTCTCTGGTCTGATGAACCTCAATTCTAAGCATCATGTTTGAAGGAAACCAGCTCATCACCTGCAGAGTACCATCCCAAAAGTAAAGTGTGCTGGTAGCAGCCTCATGCTGTGGGGCTGTTTTTCAGCGGCAGGGACTGAGGGACTCGTCAGAGTAGAAGAAATGCTCAGTGCAGCAAAATATAGAGATAGCCTTAATGAAAACCCAGTCCAGAGCATTCAGAACTCAGACTGGGCAGAAGGTTCACCTTACAACAGGACAATGACCCTAAACACAGCAAGAGTGGCTTATAGACAACTCTGTGAAAGTCCTTCAGTGGCCCAGCCAGAGCCTGAGCTTGAACCCAGTCAAATTTTTCTGGAGAAACCTGAAAATGTGTGTGTGTCCCCATCCAACCTGACAGAGCTTGAGATGTGAAGAGGTGAGGAGAAGAATGGCAGATAATTGCCAAATGCTGATGAGCAAAGCTTGTCGCATCAAACAAAAAAAGACTTGAGGCTGTTAAGGTGCTTCAGCTAAATATTTAGTTAGGTATGAATACTTATGCAATGTACTTATTTCAGTTTTTTTTATTTATAATACATTTACGAAGTTGTGACAATTCAGTTTTTGCTTTGCCATTATGGTGTATAGAATGTAGATTGATGTGGAAAAAAGTAATATAAGCAGTTTAACACACGGCTGCAACATAACAAATGCAGGGGTTGAATACTTTCGCAAGGCCTGTACTATTAGATATATATAATATATATATAATTTATATTCAATCATCATTCATTTATTCATTACTTCATTCGTTCATTTCATTCCCTCTTTGAAATATGTACATCAGTTCCATACAACTGTGGCAATATTGCAATTTTGTGATAGAAATAGGAGTAATAATTAAAAAATCAGCACCTAAAAAAAAAAAAAGTGAATATCGGTGTGGACACGTCTTATATTGTGATCCCTCAGTGGTTATTATGGATCTGGTAGTTTGAATGTGGTGGGAAAATATAGTTTTCAGTAGTAACCTTTTTAAAAGAAATGGCAATACAACTCTTGCCATTTCCTCAGAATGGGATCTATTATACTATACAAATGTATTAATATATAGTGTTTGTGCCTTAGTTTATCAGCATTTTGCATTTTTCAAATATCAAATAATACATGTAGATTTCATTAATGAAATCATAAAACTGCATACAATTAGAAAGCAATAAGAACATTTTCAAATGGTGTATACACTATAGTGTAGCATTTCAGGACAGTGCAGATGCTTCATCACAGCTTATGTCATTTACCCTTAAAAAGCACCAATTAGACATTAGGTGTAAACTGTGTTTACATGAATATATAATTAAACGGTTTAATCAAACATGTTCATTAAAATTAGACATATGTTTCATATTTTGTTTTAAAGACAAAAGATTCAATCACAGCAAAAGGAAAAGATGTAACTCGCATGATGATCTACTTATGAATAATGTAAATAAACAAACTGCCATGTGAGACATTTTACTTCCTTAATTTTGTTTTCCCGTTCTGATCTGAATATAGTTTTATGATTCTTCATATAATTTCATTTTACATCTAGTGGAATTTTTACACACAAAACCTAAAATCAATTAAATTGCTTGCTCCATAGTAGAAAGGTGTTCCTATTATTGATCAGAAAATATAACACCATGCATTTTCATAAGTATCTACATTCAACACGCAGAGCCCTCTCTGATCAAAAAGTGTATTCTGTTGAGATGAGCTGAGCTTCTCTCTCATCTGCACGACAAGCACTGCGTCAGAGGACATTATTCACTGTCTGGTATTTGCAGAGTTATGAGTTTGTGCTTGTGTTATCTGCCGTGGCTTTCTCAGTGTTTGTTCAGACTGATAGGCTGAAGTGTGAGTATCAGTATCTACTGTGTGTTGTTTCTCCTCATTGACTTTTATGGTTGCACAGGTTGAGCGACCAGGAGCGAGCGACTCCAGCCACAGAGACATTCCTAAAAATTTTACAACAGAAGCCTCAGTAAATGTTCCTGTAAACTGTATGCATAATATAAAAAGAGAAATTAGCGATTTGTACCAGCAGAGGAGTTCTTACACATTGTAGGCTGATCATATATTTATATTTGATAAAGAAAAGGTCCACAAGAAAAACAGCAATGTGCAGAAGACCACTGACATTTATGCAATTTGTAGTTTATTATGCCTTTTATTAGCGGTCAGGACTCAAGGATTTATACTTTAATATTTTTGCATTTATGGGAGCTCAGAGAAAAATTGCCCACGTAGGCTACCTTTAAATACACATTTCACAGAAAAATGTAACTATTTTATGAGGTGGCATTTTCATATGAATCCATTTGATGTGAATTTTACCTGGGGAAAAATTAAATCAAATCAAATAAACTCCAACCTGATCACATAAGAAAATGTTACTATTTAACAAGGTGGTGATTTCAAATAGATTTGTATGATGTGATTGTATGAAATTGTGCCATTTTAGAAAAACATAAGCATGGTGGTCCTAATCGTCAGTGGGGTAGGCAGGTCGTACAAATTATCCACCAATTCGCCCAAAACGTAAAATAGTTATGAATTACCAAAACAAATTTGGGATTTGTCCAGACTCACAGGAAAACAAACTGGGATTTCGTAAACATAATCGTCACTGGGGTGAAAGCAGATCATCAGAAAACCAACAAATGAGATTGTACAAATTCATATAAATTAGCCACCAATTCACCAAAACGTACAAGTTTCAAACTGCCATGAGATTGTGTTGATTTGTCTGGTCCTCCATAGGCTATATTATTTGCATAGCGTATTATTAAATTTCCCAAATTCCCAACAATTACGCTAGAACAGAATTGAATTGTTTGTCAATATTTGTAATTTGAGGGATCTGATAATTAGGGTGGTCTCATTAAAACACTCGAAGATGAATTCCACTGGCTACTTAACTGATCCAGATATTGATTAACCACCCCTGCCTTCGTTAGTAATCAATGCCGTATAATTAACCTTTCCAGCTCTCAATTTCTTCCTGATTCTTTCTTCTAAATGTAGGCTATGTCTATCATTTATAGATTTGAGAGGAGAAATTCTTTTAATCAAAAAAAGCCCCATCATCACAGTTGTGTCATAGCCTAGTAATAAAATAGTTAAATGTAATTCAAGTAGTGCTGTCAAACGATTACTCGCATCCAAAAATACAAGTTTTTGTTTACATAATATATGGGTGTGTACTGTGTATATTTATTATGCATATATAAATACAAACACATGCATGTATATATTTAAGAAAAATATGTTGTTTATATGTTAAATATATTTATATATAACATACAATATAAGAATATACTGTAAATATGTAAATGTATATACATGTAAATATTTTCAAAATATATACTGTATGTGTGTATATTAATATATATACATAATAAATATACACAGTACACAAACATATATTATGTCAACAAAAACTTTTATTTTGGATGCGATTAATCGCGATTAGTCGTTTGACAGCACTAATTTCTAGTAATAATCAGAATAAACAAGTATTGAAATTGTACTGAAATTTTTGTTTCCATAGCAAAAAGCCTACATTATTGTAAAATTCGACTGATGTGTGTCTTAAAACACAGCTGATCCAATCAAAACTGTGTATTATAAAAACCTAGAGTATTACAGAGTGCTTATTGGCACCCAGAGTGCTTATTGGTTAATATATCATTCCAGTCAAGTAGAAATACAGAACCTAGACACTGTGACAACTATTATCTTCTATATATCTTCTACTGGGAAAATGTAAATGATTGAATGAAATTTTGTGTAAGTAGTTGGTTTATTATGTTCCACGCATGTTATAATAACAATAAGGCACTTATACATATACTAATGTGCGTTGTGCTTAATCGGTGTCCATTACAATGATAATCACACTATTTACCTTATTGCTGAATTATTTAGCAGTGTTAAATTGACTATACTATAAAAACTTAACAATACTCAATTTTTATTTTAACCATTTTAAATGCTCATCATCAACTGTTGAGATTTAAAAAATAAAACTATTGGCTGCACTCTCAGTGCATTCCATTTTAAACCATATTCTACAGCAGTCTTGTTAATTTTCAGAGTACCATTGTGATCATAGGGTTGGATGGCTTGTGCCAGTGACTCATTAGTTTATCATTAACACTCTGGTTGTGTGTAAGTGCTGGGTGGGGTTTGGACCTCCCTCTGGGGTCTCATGAGCTATAAAAGCATCCTGGTCTGGTGAGAGAGGAGCAGATCAACGCCAACAGCCAACATCAGCTCTACACAATCCTTCTGGGCCCGAACATCTACTGCAGAGTAAGTAGCATTCTGCTTCTTTCACTCTTTAAAGCAAATAGCCTTTAGTTGATGATAACTTCCAACATAATGACATCGGATTCAGAACCACGGATAGCTCCATAACAAAGTGCATCAAGTGAGCTTGAAAAAACTGTTTAGCATTGCGTTTACCGTCTATTGAGGCTATCAACAGACCAAGAGTTGCAAATCTACAGCAGATGTTTAATAGTTCTGTAGACTTTGGCACTTGCTCTTCAAAGTGCATCTGAATCAAAAGTACATCCTACATGTATGGATCCCAAAGGTTTTTTGTTTGTGTGTATCAGATGGCGAGTGCACTGAGATCTTGGACTGTGCCGCTGGCTCTTGTGCTGTGTGTCATAGTGTGTCTCAGCAGCCTGGCTGAAGCTTACCCGCCCAAACCAGAACCTCCAGCGGGAGACGTGGGTCCAGAGGAGATGGCCAAGTACCACACGGCTCTAAGACACTACATCAACCTCATCACACGACAGAGGTGAAGCTAGAATTACCTATGCATTACCTGTGTATAATTCCATGCGTCAAAGCTGATTGTGTCAGATAAATCAGTATTAGAGGCTAATAGTAACACTGATTACTTAATAATAACGTTCGTTAATAACACAGCCCTGCATCTTGAAAAAAATTCAGCAGATTTGCAAAAAAGGCCTAATGTTACATAATTTGCTGATGCTAAACTAAAAAATAATAAACAGTTTCCGTCATGTACTATATTTTTCAAATTATATTATGTATCAGCTGTAATGCAGTTATTAAAAATACAAAAGCAGTCAAATGTAAAATGTTTAAATTTTAATGGCAAAAATAGGTATTCAAATTGTACTAAATTAGTTAAGGAAGGGTAGAAATTATGTTAAAATATTTAATTTAATGTCAAAGAACTATAGATAAACACAAGTAAATAAAAAATAAAGCTTATTTCCCCCCCACAGAAGCTGTACATTTCTATCACTGTTTGGATGTGTAAAACACCCACAGATGTAGCAGAAAAACTTCTCATATTTGTTTTTTTTCTGTCACTGGCAATTATTTTAACCTTGAAATCAGAATTAGGCATACATTCTGAAAGTGTCTTCGGAATCATTCATAAATGTGAACAAATAATCCTAATCTGGCTCAGAGAAAGATATGAATCATGTCAAAAGCACAAATGCTATGAAATGCACATCATACAGGCTTTATTTTTGGCATCAGCAATCCAAAATTAATAAGAAACAAGTATTGGATTTCATTCACCAAATATTATGGGTGATGTTATTATCTGAACATTATATATGCAGTACTTCAGAATGTTCATTAACTAAATGGAAATGTCATTAAACTTATATTTTTTCTTTCATGTATTTGGCAACACATTATTTAATTCATTAGTCATCATGAATTATTAATAAACAAAACTTTTACAGCATTTGTTAATGTAGATTAATAATACATTCTGAATATGTACATTTGAAGTTATATTATAAATGAACATTAGTTCATCTATTAAATATAAACATTAAACATTGAAAAATGGTATATGTGTAAATTAACATTAACCTAGATTAATAATGTTTGTTCATGTCTCATTAGTGTAAGTTATTAATACTTATTAAGTCAGTAGAATGAATTTCTGTGTAAATTGTTTGTAAAAGTATCTTGCATAAATGACCACACTGGACAGAATGTGACAAAACATGTAAGAATGGGTTTACAAACAATTTATACACACATTTGTTCTGCTCATGTTTTTTGACTGAAGCCAGATGATTCTTGAAACATGAATATCAGATGATAATGGAGAATATTATGCCTATATTAATGGCACTATTTTTAGCACATCTCTCTCATATTGATGTCATTGACTGAACCACTCTGTTGCAGTTTATTTATTTATTTACATATTTTACATTTCAAAAACAAATAAATAAAATATATTTTATTTCAGCTAGTTGCCAAGGAACCATTCATTTTCTTTTAGTTTAAGTTGATGTACTAAAATAACAAAACAAAAAAAATGCATGAAATTAATTAAATATATATTTATATTGTTTATAAGGCTTTATTATTTGCAAGCTGCTTTTAGGAATGCTGTGTTATGAAAGCCCTAAACAAATACATTTAATTGATTTACATTTAGTCCCAGTGAGCAATGCAAAAAGGTTTCCATGCAGGCGAATGAACTCAATCTAGTTTGCAGTTTAAACAAAACCACTTTGTGTGTGTGTGTGTGTGTGTGTGTTAATGGTTTTACCAAATTGTGCGTTGCTATGGTTTTACCCGAACACTCACATGTGTGAGAGGGGTGGGCTGAGTTGCCAGATATCCTTCAACCTGTATGAAACCCCTCATTATTGTGCTGTGCGTTAAGATAGATTGTTATTAAGTGGGATTAACATGTCTGGTTACGTCTCTGATGATGCATGCTAGAGATGTACCCTGATATTTTCTGCAACGAGTTTAACCTTAAAAGGCCACAATTAAATGACGATCATGTGTTATTTTGGTTCTGTTTCTTGTTGATTTCCTTATATTTGTGAATTGATCTACAATTATCTGGATGATCAGTTTCTTTTAGTTAAATCAGGAAGTTGGATTGTAATTCTTTTTGGTGCTGTTTGTTCAAGCCAGCATCACGAATACGAATGCTCATACTTAGAGTAATGGAAATGAACAAACACTAAGCATGTCATTTGCTACAAGCTTGAATCATCTTCTCATTCTTCAGATATGGGAAGCGATCCAACCCTGAGGCCGCTGTGGCTGAACTTCTGTTCGGTGAAGATGAACAGGATGTCAGGCCCCGGTGAGCAGTGAGAGAACATGCTGGAATATCTTTGTTTCTGAAGTTTTGCATGTTATATTTAATCACAGAGATACAAATGCACCTGCTCAGTCAGTCGCAGTTAGTCCAGAGATATTCAGACAAACCCCTGGTGGAGATATTGAAATGATTGTTTTTGTTTCTGTGCAGTGTGGAAGACTTGTTATGGTGATGTGACTCCTCTCTGTGGCTGGTGCAGTGGCTTTCTTCATTCATCCATCTCTATGATAATAAATTAGTTTACTGAACAGCAGAAACCAGCATGAGCCACAAACCCTCATCAGAATGAGGCTCCAAAAACACCTCATGATCTGTACATCTCTTTCTTTCTTTCTTTCTTTCTTTCGTTCCTGTCTGTTCGTTCTTTCTTTTCGTTCTATTTCTCTCTCTCATTATCTTCCTCTCTCTTATGATTTGATTTATGCTTTGTGAAAGACAATTGTAAATAATGTATTATTCAATGACACAATTGACAATAATAAAAATTACTGATGTTGAACTCTGGATCCTGTCTTCATTTATACATTTTACATGTTTTTTTTTTAAATACCTCTTCTTAAATAAAGAGAGATTGTGTCTGAACTAGTACATCTGTAGACCACTAGATGGTTGAAATCAACAATATTTTTATATTTTAAATATTTGGCCATCTTCATTATTTAGTTAGAAATCACAATTGAAACTTTTGGCTTTTATTGGTATATGATAATAATAAAAATATAGTATAAATATCTTTACTATTAATATTGCACTGAACAAAAAATATCATATTTTATAGGCATTCTTTAACCCTTTTAACCCTCAACTGTCACCCCCCATTTTTTAAAATAGGCATGCAGGTGCACTAGCCCACAAATTAAATTTTTTTTATTGTAATTTATGAACACTTTGGAATACAGACATAAGGTTGGTCTCTTTTTAAAGAAGAATTATCGCAAAAGTGGACATAAAAAAAAAAGAAGTATCAAACAAATTATAGTAGTTAATTATGTAAATAAAATTTCATTTTATTTTATTTTATATATAATAAATATTTTACATATCAGGTTTTACTCTAAAATTTGTATAAAATTATAGCCTTATGTCTAAATAAGTTATGTTCCGAATTTGAAGTTGATATGAAAAAAATTGAGGTTCTTGTGAGATTTTATTTAGGGCGTTATACCAGAAACAGCCACCGGGTGCCATCCAAATTCCATTGAATATTTTTTATGCATTTTTCTGTCACAAATGTCTAGATTTCTCTGTCAATATTACATCTATCTCAAAATAACCACCAAATATGGAATCCTGAGTCTCAGACCTTTCCAATGATATGTTTTTTGTCAAGATTATAAAAAGTTTTGATTCTAAAAGACATGTATACTAATATGACACTTGACACCGCCCACTAAGGGGGAGGAGACCGCCAAAAGATATTAAAGTACCATTTCCATGGGAAGGCAATGTCTGATTTCGAAATGGTTCACAGGATGAATCTTGGGCTTCTAAGCTTTCAAATGATATATGATGATTACTAAAATATTTGATAGAGAAAAAAGACAACAAAAAAAAAAAGAGCGCCAAACGTCCCACAGGTGGGACGGTGACAGTTAAGGGGTTAATGTACTTTAAAGTACCATGCAATACCATGCTATAGCCTACTGTGCGCAGATACATCGTATACAATTATAAAATATTTGTATTAATCTATCTATTGATTTTCATAGCTATCTTGTAAATGAAGACGAAAAAACGATCAATAAAAATAGTCCACGACTAAAAATCTTCCATGCTATTATCATATATTTGGACATAATATTTTTCTCAAGAAGCCTACCGCCTCAAGGGTCTACTTTTGGAAAAAGAACCAAACTTGCTGTTGGTTAGAGTTGTTATTAACAGAATACATCTAATTTAATAGTATGTAAAAAAAATAAAGACAGAGACTGCGGTATATGGTGAATTGCTTTTAAAGCCGCAAAGGTCTGAGTGATTTGAGACTGGGTAGAAGAGGTGATGTGGTGGGGTCCGCAGAGAGGCGAGTGTGCTGCCCCTTTAAGACTCACAGCATCTCAATACAACAAAAGCGCATCGCCCGCCTGTTAGAGACGTGATGTAAAGCGGATACACAGATTGTTTAAATCTTCGTTTAGTCATCAAGGTGATGAGATACTGACTGAGGCGATGATCTAGTTTACAGTGTTCTGTTCTGATAATTTTGCTGTCTATTAGGCTCACTGGTTGCTGTGTTATCAGGTGTGTAAATAAGACGTGAATGTATTACATGTATTAATGGTTCGAGAGCAGATGGAGTATAACGTTACGCGTTAATTCAGCGACCAGCATCATGACCACCGTCTGCAAAAAGTGAAAGACGTGTACTGCTGGTTAATTTCTCCCTGTCAGACATCACAGGTGAGTCAAACACCTTCATGACTGATGGCGAAACAACTCATTACACCCCTTTCTGCGAGCGAGCGTTAGTTTGATTTGGACTGAATTTCAGTCTTATTTTACTAATTGTGTTTATCTAAGATGCTCGCTCAAAAATACCACGGTAGGCTATTACATAGGCTTTTCTGGTACCATGATAATATTCGTTTTTTTTTTTGAAGAAGGCTACTAGAAAATGGAAATTATTCAGAACCATTAAAATATGTGCTTTACTGTCTGATTCCATCACTGTGCCATACCTTGCATAGCTAAATGTGCTTAGGTTATTTTAAAAAGAAAATCATGCTATGCTGAGTAGATTGATATAATAGGCCTATATTTTTTTTGCAGTTGGCTAATTAACAGTTCCCAATGACATCACCTGAAGACTTTGTCAGATTCTTTTTATCATACTTTGCTTTTATTATATTTGAGTTGTTTT
Source organism: Sinocyclocheilus anophthalmus (assembly GCA_018155175.1). NCBI lineage: Eukaryota > Metazoa > Chordata > Actinopteri > Cypriniformes > Cyprinidae > Sinocyclocheilus > Sinocyclocheilus anophthalmus. The sequence continues at coordinate 509,810 of JADLZN010008610.1, forward strand.
CACTTCATAAGTGGTTAGAAAACGATGAGCTGTTGTAAATTGCAAAAATGCAGCTGTACTGCATGAAGCTTAACCCAAAGTTTCTATTAATTACCTTTTTTTGGTAATTATTACTATTTAATATTTTGTTCCATTTTATTTGATCTTTTCTCTTATGAGACAATTTGTGAGACAATTACATTTTTATGTTATTATTAATTAATTGAATTATATGTATAGTATAGGGTTTATTCTAGTTAACTAAAACATAAACATACAAAACATATATTATCCAAAAAAAAACAATTATTTTTAATGTTTATGTTTTAGTAACTTAAATAATTTAGTTTAAAATAAAAAATAACAGCACAAAAGTGAACTGAAAAAATTTAATGAAAAATACAGGTAGGCTATACAACAAAATACTAAAACTTGAAAATAAAATTATATGAAACAGAATCGATATATATCTAGTTGATATCGGTTTTCATTTCATTTTGTTTTCAAGTTAGTAATTTTTGTAATTTTTTTAGTTTGTTTTAAAAATGTCTATATAGCCTAGTTTCATAATTTTTATTTGATATCTATTAATAAATATAAAACTAATTCAAAATATTAATAACAACTATAATAGTATCTCAGTGATACTAAACTATAACTGATTGATTTTGGTACTAAAATACCCCAGTAATGTAATAGTATTTCTATATATATATATATATATGACTAAAAACACATCTGTTCCACCTTTTTTTGACCCTCTAACTCTTTCTATTCTATTTTAATTATACTTAATCTTCATTTGTTATTTAAATGGCTTTGGAAGTAACATTATTTAATTTTTTTATGTATTAAATATATATATACACCTTGCTAACCGTGTACTGCTTAGGCTAAACGAGAAAAACTGTCATTTGCACTTAGAATGGTTGCTATTTTGTTGGTTTTGATTGCTTCCATTGTCATCATTTGTAAGTCTCTTTGGATAAAAGTGTCTGCTAAAGGACTAAATGTAAATGTAAATATATTTAGTTTTATTCTTATTATTTGTTATCTATTTTTCTGATTGCTAGTTGTAGCTCATCTCCTAGATGTCCTATTATGGGCTATTTGAATCAATTATCTGTTCTTTTAACATGTGTTTGCTGGCTTTTGTGTGGGAAAGTCGACACCTCTTCAACTCCCACGTTCGTTTCTGTGTCTCTCATTCATAAACATGACATGACCTCTCTGCTTCTGTTCCACTCACTGTGTGTGACAGCTTTACCCACGTGTGCAGCTCCAGGGACTGTTTCCATGAAAACCAGTGTTGTATCTGTGCACTCAATAAAAAGAAGTGACATAGTAAGACATGGTATTTGACCTCAGAAGGTCTAAGATGTTTCATATTTCCGATTCGATTGTTTATGTTTTAATTTGAAAATTGAGTTTGGCCATAAGGTAATTTATGGTATACACGTCTTCGATGGAATATTACTATACTGTGAGACATCAGCATGCAATGAAAAGAGTCTTTCTGTCACTCATTTGGGACATTATTGTACACCAGGTGACACAACAGCTGCCCAAAAAGAAAATTTGCTTATTTAATTATCTGTGTGTAAACACACAAAGCCAAACCATGAACACTTCTGACCACAGATCACATCGCAAGCACATAATAAAGAACATCAATTACATTTCTAAATTGCATGCCTAAACACAGAGCAGCACTATTAACAAGATTTACTCTCAAATTTCCTAGTTCTTTTGCTCCATTCAAATACCCTACTGTAGAGGCTCTTGGGATTTTGTGTGTTGCCAGGTAACCGTCACTGCAGCTGCACAGCCGGAGAGCTAATGCTACAGTGCTGTTAGTGCTGACCTCCTACTGTCATCTGTTGTCCTGACTGCTTTTGGTTAAGCTAATTGAGCTTATGTGTGTAACTGTGTGTGTATTTTTAACACAGCTGTAGCTGCGTAATTCAGAAGCTTTTGCGCACCAGTCATGAGAAAATTCACAATAAATTACTGGACAAGGAATACAAGGAATCATGCTGAGAGGTTCTTCAGAAATTATAAATACTACCCTGCCTTCGGCTAACAGCAGCAAGTAGAAAATCACGTGTTGTCAGTGTGTATTTGGCTGCTCAAACGTTTATAAATTATGTCATTTTCCAGCAATACGTTGGTTGCTTAGGACGTTGCTTTTTTTGAATGTTCAAATATCAAATAACGTTCTAAATGATTGTTCTAAAATAAAACAATTAGTGTTCTAAACGACAGACTTTAAATATCAAGTTCTTTGATATACTGTATGTCATCTATGTTTCTTATTGAAGAAACACAACTAGAGGAAAACTGTGCTTGTATGAATGCGATTCATATGGAAACGTATGATTTTTAGAAAAATACCCTCAAATCCTGATAAATATAAAACCACATAAAGTTGCGTTTAAAATAGCTAGCAGATATGCATCTATGCATCTTGCTTCAGTGTCTCATATTGCTGTCGCTGAGACAGTCAGGCATAAATAACCTAGACTCCTATAAGTCACTTTTATGTGTTCACACTTAGGTTCACTTTTACAAGAACCAACTTGTAAAACTTTTAACACTACAAGTTGCAATACAAATACTTATGTCTTAAATTCTTCACTTTCAAACACTCAAACCCTCAAGCTTTTAATGTCAAATTTTCAAGCTTTTATTTCAGCAGGATATTGGTGAAATGCTGTAAATTTGAAAAAAAAAAAAATGAAATGATGTGAATTTAAACAGTGAAGTGAATCTAGTGTACATTGCGTTCCTATATCCGTGAAAATGACTAAAAATGCTGGGGGATTTTTTTTTTTTTGTTTTTTTTTTGGGGGGGGGGGCCCAGTTGGGGGGGGCCAGGCAGTAGTTATGCGGATGTCGCATTGTAAAGAAACACTGCGCACCTGCGCATATACGCATACCTATAGACTGAACACGTAATACGTATGCGCATGACGGCACCATTTAAAAAAAGTAGTTTACATGGAGCGATGATTTTCCAAACCTTTGAAACCTGTTTTCGAAAGCTTGCCTTTTCAGTCCCCCAAAACACCATTGTCATGTAAATAAATGGCCAAATGCAAAAAAAAGTTTTCAGTTTATAACTTGAAAACAGTTTTGTGTAAACGGCCCCTGAAAATGCATGTAAGGGAAACAGGTCAATTTAACTTAAAGGTAATTATTTTTGATTTTATAGGGAATTTGAACAGAATCACTGTTTTACGGCTGATCAGGTAAATCGGCCAGCGATTCATTGAATGAGCCGTATAACATAAACTCTGCAATGGATATTAAAATCCAAAATATAGTGAAAACACTATTAATCAGCACAGTAACAAGATCGGCAGTTTAAAGGGGTCATATGATGTTGCTAAAAAGAACATAATTTTGTGTATTTGGTGTAATGAAATGTGTTTATGCGGTTTAAGGTTCAAAAAACACATTATTTTCAACATACTGTACATTATTGTTTCTCATCTATACCCCGCCTTTCGGAAAAACGCATCGATTTTTAGAAAGCTCATCGGTCTGAAAAAGCGAAGTATGCTGTGATTGGCCAGCTATCCAATGCGTTATGATTGGCCGAATACCTCAATTATACCACCATAATTATGGATTCTAATGACTTATACTGTCTTTTTACGCGTTACGTTGCATCGCGCCGTGTAAACAAAAAACCATGTCTGCATTTGTGATCGAAGAAATGACAAAAAACAAGCGCTTCTCTACACTGCTCAAAACTCACGTTTGAATATATAAAATATAAATATAAAACTCTTTAAGTATAAAAAAACGTACTTGCAGTCCGTGAGTCAGAACAGCCGGCAGTTTGTAGTCTACTCTACCAGGATCAGTCAACAGTCCTCCATAAAATGTGCTGCACACATCCAAATATTTGGGTTGAACTGTTCTGGAACAGAGTGTTGTACTTACCACTGATTTCTAGTGTGTCCATTTTTGGAAGGACAAAAAAAGTAGTTTCGCTTTCACAACGAAACACAGTGTCACAAACGGCGGCCTAGAGTGAGCAGAGGCCAAGGGCTAGAGTGAGGAACGGCCGGAGGACTAGAGTAAGCGGAGGCCGGCTTGAGTGAGCAGAGCACAGGCAACCACATGTGACGACCCCGGGCTCGACTCCACTTCGTCCACGGTGAAAGCAAATCTGGCGATCCACAGCGCGAAGTTGAAATATTTCCTCAGCGACCAGGCACAGTTCAGCTCTAGGCATGACGAAGCTGATATCGTCCTCTTTTGGAAGGCTAAATAAAGTAGTTTCGCTTTCACAACCAAAACACACGGCGCTTCACGACAGGGCGGCTGCCAACAATACTACTGCGAGGGAATAAAAGTTCGCCTGCTTTTTGCTCGGTGAAACATTTGGGCGGCGTTCATGACAAATCTCCCTGAGTTACGTAGGATGTTGGGGCGTGGGTAGAACGAGACCGTTTTTGAGGTAGCGTGGTTAGTGGACTCATAACTTTTCTAAGAATATGTCTTTGGATTTAGAATTTAGTCTTTGCAACTTAAAGAGCTCTTACAGAGCTTGTAACACATTTCCAAGAGAAAGGAAAAATTGAAATCGCATCATATGACCCCTTAAAGACATTAAATGGTAAGAACAAAAAACGCAAAAAGATACGTCCTTTTCAATATAATAGACTATTGGATAAATCAAGACATATAAACATTAACACAATACTCACACACACACACACAAACACATGCACTCACATTCATACAAGTTGCAGGAAGGGATAAAGTGAGGAAAGAATGAGTTTAAGAGAATGAAAATGTGAAATACCAAGTTTACACCAATATGTGCCATTGCATAGATCTGAACAACCATCAAACACTTAATTAACCCTCGCACTGAGTTACTCAATGAGGTTAAAATTTATATTAAATGCACGAGTTCAGCTAGGATCTGGAGGTACTTGCGTTCCCTGTGTCCGGGGTTCTCTTTGTTGTCTTCCTTGCAGAAAAGGGGGTTTCCTGCGTTTGCTGATTGGCTGGAAGTTCAGTAGTCTTTGAAGTGATGTCTTGGGAAGCCAATGGTTGGGCGCTGGCTGAAGATGCAGAGTTGTGGGCTCGTTGAAGTTTTGAGGCGGTCACAGACACGAGGTGAACTCAGAGACACGGCATTGCGGCAAAACTTAACTCAGAACACAAAACTCTCAACAGAAAAGAAAAGAAACTAAAGTAAAAGAAAGAAAAGAGTAAAGTTTGACGAGACTAGTTGGTGTTTCTCCTCATGGTTTTAGAGGAGCAACTGGCGTGCAAGCCAGAGCACGCTTGGAACGGCGCTAAGCATGGCTATAAAATTCCTAATGCGAAAAGCGATGGACTAAAAAGCAATGGCAAAAAGGCAAAAGGCAAAAGACCAAAAAGCCCGGTTTGATGGTGTCCTGAGTATTTAAACATGGCTGGTGGACACATCCCAAATGGTGTTTTGACCAATTAGATATTGTGTTTGCTTGGGGTGTTGTATATTTCTCCTCCCTATTCATAAATCAAATGTTATCTTATCAGTTACATGGTCCGAGTTTTTCCCGCTCTTGCGGAGTATAATTTGGGCATGATTTCTATAACAAGAATATAATACATTTTACAAAGTACTGATTCATAGAAACGTTTTAAAGCAACATTCAAACTCATACATACCCAACATGAATAGAATCCTATAAACTATTCAATAGTTATTCAAAATACATACACAATAAGCGATTAGGACATGATAGTCAAATATATTCATAAGTCCTTTTGAGATCATTTTGGTCTTTTACATCTGTAAAAGACAGTCTCTCTGTCGTTCTGTGAATGTGAGGATGTGCTTTGTGAGGAACAAAAAGGTAAAAAGGTCTAGAAGGAGCCTGGTCTTTGTCCTGGGTGGGGGAAACCAATCCGAGGAAGTCTTCAGCTCGTGAATTCTATCACAGATTTACATGTGATGGTCATGCTGTGCATCTCTTTGCCCATTAATCTTGGTTACTTGCCCCACATTTTTTAAACTCCTTCCTGAGTTGGGATTATCAATAAGTGTTATTTTGTGTTAATGTTGCAAGCTGTTCTGTGAAAGAGCTGGTTGGTTAGGCTTGCTTCAGGCTGGCTGGCGCTAGGATCTGGACAGATTTATTATGTTGTCTTGTTATCCTGGGCCTCTTTTTAGGTTGTTCAACACCAATCTGATCAAATCTTAAATTGTCTGATTCACTCTGATACCCTACACACGGAATTATAAGCTGTGCACGTGTAAATGAACACAGTGTCACTCTTCACTCAGAAACATGCAGAGCAACTGACGATATATTTTGTTAATTAAATTGCAACCTTTGATTTGATTGCAATTTGATAAGATATATCGCAATTTCAGTTGTATTTTAAAGTAGTTGTGCTGGCCCATTTTTTATTTTGATGTTACATTTGATTTAATTAATTATTATCTTTTCATCAACTCATAAACCCCAATTTGGGTAACAATGTTTTAGTGCAAGAATGGATTTTCTTCAGAAAACATTTGAAGGAAAATCTATGACCTTAATATTTTATTTAGTAGTAGGCTAGCTATTCTATAAATGGAACTTCAGGTTGTGTTAAATTAAGAATGTAGTAACTTTTTTTTTTTAATTAGAAACTGTACCCCACATGTTTGCTCAAAAACTACTACTTGGTGTAGATTGTAATTACTATTTAATGCAGTCCCTGTTGTTGCCATGGCGAATCGGCACAAAGGAGAAATGCAAAAAAATAGAGGTGCTGTGTGTGTGAGAGGCGCTTATGGTTGTCTTGGTTACAACCATTCTCCCATGTAACGTAATGAGAAGCCCAACCTGAGGGAGCTGAAAGGGACTATTTTTAGCCCAGATTCACCAGTACCTGTGGGTTTGTGCCTTTTTTGAACGTTGGTTTCTTAGAGTTGTGTTCTTAAACGGAGCTAAAATTGACTTGTTTTTTCCAAACAGTGGCGGACAGGGGGTCGAGTTGGGTAACCTGTTTGGAACCTTGACTACGTCATGGGACTTAAATCGGGTGGTGGAGGGCTGATGTTCAAGAGATTGGTCAGTTCATTTAAAGGTTGCAGATTGCAGAGGTGGCCTTAGAACTTGCTCTGTGTTAAGAAGCACCAGTAAATGGCAAGTAGCAAATAACACATGAAAAACGCAATGGAGGTCTTGAGTTTTAGATCCTTACCACAGCTTTTTACTTATATGAATCTTATATGATTTCGGTGCAGAATGATAAAGCAAATCTGCTTAATGTTTGTGGTGTTGTAAGGAATGGCACAGAAAATGTCCTCACTACCTGTCAGATATCACTGAAATAGTTATTGTAAAAAATCACACCTGCCCCTGTGACTGTAAACAGCAAGAACAAATCTGACTGCAGGCCGACTTGTGAGCCAATCAGAAAACTAGCAGGCACTTAGAGCCTGTAAATCATCTGGGGTGTTTGTATTTGCTCTTCGGAGGGTGGAGCTGTCAGTCAATTGGCAGCTGTCACTGACAAGTCTACAATAATATATTAATGGTGAAAATTATTAACATGCATGCCTTGTTTTTACTTCTCACATGGATCATAGAAATATAGGAATATAGGACAATTTGACTATTGTTTAACATTAAGCTAAAACATTAAGTGAAATCAGAAACTATTAGGCTACTAGTTTTTAATAATATTTTGAATGATTGTTATTTTTATATTTTCTAATTTCCTTTAAGTTAATAGTAATTTGTTGTGTTTTGTCATTTTTATTGTTTTAAAATTAAATGTGTATACATAGTTTTTATTCATTATTCATTATTTTAGTTTTAGTTATTTTGAAGTTAAACTAAATGAAAATGAGAAAAGAAGTTCAAGTTTATTAAAAATTGTTTCAGTTAATGTTTATTTTATTTAAGCAGCAAAAATGCTTTTTATGGTTTTAGTTGGTTAAGAAAATATATTTTATGAGGTGGCGATTTCTTATGCAATACGTATGATGTGATTTTTACAGAAATGTATGACTTTTGGATAAAGATTTCACCACAGTCTATATCTAAACATTACCATCAGTGGAGCTCAAGTAGTTTGTATGAAAATGAGATTGTAGTAATTCATACGAAATAGCCACCAGTTGGCCAAAAGGTAAAATAGTGATGAATTGCCATAAGACTGTGTTAAGCAAGATATTTACGTTAATGAATCTAGAACAATAAGACCAGGAATCTCATTTGGTGACACTAATGGCACAGACCTCACCATTTTTGTTGAGATAACAGAGCTTTGTTAAGAATGAATAGAGCATGTCTTTATTGAGATGAGGATTGCTTCAGGATGTGTATTTTGGGTCCTTTCATTGCTTAAAGAAAGAGATGCTTTTCTCGTCCTTCTCTTGTGTTAAGAGATGTAATTTTGTCTATCACTCCCGTGTCTTATCTCTCACTTGTCACTAACACACACAGCAGTGTTCAGGCTTCTGTGCTGGCAGGAGGAGCTGATTGCTGGGTTAGAGAGAGACGGTAACAGAGAGATAACATAGAAGTATATCACTCAGTTTTAAAAGGATAGTTCACCCAAAAATGAAAATTCTGTCAATTACTCACCCTCATGTCGTTCCAAACCTGTAAGACCTTCGTTCATCACACAAATGAAGATATTTTGGATGAAATCCGAGAGCTTTCTGACCCTCCCATAGACAGCAATGCAACTGAAAAATGTTATGGCCCAGAACGGTAGTAAGGACATTGTTAAAATAGTCCATGTGACATCAGTGGTTCAACCGTTGATGTTATAAAGCTACGAGAATACTTTTTGTGCACAAAGAAAAAATAGCGACTATTCGTGAGAGCAACACTGTGATTTATGTTTTGATGTTATCATTAATATTACACCCTGCTCATGGTCTCCAGAAACTCTGTATTACCATGTTAGTTGTTCTCCATGCTCAAATGCTGTCGTGTTTCTGTGCTTAGGGTTTGGTTTTGACAATAAGGTAAGGAGACTGGTAAAGAGCATTGGAGCATACCACACACACACTTATGCAATCTCTCTATCTTTCACGCACATTCAGCTGGGTTATGCAAAGTCTTGCTGAGGTGCACAGTCAGAGTTTAACAGCTTCAGTGAGAGCTATATTTAACACACTGTGTGTAGATGTGTCACGCCGTAAGATAGCGCCTTTAAACTCCCCAGTATAAAGTGCCATTTAACTGTGTGTGTATCCAGGTGTGGAGCTAAAATAGTGTGAAAGAGTTGCCAAATTTGTCCATGGCGTCACACATTTATCTTCCTACTAGGATAGTGTAATCAACCCTCTCGCATATGTGAGTAAATCACTCGCATATGCGACTAAATCTTCACTCTGGGCGACTAAATGATGTCTAATATTAGCCAATGGCTAATAAATTCTTAGATTTTACTCGCCAGTGTGGGAGTTAAAGGCTAAATATAAGTTTAGCACAGATATTTTCACTCGCCGAACTCTTGACTGAGCGCTTCAGAGTTTCATTCTCTGTCAAGCAACCTGTGCTATTCTTCAATTAATCTGAATGGATGCGCAGCCCACCTGTATTTGACGTACCGTAAACTGTAGTGTAAAGGTGCACAACTCATACATGGTTATTCTAATTACTAAAGTTCTATCATCATATAATGCTCAATTATCATAATATCATATTATAATGTTTGACTGACTGATGTTAAGTGTACTTTCAGATATTTAAAAAGCTCTGTGCTATTTTACAAACATAATATACACACACGCACATAATAAAATATATATATATAGAGAGTATATGCTACAAAATAGTATACCAAATATTTAATATTAAGTCTGGTGAGTAAACTAAAAAAAATGTACTAGCCAATGGCGATTCAGTTGCCAAGGTGTCCGTAGAGGGTTGGTAATGCACAACCTTCTCAAGAGAGAACAAGAGACTACATGCTCATGTGAAAGTCTAGAAGAAATGTTTGTTAGTTTCTGCTTCAAATTATGATTTGATAGTTATTTCATAGTTTCATGTAGAATTAAAAATTATTTTGTCAAAACATTTATAATTAGATTATAAAATGCTTATAATTAGCTGTTAAGTACATAATTACAGAATCACACATTATTTGACCTAAAAGATTTACTCAAGTCCCCTTTGGCCTTCAATAATTTATAATTCGTTATTCATGTTTTTCTAATGTCAGTTATAGGTCACATGCAGTAAATAAACAAAAACTGTTTTCAGGGTTGTCCTTAGGGGGGTGCAACTGGTGCGGTTGCACCGGGCCACGTGGCGAACTTACCTCGCACTGGGCCAGTGTCAGCTAAGGATGGCCCTGACTGTTTTTAGTGTTCAAGTATTATTTTTACTTTAAACTTTTTTTTTTTTTTCTTTAAATTTACATTTGCACATTTAAATAATGAGATTTGTATCAAAATCACAAACTTACTGAGAAACCTTGGCCTTCGTGTTTTTGGAAATAAAGGATATATATATCTTTTTTCGCTTTATGTTTTTTTTAGGTCCACATGCAAAATAGTCATGTTTAAATCTGCTTGTGTAACAAGTAAATAAAAGTGTGCTGTCAAATTGATTAATCGCGATTAATCGCATCCAACATAAAAGTTTTTGTTTACATAATATATGTATGTGTGCTGTGTATATTTATTATGTATATATAAATACACACACAAACATACAGTATATATTTTGGAAATATTTACAGGCATTATACATGTATATATTTATATTCTTTTATTTTATATTATATATAAATATATTTAATATGTAAACATAGCATATTTCTCTTAAATATATACATGCATATGTGTGTATTTATATATACAAAATAAATATACACAGTAAACACACATATATTATGTAAACAAAAACTTTTATTTTGGATGCGATTAATCGCGATTAATCGTTTGACAGCACTAATAAAAATTAATCTAAATGTAATCAGAATACATTACCTAAAATGGGTATATTACCGTAATGATTATTCCGTTTCTAGTCTGGTTTCATGTTATGTTTTTGTTTCCTATATTTTTCATTACTGCCACAAGTTTCTCTCTTGTGATTTTTGGTTGGTCTTATTGGAGTATCTTGCTTATTAAAGATGATTATTAAAAAAAAAAAATCTGCATTTAGATCCTTCCTCCTTGTTTCCTTCACTGGCCTTGACAATTATGCTACTAACTACAGTTTTCGTCATGGATTTTGTATTCAGTAACAAGCTACAGTTTGAAAGTAATCTAACCAGAACTGAATGTATTGCTGCTCTCTGCAGAGAGGGTGGATTTGGGGTAAATACTTGGGCTGACCATGTGATTTTCACACAGAAACTCTCTCTCTTTCTCTAGTTGGCCTCTGACAAATTTGGTACGTGGACAGACGCTCAAAGAAAACGAAAATGCCAGTAGCTTCCGCCAGCTCTGACTCAGGTAAGATGCGTTATCTTAATGATTTACTGAACTTAGAGTTTGTTACCAGTCCAAAACCTTGTTAATCCACAAAAGGGTTTTGTGATATAATGAGGAGGGAAAGTGGCTGAAACCCCACAATAAACTGGGATTAAATGTTTGTGCTACACTGAGCATCCACACATCTGCCAAGCTTCAGACCTAGCTTTCACTGAAGAGACACTTGAGTCAATATCATTGTATCTCTCTGGACAGCTACACAGAATGAAATCAATGCATTGTTCTGTTATGATGTTCTTTTATTGAAACAAAGACAAAAACAGAGAGATGATCACATCCTCCTGTTCAAAAACTATTCTGAGAACAGGGGAGTTGGTGTTGAGAAGGGATGATGAAAAAGTAACATAAACTAAGAATTTGGAATTTATAGCGGGGTCCAGATATTAAAGTATAAAGACTATGTATATTATAGAGTAAAAAGTACATAGGTATTCAATCATTTAGATTTTTGATTTTAGAATTTCTATGTATATGATTATGTATATATGTATTCAATGATTTAGATTTTAGAATTTCGGTAACACTTTATTTTAAGGTGTCCTTGTTACATGTGTTACATGTACTTAATATTATAATAACAATTAATTATGCACAATTACATGCAAGTAACCCTAAACCGAACCCTAATCCTAACCCTAACCATATAGCAAGTACATGTAGTTAATTAATATTACTCAGTACTTAAATGTATAATTACACTGTAACAGGGACACCTTAAAATAAAGTGTAAGCAGAACTTCTTATCATAATTAAAAGAGTAGTGTGCAATTTTTGTTTAGTTTGAGATGGGATTGTTTTTTTCTAAACAATGAAAGATGGGAAAGTGTTTTTGCAGCTCAGTTTGTGGCTCTAATGGTGCAGACATTACATGTCACTTTAAATGTTTTCCCCTGCCATTTAATTACCTCAAAGCACTTTAGAATGGAGAAAATACAATTAAAATTAATTTCATGAAGTTTAAAAATTATAATTAAAAGTTATTCTAGTTTAATTAGCAACACTTTACAATGAAGTTTAATTTGTTAACATTAATTCATGCATTATGTGTAATGCACTAACTATGAACAATACTTTTATTAAATGTTAATTTGTACTAATACATTTTTAACATTTTTAAAATTGTATAAATTAACATTAGTTTATATATTTTAGACAAGCATGAATTAACAATGAACAACAGTATATTTATACTAGGGCTGTCAATCGATTAAAATAATTAATCGCGATTAATCGCATGATTGTCATAAGTTAACTCGTGATTAATCGCACATTTTTATCTGTTCTAAATGTACCTTAAATTAATAGGGGTCTGAAAAGTCACGAAATCTAGCGACAAATTCGCTAAGTTCGCAACATTGTGCATCTCCATTTCTCCAATTACAGGATAGGCAACGGGTCAAACAGAAAATGCGCGCAGCGTTAATTGCGCTTTAGTAAAATTTGTGCCGTTAAAATGAGTTTGCGTTAACGCGTTAATTTTGACAGCCCTAGTTTATACATAAATTAACCTAGATTAATAAATGCTGTAAAAATTGTTATTTAATTTTTAGTTTCCGATACCTAACGTGTTGACTAACGTTAACAAATTCGAACCATAGTGTAAAATGTTACCAAAGATACCCCTGAATATATACTTAAAGCACCTTGTAAATCAGCATCACCTTAAATTGTATGTCTTTTCACAGAAATTACCATCCTTCTGTCATTGTGCAGGTTTCTGGTATTAAATGAATTGGTGTTCAGTGCTGACCTGCAGTCATGAGAATACACACATTGTAATCTCTTACACTGCACAGAATCTTTGCTCAGAGCCGATAATTTCAGCTCTGTGATCGAACTAAATGGATTGTACACACAGAGAGAAAAGAGACCATGAGACCAAGAAAAATTAGGGGAACTTCCCATTTGTGTGAATAATAAATAGTGCAACCTGGAACACATTACTCTTATTCACAGGTTAGTGACCCAAATGTTGAGTTACTCCCTCTGGGGCTGCAGCCATACTACCTACCTCAGGATGTTTTGCTATCTGTCCTCTGATGTCTACTCAGGAGGTTTTGTAGACTGTAAAACAAGAGAAACAAGGACTTTAGACCTGATATTGGTGCAATTCCCATGGCAGAATGCACCCTTTCTGTGATGAGCTTTTCGACCTTTCTGAATTAAAATTAATTTAAATATGTATTTTGTAGGCATAAAATAAAAAACGTCAGCGTGATACAACTGGCCTGATAAGGCAATGAAAAAAGCCTCATTAAATGAATGAAATTCTTGAAAAGAAAACATTATTAAATAATTTGGCATAATTTTTTAAATGATAATTTCTATCAATTTCATTTTTCCAAAATGCTTCACTAATGAACTTTCATCATCATGCAGAAAAACATAAAACAGCACACCCTCATGACTGTGTCAAGGTCAGTTAGTCTCTTAAAATATCAGATAATTTCAGACCTTTAAAATATCAGACAAAGCGAGGTTAGTTCAGATTGTAAAATGTCATGTGGCGTGACTCACACAAAAAATGTATGTAATAATGGGGAAAAAATATTTTTACACACACCGCGAAAATATATCTAAAGACTTTTAGATGAGATAAGATGCATATGACATTAGAGTCATGATATTTAAACTTTTCTTGAAAATGGTATAAAAGATTTAGAAACCTTATGAAGGCAAGATGAATACAAAGAGCACATTTCTAAGACCTTGGCATGCCATTGACCCAAGTGCCCATTAGGTAGATGCTTTTTATCCAAAGTGACTTAAAGGGTTAGTTTACCCAAAAATGAAAATTCTGTCATTAATACTCACCCTCATGTCGTTTCAAACCGTAAGTCCAGAAACGTAGTAAGGAGATCGGTAAAATAATCAGGGACATTGAGCGGTTCAAGATCTAATAGTACGAGCTACGAGAATACTTTTTGTGCGCAAAAGAAAAAAAATAACGACTTTATTCAACAATTCGTCTCCTCCGCGTCACCCTAGCACCATTTTGGAGAGTATCCACTGAATGCAAACACCGTATGCTGTTCTGTGTCAGCTGCGCCACGCAGATACGTTTTCTACGTTGTTTACGCTTTGATTTGAACGAAAAAAGCTTATCCGTGTGGTGCGGCTGACACAGAACAACAGACGGTGTTTGCGTTCAGTGGATACTCTCCAAAATGGCGCTAGGGTGACACGGAGGAGACAAAGTCGTTTTTTCGCACAAAAAGTATTCTCGTAGCTTCGTAATATTACGGTTGAACCCCTGATGTCACATGGATTATTTTCCAGATCTCCTTGCTACGTTTCTGGACATAGATCGTGTTACTTACATTGCTGTCTATTGGAGGGTCAGAGAGCTGTCAGAATGCATCAAAAATATCTTAATTTGTCGAAGATGAACGGAGGTCTTAAGGGTTTAGAACGACAGGGGGGTGAGTAATTAATGACAGATTTTTTTTTTTTTGGGTGAACTATCCCTTTAATAATTACAGCTCTCAGAACAGACAGATGATTCAGAACAGACAGATTAGAATAATAAGTGTTCTAGAAATGTGGCTGTACTTTAAGATGCTGGCTACTTAGTTTTTAAATCTGTAGCTTTACCAGTCTATAGTATCCCGCATGCCTTTCTGCATTGTGGTCTGCTGAGGGAGCAGTGCCATTTCAGCAGAAACATGCTGATCCAGAAGGCAATGCTCCATTACTCAATTACTGAATGAAGTGGTGCTTGGACAGAATGTCTTGAGCTGATCGAGGTTCTAAAGTGGGTTAAGACAAGACTGTCCAGGCTCTTTATTATAGGGAATGTCAGTGCCTCCAGTTTTTGGTGCCTGTCGTTGGTCAATGGCACTAGCAAGGACTTTCTGAGCTCTGCAAGAGCCCAATCAGCTTTCCACTTAGCTTGTGAGCAATGACCTTCAACACTTCAGTACATCATCACCCTTAAGACGTGCTGGCTTCCATCCGATGCGTTTTCTTGACCCGATCGCCTTAAGAAACTGTTTTCCTTGCCATTACTGTCATCCAGAGTCCTAATTTAGCACTATATGAACACATCTAGATTTGTCTAAAGGATACAAGCCTCGTTTCACCTCAGTTGACACTTGTGATAATGAGGTCCAGTTAGCCACAAGTAAACACAAGCTGCAGACAGCTAACTGAGCATCATACATACAACTCCTTTAGCTAGCTGTTAGAAATGTGCACAAATAGGGACTCTCCAGTTTGTTTTGCTTTGCATTTATTCATTATTACAAGGTTTAGATTTACAGAGTTTGTTTACAGTGTGTATGTTTACAAAGCGCATGAATTGGCGTGAATTTAGCGTATTATAGTTCTTGTACTTGCATGATCATTTTTAGTTTTATTTCTACACTATATTACAATTAAATCTAAATTCACATTGAACAGAAATAGGGAATAACTGATGTAGCAGCATTGCGCTGTAGAATCTCAGTGTTTATTTGTGTCTGTATTACAGGCATCTCGTGTTTATTTACAGATGAACTGTAATAGTGTGATGTCCACAGTACCATACTGGTGCTTGGGTTCCCAGCATGCATTGTAGCATGAATACAGTACGCGGTTTATTTTATTGTAGCTGCTTTAGTTGTCACTTCAAGTTACTTGGGTAACGGTTTACAACAAGGTATATTTGTCAGTAGTGACCAATGCATACTAATTTACTTAATTAAAATAAGTAATTATTATCTTAATTGTGTTATTATTTAAATCAGTTATTTTATTTAAATCTAAAATTCTTTTTAGTTATTTGTTGATTGTCAACACCAATCACTGGTGTTGGTATTTTTGCATGCCTGAGCTTATGTTAAAAGGTCACCAGCGATAACAACCACCACAGCGTCACTGCAAACACTCCACCACTTTAACTGTTTATAAAAGAATATATTACCTTTACTGTAGCTAACAACAAAGTAAATGTGCATAGGATCGTTCAGGTCATCTTGGAGGTACCTCACAAGAAATGTTTCAAATAGAAATTTCATATTGATCTCTCATTGCAGATGTATCTTGGCAGGGTTTTAGACATTGTTGAGAGTTCATCTGAAACATTTTCTCACGAATAAAACAACAGAGAAGTCTCCACTTTCAATGTAATTTCATAGGAGACGCATTTACGGAGATTAGATTTTATAGAGAGCTCTCAAGTGATTCTTCTTTCCTAAGGAGAATTTCCTCTTCACTCTTTGTTCGCATGAGCCATTCTCTTCCTCCTCCTTTTTTTCCTCTATTCTGTCTCTCTCTCTTTTGCATTGTCTCCTCTTATTAGGTCTCTGCGTTTGGTCTTACAGTTATGTTGAGCTTTCTTGGCGAGTCTGTCACAGTCTTCAGCAGCTGAGAGGGAGTGATAGGGAGGAGGCTGAAATTCTCTGGCAACCTGTGTGTCTGGAATCTGTGTTGTTAGAGTCAGATAGAAGAATATTAGGAGGCAGAAAGCCCAGCCATTTATACTGCCTCAAACTGCCTTTAAACTTACAACAGGAGGGATGAAGAGGGAAGACAAAAATGGGAAGAACAAGGAAGCCTGAGGTGTCACAAGACAGGGAGGGAACAATCAAGAAATGAAAGATCTAGGAAGGGACATGCAAGAGGAAGAATGAGAGGTGGGGAGGCTTTCTGGAAACCGATGCTGACGTCAAGGAGGTGAAAAAAGTGAAGGAACAGAAAAGAGGGAAGGAACGCATGTGAATTAGAGGCAGGAAAAGAGGCTTCAGAGAGATTGAACTATGGCTGGGAGTATCTATAACAGAATGTCCCTGGAGGAGATTGGATCGATCAGCTCTCTAGAGGGTCCAGGAGGTAAGACACAGAGAGCAGAAGATCAGTTCAGATCTTTAAAAGCATGCTGTGATTTGACTAGAGCAAGAGGGACTTCAGCTTTTACTGTGGTTTTGCAGTTAGAACAGTACACACAACTGTAATGATGGATGAACTGATAGATATGCCTGTTAATAAGCATCATATTCTCATAGTAGTTGATAACATGGTCAAGGAATACTATTTCTGGTGTTAATTAAAAAATTTAAAATGTAAAAATTATTTATTGAAAGGTATATTGTGTGGTTTTAACATACAGCTGTTAAAATCTAAGACCTTATGAATGCATTAAGAATACACATATATACAGGCTTCATAAAAATTGTCACCAACATTTTTATTACATCCCTCTAGCACATAATGTGTGTGTGCATGTGGAGAGAAGAGATGAGGAGGGGTGCATTGAAAGAGAGGTGACAAACTAGTGTCCAATTAGCTTTGTGCGTGAGAGCACATCCTGTGTTTGTTACAGCTGCCTGGAGAGAATGAGTCTTACAACTTCCTTTATTTTCAGATTTCCTCTCTCTCTTTGCTCCCTTTCTTTGAGGTTCAAACTACAATAGAGTGAAATACATTCCATTGCATCTTTTCACAAAAATGCAGTTTCTTTGACCATAATGCAGTATTATAGGACTGTCCGCTCAACTTCTATTCCCGTTTCACTTGAGAGGCTGACAATATATAACGACAACATATCTTTCCTGAACACAGTAAGCAGCGTCGGCCTCATGAATATTCAGTTTGCTTATTGAATAATGCATGATTACATTCAATCACACGCTTACACACCTGTAGGCCGGCTGTATATATTGCAATAATAGCAGTGATGACATCTCCAATCCAAAACATGAGCAAGAATGACACATTTATGAGCGACTAGCTTAGGTGTGATGTGTCTGTTTATACAAGCTGTTGAGAAACAAGCAGAGAGAATTATGGGTGTAATAACAGATTGTGTTTAAGGAACTCAAAGATTGTAATTCACTACTACAGTGAGATCGCAGACGGAGAGAAGGTGATTTGATCAGTTGTTCTAGTGGGGATATGTGATTTCACACTTGCAGAAATGTAATAACATAATGCTGTGTGAAAACTTGTGTGTGTTTTATTCAGTGGTTACCTCACAACAGTGATAAAATCGCTGTCGGTGTGAATGGGGCTTTATATTACATTTATTCATTTAGCACATGCTTTTATGGAATGATTTATAAACGAAAAAAATATATAAAAACCAGTAAGGATAATTGTAATGGTATGTGATTAGGTGAATTAAGGCATGTTTACACAGCCAATTTAATGCTGCTTTTTGCCTGCTCAAAATTTTTGTAAAGTTGTCATGCAGCATAAAATCCAGACTAAATTAAGCCTGCAGATCCGCAAAGCATCATAACATACAATTATATTTGCTGTGTAAATGCATTTATGCCACCTCTGAGCAGCATTCAATAGTCTACACGCTTTTTTTTTTTTTACTTGTCTAGGAAATCCTTCTTGATTTAAATTTTTTAATATATTTTGGCTGGAAACAAGACAAATGATCTAAGCTAGAAAAGCATTTTTTGCAGTGTATTGCCAAATTTAGACTGCAACGGTGGCACAGAAGTGCTTCTGAAGTGGTATTTATGTGTCTTTACACAGACTGCTGTTCAGAGGTGACATAAATGCATTACACTGCAGTTATAATGGTTTACTTTGATGCTAGAGGCTGATGTGAGGCAAGCAGGCATAATTTAGTCTGGCTTTATGCATAATTGCACATTTACACTGAATTTTGAGCAGGCACAAAGCAGCATTAACTTATGAAAAGATACCTAAATGCCACTCCAGAAGTGCTCCCATGCCCCCTTTGCAGTGTAAAATTGGTATAATTAGAATTCAGATGACTGAATCTGCTCATGTTTGCATTACTTTAAATATAATGCAGTATTCTCCAGACATTTTTGTATGCTACGAGGTTTATAGGGTAAAAAGGAATTTAGAAGAATGTTGATTACATGCTTCATTTCCTTAGAATATGAGAGTACAGACTGATAGAGGCAGAGTTTCCCAAAAGCATCATAAGCAGATCGTAGAAACAAATGTACAAATCTTCGTTGTTTCCCAAAAGCATTGTAACTTTAAGGTGAAGTATGCCGTTTCTGTGCTACTAAAACAGAATGACAAAAATGAGGCATATCTGCAAACAAACTTTGCAAGCAAATTCAGTCTTGTAAAAGCACTGCCAGTGTTTACCCTTGTTTTACCATGTTGTCTGTCTCTGCATTGTCTGACATTGTCTGGTTCTAACAAATTTGTGGAATGATTTTGAAATTATTTTTGGAGAAATGCACAAAAACATTACGAATGACTATAACCTTGCATGTAAAATAACTCGTTAGCTAGCTCTATATCTCTAGATCTATATTAGTAAATGCAATTTCAGGGCTTTTCTTTTATTTGGTAAGACTTTTTTAAAGGTAGGCACTGTTATGAGTGAGTGTGTACTGTATACAGTACCAAATGCACAAACTAAGATCATTAGTATAAGATAAGATGAAAACCGTTAATGCTAAGAAACGATCAAGATTAAAGGCCATAAGATTTAAAGGCATCCATTAAAACCCATGAGGGGTTTGGAAATATGTAATTAGAAATTGAGTTGAGGCATCTTTATGCAAGTAAATGAGAACAGGAAAATTTGTTATAATTTGGGCTCCAGGGAATGAACAGATTGCAATTAATAGATCACATGGAGAAATGAGGTGCAGGTTTAAGTGACTTGAGTTTTAATATACTTTGTTGATATGCTGAATAGGGGTGGGTGATATAGCCTCAAAATTATATCACGATATTTCAAGAATATTTGCGATAATGATATTTATGATGATATAGAAAAAAATATGGAACAGCATTTTATTAGTGATTTCAGCTGGCAGTCAGCAGCATTTATTAGTGCAAACACAATGAAGTGAACCTCATGAACAGTTAATGTTCTCCCATTGTGCAATTAAAGTACAGTATGTGCAATAACCTTATAATTATTTATCACCCTAAACCCTAGTACATCCCTACAACTTATTTTATTTTATTCTATTCCTATTCAATCTATAACACACCTGTACATACCACGTATTCTGTTTTTTTTGTGGTTTATATTTTATGCAGGGTATTTTATTCACCTCTCATTTTATTATCTGTGATGTTGTTGTTGTCCCCTGTATGGACAGCTTGTGACACTATAACAAATTCCTTGTATGTGCAAACATACTTGGCAATAAAGCTCTTTCTGAAGTGTCACGATAAAAGGACCCAGAAGCAAATGCAAGTCATACAGAGTAGTTATTGTCCACAAAAAACAAACTTAGGCAGTCTGCCGTTCACTGGACGTATTCGGCGGTCGCAGAACTGGACTTTAACACAGAAGAACTGGAACATAAGGATTGACTTGACTTGAGAGTTTGTGGCGCCACCCCGGGCTGCAGGGCGAGGAGCGACTACCTCTCAGAAACCGTCTTAAAAAGGGAGGTAATCTAAGTCGCACTGTCACCGGACTGAGCACCTTAACAATCAAAATAAGGGCCAATAAATTTAGGCGCTAATTTACGAGATGGAGACTGTAGGGGTAGGTTACGTGGAGAATAAGCCCCCCCCCCCCCCCCCCCCCCCCCATTACTCTCTGGCCACAGATGTATCTCGGGGCCTTAGAGTGGTGACGATTGGCAGCCTGACAGGTGTGCTTTCTTGTATTACATAATGCATTGCACACCCTTTTCCAGGTACGTCGACAGCGTTTAATAAGGGCCTGGACCGAGGGAACGGAGACCTAGACAACAATGAAATGGAGATAACCCGGTAGATGACGACGGTAACGAGTTATAAGCGTATTCGGCCCAAGGTAGCTGTTCACACCAGGAAGTGGGGTTGTGAGAGTCCGTAGCAAGCGTCCCAAAATCTGATTGACGCATTCAGCTTGTCCATTAGTCTGTGGGTGAAATCCTGATGACGGACTGGCCATAGCTCCGATCTGCCGACAGAACTCCCTCCAAAACTGAGAGACAAATTGTGGCCCTCGATCGGAGACAACGTCAGGAGGTAGCCCATGGATCTTAAAAACGTGATCAAATACTGTAAGCGGCGTCTCCTTCACGGAGGGGAGTTTGGGAAGGGGAACAAAACGGGCCGCCTTGGAAAAGCAATCAACGACTGTAAGAATTACCGTGTTACCCGCAGAAGGAGGCAGACCCCTAACAAAATCCAAAGTGATGTGCAGCCAAGGACGAGACGGAATAGGGAGGGGACGAAGCAGACCGGCAGGGCGGAGAATTGCTAGACTTAGACTGGGCGCAGACTGGACATGAGGCTACAAAACGGCATACATCATGGACTAAAGTGGGCCACCAAAAATGCTGACGGACAGTAGCTTGAGTTCCCCTAACTCCAGGATGCGCAGCGAGCCTGGAGGCATGACTCCAGCGGAGAACAGCTGGACGCATAGACTTGGGAACAAACAATCTACCCGTCGGACACTCTTGAGGGATGGCGACGCGAGCCAGATTCCCAGATAACCGTTCGATTCCCCAGACTATGACCCGACCACACGACCATCGGGCAGGATAATCTCTGTGGATGAGTCATCCTCCGAGGAACCGAACTGACGAGACAGCGCATCGGGTTTAGTATTCTTAGAGCCTGGTCTGTAGGAAATGGTAAAGTTGAACCGTGCAAAGAATAGAGCCCACCGTGCCTGTCTAGTATTTAATCTCTTAGCCAAACTAATATATTCGAGATTATGATGATCTGTCCAAACAATGAATGGATGGGCTGCCCCCTCTAGCCAGTGGCGCTACTTGCCTAGTGCCAACCGAATGGCCAGGAGTTCGCGGTTACCTACATCGTAGCTGCGTTCCGTTGGCGAGAGACGGTGAGAAAAAAAAAGCACACGGGTGGACCGGGTCGTCCCGTGGAGAGCGCTGCGACAGCACCACTCCCACACCAACATTAGATGCGTCAACTTCCACTATGAATTGTTTTGTAGTATCGGGAGTGATAAGAATAGGAGCGGTCGTAAATAATCTCTTAAGATGGTCAAAGGCAACTTGAGCTGCTTCAGACCAAGAGAAACAGGACTTGGATCCATACAAATGCCCTCAGCGGACACAACAAAACCCAAAAATGAAACAGAATCAGCATAAAAAACGCACATATCGGCCTTAACAAAAAGACGATTCTCTAACAGGCGTTGTAGCACACGACGCACGTGCTGAACGTGTTTCCCGGGGTGAGGGTGAAAAAATTAGAATGTCGTCCAGGTACACGAAAACTAAAACATTGAGCATGTCCCTAAGGACATCGTTCACGAGTGCTTGGAACACAGCTGGAGCGTTGACGAGCCCGAACGGTAGAACCCGGTATTCAAAGTGACCTCAAAGTGAGTGGCATATTGAAAGCTGTCTTCCACTCATCTCCCTCCTTGATGCGCACCAAATTATACGCATTGCAAAGGTCTAATTTCGTGAAAATCCATGCTCCCTGCAAGATCTCGAAGGCCGACGACATAAGGGACTTTCGCACCGCTTTAGTTCCAGAACTAAATGTACAGTACTAAAGTACTGGGACGATTTTGCGCGAACTATTTCCCAGTACCATTTAAAGGGTTGCATTCGCACCGACAGTGTGTACTAAGAAGTGACGTAAGCCGGTCGACAGCAACGTCATTTGTGCACGGTGTTCAACAACAGAAACAAAGAAAAACAACATTAACAACTGAGGATTAGGACCTGTTATCGAGCTGTGTTTTTGTTGTGTCCCGCGGGTTTCACAATAATGGACATGGAAAGTTGACGTATACGTAAAGCGATTGAAAGAATGGAAAGGCGGACTAAGAATCTCCAACGACAACTGGCAGTGCTACATTGGCTACAAGTGCCTGCACTTCAGCGTCCGTCCATCTATCGCTGTTCTCCATACTTGCGAAATAAGTTGACACAATGTTTACAGTATGTTTACACGGAGTTTTAAATCATGGCGGGTGAGGGCGTTTTCATATGCGTTTGGCCAATCAATGTCTTCTTACCAGTTGTGCTGGTTAGACCCTGCTCTGGAGTAGGAGCTAATTTGGTTCTCGAAAAAGGCAGTCCGGTACTAAATCGCTCCCAGTTCCGGCTGTGTGAAAACGCCAAAAAGTGGGTAGTTCCACAATTAGTTCTGGTACTATGAAAAGGTTCCTGTGGTGCGAACGGCCCTATAAGTGGCAACGGGTACTGGTTCTTCATCGTAATGTCGTTCAATCCACGATAATCTATGCAGGGACGCAATGAACCATCCTTCTTTTTCACAAAGAAAAACCCCGTGGGAGAGGAGGAGGGAACAATAGTACCGGCGGCCAGCGAATCTGCAAGGTATTTCTCAAGCGCTTCGCGTTTGGGTGCGGACAAGGAGTAAAGTCTGCCACGAGGTGGCATGCTGCCCAAGACAAGATCAATGCTGTAGTCATATGGCCGATGGGGAGGGAGAGAAGCAGCCCGGGAACTACTGAAAACCTCTCGCAGATCGTGGTACTCCTTCGGGACACCAGACAAATCGCCGGGTACCTCCTGAAACACAGAAACAGAGGACACAACAGGCACAGCCGAGACAAGACACTTAACATGACAAGATAAGTTCCCAGACATAATGGTCCTCTCTACCCAGTTAATTTGAGGATTAGGCTGAGTTAACCAGGGGTGCCCTAAAATGATAAGCGTTAGGCAAGAACGAAAAATAAAAAATGAAATTGTCTCTTGGTGATTGCCGGAAATGGTGAGACTCACCGGAATGGTGGCTCGAAGGATCCCAGAGAGGATGCGACCATCCAGGGCATAGATGGTAGGAGGGTCACTTAATACTTGAAAAGGAATGCTGTGATCGATAGCTCAGTTCTCATCCATGAAGTTCCCTCAGCCCCAGAATAAACAAGGGCCGCACAGGGAAAAGTGGAGCCCCCACAGCGTAAGCAGGCTTCGAGGGAGGTGCGAGTCTTGGGAGATGGGGAAAAGGTAGTCGCGCTTGCCAGTACTACCCGATCTACTGGCGAGCCCTCTCTTTTACTGGACATCTTGCGGCGAAATGCCCGTGAGATCACCTGGCTGCATAGGCTCGGGTTCAAATGAGGTTACTACTGGAGGTGGGACAGCTGACGAAACCACCCGTTGCTCAGGGCCAGAGCATTTGAAGGGCATATGAAGGGCATTTTCCATCCTTTTCCAATGAGCTACTGTCATTGATGACAGACTACCTAATTTGAAGTGTAAATCTATTGTCATAAGGTGGCATAAGCAGCATTATAGTGCAATAGTAGTGACCAGTGTTGGGCAAGTTACTTAAAAAAAGTAATTAGTTATAGTTACTAGTTACTTCTCACAAATAGTAACTGAGTTACATCATTATAAAAGTAACCAATTACCAGAGAAAGTAACTACTGTGTTACTTAAAAAAAATAAATAAATCAGATATGTCAAATAACTTGGATGCCTCCAATATTAAATGTGAAATCAATTAAATGGACACTACATAGAATAAACTATTATTTTTAAACATTGTACACTAATACAAAACAACTATTTAAAAATACTTATTTAACACTGAACATTTTTTACATTCTAGCAGACATTATACCAACAAAGCACAATTTAACTTAAAATTAATAAGTTAGTAAAATAATATTTTGTGGCTATTTTTGAGACCCACTTCTAGAATCAGGCATGCCAATAAATTCACTGTGCTGTGTGAACGGACAACTGGACAACTAGTTGTCTGTCACGTCATACAGTGCGAGAGGGAGCCGCTCTGCCGCGCAAACGCACGTCTGAAAATGAAATACTACAGGCTTTCACTCTTTCTAAAGGAGTGGTGGAATGGAAATGAGTCAGAAGCCAAACACTCAGCGGTAGTCATGAGCTAGGAAAATAAACAGTAATGCAGCTCTTACATCAAGATAAGCACTACAGAAATCTGTGACTTGAATGTGACCAGCAGTGAGCGGCTTCAGTGTGAAACAGACATATACGGTGACAGATGCTTGTTGAACATCAGAGCATGTGGCAAAATTAGTCACATATACAGTTGATGCAAAAGATGTTTCAGAATTCTAATCCATCATAGCTTAAAGGTCTCAGGGCTCAGACTCAAAAACATGTCTGTGTGTATCTTTGGTGTGTGCTTTTAGCTTTAATGTCACTCAGTCTCGACAGGATGTCGACCCAGAGTTAGTAATGAGCTTGACCCTGCTGCTCAGAGATAGACCAGTTGGACGTGTTTCCATAGAGATATACATTACAAAGCTTCTTGTGGTATTAATTATAGTAAGGAGGTCTATAATACCTGGAGAGAGCTATTCGTTAGCGCTTCCAATCATCTCAATGGTAGTTGCTCGAAATATGCAACCTGCTTGCCACCTCTTAGCTCATGGGCAAAATTTTAATGGGATTTTTTTAGTTTTAATGTCAACAACAACAAAAAAAGTCTTAAAGCACTGTGTGTGGCACCAATTAATAAAAAAAAAGTTTATAGCAAAACTCCATTTGCTGCTTTGGATTTTTATACTGGCTGTATTGTGTTTTTAAAATCTTTGTTTTCCCCTGCCCAATAATAAAGTGATATTAGATGTATTAAAAAAAAATCAGGCAATTGAATAAAAATGTATTTGTATAGGACTTTTTATGGTAAGTATCATTTAAAGGGATAGTTCACCCAAAAGTGAATTTTGATTCTTCAGAATTCCTCAGAATATCTTATTTTGTGTTCAACCTAAGAAAGAAACGTACACAAGTTTGGAACGACATGAGGGTGAGTAAATGACAACATTTTTATTTTCCTTTAAGATACTTGTCTGAGTTTATTGCAATGCATTTTGCCTTTTTTGAATGTGCTGCTCTCTTAGATTTGAATTTTAGGTAAGATAAGTTACTGTAATATAATTTTACTGCCACCTGAGCTTTTTACATCAGGTGTACACTTATGCTGTCTAGATAGGCTGCTTACTAGTTTTGGTACAGAACCACAGAAAATGGCAGATCTCATCCTTTAATTGGCCAACCTTTGATTTGTTTTCCATCACAGAAGGAATTCCAGGACGAAAGAAGAAGTTTATTATCTTGTATGTGACTTATCCCTATGAGAACACACACACACATACACACACACACACACACACACATGCTGGTTTCCCTGTTTTATGGGGACATTCTGTAGGCGTAGTGGTTTTTATACTGTTCAAACTGTATTTTATATCCCTTTACCCCAACCCGACACCTAAACCTACCCCTTATAGAAAACTTTCTGCATTTTTAGAGTTTCAAAACACTTGAACGCTTGTTTCCTCATGGGGACCTAAAAATGTCCTCACAACGTCAACATTTACTGGGTTTACTATACTTGTGGGGACATTTGGTCCCCATAATGTAGTGAATACCAGTACACATAGACAGTTTAGCTCACATTCACTGTCACTGCTTAGCAACAGTTGGGATAGCAGTTGACCTTGATCATATGCAGATTTTAATTCACTGCTTTGTACTGTGAGTCCATAGATAACTTTATTTCACCTTCTCACGACAAAAACTCATAAAAGATGTATGGATCTCTTTAATTCCATGAAATGAAAAATGAGGTTGTTTGTGTTTTCCAATGCTGAAATGTATTCATGTGAATGAATAGACACCTACGCATACATTTTAATATTCTGATCCTGGAGCTCCTCCAGTACTGTTGCATATGTGTCCCCTATTTGACATTCCCAATTCAGTCTGTGAGCACTTTACTGATGAGTTGAATCAGGTGAACTCACCTAGACATACAGTATCCAAACATCCAGAATGTGCCCATGACCAGGATCGGGAATAGCAGTTTTAATAAAAAATACAGTATACTGTAGTACTTGCAGTACTACGGGTTCTATAAATCCGTATTTACTGTATGCTATAATTATTACATATTAATTGTCAAACAGTTTTCAGCTTATCTGATTTTATATCTGAAAAGCTTTAAAACTTTAAAAGTTTTAAAATTAAACTTTTAAAGACCGAAATTATTCAAAGATCATACAGTCCTCATCAATAGTTACATCAAAACACATTTTAGGCTTAATATTAAGAAATGTGCATTGTGTAATAAAGAAATACTCCAAATAAATGTATTTATAATTTTTATATCAGTAAGTTTCGATCGATATGTCAGTAAATATGTCAATTGATTTGGACTACTTAGTATGAAATAAATGTATTTTAAATATATTACTTTTTCACTAGACAACTTTTAAATAGTTCTTTGACATTTCTTCATCGCCTAGTTGATAGTTATGCCTTTTGCAGGTGCTTTTACCCAAAGCAATATTGCTTTCAAAGTATACTTTTTTCAATGTTCTTGAAAATGGGAAGAAGAAAAAAACTTAGTAGTTGTAAAATATGTGCAAGGAGACTCAGGTGTGAAATTCAATCTAATATTTAAAATATTTAAAATAAACCAAGTTAAATCTTAATTGAATTCGATGGCATTGACATTCAAATAATACCTAAATTTATGTCTAAAAAACTGTAATAAAAAATACATTAAAAAATTAATAATTAAAACGTAAAATTGCATATATTAAATTCCTTACAACAAACAATTAAATTAGCCTACTTATGCTTTTATTTACATATTTTTATAACAAGAAACTGAATTAGGCTCCACTTTTTTATTCAAAGTTTCACCTTAATTTATTCTTTAATATAATGACATGTACATCTCTGGATTCCTCATAATCGGTTTGCTGTATCCTCCAGCATTGACCAATCCCACAAAACATGAATTGCTCTGTCACACATCATTTTATGTTTCACTCTGTTTGGTTTGAAGTAGACCAGAACATTAACTCTGCAGGACACCGGCCCTCCAGAACTGAGTTTGGACAGCCCTGAAGTAGACTATGCAACATGTCTGAAAACTGAACAAGAGAAAATAGAGTTGAGAATACAAGGGAAACATGAACGTGTTCTGTGTGAGTGATGCAGATTGCTGCAGGGGGAATTTAAGAGAATAACATAGGAGCCACGGGGGACTCATGAATCTTTCTAGAAACTTCCTTTCATGAAATTCTGTTTGAGGAGATTCAGTTTTCATGCTTCTGTATATTCGAGTGCTTCTCAAGTAAGAAAATTTATTTTTTTTTGAAAATTTGAAAATTTAAACTTTTTTCTAGCAATCTTAAATATGTACAAACAAGGACTTCAACGGATAAATAATGAGGACTATTCAAGCAATCCAAAAACATTATTTTAGCAAAATGATTCATGGAAGACTATAAATCATCTTCCGTCTCTCTTATCTGCTCTGGAACATAATGTTAGAAGGGCTTTAATGAGGCTTCTTTTAAAAGATAATTTGCTTGTTTCGCATTGAAGAGGAAAAACTTTGTCTTTGATCAGTGGGCAAAAGTTGAAAACAATACATTTATTTTCCATTAACATTTCTGTCATTTGAACAGCGTATGGTGGAGTGCTTCTGAAATGATTATCTCAACATCATGTTTTATTCATGCCTTTTTCAGTTGTCGCAATTTCTTGTCTCCAAAAGTCTTTTGAGTGCACACTTTTAAACTATAGGCTGAACCTTAGACACCAATGGAGGTCAGTCAGCATAGACTGTCTAATAAGCCAATGAAATCAGCTGAGAAATCAAACTGTTTTCATTGCTCATATGGTCTATAGAGATGGACTAATTTCTAATGTACTGTCATTTAAGTGGCCCCTTCCTCTATGAAAGGATGGATAAATGTTTTCTTTGTAACATGTGACCCCTTTTTTCTTTTTCGTCCTCAGTGATGCAAAGTCTTCTAGACACCTTGAGTGACAGCACCAGCTCCACCACAGCCAATGACCTGGACCTCATCTTCCTCAAAGGAATCATGGAGAGTCCAGTGGTGAGTCATCTGCTTTCTTAACTTGATGCCCATGTGTCCACATGAGGCTTCTTTAATTATGAGGCCTCTTTGTGAAAGTTATATTTGATCTGTTTATCAAAATTGGAACCTATGGACTAGGGCTGGACGATATGGTCACAATTTATATCACGATATATTTCTTAAAGGGGTCATATGATGCGATTTCAATTTTTCCTTTCTCTTTGGAGTGTTACAAGCTCTTGGTGCATAAAGAAGATCTGTAAAGTTGCAAAGACTAAAGTCTCAAGCCAAAGAGATATCTTTATAAAAGTTAAGATCCAACCACGCTACCTAAAACGGCTCGTTCTAACACGCCCCCACATGTCTACGTCACGATGTGGGAAGATTTGCATAACACTGCCCAAATGTTCACGCAAAGAAAGAAGGCGTAACTTTGATTCTCGCTGTAGTATTGTTGTTGCCGTGTGTTTCATTGTGAAAGCGAAACTACTTTGTTTGACCTTCCAAAAGAGGACGATATCCGCTTCGTCATGCCTAGAGCTGATCCGTGCTGGTCACTGAGGAAATACATCAACTTCGCGTTGTGGATCGCCGGATCGGCTTTCACCGTGGACGAAGTGGAGTCCAGCACGGGGTCGTCGCATGTGGTTGCCGCAAGCAAAAGCCACCAGCTCTTTTGGAAGGACACGACTAGAAATCAGTGGTTAAGTTGTATTTACAACACTGTTCCAGAACAGTTCAACCCAAATATTAAGATGTGTGCAGCACAATTTATGGAGGACTGTTTCCTGTTTCCTGATCACTTTAAATCATGCCTATTGTAATTATTATTGTAAATTACAATTAAATATCTTAGAAATATTAATAATAATGTTACTTTTTCTTCTTCGTTTTCTTAGTCCCACTCAGAGCTATCGGACCTGAAGGATCTCAGACAGAAAAATTTCATTTAATGGGAAAATGCTTTGACTATGTTTTAAAGTAAATTAACTATATTGTTTAAATATTATGCCTTTAATGTTGTGGCAATTTTTCCTTGTGGCATCAGAAAAGGTATTAAATGAAAGCTAGAAATTCCATTTTGGTGATAACAGTAAGTAGGCTAGTTAACTATCCAATCAAACTTAAAAAGGTACATTTATACTAAATACAACAAAATATCTTATTTTACATAACTGAGTTAAAAACAGCACAGGGACTCAAATTAGTGTAATGTTTTGATATCTGTTCATTTTCATGAACTGTCCAAATGTAATGAGTCACTAAAATTGACTTTCCAAACTGTAAATGATAGAGGAGACTGTTTAAGTGAAGTTATTTGATTAGCTCTAATCAAATTAGCTATCCCTTAGCTCAGTGTTTGGTCACGCTGCACGTTACAAAATAGCTTGTTATTGGATAAGATAAACTGCGTTGTCTCACTACTGAAAAAATACAGTAGTTAGTAGCTCAGCTCATTTAGTCAAACTTTACCTGTGGTAATGTTTTCAAAAATTAAAAATGCTTTAAAAATGTTCACCTCAATGGCAAAAATCATTCACGTCTGAATTTGGTCAGTCCAATCAAGTCACACCTTCACAGGTCATGTGCTGAAAATTCTGACATTATCTACCCACTCATGTTCAAAACTCAAATTTTTTGTGTGTTTTCTGTGTGCAGTCTCGTGAGCACTATGAAGAGCCGAAGCTGGAGGCGGTGAGGGACAATAATGTGGAGTTAGTGCAGGACATCCTGAGAGACCTCACCAACCTCACACCTCACAGTCAGGCAGCAAATGAGCTCGCCTGCATCCTCAAAGAGCCGCACTTTCAGGTACAAGCAGAAACAGTGGAGCAAAAAATTACAAAATATTTTGAATTGTTTCATTTAGATTTTTGAAGTGGTTTCCCTCAATACCTGTTTTATTTTCTACAGTCTTTACTTGAAACACATGACTCTGTAGCTTCCAAAAGCTATGAGACTCCACCTCCCAGCCCCTGTGCGTTTATGGACCCGGCGCTCAACAACCAGCCTGTGCCTCCGGATGCTGTCAGGATGGTGGGCATTCGCAAAGTGTCTGGAGAGCACTTGGTGAGACCTGAACTGCAGCAAAATTGCTGTTTGCTGTTATCTGTTTTTATGCTGCTTCTATACCGGCATGCCATGTGAGAAGTGCTTTGCAGTTAAATTGAACTGAAACTGAATATTTAATTAAGTGAGGCATGATTTATCCTTTATAAAATGGAAATGAGCTGCTTATTCTGGTACTAACAGAATACAAGCCTTTTCATATTGAAACATGGACAAGGTGCATGGGCCAGGGCTATTATTGTTCACTAACACTGTTAAAAACAATGTTTTCTTAATTGAAATAAGTTGAAACAAATTGTATAAATATGAATATTCGATGAAAAAACTAAAAAAAAAAAAAAAAAAAAAATGCTGCCTTGGCAACTAACTGAAATAAGTTTTTAATGGTCAAATAATGACCAACTGGAAATAAATAAATATAAAAATGAAATAAAAAAATGTAACTATAATATAATTAGATTATAATTAGAAATGGATAATCATAGGTAATAATGTATAAAAAAAATTACAAGTAAAAATATAAAAATAAATAATTAATAATAAACAAAAAACTGTATTAGTATAGAAAAAATACTAAATACCAGTGCCAAGGCAAAAAATTGTAATATAATAATTTAAATTATGTTTATGTATAGATTTTTATGTACATGTTTATAAAAATTAGAAACACTTTAGTTAGGGACCGGTTTACTATTACCTAGTGCTATTAATGCATATTACTCTTATCCATATGTTGTTTATAGACTTATAATGTTTTAAATGTGCAGCAAATTTCATTTAAAATGAAAGATGTATATAAAAAGCTTATATACAGACGGAATTCACAGTCTGGTGAAAAGGGTTCCATAGGATATGGAAATAAATTACAACATTTAATCTTTTTATTATGCAGAAAATGCATATTACTATTTATACCATATTGTGGTTTATTTATACTTCAAGCACCTATTAGTGCCTTTATTCTGCATGACCAACTTTAGATCCTGATTCCTACGCATACCTTAAACGGAACAAATACCTTACTAATTTACGAAGTAGGAGAATAATTTCGAGTTTATTGAGCAAAGTCTTAGTTAATAAATTAGTTAATGTCGAACTGTCCCCAGATAAAGGGGGACTATGAATTATATAAAGGTTCTGGAAATTGTATAAATAAATGATATATAATAATATAATATAATATATATAATTAAAAAATAATAAATATAAAGAATAGAATCAGTAATATAATATAATATAAGATAAGATAATATAATGTTTTGTCTTCCGATTTTCTCCACCGTGGAAACAAAAGTAGATATACAGAGGAAAGACCACGTTGTGGAACGGTTAATAAGATATGGAAAAAAATAACACTTTAATCTTTATATTGAATTAACAATATTTTTCAACCATAGTTTTTTTGCTTTCATATTTTGGTTTAATTTTTCACTATAATTTCTACCCTAGTGATTGATAAATATGAATTAGTCTAATGAAGTTTTTTTATATATATAAAGCACTCAATAAAAAAAACCAAAACTGTCATGTTGTTTGAATCACATTCTGTTCACTCTGCTAGGGCGTGACGTTTCGGGTGGAGGGTGGAGAGCTGGTGATTGCTCGGATCCTGCACGGTGGCATGATAGATCAGCAGGGCCTGCTGCATGTGGGTGACATCATCAAAGAGGTGAACGGAAAAGAGGTGGGGTGTGACCCGAAGGTTCTTCAGAACATGCTGAAAGAGTCCAGCGGCAGCGTGGTCCTCAAAATCCTCCCCAGTTACCAAGAACCACACACACCACGACAGGTGAGCAACATTCAGATCTAATTTTGTTCAGTAGGAAATACCCAACAAAAAATAGTGACTAGTAATTATAAATGTTTGTAGACCTTCAATGAAATCACACTACAAGTGGTCACAGAAGACACATTTGAGACATGGTACTGTAAACAACAGTTACTTTACCACTTTTCTATCTTTGGCCGTCAAACAACAACATGATAATATGAGTCAGCTCCCTTGCTGATGTAGCTAATGATTTGGAATAAATCAGAAAGCATAAGCTTGTACTGTATATCAGGTTATAATGTTGAAACACTAAATATAATGGTAGAAGACCAGAAAATACAAGGGAAGTTAGACAGTCAGTGTTGGGGGTAACGCATTACAAGTAACGCAAGTTACGTAATCAGATGACTTTTATTAGTAACTAGTAAAGTAACGCATTACTTTTTAATTTAGAAGGAAATATCTGCGTTACATTTTCAAACAAATAACTCCAGTTACTTTTCCCCCATGATGCTGAAAAGTCTGTGTGCCATAATTGGGAGAAATCGGGAGTAAGTGCAGAGGCGTTGTGTGCGCTGTGTGAACGTGATGCTTACTGTAGTTCTACACTAAATATGAACAGATTCAGTATTCCTCAAAATGAATAAAAACAGTCAAATGCAAACTCAGAATATTATACAAACCTGCAATAATTAAATATGTTAAATAAGACAAATATCATTTATGTATTTAATCCCATTTTATTAACCAATGTCTTTGCTGCTGACCTTCGATGATCCAATTCAACCATACTAAGCAAAAATTACACATTTGTGTTTCATTGTTGTTATTGCTGAATAGTGTTGAACTTTCTTCTCCTGCATATTCTTCATGCAAATTGTTTGAGCTGTGCCCTCTACTGTACAGATGTGAATTTACATTTCCTTCAGCCTGAGGCTCATTCATTTCACTTTTGTTGTGAAAGGGCTTTTACATTTTTAAAAGAAGAACTTTTATATTAAAAACAAACAAGTAAGCTCAGCCCAGATTTAAAAAGTAACGTAACGCATTACTTTCCATAAAAAGTAACTAAGTAACATAATTAGTTATTTTTTAGGGAGTAATGCAATATTGTAATGCATTACTTTTAAAAGTAACTTTCCCCAACACTGCAGACAGTCGACTTGTCATAAACAGCCGATGATGAAGCCAATGTGTATTTAGTATACAGATGTTTACCCTAGCTAAAATCCAAAATTGTCCTTAAATATGCTTACGATCAAGCGTACTGCTATAAAAGAAATCCATGTAATCGCCTAAATTTCCAGTTATTTTTGAATGTTGCCTGAATGCTTAAAATGTCCAGATTTTAAATGTTTAAAAAGTGTTTTTTCTTGGTAATGCGATCGTTAAAGACAACAGTAAGGGATCATTCCATTTTGTTATTTTGCAAATATGTAAATGTTACATTTGAATGTTCTCTAATTCATCTGAAACTGGTAAGTAGTTATGTTTAAAAAATGTTAGACGAATGTCCAACTAGAATGTTTCAGAAAAACGATCCAAAAACAATGTATAAATGTTTTTGTGCTGACGCTTTTGAGAATGTTTTGAGAACCAGATAACTTTGAACCAACATTCTATTAGTGTCTCATGATTTTGAGAGAACATTGCCAGAACGTTGCCAAAGTTCTGAGAATATTCACTGCTAATTGGGTTGGATCTAGTGTGAATGAAATGTGATTTCAATCATTCTTAATAAAAAAGAACATCACAAAATCATGGATTTGTTCAATTAAAGGGGTTATATGATGCGATTTCAATTTTTCCTTTCTCTTTGGAGTGTTACAAGCTCTTGGTGCATAAAGAAGGTCTGTAAAGTTGCAAAGACTAAAGTCTCAAATCTCAAAGCTGGTCGCTGAGGGAATACATCAACTTTCACCGTGGACAAAGCGGAGTCCAGCCCGGGGTCCGTCACATGTGGTTGCCGCTCATTCGTCGCATCCGCCGGGCGCACCGTTCTCGACCCCGCCGCCTCAGCTCACTCTATCCCGGCCTCAGCGCACGCTAAGCCGGGGCTTCGGCTCACGCTAGCCCGGCCTCAGAGCACGCTAAGCCGGGGCTTCCCCTCACGCTAGGCCGCTGTGTTGTTCGTTGTGAAAGCGAAACTACTTTGACTTTCCAAAAGAGGAAACGCCACAAATCAGGGTTAAGTTGTATTTTACCACACTGTCCAGAACAGTTTAACAAAATATTCCAGATGGTGCAGCCAAATTTAGGAGGACTGTTTACTGATCTGGGAGAGTAACGAGACAACAAGCCAGCTGTCTGACTCAGTAAGTACGTTTCATTTAAAGATTTGCCCATGACGATAAACGCGATGAGTTGGAGCAGGTAGAGTAGCACTTGTTGTTTGTCATTTCTCTGATCACAAATGCAGACAAAGTTTTTTGTTTATGCGGCGCGATGCAATGCAACTCGTAAAAAGTCATTATAATCCGTAATCCGTATTATGTCCCCACTGGATGCAACAAAGACCTTCGTTTATAATGGGTTTTAATTGTTTTTGTCTCGTCGCTCCGGCCGGACAGGGCAGCACAATATGTGAGGTGCGTCTTGCCTTCGTAACATTTCCGTCTCACGCTTGAGGTATTCAGCCAATCACAATGCACTGGATAGCTGGCCAATCACAGCACACCTCGATTTTCCGATCGATGAGCTTTGTAAAAAATCAGACTGCGTTCAAACAGGCGGGGCATGGAGGAGAAACAATGTACAGTATGGGGAACATAATGTGTTTTTTGAACTTTAAACCACATAAACACATTTCATTACACCAAATACACAAAATAATGTTATTTTTAGCAGCATCATATGACCCCTTTAATGAAGATCTTGGTATATGGATACTTTGTATATGAATGTGCCAAAAAAGGAATTTGCCAAAAAAAATTGTTTGTATGTGTCTGACAGTTCAGTAAGCTTAAAAGCTTGATGGACAAAATGCTGGATAACAACAAGACTTGTCACAGTGATTTGATTGGCTATTTAGGCTGTCAGTCATTAATCTGTTGTAAGGGTCAGACCCAGATGGAACCAAAATGCTCACATGCTGACACAAACATGTGAACACACATGTAACTGACATCTACTGCAATCACCTTGGTTCAAAATGCCTCTATATCAACATCTTTGAGATCAAACTGCAGGGTTCGGGTACCTGTCTCTCTGCCAATGCATGCTGGGAGATTTGGTGCAGTATGCCAAAGCCCTTCCTGTTTTTGACGCTGTGCCACCCCACCTATTGACAAGTCTGCCCTCTCACATTTTCAACTGTGTTATACTGCGGATCTTCCCTGCTTTCTGCTTTTCTGAGATCTCCATCTTATTAAATGAGAATCAAATGAGTGAAGTTCTGTTTCTCTGCCCATATGGTGCCATATTCAGAGTGTCCCATCTGTGCCTGTCTTTATTTGATCCCAAAATAAATGAACAGCTTCCTGTGCCTGCTGCCAATATGGGAATGGACATCACAGCGTCATGTTACTAATGTGATGCACGCTTCAGTGATGTGAATATTCATGTTTTTGAGAGCTGCTGTAGGTGTTTGTGCTGGCAGATGGTATTGTTGGCATGTGTTATGTTGTGTGTGAAGGATGCTTGCTGTTGACTGTCTGAATGATGTAATCCAGGCATATTTTCTGTGTGTTGACGTTCCAGCACCTAATAGCAATATTCCACTGGACTGCAGGGGACTACAGTTGCCATGACAACAGGATTTTAGGCACTGAAATGTCTCTTGAAGGGATAGTTCAACCAAAAATAAAAATCCCATCTTAGTTTACTCACCCGCATGTTATTTTAAACCCGTGTGAGTTCCTTTATGAAATGTTTGCTGAAAGTCTTCTCCTCCTACATCTTGTTTGGCTAGTTTTTCCATTTGACAAAGAGGTGTGCCTAATTATATTGAATGTTTACTTGTAGTGTACGTCAAATCTTCAAATCAAAATAGTATATACAGGGTATTTTTTCAAATAAAAAAAAATACTTGCAGATAATATAATATTAATGAGATAAAAAAGTGTATTTAAAGTTATTACACTTTTATGACTATTTTTATTGTTATCTATCTTTTATTGTTATTTGTATTGCTGTCTATTATTATACTTTTTATTATTCATTGTAAATGATGTCAAATCAAAAGATTTACCTTAAAGTACATTTTAAATCATTATGGTTTAGACATCTTTTGTTGTGCTTTACAGAAGAGCACTTATTTTAATGTGTTGACTAGCATTCTAAAGCAAATGCAAATACTTGATTATAATTTTAACTGTAGTGTGTTATTTGAAAAGTCACATTTAATGTAGGCCTATATTTTATTTAATATAAATGATTGTCAGTCTATTTTGGCAGTACACTTACAGAGTAGTCTACTTCTTTTTCACTAGGGCTAGTATTCAATTTATAATTTATAATGATAAACACATAATATTTCACACTTTGACAGATTACAGTTTGAATGGCAATAAAATATTTACTGATATGTGTTTATTTACATGACACATTTCATATTTCATCTCAAGCTGATACGGACACTCATGTCTACTAAGTTAAAAAAGCACACTAACTTTTGGGGAAAAACAACCCTTCTTTGGGACACAATTTCATTGGGAAAACTTTTTTTAATTGTGATATAAGTGACTGCACAAATAAGGAGAGGTTTCATTTGTGTAAAACATTATTTTTTCATAGTTCATATTTTTATAAATTGTTTTTATAAATTATTAATAACCTTTAATAATTAGTATTATGGTATAGTATTCTTATAATAATATTAATTCATATTTTGATTATGGATTTTCCTGTTTTAAGATTAAAAGTCTGTGTGAAAGAGGTAAACAAGTAGAAGATAGAATATGGTTTTATTGTGACATGTAACAGGAAAAAAGTTGTATTAAAATCAACCTAAAATCAACATAAAAGTGCCTGGCATTGAACAGTGAGTGTATATTTATGTTGACAATATAAGGAATCACTAGAGATAGATGTGCCCACTTTCATTTATGCTAGACATACACCACTAAAGTTTTCAACAGGCTGTCAGTATGACACTATGATTGATGGACATATTCAATAATAATATGTCCAATGTGTTCTCGTCTTTACTCTTTTCTCCCTCTCTCCCCCTCTCTCTCGTTCTGTCTGTCTGTCTGTCTGTCTGCAGGCCTTTGTAAAGTGTCACTTTGACTATGACCCCTCTCATGACAACTTGATCCCCTGTAAAGAAGCTGGACTCAAATTCAGCAGTGGAGACATCCTTCAGATCTTCAACCAGGAGGACCCCAACTGGTGGCAGGTGCATGCACATGTGTGTGTTGTGTGTGTGTGTGTGTGGTGTGTGTGAATATATGTTGGTGATCCTTAAGCTCTGTATGGTGTCCACTTGACTCTGGTTCTCAACTGCAGGCATGTAATTGGAAGGAGGCAGTGCAGGCCTGATCCCCAGTCAGCTGCTAGAGGAGAAAAGAAAAGCATTTGTCAAGAGAGATCTGGAGCTCTCTAGCACAGGTAGGACACAGGGCACTAAATATATTCATATATAATGAATTCAGGTCGGGGTACACATGTCTTTGAAACACATTGTAAAAACACATTGTTTTTATAACGAATAACATTTATGTTGTTATTATTAATATTTTTTTAAGATAACATTTCCTGGACTGAAGCAACTTAGGTGTACTTTATTATCCACACATCGTAAATTTTTTGAAAAATCATGAGCATCATCTAAAATGTGAGGCATTTGAGGAGTGTTTATATTTGTCCATCTTGCAATCATCATTGTATTGCATTGCATTATATGTTTTGCCCACACAATAAAAACTACAGAGCTCTAAAAATTAAATATCATCTTAATAAGACATATTTTTGAGCAATATAGAGTGACAAATTATATTTATTTGCCTTTTATGTAAGTAGTCTGTTATACTACTATTAAGAACTCATTGATTTGCATTACAAATCAGAATTTAACCTTTTTTGTCATATAAATAGCAACATCTGCACCAAATAGCATATTTTTGCTCAGTTTGTGCCTTTGAATAAATCTGGGGTGTTTTTTCCTCCTTGAGTATGAGCTCCATATTCACCTATATCATACTCTATGAGCCATAAAAGCCTGATGTATCAAATATGATACAAAACTTAAAACACATATGCATACTTTTAAAAAAGGTTCATTAAACTGTTCCTATTTATTCCTAATTATTACAGGAAATTATAGGAAAAGGCCATTATTTATTCATCCTCAAATCATTCCAAATCGGTATGCTGTTATTTTGCTCTGTAAACTACAGTAATTACATTGGAAGGATCTAAAAGATTTCATAAGTATGGCCTGAGGTCAGTGTTCGAACTATACCGTGGACTTCGGGGGAGCCCACTTGTTTTTTTTTTTATAACGGGGGGGGGTGGGGGGTGGGGGTGTTCGTGCGCGTGCCTCAAAAGGGGCTTACACTGAATACAAAGAAACATAACACTATTTGCTTTATGCAAGCACTATAATTAATACCATAATTCCTCCGTTCAATTAGGCCTAAGACATCGAGAGTCACGCAGACCTATAACTACCCAGCCACAACACATAATTGCGAAAAACATGCCTTAACACAGAATCGACCAGAGTCCAACATTTATATTTTTTCTACGAATCTTTGAGTTAACATGTACTAAACATGAGTGGAATTTGCACCGCAGCACCCCCACAACGTGATGCTCATGACAAGAATAGCATGTATAGTTATCTTTATTGAAGTGAATTAGGTTTAAATCGCCGTCATGCATGATGAATTATATTTTTGCAATTTTACGCATAATAATCCACGATGATCACATTACACAAAACTGAAATTGCACGTCAAAATAACACATTGTCAGTATTTTTTGAGACCCCCCCAAAATTTCACAAATCACGTTTTCTGTGGAGCCCATGTCTTATTAAGGGGAGCTGGGCTCCCCCGTAGTTCGCACCCTGCCTGAGGTTAAATGGACAGTGATGTGTTTGTCTCCTGTAGTAGACAGGAGTCATTCTGTGTGTTTATACTACCAGGATGTGTGCTGATGTCCGCAGGGCCTCTGTGTGCAGGGATTGGGGGTAAAAAGAAGAAGAAGATGATGTACTTGACCACCAAGAACGCCGGTAAAGATGGCTGCTGTCCAGTGCGATGGATACGCATGTGTCGTACTCTTGTTCTCTGTTGTGATCGTTGTTGTTGAAGTCAGT
Source organism: Sinocyclocheilus anophthalmus (assembly GCA_018155175.1). NCBI lineage: Eukaryota > Metazoa > Chordata > Actinopteri > Cypriniformes > Cyprinidae > Sinocyclocheilus > Sinocyclocheilus anophthalmus. Next base: position 550,089 of record JADLZN010008610.1, read on the forward strand.
TGTCTTTCAAACAATCGCTCGGTATCTCACTATGGGAAACGCCCCCAGGCGTGATAGACTATGGAAGCACCAATTACACCACGTCTGTCCGAAGGATGGACCAATCACAGCTCATGACAAGGAGCCCACCCTCTCCCTATATATACAGCTGTGATCCCCGAAATGGCATTCTTGTTCTCTTCCCCATCAAGACTTTCCTTCAGCACCTAGGCTGTGCTGTTTTCAGTTCGTAGACGTACCGTCAAGTTGATGTTGCCAAATGCAGTGTAGTCAAAAAGAAAAGATAAAATCTGTTGCAGATTTTCTGCTCGTTACTGAGCTTCTTTGCTTCGCTGTAATTAGTGGTGTTTCCTATCCTAACTAATGCGTAAAGGCGAGCTAAGTTTAGGGGATATTTAACTCACCATGTCGGTGTCCAAGGTCGCGGCGGAGAAAGGGAAGGATGCCCCTTCGCGCTCATGTCCGGCAGCATGTGGATTCATGATCTCGGGCAGGGATTCACATCCGATGTGTATCGCATGCATGGGTGTCAAGGATGCCCAGGCCGCACTGGTGGATGTGGAAAGCTGTTCGTGTAATACCGGCCAGGATTCTAGAGAGAAGGCTTCGAGTGGCGGCATCTTCCAAAGACGATCCGGTTCTCTCCGCTGTCCCTCCTTTGGCAAAGGTGGCCCAACCATCTCCCCCACATGATCTTTCTTCGTGGGGGGATATTATGGATTCAAAATCCCCTGAGTTTACACCGCTTTTCGACCAGCAGTTGCTTGCGGAAGGTGGATGGAGACGAGGAGGAGGATAAAGAGATGTTAGCTCGCCTCCTCCGAGATGAGCCGGATGATGAGGAGGATGATGCTATCCTGTCTGCAGCCCAAGTGTCCAGGCCCATGAGCGCGCAGAGTGGCAATGTGGCGTCGACGGTGGTGGATTGCGACCTAGTCGAGGTCTGTAAACGTGCTGCAGCTAAGCTTGGCATCGCTTGGCCTGTAACTCCCGGGGATCTGGGAGTTAAAGGGATACTCCACCCCAAAATTAAAATTTTGCCATTACTCACTTACCCCCATGTCGTTCCAAACACCTAAAAGCTTCGTTCGTCTTCGGAACAAAGTTTAAGATATTTTGGGTGAAAACCAGGAGGCTTGTGACTGTCCCATTGACTGCCAAGTAATTTACACTGTCAAGGTCCAGAAAAGTATGAAGGACATCGTCAAAACAGTACATCTGCCATCAGTGGTTCAATCTTAATTTCATGAAGCGACAAGAATACTTTTTGTATGCGAAGAAAACAAAAATAACGACTTTATTCAACAATTCGTCTCCTTTGTGTCTCTCCCGCATCCAACGTAGCACATTTTTCGAGATATCCGGTGGACGCCAACTGCGTACGCTATTCTGTATCAGCCTCGACACAAGGATTAATTTTTTATGTGTAGTTACGCTTTGATTTGAACGAAAACAGCGCATCCGTGCAGTGCGGCTGACACAGAATAGCGTACGCTGTTTGCGTTCAGCGGATATTCTCCAAAAATGGCGCTACGGTGATGCGGAGAGACACAGAGGAGACGAATTGTTGAATAAAGTCGTTATTTTTGTTTTCTTCACGTACAAAAATTCTCATTGCTTCATAATGTTACGTTGAACCACTGATGGCAGACGGACTATTCTGACAATGTCTTTCATACTTTTCTGGACCTTGACAATGTAATTTACTAGGCAGTCAATGGGACAGTCACAAGCCTCCCGGTTTTCATCCAAAATATCTTAAATTGTGTTCTGAAGACAAATTAAGCTTTTATGGGTTTGGAATGACATGGGGTAAGTGATTTAATGACAAATTTCATTTTGGGGTGGAGTAACCCTTAAACGGGGATATCTAGTGAAGGAAAAGGCTCTTACCACGTTCCCCCAGCGAAACAACTGCTTCCCGTTGTGCCGGTGTGTATGGCAGCAGTAAAGCGGTCATGGGATAAACCCTTTTTTTCATCGTGTGCCTGTCAAGGGTTACTTGTGTCTCGATGTGAGTGAGATGGAGGGGCTTGGGCTCTCTAACCCTCCCACGGTCGAACAGTCAGTGGCTCACCACCTGCATCCAAACAGGCGAACCACTCTCTCATCTGCCAGTCCCTCTCTCCCTGGGAAAATGGAATGCTTCATCGCTCAAGTCTTCGGGCACTAGAGGTGAGGGCACTCAATGGTCACTCATCAACGCGACAAGGCACGGTCATGGTCAAATTTTTAGTCCGGGATGACAGCAAAGTTACACTGCTGCCAAACCCAGCTTTCGTTTCCAAAGTCAGTGATTCAGATTATAACTGCTCTGCTTTGGAGTTGCGTGCATTTTACCCTCCTCCATTTTCTTCTTCAGAGGAGAGGAAATTGCACACTTTGTGTCCTGTACGAGCTTTACGCTATTATGTAAAGAAGACACGATCCTTCAGAAAGGATGGTCAGTTATTCCTTTCATGGGCCACACATTGTAAGTGTAAGCCGATCTCCTCGCAGCGCCTCTCCCACTGGATGGTGGAGGCAATTGAAATAGCCTATACATCTATGGGTCTTCATTCCCCAGAGGGCCTTAGGACCCATTATATGCAAGGTATTGCTACCTCATGGGCGTTGTTCAAGGGGATTTCGGTGGGAGATATTTGTGCGGCGGCAAGTTGGACTTCCCCGCAAACATTTAAAGTTGGCTCTTTGGAGAATTGAAAGGTTATCTTTCTTTCTTTTCGAATCTGTTCTGCGGCTTCGGAAGCATGCGTTACTGGAGTTGGCTATATCATTCCCATAGTGAGATAACGAGTGATTGTTTGAAAGAGAACGTTAGGTTACCCGGTTCTCTGAGAACAGAGCGAGGTATCAGACTAAGCTTCCTTACTCACATTACACGGGGGAAGAGCATGCTTAGAATGCTGTTTCGGGGATCACAGCTGTATATAGAGGCAGGGGGTGGGCTCCTTGTCATGAGCTGTGATTGGTCCATCCTTCAGACAGACGTGGTGTAATTGGTGCTTCCATAGTCTATCACGCCTGGGGGCGTTCCCATAGTGAGATACCTCGCTCTGTTCTCAGAGAACCGGGGTTACGCAAGTAACCTAACGTTTGTTTCATGTTAAAATGGTAGTCGTTTGTTTAATGAGTTTGTAGTCAGTTCCATAGTAGTAGTCAGAGAGGTACTTCTGGTTCACAAACTAAAATGTGTTAGTTGACTGAAAGAAAATGAGAAATAGAGTAAATGGAACCTCAATAAAAGCTATCTGACAAGCTGAACTGGAACTGACAAATGATACATTTCGATATAGTGGCTAAAACAGACTAACAATAGATGAGATCTTTTCACCATACCAGAGTTCGACCGACATGAGTTGAGGATCTACGAGGAAGTGGCCAAGGTGCCTCCGTTCCGCAGGAAGACGCTGGTTCTGATTGGAGCACAGGGTGTGGGCCGCCGCAGCTTGAAAAATAAAGTTTTGGTGTCGGACCCACACCGTTATGGAACCACCACACCTTGTCAGTGCATATTTATATTTCATATTTCATATTTATGCATTAAATATTAAAATTGTCTTCATGTTGGATGTGATTCAAGTGGGGCCACATTAGCTTTATTATTAGTATTATATATTAACTAGAATTTATCAGTAATGTGACCTTAATCAGAAACAACCAACCAACACAGAACCATCCAAAAATTACATTTAAACATTAAAAATGTACTTAATATGAATAAATAAAACATACATGTGTGTAAATCTGATTATTTGCAGTGCTATTGTTAATCAGCTCTTTTTGTCCCTCTGGACAGACACATCTCGTAAACCCAAGGTGGATGAGAAGGAGGGGCAGATGTACCTGTTTATGTCTCGCAGCGAGATGGAAGCTGACATCAAATGTGGCCGTTTTCTTGAACACGGGGAATATGACGGAAACCTGTACGGCACCAAGATCGACTCCATTCATGAGGTTGTGGACTCCGGCAAGATTTGCATTCTGGATGTCAATCCGCAGGTGCTCTTTTTAAATGTTCGATATCCTAAAGAGTGGCCACTTTTTCAACAGTGCTGATTCCTGAAATATTTTTCCATTTTATTTTCCCATAGGGAAAGGTGAATCACAACATTCAAACACATACAAACTTTTAAAAATCTAAATACCTATAAAAAATGATATTCGATACCGTTTTCGATACCACAGGGAAAAACTGCCATAACATTAAGGGCATAAAATTAGATTTTTAATGAAAGATTATTATTTTTACCTATTTTTACCTAGAATAGGGTGCTGTGAGCATTATGGAGCATTGTAAACATATTAATGTATGTTTCATTCATAGTGTAAGGCGTCCTTGTGCGGAAACTCCAGATATGCCTCACAAAAGTAATATAATCAGAATCAGAATGAGCTTTATTGCCAGGTATGTTTACACATACAAGGAATTTGTTTTCGTGACAGAAGCTTCCACAGTGTAACAGAATGACAGTGACAGAACAAAAACACAGATAAAAAAAAATTTAAAATAGAACAAGTAAAATAAGGAATAAAAAATATACAAATCGACAATTGTATGTACAGGTATATAACAATAGACAGTTGTATGTACATAACTTTGATGTTACAAGGAATCGTTAATAGGGACAAACAGGGCTCAAGACGAATTATTTTAATAGGGAGCCCTGTAGCCCTGAATGAAAATTTTAGGAGCGACAAAACAGAAATTTAGGGGAAGCACCTTAAATACAGCCTGGCTGCAATCATTCACATATTTCACATTTGAACTGTATTACTGACAACAATGTTTGATAAAAATAGGACTCAGGGTCAAGCTAACATTTCGGAGTAGTGGCAACATCGGCGACGTTCTACCGATGGGTAGAGTGGAGGGGTGTATTAAAAACAAAGATAATTTAATTCATAAAAATACTATTGGTTTTAAAGATAGAGATGGGCACAGGTTATGTAAGGGGAGGAGGGGGGTGGGGGGAGGGTTAGAATGAGTACTTTCTTTTGGAATGAACATGACGTAAAGCAGAGCGGAGTGAGAGTTAAAAATTTTTGATGCAAAAGGATATTATATGAAAAACGATATTATTTACTCCTAATGTATATTTTATAGGTCGTATTCTATTGACTGGTGAAGTTAGCGATGTAAGGAATGCTTGATGATTCGGTGGCAAGCCCCGTTGGTTTTACGATTGTGCTTCTCCTGACAAGTGTAAACTTTGACCCTGCTTGAGCTGTTTTCCTAGCTTCTCCCCACCCGGCCAAATTACTCGCTCCGGGTCCTTCGGTTCTTGTGCATGTGTTTCAACTTACTAAGTCAGTCTGGGTGCTCTCCCTATCTACCTTCCTGGTCTTGATTTTTCTTTATCTATTCGTTTCTGGACCCTATCGGTGTTTCCACCTCATGTCCCTTGCTCAATTTGTCTTTGTCTTCAGTTACCCGGGGGCCCTAATCCTTCTCTGCCGATTAGTCTCCCTCGTGTACCGTTCCAGCTTTCTATTTGTTACTCCCCCTCGCTGTGATTATATCAACTAGTGGACTTTTCGTTTCTTATTTTTTTGTCTTTCTCCTTTTCTTCTTTTTCTATTCCTTTTTCTCCTTTTTCTTCTTTTTTTCTTTTTCTTTCTTTCTTTCTTTCCCCTTGTTTTCCCTTTTTTTCTTTTCTCTCTTTCTCTGTCTGTTATCTCATTTTTTCTTTTGTTTTTCTCCTTTGTGTCATTTCGCCCTTTTTTTTGTGTTCCTCTTTGTTTTTTGTCCCCTTGTTTTTCTTGCCACTTGATCACCTTTCTCCTTTCTTTTCCCCTCTAACTTTTTGTGAACCTTCTTTGGTTTCCTTCTCCTCTCCCCCCCCCCTTTCCCCCCTATATCACACACTCCCTTCTTGCTGCCGTCATGTTCTCATCCTTCATCGCTTACTCTCCACATTTTCGTTCATGTGTATTTATAAGCCCCTATCCACACTAGTTTGGCACCTTCACTGATTGTTCATTGCCCTCCGATCGCATGAGTTAGTCTACCCCTGTGTACCTCGTGTACCACCAACATAAAAACGACAGTAATTGGAAGTACCGTTCAACACTACCCTTTCTGGGAGCAACACACGGCAATTATACAACCCCTTTAGACATGCAATCGCCAACGCCACCCAACAAACAACACTACAACACACACAAGACCCACAACCCCACCTTCAACAAAGACAATGAGATTTGCCCCAACAAGACATTTACCACACCACATTGATTACTCCTGTTTTTATGACTACACCACAACTCAACCCGCCCATGACTTGCACGGCCTACTGTTGGAGCAAACACAACACATTGTAACCTCTAGAATAAACACAAATTAGATCTCTGAGTCTGCCTGTATCAAGAAGGTTACAAAAAAACAAAAAAAATTACACACACACCACCCACATGCACATGTTTCCCCACCTAACACCCGAGTCCAGTACAGACACCCGAAGTACTTTGTACCCAAGAACCATACCCACGCACCAAACAGAAACACCCTATGTATGGAGGCACCAAACTATACGCTTTTTCCTCAGGACACGTGCCAATAAAAATCAGAGGTAACTGAAACTCGACATCGCTTCCTGGAGACATTTTGCAGAGTTCCACGGGTATTAATAACCGTACATTACATTTGTTAGGTTACCCTATGCATTGTAAACGGCCTTGATTTGGACAACTTTAAAGGCAATTTTATCCATAATGAAATTTTTCTGCACCCTCAGACTCCAGATTTTCATAGTTGTATCTCAGCCAAATATTGTCCTATCCTAACAAACCATATATCAATGGAAAGCTTATTTATTCAGATTCCATATGACATATAAATCTCAATTTAAATAAATTGTCCCTTATGTCCATTCCACTTCTGGAACCCAGCTATTGCACTCTAGTTACAAAATTTGACTGTTCATATAAATATTCTAGGCTAAATACTACTAATACCTGATGCAGATTATTTGTATTTAAATGGAAGTCTATTGGGCAATTTTACAAATATAGTTCTACAATTATCACCTCATTTCATGTTTCATTGTTTTCCTACAGGCGCTGAAAGTTCTGCGAACAGCCGAGTTTCTTCCATATGTGGTGTTCATCGAAGCCCCAAACTTCGAGGTTCTGAAAGACATGAACAGATCTGCCATTGAGGCTGGTGTTGTGAATAAACAGCTGACGGTAATTTCTTTCTTGATGCCCTCAGAATGATTAGTTCCTTGAATGTTGACTATGTTCCTTGAGTCTCTCTCATTTAATCTCTCTCTAGGACTCAGAGCTCAAACGGACAGTGGATGAGAGCGAAAGGATCCAGAGGGCATACAGTCACTATTTTGACCTGAGCATTGTGAATGACAACCTGGACGGAGCATACCGCAGCCTCAGGAGGGCACTGGACAGACTCAACACAGACCACCAGTGGGTTCCTGTCAGCTGGGTCTTCTGAGAGCAGTTGGGTTCTTCTGTCTGCATTTCTCAAAGTGGCTAGGAGTCTAGTTAACTGCTGTAATCTATGTGAACTTGCCTGTTCTTTAGATTTTTGCACAAAAAAACATGACGATACAAAGCTAGTTTATTATTTTGTAAAGAAACGAAGCTGATATGTATATCTGTATTTGTTTAAAGGAGTTCTGTACAGTGCTGTACGTTTGTTATTCCTGTGAGAGTAGGGCTGTATATTTGTATAGAAACTGTAGAATATGTTTTAACACCCTACGTTACAATAAAGCTATTCAGAATCACGTTGGATATATCAATGCTATATGATTACGTAGTGTTTTGCAGGGATTGTTTAGTTTTGATGTTTTAAAAGCAGAATTGAAGAGTGGTTTGGCGTGTCATATTCCCGTGAATGTTCGATTTGTTTGCGTTATTTCTTGTAACATTCGTTAGTACAAAATCCATTTCAGTTCAGAAAAGGACAACAGCCAAATATGTCACGATATACGTCATTTGAAAATGATTGGTCTTCAGGGGCGGATTTAGTGAATTGGGGGCCCCAGGCAAAATATAGGAATGGGGCCCTATACATTTGCACACATTTTCTTAGATCAACCTTGAGGTTTTGTTGTGATGCTTGCTGCTGCACAATGGTGCCCCATAGTTGTGTCCAATGTTTCTACATTTTTCATGTACATGTTATAATGGCTTTCTTTTATGTTGTAGACCACGAAATAGCAACTGATTTACAGTACAGTTCAGACACAGGTTTTCACAAAAACAAAATAAATTATAAAATGATAAACCTCACAATTGAGCGTTTAAACCAGGGGTGAGCCAGAAGTATACATTATTATATTAATTTAAAACTGGGTTACGTGGGTGGATTTTCACATTGATCTGAACAAAAACTACAGACTGGATTATTGAAAAAGAACAGTAATTCTCTGCAGTCGGAGGTGCTTTTTGGGAACGTCCGAAATATTAGAATGAAAAAGTGTGAAAAAATGCCTAAATTGCCGAGGAAGAATCCACTGATGATGTACAAGGTAAAAGCCTGTGTTGCAAGGCTGGCTAATTCTATAAAATATTTTTCATGTTAAGATACACTTACATCTTTTTAAAATACATTTATGTTGTGTTGTTTTCAACTACCAAACTGAAAAAATAATGAAAAGGCAATTATACAATTACACATCTAAAATACATAAAACAAGAGCATGCTCACAGATGAGAATAAAATGGCATTGGATGAAGTGGATTAGAGCCCTGCACAGGCCTCAAATATAGGCCCAAGCCTGTCTTTTTTCCCCTTTTCCCAAAAAAAGCTTATACTACTGTTTCAGCTATTAAAAATAGTTCAGTTTTGTATGTAATGAAAAAGTGATTACATTTCGTTTAGTTTTTTTTATAAACAGGTTAGTTTAAATGTTTAACCTAGATAAATGTGCGCTGTTAGATGCATATTATCCAATAATTTGTGCGGAGAGTGGAAGCAGAAGCGCGTTCTGCAGAACATGGAGGCACCAGTGCCATCACTTGCATTTTTGTCTAACAGTGGAAACAACTGAAAATGCGCAGTCATTTTTGCTCATAAAGGTAAGAGTAATAAATCATTCTAAACTGTAAAGGGTCTAGTCTTATTTGTGTGCACTCACAATATCAACAAAACGTTGTGCTTTTATAAAATAAAGAAAACAAATGCTTTCTGCCGTCTCGGTCTTGAACAGGAGTGCTTCACAATACTGAAACCTAAACTCAAGACATGATAAAAATATATAGAAAGCTTTAAAATTACTACTTTGGTCTTTATGCATTATATAAGGATTTAAGATTTAAATGTTATCGTTCCAATACAAGAATTCTAGAATGTTTCACTGTGACCGATCAATCGCAGCATTCTGCAGTCATATATTTTTCTGTAACGCTGGTAAACTGTATAATTCACCTTTGCCCAGGAAAGTGATTTCTGACATGTGTCTCTCATATCACTCCACATTCTCTTCTCACATAATAAAATATAATCAACTAAAATCAGCAGATCAAGTTCATTTATTCATTTGGCAAGTAGCCAAATTGATATATGGTTCTTGAAAGTATTTTCCCTCACATGTTTGTGCACATATAGCTTTTACAAAGGTTTTTTAATAGTTACCAGTAATTATATATATAATAAAAGTCTTATTAAAAAACTAGATGCTTTGCGAAAGACAAAAAACCTATTCCTATTATTTTATTCCATGATTTCCTTTGTTTCTGTGAGCTTTTGTGTGGGGCTGCTATGCAGCAGTATAAGACAGAAGGACATATTGGTCAGTTCTTCACAAAGATTGAAGATCATCATATTTAATTACTGTAACAGAATGTTATTCAGCATACACAGTCATCCCCAATTTACACAGAAGATTCAATATTTTTTTGAAAATCAGCAGCACATTTATGTTGAAAAGCAGGGTGCATAGAGCTGACCCTGTCTTCCTGAAGATTTTTCAAAACACCTTTCAAAATAGTCACAATACATGCATTCACATCTCATCTCACTTCGATATTTTCATATAGCGATTTAACGCTACAAATTCATCTACAGAAGCAGCATCCAACATTGCGTGTGTCTGTGTGTGTCAAAGAAAAGTTCAGACGTTCAAGTTATGATTAACACAAACAAAGCAATAACTAATTAGGTGAAAGCACTGGAAGTTCAGTCCTGGAATAAATAATCTATCCAAAATGAAGCTAAAAGAATGTCTTCAATTCTACATAATACCTGCTTTAACATGGTGCTACATTTACTTTTTTATTAGCTCTATTTGACACCATTGAAACATGTCAGTAAAAGCGTATATTTAATATAAGCCATATTTTAATATTTTTACTATAGAGCAATACGTTTAGAATTTTCTGGTTGTCACTTTTATTTTGATAGTCCACGTAAGCACTTTACTAACTCTAAGTAATTCAGTTATTCAGGATTTGGTAACACTTTACTTGAAGGGGTGTGCATAAGACTGACATGACACCTTCATAATCATGACATGACACATGTCATGAATATGAAGGTTTTAGCTGTTTTATAACACCGTCGTAGTGTCCTATTCGCTCAGATTAGATTTTTAATGCAAAGATGACATTGTTTGAGATTATGACATTGTCTTTGTTATGGGCTATGGTTAGGGGTAAGTGTAGGGGTAGGGTTAGGTCAAATAATGTCATATTTGCATTAAAAATTACATAACTGAGCGAATGACACTTAATGACACTTGTCATAAACATGCATAAAACCTCTTCATATTCATGACATGTGTCATGTCATGATTATGTAGGTGTCATGTCAGTCTTATGCACACCCCTTCAAGTAAAGTGTTACCCAGGAGTTACATAATACATGGAAATATGGTTACATTTCAGCCACTCCTCTTCACGTGGTTCACAAAAGCAGTACACTTTTTTTGTTCTTACAAACTGCCTATTTGGTGCGAACTTTCACACTCACAATTCCAGTTATGAGAATAAAAACATGTATTAGTTATCACACAAACAAAAATATATATTCAGAAGTGTCTATTGTTGATGACTGGATGATTGTGACATCATATTTAAAGGTGGGTAGTACGGTGGCGGTGGCACGTCGGAAGTGTCTGGAGTCACTTGAACATCAGAAATATTTAATTTAACGCTAGACTGTAAAAAAAAAAACAATTACAAATATTATAAGTCTGTTGAAACAGCATTTCAACATACATTAAGTGATATATTCTGTAGAATAGATAAAACTAGCTGAAGCTGTCCTAAACAGGTCATAGCTGGTTTGAGCTAATGTGCAACTCTGACCTGCTGAAAGGTACCCAAAACCTGCCAAAAATCAGCCAATAGACAAGCGACGACTTTTTAGATAGCTAGATAGACAGACAGCTAGATAGACGTACCTCTGCATATGACGGTGGTGGACACACTAGTTCATATGGTGGCGGTGTGAACTCAGAGTCATCATGAGAGCTTATCTCATCTTGTTCGTCTCTCTCTTCTCTCACATGAATGGGGTTGGGAATCACATAGACATGGTCGCTGTTTGACAGGTCCAGAACTGAGTCAGTGTCTGAGACTTTACTGCAGATTTTGCAGCAGTACCTCAGTATGCACAGACTCACAGTCAGACCCAGCAGCGGCGTCAGCCACGTCCTGCACAGCATCAGACATACAACCTTCACGTCAATGTATTCCCTACATACCCTAGTGAAAAATAAACATACCATTTACATTTACGCATTTATGTGCTTAATAAAAATACCCTGCAATCGTACTTCTGCTATACTAAACTGGTAGGCCTATACCCAAAGTCTGTTAAATTCAAACAAATAATTTTGTGCTTAATGCACTGTAATTGTGTGCAGGTAGTGCTGAAGTATATTTGACTGTGCTAAAGTGGAACTATTGTAAGTATAGGCTACTTCAGGTACACTTTAGCATTTAAAGACAGATATTATTAAAAGATCATACAATCCTTATCAATAGTGATATTAAAACAAATTTAAAGCTTAATATTAATAAATGTGCATTGTGCACAAGTAGGCTAGTACTCCAAATAAAGTTTAATTATAAGTTTTATATCAGTAAGTCTTGAGCGATATGTCAGTAAATATGTTAATAGACTTGAACTTTACTTAGTATGACATAAACGTATTTTAAATATATTACTTTTTTACTAGGGTATAGAAAGATCTTATGAAGATTGTATGAATGTCGTACTTACTGGATATAGTAGAATGTATAATCAGCCATTGAAGTGGCCAGGAATCTCTGCAGAGAAAAATTCTATATTAATGTACATCTGTAAATGATCAAGACAAGTTACCTTAACTTTGTATAAAATGCAATTGATTTAATGACTTGTGTACAGATATATGAATTATTAAAAAAATTATAGCTGATACAGACACTGATTTGAAATCCTCTATAGTGTTTTTTTATTTATTTACTTTTGAATTAAAACTCTTTTTTTCTCTTTTTTTATGGGGCTTAGTCAAAATGCTATAAGACAATGTGTAATGAAGATTTAAAAAAATCTTTAAAAGGCAGAAATTGTTTAAAAAGAAAAGCTTTTCATCCCTAAAATCAATATTTTAATTTAAAAACTAAAAATTAAATCAATCCTAAATCAATCATTTTTGTGTGAAGGATCCTAAAATTTAAAAGGCTGCTATATATTTTTAAGTGTGAAGTCAAATCCATCCAATTGTCAAAAAGTTATATTTTATATATATATATACACACACACACAAAAAACACCCACAGAGTACAGTAATCGAGTAAAAGTAAATTATGCTAAACATACAAAGGGTCCCTGTAGTTCAGGTTGTCAAATGTCAAAATATGTTTTTAAAAAGTTTTTTAAAACTACATAACTGAATTTATGTCTCTCATGATCTTAAAAAACCCCTTTTTTTGATCAAAAGGCTTCTATTTTATTTGACTTTGTCGGCGAACATAAACTGTCCACAGGAGAAATGTTTTATAAAATGAACATATTAATTAAAAAAACTAAATGAATGAGTTGGAGTGGACATCAATACTGTTTAACAAACATCTTAAATCTACATGTGCTTTACATAACCTCAAGCAAGTTCCTTAAAGCCGAACTTCTATTTATTCTAAATTATTTTTCCCCTCAAGAACTTAGACAAGTCAAATTAAAACTATGTAGTAAAAGTATGTACTATGTTTTCACATTGTAGTATTTTTAGAAATGATATACTCACAGTTGTTATGTCATCCGACCCAAAGCAGAGGGAAGTGGAAAGTCAAAGTTAGTCAGACTGTACGTGTTTTCTAACAGTGACTGGAACTTCTGCAGAGGACTTTGAGCTGGACACTTACTGGCAGCCGTCATCCTGGGTTGGGTTTGTAAACACCGCTCTTTACATCACACAGAACTGACAATGACTTTCAATTCCAGCTCATTTCCAATGCAGACTTTTAATTACATTTTTAATCAACAGAACTAGAATCAAATGAACTAATATTTTAATCTGATGTCTTACATAATATCTTTATTCTTTAATTTATATTATACCTGAGTTTCAACCCATATATAATTGTAATTACTTTATGTATCTCTTAGATTGCATAAACTAATTTTTATTAACATTTCTTTCAGTTTAAAGGGGTCCTATTATGCTTTTTCACTTTTTTAATTTTAGTCCGTGTGTAGCGTGTATGTTTGGGCATAAAAAAGATCTAGAAAGTTACAAATCTCAAAGTCCACTCCAAAGAGACATATTTTCGTTTAAAAAAAAAATCCCTTTTCAAAACTACAATGAACGGCTCGTTTGGACTACAGCGTTTGTTTTCCGGGCTTTGTGATATCACAAAGCGGCTCATTGGAATATCATTAAAGAAATTCGAATGGTTGGGGGGTGGGGAGGGGCGAGGTTGTGGTTAGAACGCTTGGTTGAGTGCATCAAGGGAAACCAAGAAGAGCTCCTGTGCTGTAGCTTCAAATGTCTAGAACAATACTTACAAGTATAACACGATGTGGCTGGGCGCCGCGGACAGGTGCCGTTGGTGTGCCTACACTCACAGAAAATAAAGTATTTGAATTTTAAAGAAGTGGCGCGACGCTGCGCTTCTCGTCCGGTGCACGACCGCCTGAAACGCTGTTTTTTTCACCTCCGTGCCCAAACGTCTTTGTTTGGGCTTTCGAAAACGGATGATGTCAGGAAACAGTGGTTGCAATTATTTTTTAACTCTGTTCCTGAGCATTATAACCCCAATTTGCTCTTGTGTGCTGCGCATTTTACTGAGGACAGCTTCCACAACATGAGGGAGTACAGTGCCGGATTCGACCAAAAAGCTTTTGTTGAAAGACAGAGCAAGGGCCAATCGCCAATCACAACGCACTGGAAGCTAACCAATCACAACACATTTTGTTTTTCGGAAGGCGGACCTTCATCGAAGCCGGAACTAATCGAGCCTTTGTGCCAGACTGGGGAGAAAGGTATTTTAATAATTTAAATTATATGGAAAATAATGCGTTTTTCGAACCACCAAGCATGGAGAGCATGTTCTAGTACACCACCAAAACAAAATCAAGACTTTGTAATAAAAGAGCATAATAGGACCCTTTAAGATTATGTTAAAAGGATAATTCACCCAAAAATGAAAATGTGATGTATATGAACTTGTTTCTTCAGAAGACACAAACGTAAGATTTTTAAATCAACCGTTGCAGTCTGTCAGTATATAATGGCCAGGCCTGAGCGCGTTCACAACATCCGGCGCGTGACGTCAAATAAATACGATTGGGCAAAAAATTCCACGTTGTCTGATGAAATATAAAAATCATCTTCCATTGTGATGACCTGTACTTCTAAATATCTTTAGATCATCGCAGTGCCAGTGAACACGTCCGCAATCACTCTGCACTGTGTAAATAATGAGTGACGTATACGCGCGCCAAATCGCTTCCGCACATGCGTCTACTACCATAGACATATAGATTCCCTATAATACGTTGATTAAATAGATGCCTCAATTAGTGACCGTTTCTATGGGCTTCTATGGGTGCTAGACGTTCCAAAATGGGGGGCACGGTAAAAGATTCCACACGCCGGCTGTTGTGAAAGTGCTCAGACATTGCGGTGGATCAGAGGTAAAAAATTATATAAATACTGGTCAGTTTCTTGAACAGACCGATCGTTTCGTGTCTTATAGACTTCAATGTATCGTCACGAGCCGCAGGGTTTAATTTGGTTTTGTCGGTGTACGTTTTGTTTACTCTCGAAGCCGTGGAGCCCATTGACTGCCATTATACCACTGATAGACTGCAACGGTTTGAGTTAAAAATCTTTGTTTGTGTTCTACTGAAGAAACAAAATCACCTACATCTTGGATGCCCTGGGGGTAAGCAGATAAACATCAAATTTTCCTTTTTGGGTGAACTACCCCTTTAAAGGAGACTTCTTTTCCCAAAATGCTTTAGTTATTGTGCAATCAATATTGCCCCTTTTTAAAATCTGAAAACAAAGGGGAGAACATTTCTGTTGCTCTATGCGAAAATTAAAATGTGTTTTAATAACTGATTTACACAATTTTGAGTTCATTTTAATGAAATGGCATTTTAGAACAAATAGTCAATGTTTTACCATAAAACTAGCATTGGACTAACGACAATTCAGACCAATTAAGTGAAAGAGCTCTTTTAAATGTGAAGTTTCCTCTTCTCTGAAATGCATAGATGCTTTCATATGAAACCCAGCAAATGCATCATTCCAACAAAGATGTCCCAGAGAGAGCAGAAACAAACTAAATCATGACGAATGCATACTCATAATCATGAAATGTAGGTACAAAGCTTCCAAAAACATTCTAATTCAAGTAGAGGTTACTTTCAGTTCAGTGATTCTGTGCTTTGTATCTTGTCCTTTGTCTTAAAATTTATGCAGTGGAGCTCTATGTGACAATCAACATTGATTAATGTAAGTGCATTTCTATGATTTATTTTTATAAAGTGGAAAGAAAAACAGATCGTTCTAAGTGAGAAACAATTTATTTTGAATACATTTGGGTGACAAAGCAACTTAAAGACACACAAAAAAAGAATGCAGATTACTTTGTAATGTTTACTTCCAGAGTTTCTTGATGGACATGTTCTTCTCACTGTCTTTCTGCATCACCTGTAAACATTCAACAAATTGTAAATTAGAGATATCCACTGAAAACAAGTATGTTCCCATAATAAGAACTGGTATGTTTGAATATAATTTGTACCAAGAGCACAATCAAATGTGACCCTGGACCACAAAACCAGTCATAAGGGTCCATTTTTTGAAATTGGGATTTATAAATCCTCTGAAAGCTGAATAAATAAGTTTTCCGTTGACGTATGGTTTGTTAGGATAGGACAATATTTGGCCGAGATACAACTATTTGAAAATCGGGAATCTGAGGGTGAGAAAAAAAAAAAAAAAAAAAATCGAAATAGAGAAAATCACCTTTAAAGTTGTCCAAATGAAGTCCTTAGCTATGCATAATACTAATCAAAAATTAAGTTTTGATATATTTACAGTAGGAAATATACAAAGTATCTTCATGGAACATGATCTTTACTTAAAATCCGAATGATTTTTGGCATAAAAGAACAATCGATAATTTTGACCCATACAATGTATTGTTGGCTATTTGCTGATCCAGGGTCACAAATAAGAAAATTATTTTAGTACCTTAGCTACTGCCATTTCGAAATCTTCTTGGGTAACGTGGACTCTCCTCTCTCTCAGGGCGTACATCCCTGCCTCTGTGCAGACACCCTGTCAGACAAGCACAAATAAAATCAGCTTGTTGAATACGTAGTGTATAGACGGCCATAAATGCCTGGAAATATGCGCAGGTTGAGACTGTGACCTCACCTTGACCTCAGCACCAGACGCTCCTGGCATCAGCTCGGCAATCTTGCGCAGGTTAATACCACGCGTCAGGTTCATCTTCCGGGAGTGGATCTTCAGAATGTCCAAACGGGCCTGAGGAGAACAACATAAACGCCACATGGTTAGTGCTTCTATTTATACTTTCAATAATAGAGAGTCTATTTCAGAATAAAGTTGATACTGAAAATGTAAAAATATATAACAATTCCAGCCTACCTCTTCATTGGGAGGGGGAAATTCAATCTTCCTGTCAATGCGGCCTGGTCGAAGAAGCGCAGAGTCCAGAATGTCAATACGGTTTGTTGCCATAATAACCTGAGGGAAAAAGAACATTCAGAAACTCAGACTCTCCTTAAAGGGGTGGTTCAGTGGTTGTTTTCTAGGCTTGATTGTGTTTATGGGGTGCAGTCTAACATGTTAATGCTTCGTTTTTTTTAAAAACGCATTATTTTCCACATAATTTACCTTAATTTCACACCGCTCTGTCGCTTCTCTGAGAAACGGGCTGATCAATTTTCTTCTTTTATGAAGCCCCTCCCTCAGAAATAGGCGATGGGCTCGGATTGGTTAGCTAGCCCAATGTGTAGTGATTGGCTAAACCGTCTCTAGTGCACTTCTTACGTCCCGCCCCTCACTTCATGTGCTCCGGTTGTATTGTAAACAAAGGCGTCGTTAATATCGTTTATTAGTTTGAGCTCGATTGAGAAGCAGAGTATATTAAGAGGATCTTGCAGAACCTGTGCAAGCACGGCTTTTAATGGTAGGCCTATGTTTTTTGCTTGATGTTGTCTCATACTTTTAGATACGCTGTTGTTTGTAAATGCTACTGCTTATGTTAGCTTTTAATATACAGTTTTATCCTGATTAAAGCTTTAATACAGTGCGGCAACTGCACGCAGGTCCATGTTTAACGCTTCTCATAGCTATGTGAAAATAAGTGTATAATTGTAACAGTTAATTTTTGAAGCTGAGCTGAATGAGAGAGAGAGAGAGAGAGAGAGAGATGCAGAGCGTGTGCAGAGCAGGGGGACGCGAGGAACAGTATTAAGAACCGCTGCTTTAGAACATTGATTTTGAATCTTGTGAATTCATTAGAATCGTTAGAAGACAGAATCGCGATTCATATATGAATAGATTTTTAAGTGCAGCTCTAGTTTTCTCTTCCTCTTCTCTAAAGCAGCGCAGCATGGCCTCGCCCCCTTTGCTGCCTTTTCCCGAGGGCAGGGTTTATGATGTCACGAACCCGGGAAGTAATTTGTTGTAGTCCCTACCAGCCGTTTTTTGTAGGCATTAAACTGGCAGAATTTTAAAAGACAATATCTCCGTTTACATTGAACTTTCAGCATCGTAACTTTGCAGATATTGTTTATGCTCAAACAGCAACATCACACACTAACTAATGTTAAAAAAGTGAAATCGCAATGAACCACCCCTTTAAATAAAATTATAAAAATGCAGCTGGAGCCAAGCACAGAAATAGTATAAATAGAAGTTAGAGTAGTTTTGATTGGTCACAGCAGCCCTGGTGGTGATGTTTGGAAAGGCAGTTGAATGAGCACTGTAACATGGTAATCATACCCTTTGACCAGTTGGTGCAAACAACTGTATATAGTACTAGGGCATGTTTCAGCAAAAGACAAAAAAAAAACAAAAAAAACAAAACAAAAAAAAATGGGAAAAAACATGCTTGTTTTCTCATTTAGTATGGCTATCAAAAAAACACGTATTATAGTATAATTATTACTTTTTTATTTAAATTCTAAAAACAAAAATCGGAGCCATGTAATAATAACTGTCATTAAAACTTGTAACCTGACTGCTTAATTTTTTAATTAAAATGATAAAGTAAAAACAATATTTTAATTCGTAATATAATGTACAACTAATACGTCTATACTATGTATTATAGTATATAGATTGACATGATAAAGTAAATATATATTTTTTTATCTTTGTTGTAAATTTCTTTCAAATGTTGAACTACAGAGATTTTATTTTTGGCAGAAAACCAAACGGATGATGCATTTTAAGAATTCAATAAAAAGCTACCAACTTCTAAAACCAGAGATGAGACTTCTCATGTTAGCATCAGCACATAGGTTACAGATGTTTGCTTGTCACCTTGATGTTCTTGGTGGCCTCAAACCCATCCAGCTGGTTGAGGAGCTCCAGCATAGTTCTCTGCACCTCACTGTCTCCTCCTGATCCTCCCTCCAGCCGAGATGAGCCAATGGAGTCGATCTCATCCATGAAGATGATGGAGGGCGCGTGTTCCCTGGCCATGACGAACAGCTCTCGCACCATACGAGCTCCTGGAATACACACACAGAGTCAAACAAGAACAAATCAGAGTAATTTTTAAAAATGTTTACAATTTAAAAAAGAGCTTTGAGAGTTTTTGGAGCTTGACAGGCACTGGTCAATATATGCTTTTATAATAACAAAAGAGCAGTGGGAACATTCTGCTAAACATCTCCTTTTGGGTTCCACAGAAAAAAAGAAAAGAAAAAAAAAAAGTCATAGGTTAGAAAAACAAAAAAACTCATTTTTCTGGAAGCACACCAACCTTCTCCTATGAATTTCTGCACCAGCTCTGATCCAGACACCCTGATGAAGGTACAGTCGGTGTGATGGGCCACAGCTCTGGCTAGCAGGGTCTTTCCTGTTCCAGGAGGTCCATACAGCAGCACACCCTGCAGACCAGCATATCACAGAATATGAAGCAGATCTAGTAGGCCAACAGACCAACTATTGAAAAAGTAGCACTCTTTTACATGATTGGCCTGATAAGAATAAATTATGCCATCACTTGCCTTGGGTTGTGCAATTCCTAGAGCCTCAAACAATTCTGGGTGCTTGACTGGAAGCTCGATCACTTCCTTGATCTCTTTGATCTGTTTGTCCAGCCCTCCGATCATCTCATACGTCGAATCTGGCACTTTTTCAACCATCATCAGCGAGACGAGCGGGTCAACTTTGTTTGGCAGGATTTTGTGAAGTGTGTAACTGTCATTTCGAAGTGCTACACGGCAATTTGGAGTTACCTGTTGGAAATGAGGATTCAGTTTACTATCAACATTAATGCAAAATAGCTACAATATCAGTAAAAGTTGATTTTTTTTCTATTTTATGAGCCACCAGGCAAAAACTGCATCCTCTCCTTAAATTCCAAAGTATGACTGTAAAAACTAGCGATGCACGAATTGTAATTTGTGATTAAGATTATGGCTGCTTATGATCAATTAATAATTATTATTCTATACTATATTTTTAATATAAAAAAAATAAAGAATTGCCCATTTGGCATTGACATTATTTGATAGGAGGCTTCATGCCTGGGGTTGCCAGATGTTAAGATTTTAAATTCCCCAATCAGAGCTTTTCTCCCAAATGGATAAATTTCTTCTCAACTTAAAATATCGCACTGCAAAAAATAAATAAATTAATTGTGACCCTGGACCACAAAACCAGTCATAAGGGTCAATTTTATAAATACATTTTATTGAATAAATAAGTTTCCATTGATGTATGGTTTGTTAGGATAGGACATATTTGGCCGAGATACAAACATTGAAAATCTGGAATCTGAGAGTGCAAAAAGCATCTAAAATATTGAGAAAATCGCCTTTAAAGTTGTCCAAATGATGTCCTTAGCAATGTATATTACTAATCAAAATTAAGGTTTGTATATATTTACATTCGGAAATTTACAAAATATCTTCATGGAATATGATCTTTACTTAATATCCTAATGATTTTTGGCATAAAAGAAAAATCGCTAATTTTGACCCATACAATGTATTTTTCTCTATGCTACAAATATACACTCAGCGAATCTTAAGACTGGTTTCATGGTCAGGGTACAATTATATAATCAATAA
Source organism: Sinocyclocheilus anophthalmus (assembly GCA_018155175.1). Taxonomy (NCBI): domain Eukaryota; kingdom Metazoa; phylum Chordata; class Actinopteri; order Cypriniformes; family Cyprinidae; genus Sinocyclocheilus; species Sinocyclocheilus anophthalmus. The sequence continues at coordinate 570,835 of JADLZN010008610.1, forward strand.
AATCACACCAAATTGTGTGTTCTGCTCAAATAAAAGGCATATGCGTATATATATATATATATATATTTATATGTATATTACACACACACGCGCTATTTGCGTGACTAAATCTGCGAGCAAAACCTTTGAGTGATGAAACTGTAATTAATACAAATATGAATTCTCATATAGTTTCATGAATCTCAACTATATGTAGCATTGAGTTTAGGGTTGGGCGATGTCTACAAAATTGGCATCGGACGATGTCTACAGTGAAACATTGCGATGGATGATGACATCGGCGGGGGCGAGCGGGGGGAGGGGGTTGAGTTAGGGGTTGTGTGCCCGAAGCGTGAATTCTTATAAGGGAAAACACGATTCCTAACACAGTTTATACACTGGACAGGAGCGGCGCGGCGCGACAAAATACTATAGAACACATTATAATCAGCCAGGTAGATCAGGTCTATAGAACTCATATAATCAATGATGCTGTCTACACGGATGCGGAGCGACCGACAAATATCACCAGTAAACTGCTGCCGTGTTCTATTTATGACGTGCTGACACAAATTTCAAATGATTTTAAACGGTTGCTTTGTCGCGTGCAGTCTGTGTAGACAGACTTTAGCTGATGCGGCGCAGCGCGACACGACTACTGTCTCGTCCGGTGTAGACACGGTGTAACTGTTGCCTGTTACATTACAGTACATAAGATTTCACTTACCACATAAACAGAGTAAAGAGAGATGACTGAGGACGATGGCGAATGATCTGCAGATCCTCAGTACCACTGACAAACATATAAAAAGTGTGGCAAGTACTGCCGCTCCATAATATAAACAGAGTACGTGCGATCATGAATCTCGAAATATATATGTAGTATAATTATCCAATTATTTAACTGCCAGGAAAAATATTTAAATATATATTTTCCTCCCATCTCGTATTTATTCCCTTTAGGGGTTCCGCCTACACGTCATTTTCTTTCCGAACACGGTATTAGGATGCGGGGGGAGGGGTGTCATGATGCCGGCTCAACTTCGTGATGTCTATCAGCCATCATCTATCGGCCCAACCCTATTGGGGTTGCTGAATAAATGCTTATGCAACCTCAATGTACCACAATACAAAGTCTTTTTGTTTATTTTAAGAGAAAAATGCTAACATAATTTGTTATTATTAAATTATTAATAGGAATTTTATGGTTTTATCTTTTGAGAGAAATTTCCAGTTTGAGAAACAGTTTTTCCAGTTTTTATAATGTAGACATTGTGTTAATGTATATGATTAAAAAGAACACACAAAGAAAATAGATGAGGTAAAATAAACCCTGTGTACGAGCTGACATTCTCGTAATTTGTGCTTACGTAAAAGTGCAATAATTGTGAAGAAACGTAATAAGAAATTTCTCAAATCAGAATAATCGTAATTAATAATTGCAATTATACTTTTTGACCGTAATAAAAAAATAATCATGATCATCAGTTTAACCAGCCTAAGTAAAAACCCAGAACAAAACACTTACATCATTTATATCAATGTTCTTATCCACATCCACCACAAACTTTCCTTCAGGATGCACCTAAAAACATAGCATAAATATACATGATTAACAAAACTGCACTGCAACACGTCAACACAAATCATGCTCATGTAATTAAGCAGTAAATAATGTCTGTCAAACCTTGACCAGCACTTTCTTCTTGTCCATGGCTCTCACCACCTCTCCTACATAAGACCCCTGCTCCTGCAGCAACTGAAGCTCCTCACGCAGGAGGCGCACTGAAAGAAACAGCACAAAGCACATCCTGTCATGTCATACTGATGACATTCTTAAAGGAACACTCCACTATTTTTGAAAATAGGCTCATTTTCCAACTCCCCTAGAGCTAAACAGTTGAGTTTTACCATTTTCAAGTCCATTCAGCAGATCTCCGGGTCTGGCGGTAGCACTTTTAGCTGTAGCTTAGCATAGATCATTGAATCGGATTAGACCGTTAGCATCTCGCTCAAAAATGACCAAAGAGTTTCTATATTTTTCCGATTTAAAACTTGACTCTTCTGTAGTTACATCTTGTACTAAGACCGACGGAAAATGAAAAGTAGAAATAGAAAAATAGAAACTCTTTGGTCATTTTTGAGTGAGATGCTAACGGTCTAATCAGATTCAATCATCTATGCTAAGCTACAGCTAAAAGTGCTACCGCCAGACCCGGAGATCGGCTGAAAGGATTCGAAAACGGTAAAACTCAACTGTTTAACACTAGGGGAGTTGGAAAATGAGCCTATTTTTCAAAAATAGTGGAGTGTTCCTTTAAAATTTTATTTTGGCTTATGCAACTGAACACCACAAAGTGACATTCACGAGAAAGTGGGTTTAAAAAGGCCTCACCCTTGGCATTTAACTCGTTCCTTTGAGCCTGAAGACGTCTGAGATTTTGGCTTTTCTCATTCACTGTCAACTAAGTAAAGTGAACATTTAGACATAACATACCCACGTGAAAAAGAAGTGTGCTTCACTGCATTGAAGGTATGTAGTGTACTTCACATCTTAAAAGTATATTTTTTTAATAAAAAATGTAGTTGCAGAAAATAGGACAATGAAAAGGCCATTAAGTGTGCTTAAGAGATTTAAAGTATGTTTAAATCATTTGGTAATTTGTTGTGTTTTAAGGAAGGACTTTTATTTTGATGTGTTGACTAACATAATAAAGCACATGTAAAGCTCTTGATTATCATTTTATTTGATATATCATTGAAAGGTAATATATTTGAAAAGTTCTAAATGGCAGTTTCATCATTACAAACATGCAATTACAATAATATTTAAATATATTACAAGTTTTAATAGAAATGCTTGTCAGTACTCTTAGCAGCACACTTTAACCATATTTTAAAACAATATAATTATGATATTAATCTAAAGAATACTTAAGTGTGCCAAAAAAAAAAAAAAACACACAAGTTCAACGACCCCCATTTAATTGTAAATAACAGCAATTAAGTGTCTGAAAACATTACAACCAGTTCACCGTATATTCTTTTAAAATTAAATTATTTCCGTAATAAACATAAAAGCAAAGTCCTTAATATCTATAGATTAAATTGTGCGTCATGGCTATTCTTACCTGAAGCTCCTCAATTTTAGACAGATAATACTGTCGGAGACCAGATCCTCCTTTACTGTCCTCAATATCCATCTGTAAAAAAATTATTATTAACAATAATATTAATAACATAAACAATCAGTTTATTAATAGTCAGTGCCAGGCAAAGTGATGTGATTATTAATGACGTTTTATTAGAAATGATACATTTAACATGTTATGATCAGTAATGAGAGATTTCTCATGTTATGCTTCGAAAGTAAAGATTTCTGTTATGAAGTTATGACCAGATAGGAGCGATTTCGATTCTGTGTTATGATCAGACTCAGAGATGTGATTATCGGAGATTTCTTCTCTTATCATAAGACATAAAATATTTCTATTGTTTTAACTAGTGATTTCGCATGCTATAACAAAACATTCATCAAACATATGTTATGTTTTAACCAGTTATACCATGTTATGATCAGTCCCAGTCAGTGTGACACAATGAGACAGCAAACTCTGCTTCAATCCGAGCAAACGAGTCTTAAAGTCAGCCATTCTCTTATGTTTCCAAACACTACAATTATAGCAGGTTCCTCATATGCAATATGTGATGCTGACTTATAAAACACAGCTAACTGTGCTGTTCATATTTTTCGATTTAATAGAAAAATATCACTTACTTGCTCGATCCCGTCCAGCGCCATCTTGGACATACAAACTTCCGTCCGTCAGTGGCGCTATTTCCGCTTTGGTTTCCTCGGGCAGAATGCCGACTGATGGATGTGTGCTCTAGCGCCAACGTCACGCTGGAGAGGCTTCCTGTCGTTGCATTTAACCACGAGGAATAATGCGGAATTGGTAACGGTAAGTGGACAGTCAGGGTATGGCATACCGTTTTAACATTTAATCCTTGAAACGTACTAGTGTCTATTTGCATGCTATTGTATGCTACTAGTACTTATTTGTTTGCTTCTAGTATCTATTTCATTTGGTAAGCTACTAGATACTAGTGCTTATTCTTAAGGCAGTGCTCATTCTTACTAGTAACTTTTTAAAGATAGTGTTTTGTTCAGTAGATAGTAGTAATTAGTTACTAGATAATTCAATAGTGACTAGTACCTACATTGTTATTGACTTCTATGGGGATCTGTCATTCAGATACCAACTATTCAGTTCTGACTAGTATACACACACACAAAAACACCACACATAAGACAGTAATATATATATATATTTTATAATAGGATTTAAACTAGTAGAACATAATCAATTTAATAAGTGTTGTTTACTTTCAGCATGCGAGTGCTGTCTACTGAACGTAATCAGCGTTGATCAGCGCTGAGGCAGTAAGTGCATCGCATTATGCTTCCATCAAATTACAGGTTATAATTTTTATTGTAGCTATATGGACACTTAGTCTTTCTTGTTGTTTAATACACTTGGCCCAAATCTCGTGATATTAAATTATGAAGCACTATATGCACAGGATATTTAAAACATACAAAAGTATATTGGCTACAACTAGACAGCAAATGCTCTTCTCTGCTCTTCAAACACACACAAAAAAACATAGCTTTTAAAGGAACATGTTGTACTTCGTGAAATCACCTTCACTGTCTCCAGACTGTGCACGACATATCAATCTGAATGGAGGTGGGGCAAAGTTACATGATTTCGCCAACAGTTTGAGGATCCAGTGGCGATAAATACCAGTCAGAACTGAATAGTTGATACCTGAATGACAGATCCCCATAGAAATCAATGGTAAAAATGTAAAAATGTTTACTAGTAACAATATAATAGTTACTAGTCACTATTGAAATAAGTACTAGTATCTAATGAAGTACTAGTACCTTTTTACAAAAGACACTAAAGAATAAGTACCAGTAGCACCAGTACTTAATGGAAAAGATATTATTAGCTAAAAAAATAAGTACCAGTAGCATGAGAATAGATACTAGTAAGTTTTAAGGATTAAATGTTAAAACAGCTTGCCATAGTATGAGGCAAGACTTGAACCCCCATTACACAGTTTACATTGTAATAGCTTTAACAAACAGACCAACAATGACTCTTCAAACTTATTTTTTTAATGCAATCTGTCTGCAGAAGTCCAGCCATCTCAAGTCTCCCACATTCGTTTTGTGTTACAGGATGTAACTATGAGAGTCCCCAACCAAACAGTTCTAAAATGCACCACTCCAAATCTGTAGAACAGGTGAAGTATTAATGGAGACAGGTATTACCAGATTAACCAGACACTACATGCATCAAAATGATCAGTGTTTGGCTGTAGCAAATGGTCTACCTTCTAGTAAACAGAAATACACCTGGTTTTCTTACTTTTGAATTAAATTTTTTATCTGATGATAACATTTAAAATTCCTTTAAGTTAACAATCTTTCAGAACATTAGATATAATAAAAATATGTTATATCAAAAAATACATTCACATGTGAATTCCCCTTTATGGAAACTTTATTGTTTTAAATACTTTGATTTCCCAGTAAAAAAAAAAAAAGGGTAGCACTTGATTGATACAAAAATATAAAACAGAACTGAAGTTGTAAGAACTTAAATGCATTTACACAAAAAAGCTCAATCAAAAATCAAAGGAACAAGAGCTTGTTGCATTTCAGATCAGCATTAATACTGTCCGAGTAACTCAGCTATAAACAAAATGAGGAACATTCAGAGTTAAGCTCTATGGACAACATCTGTGACATCCTGTCGATTAACACAAAATCATTTCAACCCGTTCCTTAAAATGAAATTCTAACTTTTAAATGCATTTCTAAGCACATAAATATCAACACATTTTGTTTTTGACCACTTTATGAACTGAAAGTTGAAAGTATTTTCTGTGGTAATCAGCAGCATGTCACAGATTATAGGGCTTAACTTGAACCTGCTATATTCCTTAATGGAAAATTGAACTTGCTGTCATTGATACTTAAAAACACAAATGACTCCACCAATATGAATGACCACATATTAAATCCAACTTAAACAGAAACTTTCCATTAGCTGTTTGGAATGTAGAAGTATACACTGAACTGAACTACTTATTAGAAAGTTACAAATATGACTTGAATACTTGAAAAAAATAAGAATATGCTGATGGTTTGCAAACCTGAAGCACTACCTTTCACAAATTCGGTCACTGCTCCATGGTCTCTGCCACTGCAGCGGACTTTCAATGCTAAAAAAAATAATCTGTAAACACACCAACAAGATGAAGACAGAAAGTCTGGTACACTGAACTAAAACAGCTGGACAACCAAATGTGCTGGATTTCCCGCTGGGGTGGAAATACAAAAACATGGCTCTTGAATGCAGTGCAGCACATATTTTCCTGAGAGACCAAATGGAAAACTCCACAATATTGAAAACTGAAGAAAAACATTGCATTTTCATTACTAGTCTACTTAATTATAAGTAACTGCATCTTAACTCAAAAACTGTGCAATTCAATTGTAAAAATAGCCTTTGCAGTCAGAATTGGAAACCTTTCAAAAACTAAATGGCAAATGTTGATTGAGTTTGGCAATTCCTACCATAAACACCAAATTTATGAACAAAAAGAAGCTTGGTTGCATCAGTTACCTATAGGGGTTTTAGCCAACAAGCTACAGTACTGTATATCTTACTGTAAAATATACAAAAAGATGTAATAATAGCAAAAATGAGTATGTCAACAAACTGAATCATGAACTGGATGCCTCATTTTCAGAGTATATAAGAGAAGGTCAGAAAATGAATGCAAAGAGAAAGATACGTACTGAAGTTCCAGTTACTGTAAAACCATTTGAAATTTATATGGCCAGATGTGTGCAATAGCACAAGTGCTAAAACTGACAAGCAATATACTAAACAATCCCAGCACCCAAACTTCTACATGAAGTTCCTCCACTGGTTTTCAAACAGAAAGCTTCATTCTCATCTGTATTTGTTGAGCCAATTCCTCGGGTGACTGTGGATTTGAAGTCTGAATCCTCTTAAGTGAGTCGGATTCCCAGTACCTGTTCCAATTCCTGTCTCCTCTGCTGGACCTGAAAACCAAACATGGCACTTTTATAGATGCTATAGCAGTTGCATAAACACAGCAACTATGTTCCAATCTACCTATTTGTAACTGACTTGAAAAAATTATGACCAACTTTTTAAGACTAGTCTAAGCAGGTTATGCAACTGACCACTGATGTGTCTTGTAATGGAAAGAAATACCAAGTGCTCACCTTTGAAAATATATAGCGTCCAACAGCTTCTTTGACCCAGGGCGAGTGGTAAAAATCGGTTCTTCTCTCCTCCTCTGGATTTCCCACAGTGTCTGTCATTAACTGCATAAACCAAGACAAAACATCCATGAATGGCGGATGGCAAATAAAAGAAGCCTTAAGGAAATCCAATGAGGGAAACTGAAAGTACTTTGAGGTCTCGGCTCTGAGACTTGAGCCAGTCCTGGATGAAATCCTGTGGGTAGTTACTGAAGCTGAGCATGAAGTCTCTCTGGGTTTTCAACTGGTTGATGGATTCAATAGTCTCATGGATCTTATGGAGAATGAAAAAGTTAGGTTAAAAACTATATGTAAGTAACTTCAGAATGGGTGGAAAATAATTGACATGAGGTGTCTTTTATGTCCCTGCACACACACACCTTCATCTCCAGGGCAGTGATCTCCTGTTGACTGGTTGTGGATGACAGGAAGCTGGTCATCTGAGCCTTCAGAGGGTCGTCCACCTCAACATCGATATCAAAGCATGCAGTCTTCTTCTGATCATTGGGATCCACACTGACAAAATGATACAGCAATAAAGCAGAACAAAAAAAAAACAACAACATTGAGATCACTCTACAAATCTATACTTTACAATTTTACACATTTTAGATTTTAGAATAGTCATTAAAACTATGAGATGAAGGTATGAGAATTATATGACAGTTGTATACCAAAATTGTTAAAGAAATAAAAACTTTTTTTCAATAGCATTTCTTACAAAGTTTTCCAACAGGAGTTCATATGTATGCTGGACAAAAGTTGCTTTTCCCTCCCGATTCAGGTAAATTCACCCATTTAAAATAGATACAATTTTACTTTTGATAAGAAATTCATATACAGGTGCAAACTATTTTCAGAAGCATTAGTGTTACTGAACATTGGACTGGTAGGGTAAATATTTAGATATTTTGTATTAAAAAAATCTTTCAAAACAGCATGGAAACAAAAGAGAACATTAAGAACAGGAACCACAAACACACACACCTGATGATATGATTGATGACGATGGGGTCAGGGTGCTGTAGGAGGCTGGCAAGTTTCATGGGGATATCTGAAAATCTCATCCTGGGGCAACCAAAAATCTGCAGGATTACAGCAGTTCGGTTCAGTTTCTCTGAACCGAAGACTTTCTCTGTTTCTCTGAAGACTCTGTATAACCACTGAGTATAACCACCTATCCCTTTGTTGCCTTTGCATAAGGAATGCAATAATTATCTCACATCAAGTACTAAACCTGATTCTGAAGTTTGTTTGGTTGTTTGCTTGCGTTTAACACCATGCCAGCTTCTGTGGCTATTTTCATGAAGACATTTTTTTATAACAAATTATATTAGGTTAAAACCAGCACAATCTAATAAAACATGCTTCAGAGATGAAGGGTTTTGGCAGAGAGGATCTACTGCTAGTACTGAAAACTTGTGTGTCATCCTGGAATTACCTATTCTACAGTGGGTATAGCCAATCTGGTACAGGATTCTGAAGACATAGGGCCTCATTTATCAATCTAACATAGAAACGAGAGCAGATCCATGCGCACAAATCAATTTACGACCGAGTTAACGTGTGATTCATGAAACATTCGTATGCCGCCAATCTCATCGTACGAATGATCGCACGTTGATAAATGTGGTGGCAGAAAACAATCGTCATTTGAAAATCACGCCCCTAAAAACACCCTGGTTTAGAAGCCTTGTCCCTAGAGTTTACGGCACGGAGAAACGAAACCCGGCCAAAAAGAGGAAGTAATCTCATCAAAGAGAAATTGATCTTACTCCAAAAACACCCGTTAACCTTGTAATTGCAAACAACTAGGCTATATTCATTTATGTAATTTATATGTATATTAAAATACTGGTAAATATAAACAGTCTATTTAGTTCCCCTCACTCTACAACTAATTTTTTATTTAATGGTATTCAGAATAGAACAAGAATGAAAAATAAGTAGTTAAATTATATTTTTAACTGTAAAATAATACACAAATTAGGCTATAGTGGCATTCTTTATAAACAGCATACAAATGTCAAGCAAAATTGAAATGGCATTGGGCTCACAAGCCTGTCTCATACCACTAGAATCCAAATGTTTCCATTTTTTGCCATATTTGTAACATTTGTTTGCATACTATTATTCATTATGTAGCCTAAACATGGTTTTATACTTCTCTCATGTTCTAATATCCGTGTAAAATGCTTCACATGCGCAAAAATGTTTGTTTGGGTGCTGCACGCTGATTTTACAGCGGACCTTTTAAAATAAACAATGTAACTTATGTTTGGTTGACTGCATATTAGTTTGATGATGAATGGCTGAAATATCAGGCAACGCTAGAACTAATGTTGTTTGTGTGTGCGTGAGGCAACTGTGCGATCATATGGTAAATCAGATAGATTAAATCAAATAGAAATATAAAGAAAATAAATAAAATGCATTAAGAGTATCACAAAAACGAGCGTAGCCTACTTGTTGCACAGTGTTTTTTTCCCCCTTTAGTTAATTATATTATAGCCTTTTATATATTTTGTGTGATCCTATTTATTTATTAATTTTATACTTAAAGGGGTCATATGATGCAATTAAAAAAATTTTCCTTTCTCTTTGGAGTGCTACAAGCTGATTGTGCATAGATAAGAGCCCTGAAATTGGGCCAAAGACTAAAGTCTCAAAGCCGAAGAGATATTCTTTATGAAAGTTAAGACTCTTCCACGCCCCCCTAAAATGGCTCGTTCTAACACGCCCCCAGATATCTACCTCACTATTTGGAAATATTTGCATAATGCCGCCCACATGTTAACGCAAAGAAAGAAGGCGTGGTTTCAATAACTGCAGTTAGTGTTGAAGCAGCACGTCAGGGAGACGCTGTGTGTTTCTAGACAAAGCAAAAGCACTTTATTTGGCCTTCAGGAAGTAGATGCATTTAGGAATCTTTAAAATTACTTACAAAAGAACATCAATGCATTTTATGGACGACTGTTTCTTGAACCTAGGAGAGGAGGTCATTCTGATTTTTGCTATGACAATCTGGTGCTTCTGAATTAGCTACTGTTTTGTTAATAGTTTAAGTTTTTTCTATTGACTGTTCAAATGCGGAGTTTTGCGCATGAGTGTGTGTTCTTTGTTTGTGTGTGTGTGGTCTGTGTGTGTGTGTAGAGAGAGAGAGCGAGAGAGAGAGAGGAGAGAGAGGAGAGAGAGAGACAGTTCACCTCACAGTGGAGTCAGCTGTCTTAACCGTTGCTTGTGTACTGCAAACCCATACCAGCTTCATCACTGTTTCTGTCACACGACTCTGTTCCCCTTTCGTGCTCTGTCTTTTTTACATTTATTTTGAAAGATGAAGCTTGCGATTATGGTAAGGGGCGTTACATTTCCGACGAGTGCTTGCGGTGTTCGGCATCACAATGCAATGGGTCAGTTGGCCAATCAGAGCAGACTGCGCTTGTTGGAAGGAGGGGCTTTGTAGAAAACTAAGCGTTTGAGAGAGGCGGGGCATAGATGACCTACAATAATGTACAGATTTGAAAAATAATGTGTTTTTTGAAAATTAAAGCATATCAACATATTCGGTTACACCAAATACACCAAATGATGATCTTTAAAAGCATCATATGACCCCTTTAATTTCAATTTTTCTCCTTTCACATAAGCGCTGCAGGTGCATGATGCAGCGATTGAATCCTCATTGTTTACGCTGCTATTCGCGCATATAAAGCTAATAAAACCCAAAAAAGACATTCTAATCTTACTGGTTAACGATCGACTAATGAAAATAAAAATGAACAAAAAGCTGTTATTCTATAATTCTCCACCGTATTTACTATGCTGCGCGCAGGTAACTCAAAAACTTGCATACACAAGCGGAGACCAGACGTTAGTTTGATCGTAGCCACCGTTCACGTCCATATTGATAAATTCCAAGTTTTGCGTTGAAACGACCGTATGCCCAATTTTCTGTCGTACGTTCATTTCGTAAATGAGGCCCATTGAGAGTGGTGCAAAACTGCTGGCACTAAGCAAGGTGTTTCAATAAAGTTGCTAATGTCTTCGGAAATATAAACAGGGGAATTGCTAGGTGGGCCCTACAAAGTCTTCATAAAATTCTAGAGCTGTATTACAGAAACTTCCTATCATAATTCTTTACATAAGATTAAAAAAAAAATTCAATTTCCTAAGTGAAATTACCGTTTCTAAAGATGGATAGGATTCTGAGTTAGGAGTTGGTAACAAGAGCTAATGCAGATTTGAGTGTCAGCGTAACAGGGGAAAGTGAAAACAAGTAATCTGATTCCTTGGTTTCAAGGAATTCTTATTAAGTGGAAGCATATAGACTACTAAGAGAAGTGGGCAAAGAACCGAGCCCTGGGGGACGCCTCTGTTGACAGGTCAGGAGCAGTGGAAAGTTTCTACTTCTGGAAAAAGACAAATTGCTATCTATCACTTAGGTACGATGTGAACCAGTGCACAGCTGTGCCAGTAATACCAACGGCTTAGAGGCAGGTGAAAGCATGTTGTGTCAGACAGTGCCAAATGCAAAGCTTAGATATAGGGTTTCAGCAGAGTTTTTCTTTTCTTATGAGTTTTAAACTGAGCTTTAGTGTTTTGGGTTTTGTGAAGAACTTTTGAATTGTGAGAACAAGCTAAATGTAATTTCTTACTAAGAGCGCTAAACATGTTGGGTACCTGTCTGAAGTATCGGTTGCAGTTAATGTACTCTTTCTCATGGCAGTCTTGCAGCTTGTTGTTTTTGATGTAGAGCCACAAGGCCTGCATGATACTGGCTCGGGTCTGAGTGTGCACGCCCAACAGTCGTGCCAGGCGTGGATCCAGCTTATACTGCGGAGGCTAAGTCAAGTAGAAGGAAAAGTAAGATGATAGCTCATCATGTCATTAAAGAGATGCAACTATATGCTCTGTACCAAACAAACTTAGGAAATGAATCAAATTGAAGTCTGATTTTCTTTTAAAGACCCCATTAGTTTTTTGGCTTTAAGTCCATGTCTGCAAAAGTACCTTTTATAAAGTTACTTTTTTTTTTTATAAAGTTTGTTGTCTAGCTGTTAAAATTTACATTTATTCAATCCCTTAAATAGAAAATCATCACTGGTGACTAATCTACATAGCTCTGATTTGCCATTGCATTCATATTTTTAACTGTGTTCTAATGCTCAAAATTATGCTTAAAAAAACAACATGTAAAAATAAATCTTGGATGCAATCTGAGCAGATCTAAATGTAATGCCGTAATAAAAAAATTTCATTAAATTTCACATTTCACTTTAAGTGCGACCGTCACAATAAATGTAATATAACTATGCCATTATCTTGAATTTGGCTTGCATTTGTGTTCATTTTGATGGCATCTTTAGCCCCAAGCCTGATGAATAGCCTTTACATGTGTGTGTGTGTATGATATACCTGGTGGTCTAGCATGAGAAGGAGAGTACATTTCACATTCACATCCCCTGGTCTCTTCACCTGAAATCCATCTGTCTCCTGAGTTGTAGGCATTCTGTGCCACTAAGACATACAGAAAAAGATATGACTACAGATGTAATGACTGAATTTAAGACAGTACATGAAGATGAGTAAATGATGCCAGAATTTCGTGTTGTGTTTGATGAGGTCATCATGATTATGAGGATTTAAGTAGATTTACTCATATTGTGGGACATCAACTCAGACTTGTAATATATCAAATATGAGCATATAACTCTATAATATCATACCTCCACCAAGTGGTTGTCTGGGCCATAAAGTTCTTTGTCCAGTTCAATAACCAGGCTTTTAAAGAAGGATGAAAACTTTCGTTTCTGTTTCCCAGGCTAAGGATAAAGACAAAGATAAAAATAAATAAGTAGGGAAAAGGGGAGAGAGAACACAAGATCTTTTTTCAATGCGTTCATGCCACTGATTGATACTGCAGTGTTAGGAGCTGACCGCACTGGGGGGAGTTATTTTAGAAGCAGCACACACTTAGTCACAAACAGCTATTGCACCAGTATGTGCTTGTGCAATGCCTTGCCTGTCCCTCCCTTTGCAGTACCACTCAACTTATGACCACTGAGGCAGAAGAAAGTAAAGAAAAAGAAAGAATCGTTTCCTTTTTTCATGTGGCAGCAGCACAGCCAGAGGTCTTCAGATGGCAAATATACGCTTAGACATTTTTTGGACTAATTTCACAAAATGGGCCAAAGTTTCAATTACTTTTCCTCAGAGTTTGGGAACATGGAATAACTTAGAGCACATCTGGTTTGAAGCAGTGAGCTGAGGACATGAGCCAGTGCAGTTAAGCTTGCCAACAGACCAAGAGACTCAACACTGCCAAATAAAAAGCATTAAGCATAGGGGCGACACAATCAGCTTTATCTAAAGATGTTACTGTGTGACCCTCACCTTGTTTCACACGCATGCAAATAAGCAAACACATAAATCAAACTCATTACGTACATCCTCCAGAAGTTTGCCTTCCACTCGAAGTTCCCAGGATGCCACTTTTTCAGCCTCCTCCCCTTCTGGCTTGCCAGGTGTGTAGGTGTTAGAAATATAGATCCTCAGTTTGCGTTTTTGCTGGAAGAGTAGAACAAAGAGCATTGATGTAATAAATCTATTTATTGAAATAATAAATAGATTTTTACTTTTCCTATAAAAATTTGAGTGGTAAAGGACATCATCATTTACTCAACCTATGTCACTCCAAGTCATTGGTCATAAAAACTTGGTTTGGTTACCAACATTCTTTAAAAAAAAATCTTCTTTTGTGTTCAGCAGAAGAAACAAACTCATACGGGTTTTCATAGAACTGAGGTTGAGTAAATGATGACAGAATTTTTTTTTGGAGGGGGGAGGGGTGTTAACTATAACGTAGCTGAACTAAGAATTAATTTCTGAATTACTACACTGCATATACCGTGATGGGTTTTTTGATGGCCTCCTGTATCTCCATTCGTTTGCGAGCAATGGTCTGGTCCAGCTTTCTCTCAAAGGCCAGAAGGTCCATATAAGCCTGAGACTCTGGGACCAGATCCCTGATCTGAAGAACACCAAAATCATGAGAAACTATGTACTTAAGCATCACAAAAAACTGATTTATACTATTCTGGTTAAACTCACCCTTTGTGGGAGGACTTTGTCAGCCATCTTACGCCTCTTCACCCTGAAAATGTAGAGCAGATGTCTAAGAAACATGACTCAACAACACCAACATATGTTAAAACATTATTTCAATTACAGTGTGCACAGTTTAAAGTACTGAAGTGTATGGCACATAAATACTCTTAAACAAATATAACTTTGTCCTCTTAAGTTTTACAATGAAACAATTATTATTTTTAATAAACATTTTAAAAAGTTGGAAATTCTGCATCTTTCCTTAAGTTCTGATTGAGCTCAAATGCTCAATTATTTGAACTTAGCAGAAATATTTTATTAAAGTAATGTTTTGTAGCTATAAATAAGAGTTCTACCAAAAAATAAATAAAGAATTTAACCAATTCCATTTGGGCCTGCTTATAACCCATTAAAGTACGTTAAAAAGGAAAACAATTGATTCTCAGGTCCCCCCGTAATTGTAAAGGTGTGGTCACATTAGCAAATTTTCAGTCGACAAAAAAGGTCTATTGCCCACTGTCAATAAAGTAGTGATGCATGTCACTTTTCACAAATGTCACTTTCAAAACAAGTATTTTTGTGTTGGTCAATACAGAGGTTTTGCGAGACCAACTTGAACATGAGCAAAATCTACGTGGGGAACTTCTTTGCCCTTAGGCAAACTCCTGATTTCAAAGAATTCCTATTAAAGTGACTGGATTTGGTCTGCAAATTCTCTTCGAGACCTCCTTATCTGTGGAATGTTCACTGTTTTAAATCATTCGAAACCAAAATCAATCTAATTGCTTGGATCAACTAGCACATCTCTCTTCAACTAGATACTAATTTGAGGTGTAAATTGTTCATGTGTGTATCACAAATGCCCAAATTTAATATTTATGGTTAAAGAGATAATTTACCCAGAAATAAATATTCTGTCATAATTTCCTCACCTTCATGTCTTTTCAAACCTTTATGACCATTTCTGCAGAATACAAAAGATGATATTCTGAAGAATATGGGTAACCAACGAGTTTTGGTGACCACATTGGGACATTTCTCAAAACATTTTCTTTTATGTCTGACAGAATAAAGAAAGTCATACAGGGTTTGGAACGTCTTACCTCATGAGGGTGTGCAACTAATACGTTTTCATTTTGGGGCGTTCAAAATGCCTCAGCAAACATCCATAATATCAAATTAATCTGCCCTGTGGCTTAGTCTTTTTTGCTAATATCATGAGACATCTTTAAACCATTTTTTAAAATTCACAGCTATGCTATGCTTCTTTGGCAAAATGAAACAAATGAGTCTCTTAGTTAGAAGGACAAAGAAGTCTTTGGTCTTCAGAGACAAATGCCTATCCACTGGCAGATGACACATTTTGGGTTCAGTATTGGACACTTACTTTTATGTTAGTAGAATCATATACTTCTTATGCTTTAGAAGCTTTTCTTAGATTTAGCATCGTACTTGACATCCTGCTCTATAGTAGAACCAGACCACTTTATGCCACATTTTTAACATTCATCTAATACAAACTTTACTTAGGGCTCCAAAACCAAAACCTTCCTTTGTTTATAAGGCCTCATAAGCCAGACTTCAATGGGAACTTTGAAGTGATATGAACGCTACTGTAACTTTACATTTGTGGCCATACATGCACAAATATTGATACTAAATGTACTAACCCCCTTCTTGGACCCATAAGACCCCCAGGCTGCTGCTGAAGGAGTCTCTTCCGGACAGGGTCCATTGCAGCTTGAGGCATCCCGGGTCGCATGGGCATGGCTCCACTATAAGACGGACCGGGCAGAGTGGAAACCATAGACCCCATGCCCCCCATTGGCATTCCTCGGCTGGGTGACATACTCGAGCGCTGTGGGTATGACTGTAGCATTTGAGGATTACTATTGTGACACTAACAAATAGTAGACTGTTATTATAGGTTAAGTATGACAAATACGGTATAATTTTGCAATGTTCCATTTTTAACATTTGGAAATATTAGTTAACAAGAACTAACTAAAAAATATTTCCAAAGCACTTATTAATCTTAATGTTAATTTCATAATTTACTGAAGGGATAGTTCCCCTAAAAAAATGAAAATTCTGTCATAATTTACTCATCCTCAAGTTGTTTTAAACCTGTATGAACTTCTTTCTTCTGTTTAGCACAAAAGACGACATTCTGAAGAATACTGACGGTAGCCACTGACTTAAAAAAAAAAACTATGGAAGTCAGTGGCTACCGTCAACTGTGTTTGATCCACTCATTCTCAAATATCTTCTTTTGTGTTCACAGAAGAAAAGGAAACTCATACAGGTTTGGAACAAGTGGAAGGTGAAAAAAATGATGACAACATTTTCATGTAGGGGTGAATTAGGCCTCTTATTACAATCAAATGTATCTGTAAAACTTGTGCTAACATGAACTAACAATGAACAGAGTTTTTATATAATTTACAAATGTTAACAAAGATTAATACTGTAACAAATGTATTGCTCTTTGTTGTTGATTTTTTAGTTGTTAAGTACTAAAAACGTATTGTAAAATGTTACCAAACTACCTTGTTGGTACTACAAGTGATGATACCATCTGGTTTTTAACTTTAGCAGTTACTGGGATAATTAGTAACTGATACTCAGATACAACGCAATGGCGTGGTACTCAATGGCGCGTAAATATTATTATATGGTGTATAGTTCGAACACCTTGGTATTGCATGGTGCCAGGTGCATTTCAATAAATTTAGAATATCGTGGAAAGTTCTTATTTCAGTAATTCAACTCAAATTCTGAATCTCGTGTATTAAATTATTTCAATGCACACAGACTGAAGTAGTTTTTTTGGTTCTTTTAATTGTGATGATTTTAACAAAAACCCACCAATTCACTATGTCAACAAATTAGAATATGGTGACATGCCAATCAGCTAATCAACCCAAAACACCTGCAAAGGTTTCCTGAGCCTTCAAAATAGCCTCTCAGTTTGGTTCACTAGGCTACAAAACCATGGGGAAGACTGCTGATCTGACAGAAAGACAATCATTGACACCCTTCACAAGGAGGGTAAGCCACAACATTCATTGCCAAAGAAGCTGCTGTTCACAGAGTGCTGTATCCAAGCATGTTAACATAAAGTTGAGTGGAAGAAAAAGTGTGGAAGAAAAAGATGCACAACCAACAAAGAGAACCGCAGCCTTATGAGGATTAAGCAAAATCGATTCAATAATTTAAGTGAACTTCACAAGGAATGGACTGAGGCTGGTATCAAGGCATCAAGAGCCACCACATCAGACGTGTCAAGGAATTTGGCTACAGTTGTCGTATTTTTCTTGTTAAGCCATTCCTGAACCACAGACAATGTCAGAGGCTTCTTACCTGGGCAAAGGAGAAGAAGAACTGCACTGTTGCCCAGCGGTCCAAAGTCCTATTTTCAGATGAGACCAAATTTCATTTGGAAACCAAGGTCCTAAAGTCTGGAGGAAGGCTGGAGAAGCTCATAGCCCAAGCTGCTTGAAGTCCATTGTTAAGTTTCCACAGTCTGTGATGAATTGGGTTGCAATGTCATCTGCTAGTGTTGGTCCACTGTGTTTTCTGAAGACCACAGTCAACGCAGCCATCTACCAGAAAATTTTGGAGCACTTCATGCTTCCTTCTGCTGACCAGCTTTTTGAAGATGCTGATTTCATTTTCCAGCAGGGTCACCTGCCCACACTGCCAAAAGCACCAGAAGTTGATTAAATGACCATGGTGTTGGTGTGCTTGACTGGCCGCAAACTCACCAGACCTGAACCCCATAAAGAATCTATTGGGTATTGTCAAGAGGAAAATGAGAAACAAGAGACTAAAAAATGCAGATGAGCTGAAGGCCACTGTCAAAGAAACCTGGGCTTCCATACCACCTCAGCAGGACCACAAACTGATCACCTCCATGCCACAACGAATTGAGGCAGTAATTAAAGTGCAATGAGCCCCTACCAAGTATTGAGTACATGTACGGTAAATGAACATACTTTCCTGAAGGCTAACAATTCACTAAAAATGTTTTTTATGAAGTTTTCTAATTTGTTGAGATAGTGAATTGTTTTTTTTTTGTTAAATGTGAGCCAAAATCATCAATATTTAAAGAACCAAAGACTTAAACTACTTCGTTCTGTGTGCATTGAATTTATTTAATACACAAGTTTCACAATTTGAGTTGAATTACTGAAATAAATGAACTTTTCCACGACATTCTAATTTATTGAGATGCACCTGTATATGTCCAGTCCAAAGATAATCGTATCACCTTTGTATATTACAAAATGGAATAGCGTTACCATGGCACTTTTTGTTAGTGGCTGAACCGATTGTTTGCAGGTAACATATTCACAGTAAAGCACGCGTGTCGTGTTCATGGCGGGACTCAAACGCGGAAGTAAGTTAGATGTTTGTTCTTCGAGGGCCTCACATACTGCTCTTAAAAATAATGAATTCAAAATGTCATTCTTTTCTCTTTTTATTTCTGTAAAGAAGTATCCTTGTATTTTATTACAACGTTTATTGACATAAATATGCTATTAAATCGTCATTGTTGCTTCCTATATTTGGCAGAAGTGAAGACTGAAGCTATGGCTTGATGCTAAACGCTTCAAACAAATAAAGAGTGGTTTCGTCACTTACTTGGTGGTACTGGTTCGGGGTACTGCCCATCCCTCTGAAGGGGGAATTCTGCGGCATTGCTGGCATTCTCATGGCGCTGCTGTGACCCGGGTTCATGGGGTTCATGCTGGGGTTTATTGGGGTACTGGAGTTGACGGGGAAACCTGATAAACCCGATCTAGAAGCCATTTTATATTATTTTTTCCCGCTAATAATTAAGAAACAAATCAAAAATCGTTACTGAGTAACTCAAAAAAAATTAAAGTTCCGCGTTTCCGCATCGCGTTCAAATATCTAATGTTATATATATTCTTCTGTCGCTAAGTGTCGATCGATGTCCGTTGAGTGTGTCATCTCTTCCTCTAAAAGCATGTCAAACCCTCGTTTATCATAATGGTTGCCTCTCAACAACATTTTAAGAGCCTGACCAATGTCTAGTTATCAGTGGCTTCTCAGATCTCCTCCCTCTGGGTTGCCAAATAACTTCCCCTCAAATCCTCTAACTAAGCGACAGCTTATGTCTTCTATAACGTTACTCGAAAACGGTTTAATTTGGTGTACAAATACCTTTTGTTTTGAATATGGAAATGCAGCTCATAGCCTGTAGTTTCCCCCCTCAATTCTTGATGTTGCTCAATTTGTTGACAAAGTTTTAAAAGTGACTATTTGAATCTGGTCTGCCTCAGTGGCAAGTAATTATATTTAATTTAATTAGAGAATCGACATTTTAGGGATATGAACAAGTGTAAATGTGAGCTTATTTGAAAATAAAATACTGGCAAACGGTTTCAATTAATTATTTTACTAAACTTTTTTTTCCTTCTTTATGGCTTTACTGTAGGAAAAGGTATGCAGAGTCAAAAAAAGGCAATAAGTGGTTAAATAAACATAGGTGTTCTACCATTTCTTTAAGTCTGCACTTACTCAAATGTTACTCAAAACATCATCAAACATATTCCCACAAGGATCAAGTAATTAAGTATTAACAAGTATTGTCAAGAAATATATCACTTATTCTTTTTTAAGAAATTAAGTTTTTCTCATTTTTACTGGTTATATATTTTGGGACCAGAAAAACAAACAAACACATTTTTCCTAAGAGTATCTGTACTATATTTAGTCAAAAGTGATGTTTTTCCAATTATAAGTGTTCATTTAAACAGTGAAAAGTTTCACACTGCGTCTTGTGGCTTCTAAAAAGTAGATTCTAAAACAAATGCATACAAGTAGTAGTAGTAATGAATTAGGGATGTTCGACATCTGCAATGTTGCCATTGTTGGACATATTGCATTTCTCCTACAATTGCCCTACTCTAGTTGTAATAAATATCAGTAGTCTTGGAATGGTAGCTCATACTAACTGACAAAAAGTGTACAGTTAATCATGCATTTCTTATCCGCCAACGAAAATAGTTCCTAAAGAAGCCAAAGCCTCAAGCATAGCATTTTACCAAGAGAAATGACTGGAACTTTTTTTGCCTTTACAACACCCATATTTCTGAAATAAATATTTGCAGCACACACATGAATCATGTTCAGAGTTCTGATCTTTTATTACATTGATGACATGCCCATAAGCGTACGGCTCGCGGTCAGGATAGCAGCATCTTTCACCTAGTCAATATATAATATTATAATATATATATCTATACTAATATATATAATAACCCACAGTCACAAAGTGAGACCGCACAGGACACCTTACACTGTAAACATCTAATACATAAAAAAATCGAGAAAAGAAAAAAAAATGTACAATGACAAAGATATTCTCAAGCCTTAATTATTTTTGGAGGTCTATGACCAACTGTCTTTCCTCTCTTTGTAACCAATAACTTACTATTGAAAATAAAAAATGTAGTATGATAATGTGCTATAGAACTAGTGACATAATACAGTACAACTGTACCACACTTTGGCTATTGAACTACAGAGAAAAGAAAATACTCTACTGGATCATGATTCTCCAAAACAATGTAATAAGAAACTGTGTAGTAATTACCTGATGGGAAACTGTTCACGATCTTGATTTTTTGCTATTAAATCTTTAACGATTTCATGATTAACTGCTGTAAAATCCTCCCAGAATGAGAATTTCATTTCAATTTCATTTAGAAAGAATCCTGCACCTTAGTGATGGGAGAGCTCAGCTGGCCCAGCGTCTGTCTGCCGATATGATGAGATCTAACTTCCTCCCTGAGAGAATCGTGCAAGTTCCTCTATTCTAGATGTGTCGATTTTGAGAGACCAGAAATCAAAGCTGCACAAGCAGAGCAAGTAATGAGAGAGTGTGCAAAAAATTCTGAAGATGAAAATGGAAAAAAACAAATGTAAACTGAATGACAGAAGAATTAGTCCACATCTCCTCCACTGATCAGCATAATTTAGATCACACAATCCCGTGATAAGGTGAACAGTATGGCACTGTGGGTAGTGAGTGACTCCTGATACCCACAGGGTTATTGAGAGAATGTCTCCTCTCTTAGCAACACGCACAAACTGTCCTGGTTCTCCACACGTCTCTTAGGACCCAGCAAAGCTTCAAGAAAACCATTCACCAGACAGTTAATTAAAATGTCTTAAATTGTCAACTTTAAAAGTCTCAAAGACGGTTGACTGCTAGCATACATTATCGCTTACGATATTTTTAACTGGCATGTAAAGCATTTAAAATGGACCTCGAACTTGCTGAATGCAACTTCAGGGGCCGTTCACATGGATTGTGTTTTTGCATTCCCATCGTTTTCCTTTGTAAACATGCACTAGATGGATATTCGATAATTGAGCTAAAGAAAAGTCTTTGCGTTTCCCCCCATTCCCCACGTCATGTTTTTCAATGCAAAAACACGCTCTGTGAATGGCCCCTAAAGGCCCCGTATACTTCAAGCGAAATTGAAGAACGCACTGTTGTGATGTCATTTCGAACAAAATCAGTTGACTTGCCAAAGCCAACTTCCTGGAAAAGTTTGCTCAGGCTGGTAAACGCCTTCGAACTACCATTGGTCCGTGACGATTACATAATGAGTAGGTGCACTCTGCGGCTCCGCCTTCTTTGACGTGGAAATTTTCTCCGGTTCGTTTCTTCTGTTCAGTCTGTCGAGGTTAGATGTGAGTAAATACATGAACACAGCGGAGAGCTGCTTTATAGCAGAAATTGAAGAAATTGGAAACGACACCGTACAGCTGCTCGCTTTTTTGGAATAGTTCACCAAAGAAAATTCATAATTAAAAAGTTCATAACTCTGCTTCCAATGAAAAAGTCCATCCCCAGTTGTCCTCTCAAATCAAAACCCACTTCAGTCTTCAGTTGCAAATGGTACTTGATCTGTGCATATTTCTCTTTTGATTCACACAAGACAATTTTTTCACTGGAGAAAGCAATATTATAGATAAAGGACTCATATTTTAGCCAGAAGCAAAAGTTTGATGTTAAAAATGTCTTGATGAATTTGTTTCTTACAAACACTCAGCTTTTCGCTTCACTAGATGGACTGGAGTCGTGTGGATTTCTTGTCGAGTGTTGTGATGTTTCTATCAGTTGTTTGGATTCAAATGTTCATTTTTTGGTGAATTATTCCTTCAATCTATTGCATAAAGTACAAAGACATTTGACATATTCACGTCAATATGATCAGATGCTCAATCACCGCTTTCTTCCCCCCATTGCTGTTATTTTTGTTGTGTTTATTTTTATATTTTGAGAGGAAAGCATGCGGTTCATATTTACATATTCATCTAAATGCCACTATCAGCAGCATTGGCATGTTTGCTAACAGTATAGTTTTTCAAAATTCTTTTAACCTCTAAGCGAAGAATGAAAAAGAACTTCGCCGTGAGTATATCGGGGCCCTTAAACTTGAATATAATATTACAGATTTCACACAAGAAAGAAAAACACATACCTACCATTTTTATGTTTCATTGATTTGGATCTTCTTGGTGAATTTGGATTCTGCGCGGAAAAATAACAATCAAACATTAGCCTGCAGCCAGGATATGAAAATGAAACCAATTAAAAAGACAAAGTAATGGAAAAGGCAGGTAAAATATGCTACAGTCCAGCACTTTTTAGAAAGCTAATTTATGAACAGCTAGTAGCCAAAGCATTCTTGTTGACAGGAATTGTGGATAAGAATTGTACATCCTTTAATAAACTAATTCTACATCTAATTTGCACCAGATCCTGTGGCTACAAATGCTGAGAGGCCATCTAAGAGCAAACAGAACATATATATATAATTAAAACAAACTTACCAAGTGTACAGGTTGTTTCAAAGAATGTAAAAATACCTTATCTGACTTTCTCTTCTTGGCTAGAAAGCAAAATATTAAATGTTAAAATAACACAACATGCATACATTCATAAATAATTATGCAGTGAAATCCCTTGAGTGGTTTAGTGATTAAATCTAGAATATTGCACAGAAAGGTGATATATAACGGACTCACCTTTCTTTTCTGCCCCATAAGACCAGTCATTGTCATTGACATCATCGTTGTCCTCTTGATCGCTCTCTGATTTGTTCGTGTTGTTGCCGCTCGCAATTCTAAATATACATTTATATACACACACATTACCATCACATGTTCCAAAATAGCAGTCACATGACCAGAATGATCAAAAACGGATTCCAGACATTCAGGCAAGCACCAAGCCTTCATGAACGTTTGCCTCGAGTTCACGCAGCATCTATATAAAATTTTTCTTCTGGGAATGTTCAGTCATAATACCTGCGGTTGGCAATGCGACTGCTGTTGCGGCCCATGCCAAGGCATTTCTCCAGGTGAGGAGCAAACCGTGAAGCAGCAATGCTCCGGCTGCAGTTGGGACACACACACTCTTTGTTTTTCCACTGGTTGTACACTTGCCCAAAAATGTCTACTCCAGGCTGGTCCACGATTTCTACAAATAACAGTGGGAAACAAGAGTTTTGGGTTAAAGTTGGCTTCTTCCAAAAAGCTGCATATACCAAGATGGTTCTCTCATATTCCAATGAACAGGAGAAAGTACTTGCACTTGGTACTGCACATACAATACAAACATACATAGTGTTCCTGTGGCTCAGTGGTAGAGCACTGCGTTAGCAGCGCAAAAGGTCGTGGGTTCAATTTCCAGGGAACACACATACTGGTAAAAAATGTATAGCCTGAATGCACTGTCAGTCACTTTGGATAAAAGCGTCTGCTAAATGCATAAATTATTATTACAATTATTAAATTACATACACATTGGCTAAACCAATATCTGAAATATATGCCTTTTAACACAATTTGATGATAATGTTTATGGGGTCGTTAATGTCAATATGCCATTTAAATGTGAGTTTGGCAAGCAGTTTTTGAGATTTCAGAATGTCTCCATTCAAGTAGACAGGAGCTGGTCTTGCATACCCAAAATAGCTGCCTTTACAAATACTGAACTAATTTTCCTTAAAAAGGACTTTGGTTGTATGACTTCAGACATCTTGGATTATAATGCAAATGTCATGAAGATTGCTTTTATGTTTTTTTTTTCATTATTTTTTAGAGCTTGAGGGTGCCTTTACATTTGGTTTGATTTCTTGATGTCTCCCTGACCCTGCTGGATTGTGTTTACATTGTATTTCTGATTCCGAACAACGGTACTTTTGCACCATTAAAGTGGCATTTGTTTACCCGTTACAAGGTAACGACAACACTGGAGAAGGTGGCAAAATTTGTAGAACTGCTTGTCTCAGTTGTATACTTTATTTAAATTTTTTTTTAAACCTTTGGTTTTGTTCACAAATACATAACAGCACTTGCGTCTATGTACTATAAATGTTTTAAAGAACACAGGAGTTTTTTTTTTTTTTGCAGTAATGAGATATATATTCTCTCTGCTTCATTGAGTGCGTCATCTCAATTGTCAGAAAATTGAGTGAGAACCCACACAAACAGATACCGTGTACACATTTAGCATTTTTGAGGCAGACTTGGGTATAGTTTACAGAGTTCGAAAAAAAGGAAGTGTTCACTTCATCCAAACCAACCCGGATGCACAACAGCAAGTGCAAATGCACCCTGCCAGCGCAGATTCAATTCACTCATTTGATGAAAAAGAGCAGTGTGAACATTCTTCAAAATAAGGTTTTTGTGGTTCACAGTAGAAAGTAGTAATGGGCTCAAAATAAAATTATGCATCTTTTTTTTTTTTGAGTGAATGGTTCCTTTACGGCATCTGCGTAAACCCTTCCAGCAGCTCTGAACCATTCATGTCTAAAGGTGCGACCACAAATACTGTTCTGCAAATTTTTGAGGGTGAAATCCAGTTTTTGTCAATTGGAATTCACACGATCAGGAAATTCACATGAGGGCGCAGATTTCATAAGGAATATGACTTAAATTTGCTGCATTGGTCAACTGAAAGCTGCTTTGTTTGAAAGTGACCTCTGTGTGAGCTGTGATTCATACATCCCTAGTACACTAATGACACTAGACAATGGACATTTTTACCTGCACAATTTTGCTGTGATCACACCTTAAAGTTATAATGCTGTAAAGTCATTCTAAAAATTAACATCTTAAACGCTACAACTCTAGTCATATCAGTGAAAGTTTGTGAACTTTTCAAATTGGCCAGGAAAATAATCCCATTTACATGACAAAATCAGACTAAATGTCAGTTTACACCAAGGATGATAAAGAAAGTTTTAAAAATCATTATAAGGTCCACACTACAAACCTAATGAGAACATCACAGAGGAACGCTATTGTTGAAATGACTATCAAAACTATTTTTTTTTCCAGCTGACGGATGATAAAAATTTGACAGAATCCATCCTGCTTTAAAGAGCTCAAGCAAAGAGCTTATAATAGACGGAATATTATCGTGTCTTTGTGTGAACGCTAATAGCTATTGTTATAGTTATCATGCTTTGTGTGAACGGTTTTCCTTTCTCTTTGGAGTGTTACAAGCTGATTGTGCATAGATAAGATCCCTGAAGTTGCAAAGACTAAAGTCTCAAAACCAAAGAGATATACTTGATCAAAGTTAAGACTCTGCCACGCCCCCCCTAAAATGGCTCGTTCTAACACGCCCCCACATATCTACCTCACTATGTGGAAATATTTGCATAATGCGGCCCAAATGTGCACGCAAAGAAAGGCGGCGTGGTTTCAGTAACCACAGTTAGCGTTGAAGCAGCATGTCAGGGAGACACTGTGTGTTTCTAGGCGAAAGCAAAAGCACTTTATTTGGTAAGGGGCGTTACATTTCCGATGAGTGCTTGCAGTGTTCGACCAATCACAATGCACTGGGTCAGCTGGCCAATCAGAGCAGACTGCGCTTGTCGGAAGGAGGGACTTTGTAGAAAACAAAGCGTTTGAGAGAGGCGGGGCATATAGGACCTACAATAATGTACAGTATTTGAAAAAGAATGTGTTTTTTGAACATTAAAGCATGTCAACATATTCTGTTACACCAAATAATGATCTTTAAAAAAGCATCATATGACCCCTTTAAGTCCCAGAATGCAAATTCAATGTCATATTTAAGAAACATGTGAGACTCTCACCAAAGTCCTTCATACTCTCCTGGTCTGTATCATCCAGAAAAAAGTATCCCTGTTTGACAGCCCTGTGAACTTCAAAACAAAGACCCAAACAGGCGTCCTCCACCAGGTCAGACAGGATCTCCTGAGCAAAGCCCTGTGGAAGAAGGCACAACACACGCATGTATTAACACGCTTGAAACACACTGTAACCTTCAGAAGGATACACATCACATTCGCAATGCGCTCACTAGACACATCAGCTGGGAAAACCAATGAAATGTGTGTAAAATGTATACCACGGGACAAGCTTCATGAGGCAGAGGTGAAACACCCACATGTGTTTGTTTATTCAACACAGATCTAATGATGCAGAATACAACATATGGAAAACAAAGGCGTACCCACTCACCTCCATCTTACTGTTGTCCATACTGGACAGAGACACGTCCTCCATTTTCATTTGCAAAAGCTCCAGGAGAAAGCACTGCTGTCTACATGCTGTAGTGCAGCAGTCTCGGGCTGAGGAGAGGCTGAAACAACAACAACAACCACACAAAGGAAGACACAGGCAGGGCATGAGACAGCAATATATGATTCCGTCTGCCTTTAAAAAGTCATACAAAACGAAAGTCCTGACCATGTAGTTCTGCTTTCGCTTGTGAGATTATGAATAATTGAATGTATCAACGACACGCTACTGTATAAAGCAACTGCTAGAGGAACCAATGATACGTCACTGCAATGATAAAGCTTGTTTCATATTAATAGCTGTAAGAAACATCATATATTTTAATAAAACAGATCACAATAATATGTAACATTACACCCCGTCTCGCCTACAGACTGAAATATCAGGTTCCGTTCAGTAGCTTGAACACATAAACTAAAACGCTTTAATGGCTTAAGATAATAAAGGACAAGATATGTTCATTAAACATGATTGATGCAAAAACTGTATCATTATGAGGACATTCACAAGGTAAGGTTTGCGCCTATTTAACAATAGTGACTTGAAATCGAGTCGCAAGAATTTGTAACGTTAACGTTACTTAAAAAAAAAAGACTGCGAAAATCTCAACACATGCTTTGACGTGCTCTACACTGTTTATCTGCATTATATGGACATTACTGTCACTCACCAGCTCTGGAATGGAGGCTGTTGCTGTTGTCGGTCTGTTCACTGCACTGACTGAGGCTGCTCATCTGATCATATCAATAAACAAATCTGATAGGAATCTACTAGTTCTTTGTCCAATTAATGGTTTGCACGTGAAAGGTAACACACACAAAAGGTCCGAAGAGACATCTCCCTAAAAGTACTTCCTCACAGACAAAAACAGAAGAGTTCCACATTCGGATTTCAATCTCTTATCCCCGTCTGCAGACTTCCATTTCCCTTTTCCCAGACCTGACCAATCGATACCCGTTCAACTTATTCCGAACGCCTCACCGCTGAATCGCCTAGCCAGGTCTGATTGAAGGAAAATGGAACTGATCAACGTTTTGATTACGGTGTTCCAGGTGTATTCGTAATTTGGTCAGGTATAATTTGTAATTTGCACAAAATTAGCTATTTTGTTCGCCATTATATAATAATACACATAATAATATCGAATTCTATGTAGATTTGTAAAAAAAAAAAAAAATTATGTGCAAATAAAACTATACTTGAAACATGGTGTATTAACGTTTTGTAGTAAATAAGCGAAGGAACGATCTGAAACATTAGGGGACAGTCATTCTTGAGAAGTGGGACAAAACGGTGCAAAATTGAAAAAATAAAACCTTGTACTCAGACAAATTAAACTACATTTATGTATCTTATATGTACTGAGCTATGCTTTGATACAAGCTCCGGATTTTTCTCTTTTTTAACAAAATGTGCTTCTTTTTTTACCTTGGACTGTGTAATATAAACTTAACTTTATCTTTAACAGAGATCAATGTGTTTTTAACATTTCAAAACACATTCTAGCAGACAGATTACACTTTCACATGCGACCAATAATTCCACAACAAATATAAAATATCATAATAAAATATTATCAAAATATTCCTCTGACGGAGGTGACAGAACTGACAGAGTTGACACATCTGACGATGGTGACGAAAACCTGAATTTGTAATAATTTTAACTATCAAATACATTGAATCAGTCAATTACTGTATTAAACACAACAAACAGTGAGTATGTTATTGTTTATAAAGCTTTTATTTTAAGAGTCACATTTAAGTATTTTGATATATCACTGGAACACAAAATCTTATGGTGGTGACATCTGACGGTGTTGACAAATTTGGCATTTCTTTCACAAAACCAATGGATTTCATGTGGTAGCCATTTTATTTGTTTCTGTTGATGCTAGATGCTAATGGAACCGGCTTTAGGAGAATAAAATTATCTAAATATTTCCTAATAAATTTCCTCAGAAATTGGAAGATGGTGTTGACATATCATGGCTGTGACAAAGGAAATATTAACATTAGGATAAAATATTCTAAAACTAAAACTTAGCAGAGTCTGTCTGACACTGATGTACTCTGCAGAGGTGAACTGTGGCAAGGGGGTCCTTTAGAGTGACAGCTGCCCCTGATATTCCCTGATTCTATTACATTTTATTGAACGTCTGACGGTGTTGACAAAAAGCGGGGACGCAACTTTAAAATCTTATGAAACATGCATTTGTCATTAAAAAAACAACCTTGCTTTGATAGGAGATATTATAGATGTTTGCTTTCGATAAAACAGTTCTTTCCCACTCCCTTCCCTTTTCATCATTAATTTTTTTTTTTATCCATTTTATTGCATATTAATGATTGAACCCTTCTCTGTGGACAAACTGTTTTAGATGTAGTGAGAGGACAATAAGAGTCATAGATTTGGTATAATAATGAGAAAATTAAATTGAAGGTGATAATTGTGTTAAATACATTCTATTATTAATCCCTCATGACATTTAAAATTGAAAAAAATTTTTTTTTTTTTTAAAGCTAATAGCAGTTACCCTGGCTGGACCTGTTTTTGTCCCACGTCTCAAGAATGACTGACGAGCAAAAACCCTCTCTTCAAAGACTCTTCATCGCTATATATTAGGAGCAGATTTAACTTAGCCTTTTAATTAGATATAAATTTTGACCAACACGCATACATAGAGCATATGAAATATAGTAACAAAATATCAAACGTTTCAAAAATATCAGAGGATTTCTTCCAGTTTAAAATTAAGTTCATTGAAAGAATTCCGTTAGGAGATTATGTTTTTGTCATTGAAAGTGCTTTGTGTTACTTGTTTGTTTGCTTGCTTATTTATTATTTGTTTCATTTATTTATTCCTTATGTATACATTTTTCATTTTTTTTATGATTTGTATTGCTTTTTCTTAAGTTTATTGTATTTGTTTAAGTTTTTTTATCGGTTATTATTCTTTACTTACAAGTCTTGGCAACCTATATGTAATAGTTAGGTACATATATATTTGGACACAGGCACAATTTTTTAAATTATTTTAGCTGCTGACCAAAACATATTCAAGTTACAGTTATATAATGATCTCCTGATCTCAACCCGATTGAGCATGCATTTCAAAACTAAAGGCAGAAAGACCCACAAAGAAATAACAACTGAAGTCAGCTGCAGTAAAGGCTTGGCAAAGCTTAGTCCTCCAGACTTAAGCAGTCCTTGCCTGCAAAGGATTCTCACAAATAGAAAATTTTCATTTGTTATCCATCATATTTTTGTCCAATTACATTTGAGCCCCTGAAAATGAGGGGACTGTGTATAAAATGGTTGTAATTCCTAAGCATTTGATGTTATATTTTTGTTCAACCCCTTGAATAAAGCTTAAAGTCTGCACTTCAATTACATCTTGATTGTTTTTGTCACGGTTCATGGGTCCGGACGGTCTTTCTGCGTCTTGTCATGTGCTTGTTGTTCGTACGTCATTCGTTAGTGGTTGCAGCTGGCGCTCAATCAGAGCTCGCCAGCTGCAACTCATTAGCGATTCCTTTATAGGACACCTTGTTCAATGTGTGTTTGTCGGTTTGTTATTCTCATGTTCCTGTCTCCTTGTCAGTTCTCTGTTTCCAGTTCTCGCTCAGTCAAGGTACGGATCTTCAGCCTTCTCCTTGGTTTGGTCAACGCAGTGGTTGAAGGGATTTCTCTGTGGGGCTCTGATTCGGACCAGGACCCGAGGATTATCACCTTGTGTCTCCGTTGTTTGTGATTACAAAATAAACCTTACCTTTTGCACTCCCACTTGGATCCTGACTCTTCTCTGCCGTGACCGTTTTCATTTGAATTCTTTCTGGTGGCTACAGGCCGAATTATGAAACTTGTATCAGTGTCCAAATATATGGACCTAACTGTATATCTGCAATATGCAACAGATTTTTACGTGAATTAGTTTATCATTAATGTTAGATCATTCTGCATATGGTAAATAATAAAAGAATATTGGTTAAAGCTCTTCTAAATATTATTGATCATCAGAGTACCATACGTTTCTATGTTTTTTTTTTTACAACCAATTTTCAATAAAAATTCATTGGTTAGTGTGAATGACGAGCTGCACCTGAAATGTTGAGGTAACCGTAGGCTCCAATAAGTTATATCATTTTTGACAGTTTTGATAATACAGAAAAACATCAAACTATCAGGCATATTTTTTTCAGAATTTATTCTATATATATCTATATATAGATATTTTAAATATTTCACATTTATGCTGTGTACATTGGCTGTTTGTCTTATGTGTCTGTAACATGGAAAGGAAATAAGCTTGTTTGATGTAGATTTAGGTTTAAGTCATTCACTGATGTCTAGACCGGTAATAGCACATCTTTAGTTTATATTAAGGAAGAAGTGAATCTTTTTTCTTTATAATGCAAGAGCAATATCATATCTTTGTGATGTGCTGGTTCTATGTGTATTTTCATAATGCAGTACCTAATGAATGTCAGCGCAAATGTTATAAAAGGAACTTGAATGTACATCCAAATTTTGCATGTCATGATATGTCATCTTGTGAGAACTGTAATGGACCATTATAACAACAATTAACAGAGAATCCCTCCCCCCAAACACACCAAAAAACAATACTAAAACTTAATTCCTCAATTTTGTCAAAGTGGCATGAAACGGGGGTTGAAGTTGGGCATCATCTTGTCAAAATCTTTTATGCTGCGGATGCACTCTAAAAAGTTGATTGTGAAAAATGAGTTTGGTTCCAGGAAAATGATCTATAACGGCATCTGTGTTTCAGAATACACATCCACTCCCGGCTCCTCTTCAAATGTTGCCTTTGCATCATCACCGTCAAGCTGTATTGAAGATATTAGGTAGAAAGGAAATTATTTAGATATGTAAATTGATAAAATTGACATTTTGCCGCTTTGCATTTTCTACATATTAGGCATATGAATACGAGTGAATGTATAACTGAATGAATACTGTATATGCAGTATTCAGCAAGGATGCAGTACATTGTTCTAAGTTACAGTAAGGACATTTATAATGTTACAGATCATTTCTGTTTTAAATAAATGCTGTTCCAGTGAACCTTCTATTCACCAGAAATCCTGAAAAATGAGAATTGTTTTTCCACAAAAATATTAAGCAGCAAAACCTGTTTTTTACACTGATAATAATAAGAACCATTATTATAATTGAGGACCAATTATAACTGAAAATAATCAAACAACCTGCATGATTTCTAAAGATCATGTGACACTGAAGACTGGCGTAATGATGCTGAAATTACATTTTAATATATATTATATACTTTAATGCTGAAATGCAATGGCAAGTTAATGCACTTTGCCTTTAACTTGCAATTAACATTTTGTTTAGTCTCAGTCAGTGCACCACTTACATATTTCATCTCTTGCTCAGTGAAAAGTCGTCCAGTCATGAACATGCGCAGAGGGATGGTGAGTATCAGGATGAATGGTAGAGCCAGTGACACAGGGCTGGATTTAACCATCCACAGGACTGCCAGACACACGGTCTGGATAGCAGTGAATACATGCATTCTATTGGTGCTGACCTGCAGAGGGAGACAGAGACCAGGATCAATTGGTTTTACATGCAAAAGGCAACCAGCCATGAGAATGTAACATTTACACGAAGGAAAACTGAAATGCAGTGCACTCCAACAGAGTAATGGAAGATGTGAGAACTTCTGAGAGACACATACTTTTGTAGCATAAGGCTCATTTGGGTGATACTTTTTGGGAATAAGGAGGAGCAGCATTCGATCCCAAAGCTGAATCCCACTGAGGGATGTGATTCCCATGTAGAGAAAGATTCCAAACAGGACTGTAATTGGAATCATTTTTAGAATGGGCTCCATGAGAATGGACAGACCTGCAAAAGGACAGACAAAGAAGATGTTAATGTACCATAAGAAAGTGCAGTATTGTGAGAACCATGTTTAGATGTTCGTCAACATACCGACAAGCAAAGCCACCACTACTCCACTGACTCTCTGTTCAAGAACCTTCTCAATCTCAGGTTTTGGGCCCTTGCTCATGACAGTCAGGGCATTGGCGTGAGATACGGATCTTACAGTTGCGGCACTCAACCAAGGAATGCCAAATATGGCACTCAGACCTCCCATGCTCACCAGGATGAGAAGATCCATGTGGAAGCCAGAACCCTTGACCATTTTTCTCTCTGGTTTACTCACAATTAGTCTTGAAAAACAAGAGACAAGTGAAAAGATTTGTTTAGAAATGAAATCATTATAAATAAATCGGTCACACTTTACTTTAAGGTCGATTCTCACTATTAACAAACCATTAACTATGACTTTGCCTCGACAAACTCCTAATTTGCTCCACATTAATAGTAAGATAGTTGGGTAACATTTTATTTTAAAAGGTGTTCTTGTTACACGTTACATGTACTAACTATAATAATAACACTAAATTATGCATAATTGCATGCAATAACCCTAAACCAACCCCTAATCCTAAACCTAACCCTATAGTAAATACATGCTGTTAATTAATATTACTCAGTACTTAAATGTAAAATTACACTGTAACCAGGACACCTTAAAATAAAGTGTAACCGGTAGTTGTTAAGTTAAGTGTTGGGTAGTCTTTTGAAGTAGAATTGTCATCAGAATGTTGCTTGTAAGTACTAATATCAGCAATATGTTTTCTCCTAAAGTAACTAGTTAATGATTAGAATTGGTCCCTAAAGTGTTACCAATAAATCAAATCATTATTCAAAGACAATATCTTTGTTTCAATTTTTGCCACACTGTGTCATCCTACACAGTATAAAAAAGGTAATTGCAACTTTATCTCACAATTCTGATTTAAAAATGGCAGATATAAACTCACAACTGCTGATGGGAAAAAAAGTCATGCTTGTGAGACAAACGTACATGCAAAATTATGGACTTTTTTCTCTCAATCCAAGTTTACATCTTGTAATTCTGGTTTATATCCCACTAACTTTTTCCTCATAATTCTTGATTTTACATCATCACTATCCTTTTTTTCCCCATTTTTTCCTACAGATAAAATAAAGGTACTAAACTTTTATCTTACAATTACAAACTTTTTCTTCCCATTGCTAGTTTATATCTCACAATTCTGTCTTTTCTTCTCAGATAAGATGAAACAATAATAAGTCACAGTTGCCTTTTTTATTTATTTTTTCATCCTGTGGCGGAAACAAGCTTCCAAGTACTCCACATTTTACTTAAAATATAATAAATATATTTTGATTGGTCTATTTTGTTATGTTGTGCTCTTAAAAGTAAAAGTTCCAAAAGGGGGTAAAAGAACCATTTTGGGTTCCACAAAGAACTCTTTTTATGATTCTTAAAAACAAACAAACAAAAAAAAATTTTTTTGACTATAAAGAACATTTTGTGCAATAGGATGATTCCATGGATGTTAAAGATTCTTCATGGAAGCATCAACCAATAAAGAACCTTCAGTCATCTTCCTTCAGAAAACATCACTCACGTGGTAATCTGAGACTCTAGGAAGATGAGGATGAAGACCAAAGTAGCTGGGACAACAGAGGCGAACATCAGCCATATGGGGAAGGGCTTGTGTTCACCCATAGGGTTGATTAACCATGCCCGCATCTTAGGGTTGGACACCTGAAGACCCTTAGGCACGACCAGTTTCTGTGACACAAGTCAAAGGTCAGAGAGGTCAAAACGGTAACTTTATAGAACTGGAACTGAATTGGTATCATAAAAGTGTCATCTGTCTAAAGGCAGCCATTACCCATCATCAACCTAAAAAGACTCAGAATTCTCATCTAAAATTAAAATAAGAATTTCCTATGAGAATTCTATAAGAATGAAATGATATTTACAAGCACACCTGAGTGTATGTATCCTCAATATTGATATCGACAGCAACCATGAGGAAAATTGCGATGGGAACTCCAAAGTCACCAAGCAAACGCCGAATCTATGCATCAAACATGCAGTTTTTTACATTAATGGAACTTACTCAGTGAAGACTGCTATAAAGTCAGTTTGTTCAATTTTGATCACAGTCTGCATCGGTCTATTTACCTTGCCTGGAAGGAATTTGCCATTCTTGAACATGCGTAGGTAGTATGCAATAGAGAAACAGCCAAACATGAGGCACATGGACAGAAGAGCTGTGTTGGGATAAGGCCGGTGTGTAATGGACCTCACAACAGACATATTGCCTGTAACATTGTCCAGGAGTCTCTGATAGCTGCTAACTGAGTGCCAAGGGTCCTCAGCTGTAGTGTTTAAATGCTCATAATTCAGGATAAGAGGGTGTTCTTTGAAAATCTGGAATGAAGGATGAAATGGAGAGAAAAGTTTATACAGTATTATAGTATATTAAATAAATGTCTTGAGTGAGTACTGAGTACACTACTGGTCAAAAATGTGAATAATTAAATTTTTTTTAAATAAACCAAATTAAGGCTGCTTAATTTAATTAAAAACACCGTTACATTTTTATTACAATTTCAAATAGCTTTTTTTATTTGAGCACTTTTTAAAAGTAACATCACTCTTCTGAAATCATTTTAAAATGCTAATTTGGTTCTCAAGAAACATTTCTTACTATTATCCTCTGTATAAACAGTTTTCGCTGTCTGATATTTTTGTGGAAGCCATGATACACTACCATTCAGGAGTTTTGGGGTAAGTAAGAAATTCATATTTTTATTCCACAAGGACATTAAATCGATCAAAAGTGTCAATCAATCCAATCAATCAAAGAATCCTGAACAATTGTTTTGGGTTTCGCACATAACATTACCAGCAAAAATTTATTCACATTAATAATAAGGACTATTATTAATAATTGAGGACCCCATAGAATGAGCACAAAATCAGTATTAGAATGATTTCTGATTTGTGTGACACTGAAGACTGGAGTAATCGCTGCTCAAAATTTAGCTTTGCCATCACAGAATAAATTACATTTTAAAACATTAAAATAAAATAAAACAGGTAAGCCTATTGCACATTTACTGTAATTTTTGATCAATGTATCCTTGGTGAGCTTCAAAGAACGGTAGTAAATAGAAACCATTAAAAAATCTTACTGATTTCAAACTTTTGAACAGTAGTGTATAATCAAGAAATTTAACCTACATAGCCTAAATAAAGTTATAAAAAGAAGCATCTTTGCTACTGTTAGCTACTGGAGTTTAGTATCATGCTGTGAAAATTGCTTGTCCATGCAAACTCCATGCATTGCTAAGTAGTTGCTATAGTGTTCTGAGTGGTTACAAATTGCTAGGTGGTTATTACTAGCCCAAGGCAAAAGAGTCCAATTGCTGGTCCATTTTAAGGCTAATTTGCCTTAGCAAGCACCATCAATTACTATAATTTTGTATTAGAGGAATTACAGTTGAAAAACTATTAGGAGACATACATTTTGATAAAGTAAATTAAATTATATTCTCTAGGTCGTTTGCATTTTGCATGTGATAAGAGCTGATCATGGTTTTCTGTCTCTCGTTAACTAAATTCCTGAAAAAAAAAAATGAAATGTTGAAAAATGTATGAAGCCAAAAGATACAAAAGAACAGGAATTGGTGCATGTTAAAGACACAATAGAATACACATGAAAATATCAAATAAAATAGTGTGTACCCTGCCAAGTTTGGCAAAGGTCTCGTAGATGAAGATGAGGGAGATGAGGATGGAGAAGATCTCTTGAGTGAAGCGGGAAATGAAGCGGACCAGGAAGCTTCCTTCAAAGGCAACAATGACCACAACGATGACCACCAGCCAAGCGCCAACCCACACTCGGCCTACGATGTACTCAATGTCCTGAGACTTACAGAACTTCAGCCAGGAGGAAAAGCATGATGGGAGAATTTAAATGAACTGACCAGCAATTACACAAGGTTGATGCTGTATTCAAGTAGATGTTGTAAAGAGAGAGAAACACTAACATTAAAAAAGGCCTCTTCAAACACCAGCAGTGGCCCAGAAAAGCCGATAACTAGTACAGGTTGAGCAGCGATCAGGCAGAAGATAATGCCTAGCACTGAAGTGGAGATCATCAGCTCCGAAACACCCATCATGTTATCCACCTTATCAGCTGTGGAGAAAAGTACAGTATATAATGTGAGTATATAATGCATATGAAAAATTGTGGAACTAGATAAGTGACCCAAAATAAATAAATAAATGCATTTGAATCTGTCATTTAACAAAATGTATGTGCCATATTTTATATCTTTAAAAAGCATCTGTATTTGGAGTTCTAAGTTTATTCATCTGAAAGCTTGAAGCTATAATTTTTCATTTTTATCTAAATATTTCACAGACAGCAAACCTGAATTCCAGTGCTTAATTGTAAGGAAGAAATCCTACCAAGCTGTGAAGATGTAAGTAGCTTATTTAATATTTGACAACTGTTTTACAATAGAAATGTCAAACAACAAACCGTAAAATCCAGTAATGCAACCTTCTCAAGTCTTTTGTCAAATTTAGCTGCTTTGAATTGAAAGGATATCTAGACATGTAACAAAACTGTTTTTTTTCTCTGGCATATTTGATAGATTTGTGTTTTTAAACCGCAGGTGTTTTATTTATTTATTTATTTTTCTTACTCAACATTTTGTGGTCCAAGTTTAAATATTCAGATTATAATATGATCTAGTTTTTGTTTCAATCTGAATTTCTGAGTTTGGAATTGAAAGTTTCACAACAACATTTACAACAAAAATGTCACTTCTAAAACTTCATAAAGCTTCATAAATCCAAAATTCTAATCTGTTTTTTGAAAATGCATCTTAGTCTGAAAAGTCCTATCAGATCTGAAATAGGTTTTTGGGATGTGCATGTAATGTTAAACGAACGTTCACTTGCTCACTCTTTCACAATATATACTGTGTGGCATTCAGTGAATGCGTGTGAAAAAATGGATATAGACAGTACAGTAAATCCTCTGAAACTTCCAGTTTTCTGTCTTCTCTTTCCACACTGACATTGTGACAGTGACCGCCTGACAGTGTGAATGCTGCTCAGTCATAAAGAACAGATTTGGGAAACAAATGGGATTGGTGTACAGCGTTAACGAAGCCTTCTTTAGTCTAAACATACTTACCAAGGAGACCTCCGAAGGTGATGGCTGGTGAGAGAGCAGCAAAGTAGATGAAGATGATGGCAGCAACAACTTGAGCGTTCAGAGCATCAGTGATGTCACTGACATAGTATTGATACCGTCTCTTCATGTCTCTAATCATGCCACCGAATGGAACACCAGTACGTGCTAGTGGATCTTCTGGAGGGGGTCCTGAGGATTTTGAAGCTGTGGGAAGATGGATTAGCTTTAGATGTCTGTGCTTTGCTTTTGTGACTAGTGAGATTTTTCCTAAAATAAACCCCAACAGGTACCAAGGGGTTTATTTTGTGATAATGACTCTACGTTATTTCACACAATATTAATATGAGTATTTTATTGTCTGGCTTCCATTAAGAAACTAGCACAACCAAAAAAATTGAGAAATTTGTTTCCTGGGAGATTTATAGTGTAGTGTCATTATACAAAAATACTTGAATGCTGCAGAATGAAATAATCTAGTAAGTCTTTATTCTGTGTGAAAATGAGCTAATTTAGATTTGTGCACACATTTAATTTACATTTTCATTTCATTTTTGTACTGTACGTGTATACAGTGCCTGGCTATGATCAATAATGTAATCAATATTTCATATTTAATGTTACATTTTATATTTAATACTACTGAATCACATGCTTTTCAGTTTTTGCTAGGGGAATATTTCAGCCAATTTTTATTTCCTGAAATCTACTTTTCCCAACGTGTCCTAGCTTAAAGATCCAATTTACACAAAAATTGAAATGTACCATCTAGATACAGTCATGCCAAAAATGATCTTGCTCCATTGCCAGATATGAGCCAATGAAATTATTGGTTGTGGCCTGTATTGTCTATTGACATTATTTCCTCAGTCCTACATCTAACTTAAAATTTTGTACACTAGAAAACCAGAACAATCATGTCAAATTTCATCCTTATCAAAGAAACTCTCTA
The DNA here is from genome assembly GCA_018155175.1 of Sinocyclocheilus anophthalmus. Classification (NCBI taxonomy): domain Eukaryota; kingdom Metazoa; phylum Chordata; class Actinopteri; order Cypriniformes; family Cyprinidae; genus Sinocyclocheilus; species Sinocyclocheilus anophthalmus. The sequence continues at coordinate 609,968 of JADLZN010008610.1, forward strand.
GCTATTTATTTCAGGAAGATAAAATTCACTACTTTTACAATTATTTAGCAGTTTAATCTGATTGTGGTTATATTTTTTTATTACTCTTACGTAATTAACACATTTATCATCATGCAATTTGTGTTTGCCAGGAAGCACTTGAGTTCTTAAACTTCTGTTCAATTGTTAACTGAAAATACTGATCTATTGCATGTGCAGTAGAAGACCTGCTGCAAGTATATTCACTTATACAGTTATTATAGCATGTGTTGTAGTGTGTGTACTGTACTGTATGTATCCTTACGCTTGCGAGGTTTGACATCCAGGCGGAGTTTGGGGTCAGATGGACGGAGTCTCTCTTGCAGTAGTTTCTTCTGGAAGGGGATGAGTGATGTTAGCATGGACTCGTCCTGAATCTCAGTGGGTGGAATCACAATGCAGCAGTCCATGAAGTCTCCCACAGCATCAGTCAGCTCCCGGTCACTCTGCGCCTGGAAAGCTGCCTGGTTAAATACCTGTGAAAGACAGGTGTAGGAAAAACAAAACAGAAACAGATTAAACGTTAAATATTCAAAATAAATCTGAAAATGTAGTGTTTATCATTCATTTCCTTTATCAAAAGTTAGGCTGAAATTGTTTTGTGGTTCACATTTTCCTTAATCGTAGAATGCACTAGGGCATGAATTATTAATATGGTTGCATTATTAGACATTCCACTTCCATTCCAGAAGTGTGTTAAGAAACATAATCATTAAAGTATGCTCTCTTTAAAATACACCTAAGTAGCAGTTTGCATAGATCTCTTTAATGTATAGAAAAAAACCCACGCTAAATCTAAAAAGGTAACGGTTGCAGTGATGGCAGATTTGCTCTTACTTTGTCAGCAAGTAGTGCTGCCATCGCTCGGCCACACTCATGATAGTCCATGTCAGTTGTGGTTGGGCCAATCAGGATGAAGATGAACCGCACAGGCACAGGAGTTTCCAGAGCAGACTCCAGCACCACAGCATCCCGTAGACGCACAAATGCTATCATAGGCCTCTCCAGGAACTCCAGAGCACCTTACACACACAAACCAGCACATTACAGTGTAAAAAAAAAATACAATCAATGCTTGCCAACAGAAACATGTGAAAATCAAACTTTTCAATGTAAACAATATAATTGGACTTATAAAATGTTAAACTCAGTGTCGTCATTAAAATATTCATCTGAAATGGATGCTATTCTCACCTACAAGCACCATCGAGGCCTCTGCAGTACCAGCTGTGTCCCTCTTCAGTTGAGAATATCGTCAAAAAAATGTCAAATGATATGTTATTGTATTACTACAAATTTGTATTATATTTGTATTGTATTAGAAAATAAATGACAGAGAACATGTCGAAGATACACTCAGAACAGTTAAAACAAGAAAACTTGTGCTCACTTTCTCTGTGACAGAGAATTTCTCAATTTCCACACTTGAAGTCAGAGGCTGGGTCTCTACAGACTGGCTGGAAAGAGAGAAAGAAAAAAATTCTTGGTTTTAAATGTGAACTGGCTTCTTAGCAAAACACACCTCATAAAATGTGGGACCTTATGGTAATGTTACACTGGTATATTAAAGTCTTGTATTTTTACTTACAAGGTAACGTAAGTAGGCCTGCACAAAAATGATGATTCGGTACGTATGTTGGTAACGGTTCGTTATGTTTTCGGTACAGCAACAGCAGAGAGAAAAACATCACAAAATTGCTTCTTGTTTCTTTTTAATTAGGCTAATAAGTCTTAATAATGTAGGTCATGATGCAACGGGCTGCAAAACACTCTTCGTACTGCAGTTTATGGTGCTATAAATGGGAGAACTTTTGGATCTAAAATATTTTAGTAAAATGTAGCCTGTATTTTAGTCAAAATTATTATGCTCCGTCTGTTTGCCGCACATGGGCGGGCCGGTGTTCTGACAAATAATGCTACCAATCAGATTATGAAGTGAAGTGACATGTGGCCAAGTATGGTGACCCATACTCGGAATTAGTGCTCTGCATTTATCCCATCCAAAGTGCACACACACAGCAGTGAACAAACACACACTGTGAACACGGAGCAGTGGGCAGCCTTTTTTTTTGCTGTGCCGCCCGGGGAGCAGTTGGGGTTTTGGTGCCTTGCTCAAGGGCACCTCACTTTTGGTATTGAAGGTTGGAGAGAGCGCTGTACATTCACTCCCCCCACCTACAATCCCTGCCGGTATTAGACTCAAACCCGCAACTTTTAGGTTACGAGTCCGACTCTCTAACCATTAGGCCAAGACTTCCCAATTATGCTACAACACTGTATTTATCCTACTGCATGGGCGTCGTTGGCCATATTTAGGGGGGCTATAGCCCCCCAAAATGACTACTCAGCCCCCCTAAAATTTTGCGATTAGCTTTATAAACTGTACACAAATTCGTGATCACCTCAGTCCCCTTTAAATATGAAAACGGCGGCAGACTTCCATCGGCTCCTCTCCGTTTTTAGCGCGTTCTTTTTCAATCCGCAGACCGCGTCGACGCAGAGTGACAAACAGAGGACAAGGTGTGTGTTTATCGATAGATTGTTATAATATCTGCATCTGTGCAGTTCTTTGTCATAAATCCAGTTTACAAAATATCATGGGGGAGCAATCGGTTCCCCATCTACTGTAGCCTAAGTTTTCACTGCGTTCACCCCTCATCACACCACAGATGTTTCCTCCAGCGAAAATGAAGAACATAACGCATACTTTATAAAACCATCATGTTGCCATTTTTATTTGAAAATGTAACTTTCAGTTTAATCAGTGTTGGGAAGGTTACTTTGGAAATGTAATAGGTTACAGATTGCATGTTACCCTATTTAAAATGTAATAAGTAATTTAACATTTATTAAAGTAATGCAACATTACATTTGATTACTTTTTTTATTACTTTTCTAAATTTCTACCGAATGTTTTCAAATGTTAATGATTTTGAAACATTTAAAGCAGGCAGGGTTAACCTTACAGTATACTCAACACTTACTCTCAGACTTTCAAAATCCTTTATCACTTGAATTAAGATGATAATAATTTGATTTGAAAGCACAGCCAGACTTTAGCAGCCCTTTTTTACGTTGAGATTGTTCTGAGGTTTAAATACAGATTTAAAATCATAACAAGATATAGTTTAATAGTTATGATACTGATTTTGAAAACAAATCTTTGCATAGTTATGACAGGAAACACTGACATCTAACAATGCATTGGGAAAAAACAGTTAATCTTAAAAAATAAAGCATATACATAAACCAAATAGGAAATAAAACAGTTATCAAATAAGCATGTGTCCTGTTCTGTGTACTAAACTCCTGAAACATTGATGTCTCATATTTTAGAGCAGTCAACGCAATTTGGGAAAGAAATCAATCAAATCTGTATGTGTGTGAAAATATTAATGTAACCCTTTTGTAATCCCTTTGTAATCATTAACATTTTCATAAGTTACTGTAATTTAATTACACATTTTTTTCTTAGTAACTGTAACAGATTACAGTTACATTTATTTTGTAATTAAATTCCGTAATTCCGTTACATGTAACAAGTTACTCCCCAATACTGAATGTAATACATATTCCAGTGCATGTGGCAAAGAGGTTTGCATGGCCTACTTGAGCTAAGGAAAGAGGGTTGTACTAGAAATGCAAACAGTAGCATTTGTACAGTAAACGTGTGCGTGTGAGAGATCATAATGACTTGTATTTTGCTTATTCACTACTCAAATGTTATAGGCCTACCTATGCAATAGGGCTGTCAAAAAAAAAATCTAATTTCGAATATTCGTCGAATTTAAAATAAAAATCCACATTCTAATGCAAAAACGTTGCATTTAAATTTTAGGTGTGCGTTAAGGAGGCAGCCTTATCAGCGGCGCACGAGATGAATGATTCTTTGAATGATACACCCTATTGTGGCCTCAGGAGAGAAGACAAAAGCTTTTCTTTACCCTAACTGAAATTATGCATTTGATAATATTTAAGTACAAAATTCGAATGTAGTTTTTCAGCCATTTGACAGCCCTAATATTTGCATACAGTGGAATCGGCAATAAGTTTAGTATCCCACCCCTATTATTGTAAATACATATATATATATTAGGGGTGGAACAATACTTGTATTCGTACCGAACCATCACGGTACGGACATCTCGGTTCGGTGCATGAGGCCTTACAACGAATACCCGCAGCAATGTAACGCTGTTTGATAACCGGCCGCCAGCAGAAGAACAGCGAATACCATGAGTTGCGCACTTGAAAACAAACCACACTAGATAGTGACTATGTGCTGATTCTGAATGCGTCTCTCACAGCCTGACAAAGGATACACTTTAAAGTCTTGTGGCACTCAACTGTCCTGCTAAAATGGAGCTGTGCTCGTGGATCCGACCTCCTCAGTTCGCACAAATCAAATATTCCATAATATGTCCATTTGTATGTAACGTACTGAAGCTAAACTATTATTATTATGTAAATTATAAGGCTTTGTACTACAGTCACGTTCCAACGGTGACACAGAGGCGGGCGCGCTGATGTTTGGTTCACTCTATTTTATTTTGATAAAGTATCAACTGTGCTGTCAAGTTAACAATGCTGGAACTGATGTGTGTGTGTGTGTGTGTGTGTGTGCGTGCGTGCGGCACGATCATGTTTCCTTATACTAGCAGAATCAACTTTAAACACTTATTGCCTTATTAATAATGCATCACTGTATAAAAGACTGCTTTTATTTGTGTACACTCACAAATGAAAACAAAACATTGTGCTTTTGTAAAATAAACAAAACAAACGGTGGGCTTTCTGCCTTTGAGTTTCCTTTCAAAATGAACTGAAACTCATGCATATCTAGGCTACGGTTTACGTGTCGCACTGTTCCCCTTAAGGAACTCGAGCTGCGTCGAGAATCGCTTTGGGAACACCCCTGCGTGACTGCGTTCTGAAGCACATGTAAAATCAGTCCAATGGAGCAGCGAGACGTCATGAGCGGGGTGACATAAGCAGCCAGGAAGCATAAAGGCACATCCGTAGAGGGGCATTAGGTTCTGCTCTACATATTGCTCTGTGTGAGTGTCCCCTCTTATTACTGTTGTCGTGTACGTCTCGACCAATCTGTACACACTATTTTTTAGTTGATTTAACAAATCACTATTCATTTGATTAACAAATCGTCACAGTCCCCTCGTTCAATAGACTGGATGCCAGGGCTTCGGTGGAACACCATCCCCCCCACCTTGATCACCATGGTAACCAATGCGGATATCACTGGTTTTATGGCCTGAAGGAATGCAGGCAGACAAACTCCCTCATTTTCCTCATGGGAAAGGCACAAATGCACAGGAGAAACTGACTTTTCTACTGATTAATTCATAGGAAAACCATCTTTGAGTGAACACCCATTTTCTTCAGGCCATTGTGTATATTATTGCTGTGTTGTATTTAAGCTGTTGTATTATAGACTATTTTTATTCATGCTTCCGATAAACCACTCATTCATATAAGTACCTCTACCAT